>CM075775.1:15706731-16906731 GCA_037974665.1 Ehretia macrophylla
CGTTGGGCTGACTTTGAAGAATAAACAGCTACAATTGAGAAATAATTGGCTGGCAATTTATATATGGACAAACCTACGAGTCTAGTTTCTAACGCTTCAAACGGTTTATGAATTGGAGCTTCCTAGAGAAAGTTATGACCATTTTCCCAAAATGTGTCTAAGTTGTCCCGAAATGACGAACTTGAAGTTTTAGCAACATTTCGTCTCAATTTTGCCTTGTTTTAGCTCTGATTTGGGTTTATTTTGGTCAAAGCTAGCTAGAAAGATATTTAAATCTCTGAAAATTATGTTTAAAATGCTCAAGATGCATCTCCTAACACTTTTTCTCAATTGACTTATCATTAAAGGAGAGAGCAAAACGATAGCTCGTGTAAATGTCATTGCGATATCCAAGTGTAAGTCCAATAGTGATGAGATAATTTGTTGAGGCGTATGCCAACCCACAATGAGGTAATCAAATCAGTCCAAGATCAGCGGAGCTCTTCTTACCTCAAAAGACAAAAGCTCTCCTCAGTCCAGGAAAGAATCGGAGCCCTCCTAAAATAAGAGGAGCTCTTCTTACCTCAAAGGGAAAGAGCTCTCCTCAATCCAGCAGAGTATTGAAGCTCTCCTAAAATCAGCGGAGCTCTCCTCAGCCCAGCCGAGCATTGGAGCTCTCCGTACCTCAAAGGGCAGGAGCTCTCCTCAGCCCAACATAGTATTGGAACTCTCCCAAGATCAACGAAGCTCTCCTTAGCTCAAAAAAGCAAGAGCTCTCCTAAGCCCAACGGAGCTCTCCCAAGATTAGTGGAACTCTATTTAGCTAAAAAAGAAGGAGCTCCCTTAAACTCAGTGGAGCTCTTCCAAGACTAGTGGACCTTTCCTTAGCATAAAAAGTAGGAACTCTATTAAGCTCAGTGGAACTCTCCCAAGATTATCGGAGTTCTCCTTAATTCAAAAAACAATAGCTCTACTAAACTCAGTAAAGTTCCCCCAACTTCAGTGGAGCTCTTCCAGCACCAACAAAAATGGGTGACCAAGTCACCCCAATCATAATACAAGTCTCTCAAACTCTTCCAGGCCATGAGAGCTAGCTTATGAGCCATAAGAGCTCAACACTATCAACGGTTGTAGCACCCTGAAGGCCAAGACGAGAACCCTTCCAGGTCTTACCAACAACCATAGAGGATATTACTCCCTAGGCCAAGACAAGGACTCTCCGGGGTCTTACCAGCCACCATAAGGGATATTACTCCCCAGGCCAAGACAAGAATTCTTTGGGGTCTTACCAGTCGCCAAAGGGGATATTATGCTCCAAGCTAAGACAATAACCCTCCGGGGTCTTACCAGCCATTATAAAGGAAAATTACTCCTTGGGCCAAGACAAGAACCCTTCAAGGTCTCACCAGCCACCATGAGGGACATTACTCCCTAGGCCAAGACAAGAACCCTCTGAGGTCTCACTAGCTACCACATGGGACATTACTCTTTAGGTCAAAACGAGAACCCTCTAGGGTCTTACCAGCTACCACGTGGGACATTACTCCCTAGGCCGTAACGAGAACCCTCTGGGGTCTTACTAGTTACCACGGGGGATATTACTCCCCAGGCCAATACAAGAACCCTCTGGCATCTCAATAGCCACTATAGGGGATATTACTCCCTAGGCCAAGACAAGACCCCTCTAGGGCCTCACCAGTCACCATAGGAGATATTATTCCCTAAGCTAAGACAAGAACCCTCTAGGGTCTTACTAGCCATCATAGGGGATATCACTCCCCAGGCTAAGATAAGAACCCCCTGAGTTCTCATTACCACCACTGGGGTCATCATTCCCTAAGCTTAGATAAGAACCCTTCGGGGTCTTACCAGTAACTGTTCGAGTTATCATCTCTCAGGCCATACATCGAGGCCCGACAAGGGACCAAACGATAAAAGGCATAGCCAGAAGCATCCAAGCACCAAGTAGAGCTCAACATAGCCTACTTAGGTCACAATGCTCAGTGAGCTTTTTGCTCTAAAATTCAAGCATAGTCTGGAACAATCGAGCATTGAGTGGAGCTTGAATTCAACCCACTTAGGTCGCAATATCTAAAAAGCACTATAACCCCGTAGGTCCTACCAGGAAGAAATGACCTCTGCTAAGGCCTAAAGCATTCTTAGCGAATATGTAGAAAGCTAACTAAGGAATTACTAAGCCAAATAGCCAAGAGTCTATGCTTAAGTACTAAGGCCAAAATTAGATGATCATTAGCATCCTCACTCAAGGACCTAACAACTATTGGTCCAAAATCAGGGAGGGCTATTTCACAAGCAAAAGATCATATAATGCTCCAAAATGCTAAATAGCACCAACTTTCGAGCTAGCCCCCGAGGTTGTAAGAGCTCAAGGCCGACTACCCCCAACCATCGAGTCAGCCCTCGAGGATGGAAGAGTTCAAGGCTACTTGAGTCAAAAAGACGTAAAGATGTTGACATCAATTTGAAGGTCATCAAGAGAAATTGGGTCAAACTTAAGGCCCATAAAGATGTATCTTACCCAAAAGACCAATGGACACGCCAAAATGCTCATCAAGCCTCAAACTAAAAGGGGGCTGAACTTTAGCACATTCTCGAAGAGGTAGGGACTAGCAGAGCTAGAATTACATAAAGGACCTCGGCCAATCTGGTTTGGGGGGAAATTGAGATCTAAATAAAGAGATCAGAGAAAGAGTCGAAGCCCAAGTTGAAAAGAGCCGAACCACGGCATAAAGGCCTTTTGCCAAAAAGGTGATTTCTGCAACAAAGATATAAAGAGCTCGAGGTTGTAAAAAGGGCCCCCTATAAGTCCTTAAACCTCAGGAAAGCTTACTTAAGGCTGAAGAAGGACTCCACGCAAGTCCCTAATGTCACGCCCCAACTCGACCCCACCTACAATCAGTCAAGACGCAACGGGATTTCGGCAGTATAATGACAGTAAATAGAATACCGAGGTTCTAAACCAACATCATTAATAACATTAAACATCCAATTCCATAACCATACAAACAACAACTCCTCAACAGCATAACAACACACAACATAACCGTAATATACAATAATCAGTCCTCGTTATCTGCCTCCGTTCCAACATAACATACAATACATCAACCTTATCATACATTTCAAAAATAAGTTGAGACCCATCTAACAACTTCACCATAGACAAAAGAAGCTGCTAGAATAGTAACAACTAATTTATATTCTTTTCAGCATCCTATACAACAAGAACTATAAAGCATAGAAAAGGCTACTAAGCTAATATACATGATAAATAACAGCACAGAATCACGGATAAGACTCTGGAACATATGACTCGTCCACGTAAGGCACATTTTCCTCCTCAGGAGGCACGTACCCGTAATCCGGCTTTGCAACACCTGTAAGCATACAATAATAGAGAGTGAGCTTATATAAATAAACCCAGTGAGGATCCGATAGATCTCGAGCAAGGTCTACTAAACTCCTTGGAATAATCCTTTGAGTCAGTAAACACACAATGAACATCAATAATCATTATAAATGCAACAATAGTAATAACTGTAAACACACAATAAGGATACGATACATTTGCTGATGAAGCCCCATACACCAATTCCATGCTCAACAACTCCTCCAAACTCAATGACACAATCCTGAGGTACTTTGACCTAGACCCACACCCCATGGCCTCTCCGCCCATGCAAGATAGGGATTAGCCATGATAACTGTGCCCGCAGCCCAGGATGCCTCCCGAGGTGACACAACATTATCAAAGCTCACAACAATGAGACTTAACATAAATAAACTGAGAGATCAGCAACAAAAGTGCCCGATTCCCGTATTCAATAATCAATCAATAATCTGAGAGATCAGCAACAAAAGTGCCCGATTCCCGTATTCAATAATTAATCAATAAACTGAGAGATCAGCAACAAAAGTGCCCGAGCCCGATTCCCGTAATCAATAATCAATCAATAAACTGGGAGATCAGCAACAAAAGTGCCCGATTCCCATTATCAATAATAATCAATATAACATCAATATTTAATTAAACAACAAACGACTAAGTTAGATGACAAAGTAGGCCATCCAACTTAACATGCATGAAACACGTAATCTAACCCTAGTCTAACCATTAACAACTCACAATTCAATCACTCAAACACACCCAATCATCTAAAGGCTCAATTCAACAATTTAAAGAAAGACAACCTAAACTTCAAATAATCATATCTTACATTTTACTAATCCAAACAACTCCAAATCAGTTTCAAATACTCACCCATTCAATCAACTACATTAGCCCTCTCAGAAACCAACCAAAACACATCCAAATCATGCCCAATAACCCTAAAACCCTAGTGTATCATGGCTGAAATTTCTGAATTTTGGCACGGACATCACAATCGAAAATTCGGCATTACAACGGCGCTACCACGTAATTATCAATCTTTTAGAAATCGACGGCAATCGATTCCGATCAACACAACTCAATATATTCAACATTCAACAAATTAATCAACTTTAAATACCCGAAAAATAATAAATATGCTACATCCGTTCAAATCTCGTAGTATTGCATATAAATGATCCCTAGCATGCATGAAGCAATAATCTAACATCAGATTAACATTCTAACGGTTAGATATTCAATTCTACGCAAAAACACAAAAGATGAGTTTTGAGATCTAGAATTTTTCTCTCACCTTTGATGCAAACCAAGGCTAGAAATAGGTAGAATGGATGCCCAACAAGCAAAATCAAGCTTTGAATGAAGTGATTTGGCCTTGAAATAAAGTTTTTATGTGAAAATTACTTTGAAAAACCTTGAAAATGCTCTTATTCTTCCTCCCCCTTGAACTCACGGTTTTTGTGTGTGTTTTGTGGTGTTTTTGGCTTGTTTTAATGTGTGTAACTACTTATGAGCAAGGTGGTCAACATTTAAATGAAAGTCAAAGTTAAAAACTTAGTATTTTGAGTGTTTTCTTGTCTTTAAATGCATTTTCTTGATCACCAATGCTCAAAACAATTATGCAACACCCAAGTTATCTCAAGTGGGTTATTTTTAGGTGACAAGAAGTTTTACATTCAAACAATTCCACCCGAGTCGGCTTAAAACTCGATTTTCGCAAAAGTCGGTGTAAAAACCCTAATAAATTCCTAAGCCGGTTTTAAAACCGTTTTAATCAAGCACAGGTCTATTAAAGTCCGTGGTCTAGGTCTAGAAGGGTTAAAAAGGCCAGTTTCAAAATTTTAGCGGACGTGTTTCGAAAATACTATTCACTAAAAATCGACGATAAAATTTCTGACTCCGTTTTTTATGAAAATTTCATGAATGCACATTTAGCATGTTCTAAGAGTATTGATATCAAAATTATCACATTCTAAGTCATGTAGCACTAGACAGGTCAATTCATGCAAAACGAGAATAAAACACGCAAAGCGAGATAAGGTCAAAAAATTTGGGGTTTCACACCTAAGCCTCGATAAAGCTAGCAAAAAGGTTGGAACAGACCTTTAAATTCCCTAAGACCTTAAAAAGAACTTGGAAATAGATTGAGGAAGGGCCTCCATAAGACGCCTAAACTTCTCTGAGCTCGGAAGGAACTGAAATAAAGTCGACACAAGGCTAACTGAAACAAGTTGAGTTGGAACCCAACTCGTGATAGATCAAGGTTAAGCACAATGACCAAGCCCATCCATACATGGCCAAGGCCAAATCCCGACATATCTAGAGGGCCAAGAGGAGCATGTCGAGATCCAAGAAAGGCCAAAATGAGCCTAGGCAAAGGTCGGAGAAGGGACCCTAAAAGCCCCTTAAACCTCCGAAATCAAAGAAAAGTTCAGAAAATACTATCGAAAGGGCTCCCACAAGTCCCAAATGCTAAGAAAACTTAGCTAAAGACAGATCCCGATGGTGAGCTCCAAAAGAGCCATGGCTGAATGGCCAAAATAAAGTTAAGTAGAGCAAAGTGTTCAATATTCCCCTCTCATTAAAGAAGACTAACTCAAAAGAGTTTCAAAGAGCTCAAGTATGAGTGAAACCCAGGGAAAGCTCGGGAAAGTCGAGCCCAAACTCAAGCACAAGGCAAGGCCAAGAGCCATGTCAAACATAAGAAGAGCCAAGGGGGAAGCTGAAATGCCATTCTTAGGTCGGACATATGCCGGAGGCCAAAAAGCCAGGGCTGGGCCAAAAATGGAAAAGTTGAACTGCCCGTAGTTAAAAAAGAAATTACATGTCGAATGTCACTTCAAGCCAAACATTCGAGCATTGCAAGAGCAATAAAATACCAGAGGTTGGACCATAAGAGCCCAAGATAAACATGGGATAAGGACTAAATCAAGCTTAAAAGTTGGCCCTAACATCATGTGCTCGTACCTACAGGCTCACAATGCGCGCTTCCATTGAAGAGGCCTGCGCCTTGAATTCTTCCATTGGTTGACTTCTTTTCTTGATCTCACAGCGCCTCTACATCCAACCTTAATAGTCACAATAAGCTCTCCAACCTCTCTAAAGAAGACTTGGGGGGCATACCAAAGCTCCACCAAAATATCAGTAGGGGCAACTTCAAAATTGAATTCAGTGATATAAGTGTCTGAGGGCTTACCGACCAGACCTCAAAAATAAAGCTATGAGCTGAATTCAAAAATAAGGTCATCATCTTGAGTTATGCAAAAAACATATCATGAAGGAGATCTTTTTAACGACGTGAAGTAGGGGGCATGAATCTCAAGGTACGTAGACCAGCTGAGATGGTGGTATATCTATTTTGCAAAGTGGCAATTACAACAACTAAATTGACGGGGGAACCAAGGAGCTCCACCCATATGACAATCCTCTGACCTCCTACGGAGCTCAAGAGATTGGGAGGAGAGGAGGGGGAAGGGGGGGGGCAACTGATAGGGGTGGATCTCGAGCCCCGGAAAAATTCAGCCTACGAAGCTGGGGAAGCCCGCTAACATCCTGACTTGGGCTCACGGGAAGCATTGGGCAGCAGACGAAAAACAAGGGAGTTTTTAGATAAGGATAAGCACATAAAGATTTAGTTGGATCCTTGAAGATATGAGATCTAGATATTATCTCCTTGAGCTTAAAGATAAGGGATTTGTCTTATCTCTTTTGATATTATCTCCTTAAGCCTAAAATCATGGGATTCACCTCTATCCTATCTTACAACTCTATATTTCAACAACTATAAATACAGGTAGACATGAAGAGTACATGTATCTTATTTTAACACTTACAAGCTCTCTCTTAATTGCTCCTAAGCAACTTCTTTGCTCTCACGCAATACTTTAATGCTTTTAAGCAATTTTTTGCCCCCATAACTGACTTGAGCATCGGAGGGAGTCCTTGGGTATCCCCCAGGGGTCCTTGTTTTGCAGGAAATGAGCTGATGGATCCCCAAGTAGTAGATTTCAGACCCCATAGTTCGTACAACATAGGCTGACGGGGCTTGTCCAGACCCGCCAAACAGGTCAGCCTAGGCCATTGAGCCCAAAAAATAGAAGGTCGGACCTTGGAGCTCCAGGACAAGCTCCAGGACAAGGGGTCCTGATGCACCAATCTGATGCGGCCCTCGCTAACATGGTAACAAGAAGGGACCTAATAATGCACCCAACAGGAAGGGGTAAACCCCTAAGATAAGGATGAAGAGCGGGCCAGATGTGCCAGCCCCGACCATCAAGCCCCATCAGGAACGAAAGACCAGAGTTGTAGCCCTGGGTAAGGTTAGCCCACGGGACTGATAACAGCCCCGCTAATAGTCTTCCCCGAATTTACGAGGACCGCAAGAGGGACAGAGCATACAAATTATTATTCGGATAAGGGAACTCGTCTAGCCTAGGCGGGAGTTCGGGGCTGCCAATTTTTGCCTTAACAAAACTACTAACTATGTGTATGGGATATAATATAGTTAATAGTTTAATTCTCTTTTTGCATTTTGCGTGTGAGCAATGATGGTAGTAGACTTTTAAGTTGAAATAGATGCACATTTTATAAATGAAACAATACTACATATGAATTGAAATATTTTCGGCTAGTACATTACATTATCATATTTATCCGTATCGTAACAAAAGTAACTAGTAGCATAAGTAGTGCTATGACAAACAATATGATGTTCAACTTGGGGAATTTGTAATTTATATATGTGGAATTCTTGCTCAACTATGATGCGTTGCTCCCCGGGATCACTCTTGTCAATCCAGGAAATCTTTCAAATGATATCTCTTTTTTGTCGAGTTCCCAAAATGTGTAAAATCGACATTTTGATCTTGCACAATAGAAATATAGTTTGAATGGATTTTCTTTTGATTCAGATATTCTAACACTTGCTTTGTATCCACAGTAGCATTTCCTTTTTTGAACTTGATTAAATTTTCATTTATATCTTCCCAGACAATTCTTGATGATGATGATGATGAAGACATGATTTGGTGTAACTAAATAGCAAAAATTTGTAGTTGTTGTGGTGGGTATTTTTTTGGGAATTTTTGCAAATTTGTAGTTGTTGTGGGTTTTTTTGTGTGGAATTTTTGCATATGTTAGGTGAAAATGAAAGAAGATGAGGGGGGGGGGGGGGGGGGGGGGAGGGGAGGGGGAGTTCCTTATATAGCCGTGGGATGAGATTTTTTTTTTGGCATGCATGGCAGGTACCAGCTGTGAGAATGAAAGAAGCAAGAGGGGGGAGGGCTGTTTATATAGCGTCCATGGGATTGGTTTTTTTTTTTTGGTTGGCCATGCATGGCAGGCATGGTAGGTGAAATAGCCGTTGGGTTTCCAACGGCTATCATGCTTTTTTTTAACACATTAGCAAGAATTTAAAAGGCAAAGACATGAGCGTCATTTCACACGGTCAATGGGTTAACCGTTAACAGGAAACTAACAAAAGGGACTGAATTAAATTTTTTGTACAACTCAAAAACTAATTTAGTCTTTAAAATAAACTTCAGCGACTAAAATGGATTTAACCCTATTCGATTATTTGACTGTTGTCTATTTGGTTGATCTTTGTTTGATTAGACTAGAATAAAGTTGATACATGATGGAGTCAACAACTACTTCTTGAGACTTCATTAAAATACTGAACATACATAATTAATGTGTATTTTGTAGGAATTGCGATTGTGGATTATAGAACAAAGAGAGAATCATTTCGTCAACTCCAATGAACAAGGCACCACGAGCATAACGTCAACGGCACGTGGTATGCCACATAATCATAAAACTATCGGTGGAATACTGCCAATTAAGTCAGTTTTGGATCTTGAGTCCACTATGGCGTCGATCTATAATTACATGTTTGTAGGGCGCATAGCTGTGTGAAAGAGACGTTTCAAATGTTCGCACGTTTTATAGAGCATTCCATCTACTCTGATATATATATATATATATTCCGAAGGAGTTGGTATCTCTTTGTACAAGCAGAGATAACTCCATAAACAAATTATTAGACCAAGTTACAGGGAGAAAGTCTATTTGAATTTGCTTCGACAATCCAATTTTCCACTAAGTTAGCCAATCGCGGAATTCACCTAAAAGAGTAACCAGAGATAAAAAATAGGAAAGAGTACGAATTGTGAAAAATAAAAAAATTCTTCTGGTCACAAGAAGAGAGACCCGGAAAGCTTCAATGACAGATTTCTCATCGGATCGATAATAACGTGAGATGTGGGGCCAAAAGCTCGAGTCGTGTCACATGTCAGCTGATAAGCCATTGTTTCGCATGAAGCGCTGAGTCACATCTAATGGACTCCTCTCGACCATCTAGAACATGGCCATAGCAATGCCTGCTGGTAGTTCTCTTTAGCTGTAAAGGAGGTATCACAGTTTAGTGTGACCATACTAGGAGGGGGTGAGCATCAATCAGCAGACAAGGGTTGCACACTAGCTGAGGCAGTCGCAAGGGACGACTCAACAACGCTGAGAAACTAAGGAATAAATGAAACAAAGAAAGTTTTATAGAGGAAATATTGAGTTCTTTATTTTTGTTGGTAAATTAGTCCACACACCACTAAATTAATTTGTACGAAATTTTGAACTAGTCAATAAATTCTTCCTTTTTATTTATTTATTTATTTATTTATTTATCATTTTATTTTGCCAGAATAAATTTTTGTTTTATTTCACGCATTCCGTTTGTTTGTTTTAATTAATGTTAATGTATCTCTATTTTTAGCTAAGCAAAATTATTATTTCTCACAGTATTTTGTATAATATAAAATACCCACGTGAGATCAATAATATATAGTGTATATATATTAGGTCCATTTTTGCCCCATTTGGCCTAAGTTCCCACTCCCTCTTTGTCATTTGTGTGTGGTCTTCTTTACTTTTAATTTAACCAAAAAGTATGATACTCATATAACTCTTATGATTAAGTAAAGAATAGAGGAAACTCTAGACTTGGGATTTGGAAGACAATAGCTGATCTACTTTTTGTCTTTGTAAATAATGGCTAAAAATTCAATTAATAAAACTGACGTGACAAGTAACAATTTTGCGCTGTTTAAAATAAAAAAATTTAAAACTAACTAGAAAAGTTGGAATAGAAAACATGACACAAAAATTTAGTTGGCAAGTGATTGAAAGGAAAAAAAATTAGAAAGTGACTTGACATGAAAAAAAAGGTGACATGATTTAGTACTCTTTTTATTTGAAAATGTTAAAGCATATTTATGTGTCCTCTTGGATTCCCTTGACTTATTGGTGTTCTTTTGTTTGGACTATTATACTGGTTATTTGTGAATATTTGAAACTTTTTGGTGATTCTCCTTGTTATTAATTCTTATACTCTCTCTAAATTTATCTTCTCTTTTCTTATAAGGATAAGTAAGTTTTGAGAGAGAAACTTTTCAATGGAAAGGATGTAATGCCCCGTACTTTGGGCTTGACTTAACCGTTTTTCATTTAGATTAAAAATAAAATAAATTTTGTGGGTTAGGCCTTCTGATAAGTAATTAGGCATAACCCTATAAGCTCATATCAACTTCGAGCAATCTACGTTTCTTACCATTTAGCTTCCCTACAAATATATATATAAAAAAAAATTATATCGTTATACCCACACTTTGAACATATTGTGTAACCCTCTCATAGTTAGATTCTTAGAAGTTCGTGAGAAAATTAAAAAAAAAAAAAAAAGACATGAAGTTTAGGGACAATTCTTTGAAGAGGTAAGTAATTTGGTCTTTACTTTCGAAAACTCCCCGTATTTTCTGTTGCTATTTTCATAAAAAGTTTAGGGTTCAAGTTGAATTGTCTCTTATGAGAAACTTAGAAAATAAAATAAGGAAAAATGACAGATTTTGGACCTAATTGGATTTTTTTTTTTAAAGGGAAAAAAAGGCTTTAATAGAAAATTAAAAAAGAAAAATTTAGAATTCGTTGTTCAAAAATTATTATTAAAAGGGGAAAGAAAAGAGTTTGCCCCCGCATGTTTTGGTAAATTTGGACTTTACTGGGAATAAATTATTTTAGAAATTTAAAATAAAATCTTGAGACTAAATTTTAGTTAGATTTTAAGATACTTTATGAAAATATTTTGGCACTTTGACATTTATTTTTTAGCATCATGTGATTATCAAAAATATTTTGGAATGTTTGATACTTGAGACTTTGGGGTAAAAGTTGCTTTGACAAGAGACTAATTAGGACATTTAGATTTCTTAGCATAGACAATTTAGTTTGGTTTAGATACTCTTCATGGCTTATCGCTTATTTAACATTGTAGTTTTTAGATAAATGTAAGTTTAGTGGTTTGTATATTTTGGAAAAACATTTCTTCTTAATACGCAGCAATAACATTCCTATTTTGAAAAAACATTTCTTCTTAATACGCAGCAATAACATTCCTATTTTGGAAAAACATTTCTTCTTAGTACAACATTCCTAAAATTCACTTTGGTAGATTTTGAAGTCGTGACAAAAGGTAAGGTCAAAGGGGGTCGGAGTATCGGAGAAATGATTGCAGATGTTTGAGTAGAAATTTTGATGGAGTTTTGCAATGGTGAATGAGCATGAGCCTATTTTTTTTTTTTTGGTCGAAACCATGAGCCTATTGAGGGAGGACTATTTATAAAGGTTTGGTGGCAGTGGCTCAAGAAGAATCTCCTCCACGTGGAATTACCTGTCTACGGCAAAAGTCGAGACACTGCCATAGTAAACCTAAAACAGTGTTTACCCCTCCCTCTAGGTAATATTTTATCAAGTCAAGAAAATGATTTTTATTTATAACTCGAGAAAAACATTATTCCAACTGTGAAGTTGATATTCTGCTTTCTAGGCTTGGTTACAAGCCATTCATTGTATATAAGATCATTTCTAACAATTTCTCTATTTTTTTTTTTTATATATAAAAAATTTTAGTCATTTCTCTACATGTAAAAATTCTCTATTTCAATTTAACTCCAACAACTTTCCTATATTTTAATTTTAGAAAATCTCTATTTCAGTGTCACTCTAACAGCTTCTCTATTTTAGAGAATCTCTATTTTTATTTTACTTCAAAATCTCTCCTATATATTATTTTTAATTAAAATTTGTACAATTTTACTTTTTTTATTTGAACTTGCTATTTGTATATGATGAATTTTTATTTTTAAATACTAATATTTGTTTTTATTTTTGTTTTTTTATTTTAAAACTTTTCCAATATTTTTGTGTTTCTTTCTTTGTATTTCTTTATTTTTCATGACGTAATTTATTTCTAATTATATTAAATTTGTTATTGATATTATTTTTTTTTAAAATAAATTTACCAATTGTTTTATGACACTTTTGTGAATTCATCTAAAATAAAAAAGAAAAATTATAAGATAGAATATAATTAAAAAAATTTGACAAAATTGATCTTCTCCACTTTATGACACTTTTGTGAATCCACCTTTTTTTTTTTTCCATCAGCCGCCTACCCCAAACCAAAATACATCGATCTGCTCCACTCAAACCATGTGCCAACCTCTCACACCCCACCCCCACCCCCACCCCCATGCCCATGATAACAAATCTCCCAACAGCCACTGCCACCACCACGCCGTGCCATCACCACGCAACCACCATAGGAAATCACCCAATAACCACCATTCTACCACCCAACAACCACCATGCCACCACCACAGCTCTAGATCTTGGTGTATTTTTTTATTTTATTTTTATTTGAAATTTTTGGTTCAAAAAATTATCGTTGGAGACTTTTTTTTTGGATTTTTTTTATTTTTCTTTTTATTGATAGTTGGTTGTCAGAATGGTTTAAAACATTTGTTCAATATCTCCAAATTGAATGTAGAGATTCTCTACTTTGTAGAAAATTGAATATAGTAGAGAATTTCTAGAGAACCTGTTGGAGATGTTTATCTCTAATATATTCTTTACATGTAGGATAAAGTGTTTTTTATATATCCTGTAGGAGATTGCCTAATAACTAACTAAATTTTATTACAAGCAATTTTTTGCTCTGTAGCAACCACTTTAATTTTTTTTTTACTGATAGTTGATTTTCATAATGATTTAAGGTATTTGTTTAACATTTCCACATGTAAAGACGCTGAAAATTAAATGTAGGGATTCTCTACTTTTCTCTACAAAGTAGAAAATTCTTAGAGAACCTGTTGGAGATGTTTATCTCCAATATATTCTCTACATATAGGATAAAAATATTTTTTACATATCCTGTTAGAAATGACCTAATAACTAACTAAATTTTATTACAAGCAATTTTTTGCTCTGTAGCAACCACTTCTCTCTACCCCTAATAGCTTTCACATGGACAAAATGAAATAAACAAGAATTGGAGAGCTGTGCAAGTTGTGTCAAACCAAAAAATAAATCTAGCACTAAATTTGCTTGATGAGAAATTAAAGAATATTAAAAATTAAGCAAAGCAAATTATATACAAGACGCCTACTTGCACAGGGTTCGCTAGCCCCCGGATTCTGTTGAAAAACGTTTGAAAAATCAAGTAGGATAATAAATTCAACAATTCTGAACAAGTCTAATGATGAAGGAGGAAGCGCAAAGGATAGAATACTAACCTTTTTCTCATTGACGACGATTCCATGCTGTCCAACTGTATAATTATACACCTCTACATCTGTAGATTCTTCACAGAGATATATACATTCTCTTCCCACTCGAGTCGCTATCAAGACGTTATTTTTTCTGTTGAGCCTGTCACTTCCTGAACTAAGCAATGTTGAAGAGGTAATGGGAAGTTTGATGTAACATTACTTGACACTTCAAGTTGGAGAATTTACCAATTGCGCAGGGTCTTTCTCTGAAGCAGTTAACTTTGACTTTTCAATTGCTGCTTCCTTCTCTGCTTTCTTTCTTTCAAACTCTAGCTGCTTGCAATTTTCCTCATGAGCTCGATTGAACATCCTCACAAAGTTTAGCAGAGTTGAAACAACTGCAACAAAAAAATAAAGTTATATATCAAAAGATCAGTTGATAAAGAAAGCCACATAATGAGGCATTTTCTATTTCCAATCAGGTAAGAAAAACTTGTTAAAGTCCAATTGTCTAATTGCTTGAACACCAGGGATACTAGAGAGGATATGCTGCGATAGCAGTTTACGCCTTTGGCATGGTGCAACACGGGTGCCTATTTTCTTCCCCATTAAGCCTCGTGATGAACCTATATGCCACTTTAAGCATAATTTATCAATTAGACCACATTAAACCTATAAGAACCTATTCGCTAACCTCAAACAAGATTAACTTCAAATAACACTCTCAGAAACATAAAACAACTGCATGCATGCTGAGGGAACAGTCTGATGGAGGTTTATATGTATTTTGTTACTGTGAAGGGATGGAAATGGAAGAGCAAATCATGTTATGAAGCCAAATAGAGAGAATAAGCATGCAAATTGTACAACGCTTGAACCAGTCAATGGAGATTGACATTACCTGACACTTCAGGACCCCCCCCTTCCCAACCATAAAGCATGAAAAAGAAAAAAAATATCTATATATTGGAAAGGAAGAAAAACATTTTCCAGGTCCTCCCATGATCTTAAAATAATTATTCTTTGGGAATAATAATCCGAAGTAATTTGGTTTTCTAAATCATTGTAAACTCTCTATAAGTCTAACTACCTTGCTCAAATGGACAACGAGATGGATCTTCTCCAAAGTAAAGGATCAATGCGTCCACGTTTCTACCCTGTAAACAGTGCAATATCAGAACATTATCAGAACAAAGAAAAAGAAAAAACTTCAGTATCATAAAGGATAGATAATGCCGGAAGTACAAATTTCCAACGGAAAAATAATTACAAGGCCCATATAATTGGTTTGAACTGAGATGTCTGACTTACCACACCAGAATAAAGTGAGGCTAAGGACCTTACTTCTCCTTCCGCAAAACAAAGAAACTCTTTCAAAGCCTGTGTGATAGATATAACAAAAGTTACAAAAAGGTAAAGAAATTACCATGATAAGAAACTTAGCTCTTTCAGTTTTGTTCAGAACATGATGTACATGTTATGACATTTTAAAATTTGAACTCCGTGATAAGAGTAGTTATGCAGATGGCTGAATGGAAAAACAAAGAGGTTTAGACTTGAAGCTCAAATGATCTTCCCACTCTTAGTTACAAAACTCGACCAACCGTGAGAGGAACGGAACAGTCTAGATCTGTTTCCACTTCCCAGATTTGGGTGGATGAATCATCTCCAACGAGAAGATAATCAATTCATATGCTTTAGCAAGAATCTGTAATGAGATGTAATACAAAACATTCAAGATGTCTATGGACATTAGCTTGGCGTAATATTATCAAAACAGGAAAGAAAAATGATAAGATTATCAGATAACTTGTCAATGCAATGATATCAATTCATACATGATCTAGTTCATAAGCTACCTTACGAAAATTGTCAGACACAGGCCCATCATTTTCAGACAGGGATAATTCTTGTACAATTTTCTCCAGTCCTTTGCTGATAGCTTGCATCTCCTCCGCTAAAAATTTCAGGTGTATCTGAAACAAATTTTCAGTAAATTTTAACATATTCCATTTCAAGTCTGCAATTCATTAAATTAAGCATACCTTTGATGCAGGTTCCAAGCTTGAAAGGTCTTTCCCAAAATCAAGAAGTTCTGGCAACTTATCAGCAAGCACCTATTGATGTATAATAGGCATGACTTCAGAAGTTGTGAGAAGAACTGACACACTTTTTAAGGGTTCAGGTCTAGCAATATGACTTTACAATTAAGGTTGAGTAATAAGCAGCACAAATATACAATTAATCATGCTGGTTGACATTGAAAAGGAGTAACATCATTGTAGGAAAACAAACTTGATGAGGAAGAAAATGAGAATCTTTTTAACATTTGAAGGTCAAGTCAAAACTGGTTTACTTGCTAAAATTAGAAAACTTTTCGATCACATGAATAGCATCAATTTCACAGTTTACCTGGGCTCTTCCTAAAATCCCAAAGTAAAAGAAACATGCACACCGATAAAAAACTATTCCTTCAATAAATTTAGGAATCATGTTATCCTACATGATTTACCAGAAGCATGATAACCAATTTGCAAGAAAATTTTGAGGACAAATATTGTCGAGAGTATATTGTGGTGCAATATTAGTGACACCCAGCTCATGGAAACTCTACAATAGCTCCAGTCGCATAAACTTTATGGCATTATTTGGTTTGGCACAGTTTTCTGTTAAATTCGTATTTATGGAGTTACATTTTTGCCCTCTAAGTTGTTTCTGAACAATAAAACGAAGGGATTCTTAACTGAAAAGAGAATAAAGGCTAAGGTGAAGGAGTTTATTGCTTGAAATTAGACTAGATGCCAATCTCAGACATGACAAGACAGAAATGAACGTCATTTGATGTGGAAAGGATTAATAATTACCTACTCTTATTTCTCCGGGATAATTTGGTGAAAATAAAACACAACTCAAAACAACTAAACATTCCTAAACTGGAACAAGATATAATCAAAATCTTCCCCTTTCCCCCCCAACCTTTCGGAAAAGGAAAAAAGAAGAAAAATCAAGTCAGCAGGGGCAGAGTAAAAAAGATCTAAAAAACTTATAATCAGTATGTCATTTTAGACTGTTAAAGGAAGTTAGTGGGGCTTATTGGCCCCACCACCTAAAATCACCCCACAATCTGGTCAAGCTAACAAGCTATAGCAGTGTATACATAACCCATAGTTCTGATTGTATTTTGCACCTATCTTGTCAGCTGTCTGAATCTTTCCAGCCCCAAAAATTTCATCCTTTAGAAACTTCAAATATAGGTGAATATTACTTTACGAGCCATAACACCATGCCTGTTATAGAAAATAGTTATGAGAAGCAACCTGTACCTTGCAAAGATAATGCATGAGAGTCATCTTATTGTTCTGGGCACGTGTGTCTGTAAGTTTAAGGAGGCTATCCAACCTGAACCCAATAGCAGACCCTGAAAAAGAGAATCAAGAAACAGAAGCTACAAAAATCAAGACTAATGGTCACAGACAACTTAAGAATTTCACAAGGCCGGGAACCAAATGCACTCCCCCCGATCATGATTAAGCTTATGGGGTAATATTAGGATGTGCTTTTGCCATTCAAAGTAGGCTTTCTCTTTCTTTGGGTGAAGAGGCAAGTGAGCAAGCAAGCTCATAATACTCTGTTTCTATTCCACTCCCTTTTCAGTTAGAGAGGTCCACTTGAGGCACTAGTTACTGGTTGGTTACGATGGAGTAACCGCTTTAAAAATCAACTAAGCTAGGAAGTCAAAGTTAAGACATCAACTTATAAAGGGGAGATGAAAAAAGATTCCGGTCCTTAGAAGCAAATCCCACTAAACTTCATGGTAATGAATGTAGAAGTAAATTAGAGCATAGTTGTCAAATCGTGAATCGTATCGTGAATCGAAATGTCATTTTTTTGAATTGTAAATCGTAACGATTTAATCACAAACATAAAAATATATAATAATTAATATATCTTGTTTCTATTAGTTGTTTTCAATTAAATTAGTTTATTCAAATCAGCAAAGATACATATCTTTAAATTAATTGCAGTATTTCACCACTCCACCGCTCCTAACAATTAAATATTTTTACAAGTCAATCTCACCACTTCACAACAAAAAGTAAAAAATATTTTATTGATCCTTAGTGGCTCTTGACTTATTGTGAGAGGCGACCACACAAATATTTTATTAGTGAAAGACCTATCAAATATCCTCAAAAGGAAAAGTGCATTACAGATGTATGTCACTGATCAGATGAAACAAAAAAGTTGTGCTTAAAAGAAAAACAGTTAGATATTCAAATTGGTAGAAGGGTTTTCGAGAAGTAGACTCAACGCTTCCAAGCCAAGATTTTCCAGACAACACGAGGGTCTTCTCCTTTTTTTTTCTGTTTTTTGACCTCTATTCAAGGTTAGAAACATTTCATTATTTTTATAAATGGGTTTTCCTCTTAAGTTTGTATAAATTGGACTTTTTCTTTGGGTGTTCTGTTTTTCATATTCGAATCGTGCAAATCACTTGAATAGTATTATGACCACCTAAATTTTATTAATTTAGCGAGATACCAATTTATTGATAAAATTAAAATAATTAATTTATAAAGATGTTTTTCATTTTTTTAGTATAATAATAAACATATTACAATTTTGCCATTGTAAGACATGATCCATGAAAAACATGACCTTCGGAGACTTTTGATAAACCCTTATATAAAAACGCCATTAATTAATTAAGGGTCATAATCAATGAGTTGGAGTACCATAAAAAGATAGATGTTAACCACATCTTATATTTTCCCAGTTAAAATGATACTAATACAGAGGTTTTGATCGTAGATATGATTACTAACAACATGATATGGCGTTCCTAAGTTGAAGTTGATAATTATACACAACTTTCGGATCTGGTATTATGCAAGGAAACACTCAAAGCATCAATGACACTCCAAAGCTTCTTGTTGCAATACGAGAAGGAACCCAAGGACTTTTAGGTGCATTACGAACAATTCACGATGAGATTCATTAGATTTAAAGTTTAACAAAAGATAAGTTACTATTGATTCATATTTGGAGAAAACCTTATAGTCATTTATTATGTACTTTTTAACTAATTATTAATTTATAAAATATTTGGACTTATAAAATACAAAAAAAATATTTTAAATGCATTATCTAATAATTTTGTCGAGACTTAGGACCGGACAATTTTATTATTTATAAGAGATTATAATTTATCAAGTATTAATTTAAAAATGTTCGACTGTATATGGTTAGCTTACGAAAAGTCTCCCATATCATTCGAACATATGTGAAAAAGGTTCAATCTTTTGATTCAGCTGTGTGTAAAGTTACAACATTTGATAAAACTCCTATAAAAGCAAAAAGTGAAGAAACTAAAACGCAAAGAAATTAATGCATATATCTTTTGTCAAACACAGTCCATGCATTATTGTTGATTTTGTACAGCAGAATTGTACCAAAGCAGCAAATCCTTCCTTCAAGATCACAAACGAGTATACAAGGTCACTCTTTTCATTTTTCTTCTGTTTGATCTTTTTGAACTATTGATGTTCATTGAGGCCATGTTAATGGCCATGGTTTCAAATGACTATTAAGTCTAGATGAATATACACTACAGTTGAAGAAGATACCTACACTATATGGGATTCTCTCTCTTTTCAGCTCAGGCCTATGGAACAATTTTGAAAAGTATAAACCGCAACCTTTTAAGTATCGAAGGTTTTGGTGGACTCCCAAAATAATTGAGTTTCCTATGTAACTGTGGACTTCTGAAATATCCTATTCTTTGCTTTCAAAAATTGAAAAGATTCGGTCATGAAAACTCACTTAAATTTTAAACCATGGTAAAATGATATAATGATAATCGTTTGCTTTAGTAACTATGTCTTTCAAACTCACTGTGAGTCATCATTTCTCGCATCTTGCACCTCAATTTCCACATCCCCCTACACGAGACTCGACCACCTAGTAAACATGGTGTATGGGCCAATTCATTCTATATGACATGTTACCATCTCTCTGATGTAAATTATAATTCAATTTGTTTCGCGTGAGATTTAGATTCTTCTCATTGTTATTTATTGCATCAATGACCCGAAAAAAAATAAAAATAAAAGTTGATGACAATTACACACACTTCATAACACGGTCATTTAGGATACTAGGATATCAATATTGACAATATGTTAAACTTACCCCTTGCTGTTCCCTGGTTCAGGGCATTTCCAAGCGAAAGGATTGTTTGCATTATCCTCATTAATTTGGTTGAACCCCTAATCTGCAGAGCAATTAATAGAGAAGAACATAAGAAAAACAACTTTGACCACAAAATGTTAAGTAGTTAAAGAGTAATGAGGGGAAAAAGCATTTGCCTGATCAGCTGCTGAATTTACGACATTCAGACTATTCCTTAAGTCAGAAACCTGAAGAAAAAGGAGAAATGAATGATGGTATCCACTAATGATAGTATCATCTACTAAATGCAGAAAGAACAGAAGGTCTGACCTGAGAACGAAATTGCATCTTAAAGGAGAAGACTCTGAGCTTATTCTCTATCCTTGGTACTTGCATTAACTCCAAGAAGAACTGTGGTATAGAATGATAAGTAGATATTAAATTACCACCTTATCTAAAAGCTTAAATTGTTACAAAAGGGTTTATTATATTTATTAATTGTCTTCAACATGCCCTCTCACGTTCAAGCAGAATTCTTTTGAGCCTTGCATGCAGATAGTTTTTTCTTTTAAATGGTTGGTGGCGATACTTGAACCCAAGACCTTTTGGTAACCTGGCTCTGATTCCATATTAATTTACTACCACATCCAAAAGCTTAAACTATTAGAATGAGATTTATTTAGTTGTTTATTTAACTTCAACAGTCGACTCGTATTCATATCACGTAAGATAGAATATCTTTATCAATAGTTGAATGGTTACAAATAAGATAGACCAACAACATAAACAAGCAAAGCAGGATTCGAATCCCAATTACCTGCTCACATTTCCCCAACTTATCTTTATCTCCTTTATAGCCCTGAAAAGGGAAATGACAGTTAAAATAGGATGGAGCCGCGGTAGTGTGTTTTGGGTTTTGTGTCAGTGACTATTGATCAAAGTTTATGTAGATGAACACCAACATAATATACTCAGATGTAAATAACTAATCCCATTATGCACTCATTACCTTCAGCACTTCCATCTCCTCTTTGGTTGGGCAAAACTTTATGAGGTTCTCAACCTGATCAACATCTAATGCTGAATCCTCTAAGGCAAGCACTGAACTCTGACAAGATGATACCAAAAACAAAATTATAGAGAATCATACGTAATATATGCACAGACAAATTAAGAAGACTAATTTCATTTTCCTTATCTTCCTTTCGGAGGGGAATGTTAGGGAAACTGAAAGAAGAAGAAAGAGAAGGATGAGGAGGAAGAGAAAAAAAATAATAAACTGAATATTATTTGATGAGCTAATGACTGCAAGACTTGATTCCTAAAGGAATTGTTACAAATAAAGAATTAAATTAAGGAATACAAAGTGAAAGATTTTTATTAATAGTCAATCTCACATTTTTATTAACAGTCAATCTCACACTTACTCTATCATCCGTAAGCTGTACAAGAAAGAACCAAATCAATCTCAAACTTATACATAATGAAAATGAAACACCACAGCTGATTTTATAAAACCGGCAGTTGAAATATGAATACCACTTTGTAACAGCACTAACTACAAGAATAACTTCCATACATGTAGCATGAAGAGAAATTCCCCAATCAATATGATTTATGCAAGAGCAGCGAGATGTATGTTTTGACATAATGATATAAACCTGGGATATAATTAGAATGATGAGACAGTGAGAGATGCTTCAATCTAGACCGCTTGCCGGTAAAAATGATAAGGCTTAATAATAAGCTGGTTAGAGGTGAAATTACATGAAAAAAAAGCATCAAAAGCACAAAAATTCTAAGGATAAAAAATGCGGCAGCATAAGAATACCCAAGAAAAGACAGGCTATACCCAAAAACGTAGAACTCACCAGTAAGTCATGCAATGGTATCTTCACCTTGGAAAGCATGATTTCACAATTATATGCCCGCCTATGCTCGATCTGCAAATAGTGGGACTAATTATTACTACTTATTACTATGAAATTCAAGATGCAGAGTCTATTGGCAGGGTAGCCTCTTTCCCAACAGAAAAAAAAAAAGGAAGGGGAAAAGAAACATGACCACACACACGAAGGCAAAAAGAATTAAAGCCCCTGTTCTAGGAAGGGGGAAGCTTGTTTCCGCATGATCCTAAAAAGTATAGGGACAATAGCTTTGATGATTCACCTAACTCACAGAGTGAAGCATAATTCATTATAATCGTCCAATAAATAAATGAAGAAAATGAAATCTTGACACAAAAGGATGATGAGAGTATCCACTGCTTTAACTTTTGCCATTGTAAGGCAAGATTATGCTCTCGGGCAGAAATTTCATTTACTATATATATACGCCTCTATTATATGGTTTCCTTGGTGTTTTTTACATTAACATATTCCATATAATAGCTTCTAGTTTGACTAATCATTATTCTCAAAATAGAGAGAGACAAAGTACAATCACAAACCCACATAAAAGGAATAGAAAAGAAGAGAGTGGTTATCGATTCTAGAGGTTGTAGACTATAAATATAATTCAGGGCATGGATTAGGCCTCATTCAGATGTATCAACTATTTGTTACAAGCCCTGTTCATCTGGTATTTCCAGCTATATCCACCATTTGGCAAACAAAATAATATGCATCCCTACTTAGCAAAAAAAAATAATAATAATAATATGCATCCCTAATTCAGTTCTACATTGTGCAACTTGACACACTACAAGGGCTAGTTGTTGGAATACACATGCCTCTCACATTAGAAAATCACTAACTCAAAGATACCTTATATGATCCTGGGCTACTTCTCCTGGCACAAATTAGTTTAGGATAGAATTCCATGATTCTTAACATCGTACTAGAGCTCGGCCCTTGGTCTAGTCGTATTCATCCACGTGTGACCCATCTATCTCGTTTCAAAAGCAGTGACAAGACTGTACAGATCCCTTTAATCTTATCCAAGTAGTTTTGGATGGATTGACACCCTTTGTTGATGGTGCACAATCTCATCTCGAGTTGGTGGATATGAGACCTGCTGAGAGAGTTGAATCTCTTTCTCAAGATAGGCCAGATAATAGTCTGGAGGTGCAGAACTTGAGGTAGTACTTCAGGTGTGATGGAGGCAAATAGACAGGTCTTCAAATATCCATGCTAAATAGGTAGGGTTGGTAGTGATTGAACCATCAGTTGTTGCCAATTGCTTGGCAGGGCAGAGAACACAGCCAAGGACATGCTCTAGGAGTTGATTAGCCTAAAGAATTGCTTGCATTTGCGCTCTCCAAACTATGTAATTGGTATTGTCCAATTTGACTTGGACCAAGGAATTCAAATTGTGGATTAGTAGTTTTAAAGCTACTGAAAGGGCTCTTAAGGTAAAGCCATTTGTGACTAAAAAGAGAGCCTTGAGAGTTACTCTGTGATGGAAGATAGCAGAAAAGATCTATTTGAGAGGCAACCTTTTTTGAGGGTGCACTCGAAAAGAAAGAGAGGTTCTTGAGTCAGGAGGATCTTCCAGCTCTTGATTCGATGATGAAATTCAAGATTTAGAGAGAAAAATTGCAGAAAGAGTGTTTGTATTGACTTCTTCAATTCTAAATACAATGTGCATTATTTATAGCTTGCACAAGCTTTCACTACAAGCTTCTCTTGAGCAATTTAGTTAGGTAAGTAACTGCTAATTGTTTCCAGCTATATAACATATGCTAACTAATCTTAACTACTATAACTAACTAACTAATTGTCCAGCTCACTTGATCAGCTGGACTCCTCTGCAAAGTGGATTGGCTCCTTTCAGGAGTTTTCTGCAGAGAGCTTGGTTAGCTTGGATTGATCCTTAACAAGCTGGTGTCTATTTTTTTTATTTTTTTTTATTTTTTTTTGAGAAGTGAAAAAACAAAATTATTAATATGCACCAAGGGGGTGCAACCCAAAATTATATATATCAACTATAAAATCATCTAAACATACTTGCTATATACATTAGCTACTTAAAGAATCAAAACAATCTAGGATCCTATCAACATCAACTTTACAAGAACCATTAGTCCAAAAACAAAGAACATGTAAACAGTGGTTTTTCACGACCGAAAGGGGCAATTCCTTTCCTTCAAAAGCTGGTGTCCATTGGTTACAAGTTAGCAATTCAAGTTTTAAATCAATCAAATAAAGAGAAGGAAAGAAAAATAAAGCGAAAATTAACGAACAAGAAAGACTTTATTACCTCTAGGGAAAAGTTCTAGGCTCCATTTGTTTGCCGTAAAATATGTTCCCGGAAAATATTTTCTAGATTTTCCAGTGTTTGGTAACACCGAAAAATTAGTCAACTGGAAAATATTTTCCAGTCAACAATTGCAGTTGCTTTTGCTTAATTACCAAACACCGGAAAATTGGTTAACTATAAAATATTTTCCGGTCAACAATTGCGGCTAATACAAAATTCTGGAAAATCTTTTCATGTCCTTTGGGAGAAGAAAACATTTTACGGAACTCACTGTACATCAAAACACCAAAAAATATTTTTCAATATTCTATTTTTCAGGAAAACATTTTCGCTCAACAAGTTATTTTACGACAAACAAATAGAGCTCTAATCTAATAAAGTTGCATACCAGGTGACATATAAGAACTAAATGGAAAGAAAGACAAGAACGGAGATAGGAGAAAGATGGATCACCTTTTGAATTTTGAGTTTCAAATTAACAGAGCAAATAGAGGAAAGAAGACAAAGGGTAGAGTAATTAGCCTCACGTATAGAATATTTAAGACAAGGGAGAAAAAGGGGCACAAAAGAAGAAATGGATAGGAAGGAAGAGAAACGAGGAAAGATGGATTGTGAAGGCAAGACAGATCTACTTAATTGCTACCGAGAGAATCTATCAGGGCTGATGCTGCTTAAGACCATACAAGCAGGTCATTTTTGGTAATTTTTAGTTGTTCTGTCCTCTTTGTCATTAAAAGTAGTAGAAATAGATACAAGAATACATGTTTTTCCTTTCACCCTTTTCCATTTTTGTTAATTGGTACAAAGGTTACTTCTGAAGTAGAAATCAGAAAGAAGAAAAGAAGTTGAAACTTGTCAAACCATGCATTAAAAAGCCAGTTTAAAGGTCATCACAAAGTATTTGGAACTTGAATTAGATATTCCTCGATATACTTAGGCAACTGTCAAGTAAAACATTGTCATAGGAAGGTAAACATCTTCAAACTCCATAACTACTGCAACTCCTCTGAAGGGAACATCTTATTTTAATATCTTTTCCTCTGCCTCTCTCTACTACCATAGTCTCACCCTAACTTATATTGTTACATCTAAAATGTTGGACTTTTAAATTAAACATCTCATGTGACGAATAGATACTCGAATAGAATATGAGAAAACCCATTTTAAATTAAACATCTTATGTGACGAATAAACACTCGAATAGAATATGGGAAAGCCCATTTTAAATTAAACATCTCATGTGACGAATGGACACTCGAATAGAATATGGGAAAGCCTAGACTACTACCAACTTGAAAGAAGTTAAGGCTCGCATGCTGCTGTCAAAGTTCCTCCAAATTATAAGAAAGCCTATAGACGCCACAATTGCGGAAAGCATTGCAGAAGACATCTAGTAGTTTCCTTTTTAAGGAATGAGCATGTATGTTATAGGACCTTCATGTTCCTTTCAACTTCAAATTCTGACAAGAACAACAGTAGTTTCCTTTTCTACGAATGATCATGAATGTTACACGACCTTCATGCTCCTTTGACCTTCAAATTCTAACAATTCTGAGAATGTGGATGGCCATTTTGACAATTCTTAGCAAAGAGGACCTAAAACAATCCCAAAATCATGCTTCTACCTATAATTCTCATCAAACAAGAAAAGCTAAAGCATTTTTCACTTTGTCAATTGTCTTCATGTCATTTGCCTCACAAGGGTCGGTCATCTAATCTTTCCTCTGTTCCCTTTGCCTAATCTAATATAAGCGTAGGACATCATTTCTCAAGAATCCACTGTGCTTATAAATTGACCCTCTCATTTAATATTCACTTTTATTAATAAACAAAACTTACATGACATTTAAGCAAGTTGATTCAATCATTGTCCATATAATAGTTTTCACATCTGACCCAAACCCAATAAGAGAAACAGAAAAGAAAAGTAGTTGTTAAACCAAAAGAAAAGCTCTATCCTGTCTAGCTTCCCTTCCTTCTCTCTTCCACCTTGTCTCCTTTTCAGATGTCATACTTTGGATAATTCTCTCTGCAACAATGCAGATGTCGAATTCAATGTTCCTAACAATATGCCCCTTATGTGTTCACCATCAAGGAGTAGGTATTCGGAAAGTTATCACCAGGAGTAATTTTGTGGGTTATACAACACACGCTACTAAATCAGAACAGTTAAGAACAAGACTTGAGGAAAGACATCTCAGTTATATATAGACGCATCGGTGTATATTTGTCTGCACACATGGGTGCACTTCTTTTATAGTAGCAAGTTACTTCCCTTAACTTACCATGTGTAGTACTTGAAGAGGTTAATTCTCTGATTATAAGTACACATTACATAACTCATAGAATTTACAATCAACATGACATCAAGGAAAACTGAATTCACATACAAAATCCGTGTGTGAATATTGATATACATATTAGCAAGTTCTTCCACTCATTTACAATATTGTAACTTGTTAAGATAACTGAGGTTCCATCTTAAAACTAATTGGTGCAAAGTGGAGTAGCCCAAGATCTTATAAAGTGGTCTGAGAATTTATGATTTTTCTATGTGAGATAAGTGCATATTCTAACACTCCCCCTCACGTGTGACTTGATTTAAGAGAGGTCACACGTGAAAGATTGAATTACACACGTGGAAAAGGCCGCACATGGAAGAGATTGAACACACGTGGAAAAACCAGCACGTGGAAGATTGAAGATGCGTGGAACATAACACACAGGAAAGATTGATCACACGTAGACTTGATTTGAGATAGGTCACACGCGGACGAATAAAACTGGACCAAGGGCCCAGCTCTGATACTATGTTAAAATAACTGAGGTCCCATCTTAAAACCAATTAGTGCAAAGTAGAGTAGCCCAAGATTTTATAAAGGGGTCTGAGAATTTATGATTTTTCTATGTGAGATAAGTGCACATTCTAACATAACCTGTACAGTAGCAAAACCAAACTACAGCGAGAGGTAAGCATGGAGGGAAAAAGGGTGATATCAAATAAAGAGAACATACATTTTATTAGAGAATCATTTCATAGAGAAGAAATATTACCAGTTGCACTTTCTCGGGTTTTTGTAAAGCCCGCGAACCTGTTTTCCTACCTGAGCCCCCTTGATCAGAATTTGGAACTGCTGCAGAGAATAGAGATTCAAGTTCTGATATATCAATCTCTAGTGTCCTAATGAAAGCACAGAAAAATCAAAAGAGAAGCTCATATCAGAAAACTAGCTGATTTAGAGGATAAAATGTCAAGTTTTAAAAAGAAAAAATACCTGGCAGATTCACAAGCCTTTTGTGCTTCAGCCCACAAGCTTCCTTGCACTGCTCTGGTCAGTTTCAACCAATGCAATGGCTTCAGTTTCTTTGTCTGAACACTTTTTGAAGTCATGGTACGCAACAACATAGATTTTCCTTTTGTGCCAGGCGGAGGAATACAAGGTAGAGGGGGAGAAGGAGATCCTGACGTATGTCCACCTCTACCTGTTGAAAGAGAATGTGATAAGCCACCACTGACTTTAAGATCCGGTTTAATTGAAGGGAATGGAGGAGGGGGTGCAGAAGGAATGCTAGAAGAGCTATGTGAAGAGGGGCTAGCTTGCTTGATAAACGAACTTGAGGCAGGAGGGGGAGAGGGAGGAGGCGAAGGTACCACCGATGAATTTTTAGGTCCCACAGGAGGAGGAGGAGGCGGAGGTGGAGGTGGTCCAGCTCTGAAGGATGAATTCTCCTTTGGAGGCAGGGTACGAGGAGGTGGAGGTAGAGGTACTACAACTCTGGAAGGTGAAGTCTCCTCCAAAGGTGGGGGTGGAGGAGGCGGAGGCATTGGAGGACATGGTGGGGTCGGAGGAGGAGGAGGAGGGGGAGGGGAAGGTGGTTTACTTCTAATATCTTTTAGAGGTAGTGTTGAAGGCGATAGAGTTGGTGAGGGAGGGGGAAGGGGTGGTTTAGTCTTAAGGAGTGTATCTTCTGTTGAGGGAGAAGAAATGACGGGTGGAGGTGGAGTAGGTGGTAGAGGAGGTGCAGATCCGGTAACCATATCATTCTTTTGGAAAATTGGCACCACATGTTTTGAGGGATGAGGAGAATCAGCTTCACTCATACTAACTGTGTTATCCTTTAAAGGGAAATCTTCATGACTTAGCACTCTAAGAGGAGGAGGAGGAGGTGTTGGAGGTTCACTTTTGATGGCTACTTCATCCTTCAGAGGGGGAGTAAGAGGAGGCACTGGCATCGGAGAAGATGGAGGGCGCGTGGAGCCAACATCTGAATCCTTTACAGGTACAGGTGGAGGAGTTGGAGTTAAACCAACGGATTTGGAAGGGGTTGTTTCACATGCAGGACTAGGCTTGGCCAAATCAGCATCAATGGTTTCTTGTTGAACGCTTGCAGGCCTTTTTTCCACTAAATGATGATAATCTGACAAGTGTAGTAAAGGTGGGGAAGAAAAACTATGGACGCTCTCTTCAGAAATAAAGGGATTTTCTGACTGAGAGACACTTGGTGCGGGTGATATATCTGCCTCACTTTTATAATTCATGAACTGCGACTCAACCTTTTGTTCAACCACATCTGGATGGGGATATAATTTGGGAGAAGATGCAGACTGTTTCTCTGAAGTCAAACCGATCAAGGTCTTCACAATACTTTCAGACACTGAAGGCCTTTGTACCTCCTGAGACTCTCCAGCAATTGGTTCCTTCATCAACTTATTAGCTTCAATTGTCTGGTGAGAATCAGGTTCCAACTTTTCTTTTTCAACATTTGATGCAGTTATTTGCTGAAGCACATTAAGTGCCGCATCATCCTTTGGAACTAACCAATCCACATTGCTGAAGATCTCCTGAACTTTAGCAAATGCCTCCACTGGGAGGCCATCCTTCTCTTCGAAACAGGATAAATCTACAGGCACTATAGAAGCAGCAGCATCCATCTCCGAGAAGAGAACCTTTATCAAGAAACCAAATATGTGAATTCTACTCATGCCAGAAAGAACTAGAAAAACATAATAACCTTATACTATATATGTGTGTGTGTGCATACTATACATATGAATATGTAGTTATGTAATTTTCAGATGTGACCCAATCACCTCTGCACGGAAGTCCTTTGGAAATTGATCCTTGGCATCCCACAAAGTCTCGATTTCATCACGATTAAGCATCAAAATGTTCGACCGAATAAAAGCTGTATTAAACATGACCCGGAACATCATCACCTCCCACTCCATGTCATCATGCAAGCTTATACACTCCAAGACAACATCACCTTGAATATGGCAATTGATATCAATCTTGACTAATTCACATTCTGCCTGCAA
The DNA here is from genome assembly GCA_037974665.1 of Ehretia macrophylla. NCBI lineage: Eukaryota > Viridiplantae > Streptophyta > Magnoliopsida > Boraginales > Ehretiaceae > Ehretia > Ehretia macrophylla. The sequence continues at coordinate 15,736,412 of CM075775.1, forward strand.
AAACATGATTAAGAAAAATACAAATTCAAGTAACTCTAGTCAGGAGAATTGCTGCTTGTCGTCTAAGGAGGAAAAATAAAGAACTGAAGTAGGAAGCAGTACAGGTTTTTGAAAACAAAGCAATAAGATGGAGCAACCCATGATGTAAATAGTATTCTGGTTGAAGATAGTAAAAATGTTGTTCATATAAGATATTTGGTGCTCCATTGTATTCAAAAAGCAAAAGAAAAGCTGGAGCACGTTTAATCCTTTACTTGAAAGATAATAGTAGGCCAATGAATATGACTAACTGTGAGATGAAGCTCCAATGCATCATATGGGAAATGGTGGAGGCAAACTTTGCATCCATTAAGTAGCAGTCGCTGTGTTTACTCATAATGAGTTTGAGCTTATGTTGCATGGCCATGCTATTTACTCCTAAGATTCATGCTAATGTTCCATGGAGTAACCTCCAAGGAGTGTATTGCATGTTAGATACCGTGTCAGAGACTAACAGCTCGGGACAGTGTCAGACACATTAAAACATATCATACATACAGAGCTTGTCAGACATACCTTAGGTACAAAATGTCATGTCACACAATATGATGTTGATTGGACAATCTATAACGCATAATTTTATAAAAATTTGTTTGTTTCACGACTTTTCTAAAATGTGTGTTAGTTGTACTTCAAAACTTACTGTTTTCTAAACTCATTATATTGACAAGCCAATGACTTCAAAGCACATACCACTTCATCGTCATGGTGAACTTTTGATACAAATTCACTAACATTACAACAAATTAGTGTTTTTATATGTTTAATTAGATGAGCACGTATATAGAATGTCCAATTTTTTAAGCTCATTTCCTTTATGTTTTTCCAGGAATTGGTTTTGTCTAACGTCTGTGTTGTGTTGTGTTTGTGCTGTTGTTGCTGTGTATATGCACCATAGATTTGTGCCAAAGGGAATCCACTGAAAGATAAAACTCGCAAAACCATTGGGCCGCTAAGAATATGTTCTTAGCAACCACATCAACCAAACAATCCCAGACCACCCTCTGACTTAGACTCAGCAACCATGGTCCACATGACATTATTATGATCCTAACAATTGCAAGTTACCATTTTATGCACTTAAAGGAATAGGAATAGAATTAATATGCCTTGATCGTATTATGCTTCCTTCAAAATTCATGACCAAACCTCAGAAGAGCACTTTGAAAAGGAAAATGGTTCACCATTAATTCCCAGAATTTTTTCACATTTTGGTAGCTTTAAGTTCTTGATTGTCATTCATGTTCAAAACCACCAATATCATTGATTTCATACGAAGATGATTTCTTAGGCCAATAAATTAGCATTCAGTAACATGCAAAGAGGATTAGAATTTAGAACACTATGAGAAACTAGATATCAGAAACCTACAATATGATAGAAATAACTTATTCAAGGAATAAACATGAAATGACAAGCGATGGTTACAGTTGAGTAAAGAAAAGACCATAACATAAAGAATGTTCCTTATCACCTTCTTGTAATGTCGGAAAGTTTTACTCTCCTTTTGGGTTGAGAATAGAACCTTCGGAGTTCGGTCCTCAACAAGGAGAGGATCCTGCCCATATATACGAAATATTGGTCGGCAACCACCCTCTCCATCAAAATCAGGAATCAGTCTAATAATGACACAATCCAGGGTGAGTGCTCGGTCCAGCGGAGGCCATTCTGAGGCTACATTCCTCCTTGATACATATTGTAAGTACCTCAATTGAGAAGGAACTGGATTCAGCGGTGACAGCAAGTGCAAAAGTTCACGAGGCGCCTGCTTGTAAATCATGTCCAATGTCTTCTTCTCCCCACTGTAATGTCTCCTATATATCAATAATGCAGCCAACATGAAGGCCAAAACTGGCCAACCACCCTGTTCACAGTGCATCAGAAGCACGTTTTGCTGGCCAAGTGAGAGCCAACTTTCACTAGATCTTAGGAAATGGTGGATCACCTCCATTGAAAGTAATGGGCAGCCCTCATAATGCCGAGGGTAGTCCATTATGGTCATGTCATATTCTGATAGCACGTTTGCAATCAGGCTTCGTGACTCCCCCTCTCGGAAGTTGAAAACTAAGATTGAAACATCAGGATAGTGTTCCCGAAGTTGACTAATTACGCCTCCAACATAACCTTTGTAATTTTCTTCTTCCCAAGTATCAGTAGTGAAACAGCATTCGAAGACTACATGGGCATGACACAAAGAAATGTTAGTAATTGATAGCTACATAGTACCTTATGCTTACTGCTGGCAGTAGCTTGAGCTTCAAATGTTAGTTTTCTAAAAAACATTGAAATGAGACTTCATAAAAAGTCTAATACAATGAGTGTATCCAAAATGGCCTCAATAAAGCGAAGGAAGTTGATTTTATCCCTCTCTTTCTATTTAAGAACAACAGAAAATCATATGACTAAGAGGATTGGTCATCAAAATAATTAGAAGCCACTTATTCAACTTATAATGAAAGGCAGAATGTTGAGATTTATGAGTCACCATTTAAAACTATGACAAAAACTGGATTCAAATATAAGGAGAATCTCATTATGAATGATAGATAGAAAACGAATTAAAGGAATGCTTATTTCTTTGGCCAAATGAGCTTGTCCAAAAGTGTTAAAAATGATGGGTTTTCCCCCATAAAGAATATAAACCTATCACAAACAACTGAACTAGAGACTTTCCATGCCTTTTTTGAAGGTATGTTGTAGCTCTATTTGTTTAGCCTTTTCCACCCTTTACAGCAATCAATATATCAGAGTTGTTTAACATCAAAGAGCTTGTTGCCATCTATATGATGAGAACAACCGTATCATGGAGCATACACCACCAGGAACTAGGGAAAGTATAAGAGATGACTTCAAATTTATGACCATGCCCTACTCATCATTTGTTTCCCTTCTCCTTCTTTTTCTTGTTTTTTAATGTTCCTATCGGGCCCTGACATACAAATGGATGTACCAACAATCATAAAAGTAATAGAGTAATAGTTGCAGACCTTCAACTCGGTTTCACCAATTCTTAAGTAGATGTGAGACCTGACTTGTGACTTAACCCAATATATTCACCTTTTGCTCCAAAATTTTAAATAAAATATTCCCGTATAAGACTTTGGGCAATACAAGAATCTCATGGTTACCTTAAAAGGAGCACGCCTCAAGCAGAAGGCTCTCGGGAAAGGAAATTTGGTCACTAAATATCCATACTTAAGGTCTGAATTTGGCAGCAACAGCAAGGTCTCTGAACTCCTTAGTCGTTAACGTGCTCTCACCACTGAAAACTCATTGTAAATTGATTGAAACTCATTAACCTACTTTAATCCCCAATGCTTCGACTGCATTTTGTCTTTTTCCACCGTAAGTGAAGTCCTCAATTCACATTTGAAATAGTTCAAATGCCAATATGCGTACACAACATCAATAACAAGCTGAATGTTCGATGGATTACTTTGAAACAAGCAAGCAAGCAAGTAAAAGTACTAGAAACTAAAATCCCAACTTCTACTGTCATAACTAAAACAGGAAACAGATCTTCTACTTTATCTTAAGACTCTCAACCACTCCAAAAACCCCAATCAAAGTTTCAACATTTTCCCCCAGCGTGCTGCCAACCATGTATATATACGTGTGTATGTGTTAATTTTATCAAAATGCGTGCGCGTATGGTTATGAAAAAGAGCATTTCTTGACTTCCTCTCATTTGAACTGCTAAATATAAAATATTTATCCTTTTCCACAGTAAAATTAGCAGTTGAACAAACTATACAATCGACCAGCTAAAAAAATCTTCAAATTACATAAAAACAAAAGAGAAAGATAAATAAAGTTGGCGAAAATAAATGAGAATTAGAATAAGAATTGAGGTGTGCAAAACTGAAACGCTCACCGTAAACTCTCTCACAGATCTCGAGCAGTCCATCAGGCGGCTTCCTATAAAACAATTTCCTAAAAAATGCCATACGATGTCGTTTGACCTCCCCCTACTCAATATTTGTATCTACGTGTATTCCGTATGTATGTGTATGTGTATGTATATATTCTTCTAATTCTCTCTCTCTGCGTATGTGTATTAAATCTCCATCTACAAAAGTTAAATCCGAAGTGTTTCGAATGTTTATTTCTGGAGGTTGTATGTACAACGTATGCGTTTGTGTTGTTTTTTTGTTGTAACTTCCTTTTTTTTCTTGTCTTGCAATAAAAGAGAGAGCTGAATGTGAATTGAATTGATCATCTGAGCTAACGCCTCTGCCGACGCGGCGAGTCGCGCTGGCACGTCACCTATTTTGTCAAACAACGACGTGTACATCACTAAACGCGCGCACCTCAATTAACTAACGCAACACTTTTACTTCTTTTTTTGAATACTAACGCAACACTGATGAGAGAGGACCTTTTCTTTTCTTTTCTTTTTTTATTGAATAGAGGGAAAAAAAGCTTTTGCTGCTGCTTTCAAAAAAGAGATTTTTTACGCATGTTTAGTTGAATGCGATTTTACATTTCTTGAAAAGCAAGAAGCGTTTTTTCACTAAGGAAAAGGTATTTAATATAAAATATTAAAAAAAAAGCCCAAAAAACGTTCTTAAAATAGAGACACCCCACCCAAAAAAATAAAAAGAAAAGAAAAACACAAAACAGAATGCCTTAACACCTCTGCTTCTTCATCTTCTACCCCTTCTTTTTTTTTTTTTTTTCGTTCCTAAGGAGGCAAAGCCGATTAAAGTAAAATTAATTCTACGGGATGTTTCACCCATTATATCTATCTCCACAAGAATCCGTAATAGCCTTGGGGGTTGTCAAGTTGTAGTGCGTCCAAAAGCTGCTTTATACCAAGACAAGTTAAGTAATTAACACATTTATTCGCCAATCAGAAAATATGCACCAATTTAAAATTATTGTGTCTCGATAAGATCTATTTACACTCTTCAATTAGAAGGCGCAAAGTGCTAACAAGACTCAAATCATCACAACAGAGCTTGTACGCCTTCTTTTTTCAATCAGCTTTCCTCCTTTCTTCCCTGGCAATCACTATTCTCCTTTCCCTTTTTAGCTACCATAAAACCCCCCACCCTTTCTGTTGCCTAAGAAAATGACCCAGGAGGGATGGTGAATTGGGCTTTTGGCAAACTTTTTAAAATAGTCAAAATGCATAACCGGAGCTCATAGAAAGAAGAGATAACAAGTAAATGCAAAATTAATATAAACTAGAAATGTAAATGGACAAGAAATAAAATAAGTAATGAAAGAGAAAAACTATTTATGTGATTAAGGCAACCTATGTCTTACGTCTACGGCCTCGAGAGTTATCTTGAGATGACTCGATCTATAATTAATTCCTCTCTCTTGCGGGTGGAGATGCACAAATACAATGCAACACAATTGCTTCATCTCGCTTACGGGTGGAGATGCAATATTACAACAATTCTCAGTGAAATAATCCCTCAGTAATATGCAAACTTTGTCACGATATTACCCACCCTAATTCTAAATGCCTAGCTTCGCCACTCATTGTAAAAACTCCATTTCTTACCCAAGTTTGAAAAAAAATTTCCAAAGTATTACTCTTCTGTGTTTTGCTAAAAATGCACAATACTCCTTTGTATTTTAAAAATTAACTAGTTACTTCATGTGTTTTGCTAAAAGTGCACAATACCCCCCTGTGTTTTAAACATTAGCTGATTACCCTTCTTTGTTTTGTTAAAAGTAGCTGATTACCCCATTGTGTTTTATAAAAGTAATTAATTGCTCATTTATATTTTTTAATAAAAGCGCTAATTTTTAAAAAGCACAAGGAGTAATTAGTTACTTTTATAAAATACAGGGGAGTAATTAGTTAATTTTTAAAACACAGGAGGGTAATTAGCTAATTTTTAAAACACAGGAAATATTGTGTATTTTTAACAAAATACAGGAGGATAATATATTATTTATCCTTTTCAAAATCTCAAAAACAAAACACAACTAGAAAATCTTATTGTATTGAGAAATTACTTTTTCATTATTTTTTGTTTTCTATTGCATGTTCTACTTGTATCAGAAATGGAGAAGATGGAGTGGACTCGTCTAGAGGTTCACTAATTTGCACGAGTAACTCCAGCGTAAAATTGTTGTCAAGATTAGAGGTCCTTTTTAATAGATTTGCATAAAATATACCATCTTATAAATCTATCTACTAATAAAAAGTTAAATTAAATACTAACAACATATATCTAATAAACGCATAATAAATGTGTGGCTTAATTATAATAAAAAGGTTATGAAAACTATATAAAAATATTAAATCCGAAGTCTATGGAAGAATAGTAATTTGTAAAGTTAGTTGTGGTTGTTTTGTAATTAATTACAATTGATCAGCATGGCACAATAAATCTTAGACGTACATAAGACATTACGGAGCATAGTACGTGAACTTTTCCAAACCTACAAAAAAATTTCATTTAACTGTGTTCAGCATTCTCTTATGCTTCTTTATCGGGAATTTAACTAGGTACAAATAAATTATCGAAATTTTATAGCTAAATTGAATTTAGACAATAAAGTAGCAAAACAGAACAAGATAAGGTATCAATAATTTTTAATACTATAATAAACTTTACATTTGAATTTCATTACTTTTGTACAAATGCATGATGCTAAATTGTAATACCAATCATGCCTCAAAATATTATTTTCGTACCAACGTTGTTGGAACCAATTGAGGCATTAACCAAAATGGATAAAAGAAAGTCAAAAGAATTTTTTAAAAAATAAAAATAAAAATAAAAAATCTAAAGATTACAGTCTAAGTGTCTTTTCTCTATCAAGCACTTATTCAATAAATTTAGAGGAGTATAACAAACCAAATAATACATTTACAACTAAGGAGAGACCATCGAATAGAAAGGTAGAAAAAGAAAAACTAAGTAAGAGAATAAACAAAGCATCAGTGCAAATGATCAAGATTCGGCTTTTACAAAAACTATTGAGATTGATAGAGTCCAAAGAAAGAATACACGAATAGGATATGAAACAAGTGAAATTAGAGCGGGAGGTTAGATTATGGATAATAATCTCACTAACATGTCTCAAATACAAGTTGAATATTGGAAATAGATGCAATTATAATGTATGCAAAAAAGGGGTTGGATGTGATGTATGATGTTATACTATAGTTTAATATTGAAAAACTTCAAAATTGATCTAGATTACTTTTATTTCAATTAAAAACTTTATTATTGAAATTTAACATTACATAAAAATATAAATTAGCTTTGTTCGCCTCCATGTACAGTATAACATCTTTAAATTAATAGTATTGAGACCACTAAATTCTATTAATTTAGCAAGATATCAATTTATCAATAAATTAATAATTATTAATTTATCGATATATTTTTAGTTTTTTTGGCTTAATAGTAAGTATATTATATTTATAGTATCTTTTTCGAAAAGTGACTAATATTTTTTCAGGGAAATTTGAAAAGACAAGAAAAAACAGAATAGAAGATAATAATCTAATTTAGTAGGATTAGAACAAGTTTATCTAATCTCATAGTCAATTTATTATATAATTTTTAGCTTATTATTAATTTATGAAATATTTGGATCGATAAAATACAAAAAAATATATTTTAAATATATTGTCTTATAATTTGATCAAAATTATTAATTTTTTACACTGGTCCCATGTCAGGACCAAATATTTTTATTAAAAGATATTATTTTTTTATCGAGTATTAATTTAAAAGAAATTCTATTGTAGTTGTCTAAGTGTTCAATAACTTATAGTTGAGCATGAATATCATAATGAGTTTGAATGAAGCCTATAAGTTTAGTTCTATGTGTTAGAAAATGTAGGTATGTGTTCCCGAATTGAGTTTCTTATTCGAATAATAGAAATACAACTTATCCAAGTTATACATATACATATATAGCATGGCAAAGTCAGAACAATAGGTAAAATAAATTTTGGAACACAAATCTGAGTTGCAAATTTTAATCAGTATGAAACAACACATTTATATTATGCAATGGCATTGGAATTATATACTAAATACACAATTACAAAAATAAAATACAATTGAAATGCAAACTAAATTTGAGAATCGAGGCTCGAGTTTGACTCAATATCCTTAAAGTTTTTCACGCTCCGTAATAGTTCTAATGTTTCTTTACGCGCAAACCTCCTAGAATACAACGATCGAACTTTTCGTAATGGTAGCACTCCAAATTACAGAAGCTGGTGATCTAAGAGTGTTAAACTCTCTCTGTTAATATAAAGAAGACAGCTTTGGAATAGAAGACTGTATATCATTCTATTGCAGTATGCTTCGTTAAATACATGTACAAAAGAGAAAGGGATAAGCAAGTACAACAAGTATTCCCTGAAGCAAGGGATAATAGACAATTTGACTTAGTCCTGATATACAAATCTAACATATTCACGTGAGGGAGTTTGACTTAGTCCTAATATACCCCCACAAGAGAGTGGAGCCATCGGCTACGCCCATGTTGGAACGTAACAAGGAAAATTTGGACTTTGGGAGAGCTTTTGTAAGAACACCTGCAATCTGGTTGTGTGTAGAGATGTGCGAAACTTGCAAGGAGCCAGCAACAACTTGATTACGAACAAAGTGATAGTCTAAGGCAAGATGTTTCATTCTGGAATGAAACACAGGATTAGCGCAAAGAAAAGTGGCTCGAATATTATCACAAAGCAGGCGAGGTGGAAAAGGTGGAGAGAAATGCAGCTCGCGAAGTAAATTGGTTAACCAACAAAGCTCAGCAGTGGTAGCAGCCACGGAGCGATACTCTGCTTCCGTAGAACTTCGAGCAACCGTTCTTTGCTTCTTGGAGCACCAAGACACTGGACTGTGACCAAGAAAGACCACGTAGGCAGAGATAAAGATGTAATCATCTCTATTCCCAGCCTAGTCTACGTTAGAATATGCGGTGAGAGATAAGGACTGTGACTTAGAAATGAGAATGCCAAAATGGATAGTGTTCTTTAGGTAACGCAAGAGTCTTTTCGTAGCTATCCAATGAGGCACTCATAGACAGTGCATAAATTGTGCCAACCTGTTAACCGCATACACTAGGATATAAGCAATTCGTGTCTTATCAGTATACACAAAAAGAGAAGCATCTGACTTTGTGTTGATGAAACCGAGGGATAGAAGAAAATTGTGCAGCTCATTAAACCAGGTTCGAGGGGCCTGTTTCAGGCCATAAAGAGATTTTAGCAACTTACAAACATGGATTGGTAGTGAAAAGTCAACGAACCCTGGTGGTTGAGCCATGAACACATCCTCCGTAAAAAAACCATGGAGGAATGCGTTATTAACAACCAACTAATTGATCGACCAACCAAGAGAAACTGCAATAGTGAGAACCACTCGAATTGTTGATGTCTTAACAATGGGACTAAATGTCTCATTGAAATCTACTTCTGGCCTTTGATTAAACCCCTTCGCCACAAAGCGAGCTTTATAGCGAGAAATGCTGCCATCAGAATACCGCTTCGCCCGAAATACCCATTTACACCCAACCACATTATGATCAGGCTCACGAGGAACAAGGACCCATGTAGAATTGCGACGAAGAGCTGCTAATTTATCATGCATTGCTTGTATCCATTCCTCATATTTAAGAGCTTAACGAACAGTTGAGGGCTCTAAACTGCAAGGTAAGGGATGCTTTGTAGCTGTAAAAGTGATGAAGTGTTTGGGTTTGTGGATATGATTTTTAGATCGTGTTTGCATAAGATTATGAGGTTGGGGCAAAGAGGCAATGTTTGTGTGAGAGAGAGGCAGAGGCACAGTAGATGTAGTGGGTGACGGCGCATAAAATTCCTGTGTACGTGTGGGCTGCTGCTCAATGGGCTCAGTTCGTGGCACCATAGAGGTAGATTGAGGCACGACATTGTGACACAAATTACTTGGGGAAAAGGTAGTAACAACATGAGGCTGGGCAATAGGACACGCAATAGGGACTTGAGAAGAGTTGTCTATAATATTGGACACTTGATTGGAGTTGTTGATAAAGAGAAGCCAAATATTTCAAATATTGCAATCATTACACATTTTCAATATTTCAATGAGCCATGTATGCACATATCATTTACCAACATTTTTGTTTAATGTTTTCCTATCATTGGAAAGTGGGGATATTGTTTCTTGAAGTTCTTCAATATTTTTCCCATTATTGCACTTCTTCTCTAGATGTAATAACATTTAAGTCGAGAAAAAAGCATATAATATTATTCTTCTTTTGGACAACAAAAGATCATATTCACTTATTCTTTCAACCCATTTCCATCAATTAAAACTATCATTTCAAGGAAGTATAGAATCAAGCTCATAAGTTGCATCCCATTTCATCATGCATGTCATTCAACAATTCAACCATTTATTTTGCACTTGCAACAATTATCACATTCAACATTTGATCATATCAAACTCAAGTATATATGATTCATTTGTAAGATATTCATCTTTCTAAACACTTCATATGACATTCATACATGAGTATTCATTCATTCAATTTAATTTTATACCACAAAATTTGAACAAAATAAATTGATTCATGGGTCACATAAGTGATAAGGTTCTTTTAACCTTTATCTTCCACCACTAGAAGCTAGTTCATCTTCTTCTTTATCTATCTTTTGAATTCTAACATTAAAGAGGCATATAAATCATCAAAATCTCTCAAACCTCACTTTTATGTTCATTATCTTCTCCATCAATGTTTATTTCATCTTCCTCAAAAGAGAACTGTTTCTTAGTTTTCTCAATGTTATCTTCTAACATTCTTTGGAAGTATCTCAAATTCATTTTCACTAAAATGTTTTCCATTGTGCCAATGTATTCCTATCTTATTGGATGTACCACATATTCAAATACCAAGTATGACTTAATTTATCCAATTGAAGGAATTCTAAGAAAATGAATATTCTAGCCAAGATTATTATATTTAGCATAAACCTTTTCACTCAATTAACAAATAATGCATCATCATTTTATTTTCAATCACACATGTAAAATAACACATAGTTGACTAATCAAGTTGAATTTTAAGCCATTGTCAAGAAGCACATATGAAAATAAATAATTTCAATATTACTCGTGCTTCTTTATCTCAATGATCTTGCCTTTTTCATAAGTTGCATTACCATCTTCTTTCGTATTGATTGACATTCCTACAACAAAGCAAGATCTAGGTACCCATCTTTAATTGGGTCATCGAGTGTGAGTTTCATTTGTTGTGACTTTAACAATCCATTTGTGTTTTAGCCACCATGGAACTTTTGTTCCATCATCAATTAGTTTCATATCATGAAATAGTGAAACAAGTTGTTCTATTTTATCACAATATGTACAAGCACAAGGTGATACATCGTGATTTGAGCTTTAGAGAAAACAATTCTTTAAGATCTTTTGAATGAGATACGGTTTATATCCTAACACATTTAATTTGCATACCATGTATCGTGGATTACGCATAATATCCCATTTTTCTTTTTCTTTACTAGAATTTTCTATTTCTTCATTCAATTCATTGTACATCTTTCTTGACCATAAAATCTCATTTTCAAATACTTTATCAATCAAAGAAATATCATATATTTTAATTATAGTATTTTTCTTGTTAATCTCATTTATCTCAAATAAAGCACATTCAACTTCCTCAAGCAATTTTTTATTTTTAAAAATTGCAAATATCAATTCATTTTGAATATCCAAGATGGCTTCTTCTAGTTCATCAATTGTAAGATCATTATCCATAAATAATGAACAATTGGATTCATGAGATAGACATACCTCTTCATCAAATGCACCAATGTATGCTTCATTTTCTTCTTGTTTTTCTTCTTTAACATCTTCTTCTTCCTTTTGATACAGCTTTGCAAGGAGATTCCATATTTCATGAGCGGAAGTGCATTCTCGAATTTGTTCAAACTCTTGATCATTGAAAGCACAATAGAGAATATGCATAGCTTGACTATTTTTGGTTAATTTGACAATTTTTTGCTCGGTTGACTCATCTTCAACTTCGTATGACCCATGCTCAACAATATGCCACAATGTGTAGTCCACGGATTGAATATATGTTGGCATATGATTCCTCCACCTCATAAAATCGGTTCCTGTAAACAAAGGAGGTCTATCAATTGAATATCCTTCAATGTGAGGGGATGTAGTAGTATACGCTATGATATTAACTTTACTAGATGTTAAACTATATGTAAAGCCCTAGCTCTAGATACCACTTGTTAGCCCAAATTATCCTAAGAGTGGGGGGTGAATTAGGATAGGGAGACAAATATACTACTTTTTCGGATATGATTGTAACTAGTTGATTCTTTGAAGCAATTTATCAAACACAATATATGCACGAATATAAAAAGGTAAGAAGAGAAGAGAAAAATAGATGAAGCCGTCGATTTTAGGGTGGTTCGCTAATTTACTCCACCACTTAAGGTATCCTCCCTTAGAATTTTCACTAGCTCCATTAGTAGTACTTTTTCACAAGTTGGTGAAGCACAAACCAACAATACAATTTCACTCTTGAATCCACAAGAGCAACCAAGCTTCTTTGCAAGTAGGTGAAACTCAAAACTATGACCTCTCCTCCTTTGAATCCACAAAGGATTTTACAACACTCTCTTATCTTCTATGATTCACACAATCTAAGATCTAGAAAGCAATACAACCAACAATGTGTATGTATGAAAGATACAAAGCAATAACTCTTCTATGAGTTGGATAATACAAATGAAGCTCTTGAATGCTCAATGATTTGCAAGTTAAAGCTCAAGATTTGTGTAAGCAATGTGTTTTTGATAATCTAAAAGATTTGGAACAATTGCTTATAGTTGGAATAGGTAATTTTTGCAAATGGGTGTTTGAAAATATATAGAAACAAAAGCCAACAGTTTGCAACGGCTATATTTTTCAAACACATGTACCATCCGGTCGACCGGGTAGTCGCCTGGATAGTCGCCCGGATCACCCACTGCCGGGCGAGTCACCAAGGACCTGGTCGATCGGATACTCGACCGAATGACTCGTTTTGCATATAGATTGATGCTTTGAAAGTTCAAAACGATTTTCTCAAAAACTCATAAACTTAAGAGTCTTTAAGAACGGGGTTTTCAAGCATTCAAAGGCCCCAAAACATTTTTCAAAACTCTTGTAAAGATTTAAAACCGATTTTGTAAACCAAGAGTTTAAAATACATTTTCAACCAAAAATTCAAACTTTTGAAGATAAATTAATTTTAAACCTTTTAAGAATATTTCTTCAAAAGATATTCCAAACCATTTATTCTTTTGAAATCTTTTTACAACTCTTGAGGAAAGATTTAAAAATATTTAAAGAAGGTTTGTTAGAGCTTTACCAAGCATATCAAAGTCACTCGACATTTAATTAGCCGGTACCTCTTATGTCACCATGACTCCTCTTATAACTTCATCTTCATCCACAAAGATCTTTTACTTGAATCTTCACAACTTGAAGCTTGTAAAGATCTTGACAAAAATACACTTAAGCTTGATCATGTTGAGCTCTTCATTTTATCTTCATGATTAGATCATTTGAGTTTGATCAACACCATTCTTCATGAACTTACTCTTGAGCTTGTATAACATTGATATTTACAAAGTGCTTTGATCATCTCTTCAATCTTCCTTCTTTAGGACAAGATCTTAGCTAGGATGTTCATATCTTGAATCTCTATAGATCTTGACCATTAAAGTATTTTGATCTTCTAGTTGAAGGATGTCTTTTGTTTGATCATTACTTTCCATGAGCTTGATCATTACTCCAATCCTCATGAGCTTACTTAATATGTTGAATATCCTTCAATCTTTGACTAATTCTCAAACAATAAACTCATTACAAGATATGATTAGTTAATAAATCAATTTCATAATCAAGATTTAATCATCATCAAAATATAGGATTTAAAGCCTTTAGGCTAACAGAGACATTTGTGGCTAAAGAGTTGGTATTAGCAGAAGACGCAGGAGAAGAGGTTAAGTGAAACACATATGGAAAAGACCATTTGCTAACTGTGAAAGAGTCAATAGAGCTATGAGACCCACCCAAAGATAGAGATGGGAATTGATTTTCAACGAAGCGGACATAACACGAGTAGAAATATTTGTGTGTTACTGGGTCGAAGCAAATAAAGGAATCATGAGTATTAGAATAGCCGAGAAAAATGCAAGCACGAGACCGACATTCTAGTTTGTGTTTAGCATAAGGCCAAAGCCACGGATAGCATAAACATTCGAAAGTTCTTAATTTTGCATAGTTTGGTTCCTTATTAAATAGAGTTTTGAAAGGTGTTTGACCATGAAGAATATAAGTTGGCAGCCTATTGATGAGAAATACAGCCGTTTGAAAAGCAAAAGACCAAAACGATATGGGGAAGGAAGCACAATGCAATAGTACAAGACCACACTCCACAATGTGATAATGACGTCTTTCTGCAGTTGAAATATGTTCAGAGGTGTAAGGGGGGGAGACAAAATGTTGAATTCCATGGTTTGCAAATGCAATTTTGAGTCTTTAATATTTAGTGCCACCGTCAGAGTATATTGTGGTAATTTTAGTGTTGAAGTAATTTTCAACCATTGTTTTAAAATGACTAAAAACAATGTATATTGCATTATTATTTCAAGGTTAATTGTATATTTTACACAATTTTAGTGCAATATAAAGAAGAAAGAGCAAAAACCACCACAAAAACCAACATTTGAACAAGAAATTCAGTGCAGCACTAGTGAAGAATGGTAGAACAACTTCAAAACGAGCAATTCGAGGTTAAATTTGGCCAAACCGAGTGCGAAAACGAATTTAGGACGCTGAAAAATATTGGAATAGACCTGGTCAACTTTTTGGTCAAAATCAACGGTCAATGGTCAAACTCAACCGAGCCGGTCAAAGTTCGGAGTCAAAGTTCACCTACCATAGTCAAAGTAGCGCTCGAGCGCCCCTTTTCCGCGCTTGAGCGCCACTTTTTGAAAAAGGCCAACAATTTAGCGGCAGAATGCAAACTGAAAATGACAGAAAAAATATAAAAATCAAAAGTGCAGAAGGGCGCTCGAGCGCCATCCTGAAGTTTTGCTTATAAATGCCACAATTTTGCAGCAATGAAAGGGGCACCAATTTTTCTCATCTTAGCCAAGCTTCTGCCTTTCTAAGTAGACAGAAGCCAAATTTCACCATTTGCTTTGTATATAATCAGTTTTCTTCATATTTTAGCTTAGGAATAGGTTAGTTTAGTTTAGTTAGGGTCCTAAAATAAGGGTCGGGCTTATGGACTAACGCCATAGCTTCAGAGAAATCGAGCCGGCTAAATCAAGACGTGCTTAAATTCGATAACTTTTATTCTTGATTTCAATTTCCGTTTTGTAAATCTAATTATGGTACTTTAGACCCTTATTTTTGGAATGATAAATAAGTGGGGATACTTTTGTATATATTTAGATTTATATTAATTAAAGTCTCGCATTCTTTAATTGCTTAGTATTATCTATTAATTATACGTATACTTGTAGTTATGATATAATTAATTGATAATACGTATACGCCCGATTTTATAAACCAGTGGCAATACAAGACTACTACGGACGGAATCAGCTAGGTTGTACCAGCACCTCCGGGATACATAAGTAAGAAGATTAATTGAGAGATTGGATATTGTTAGGTTGTACCAACATATTCAGTCTTGTTAATTAATTAGTCTTATTACTTACGTATCTAAGGCTAACTTCAGAAGTGGGAGCTTGTAGCCCTATTTCTTGAATGATTCATTCTTTTAATTTGAATCTATAATATTACACTTAAGTACTCCGATCGAACTTATCATTCCAAATCATGGACCCGCTAAATTGAATTAACCACTCCTGGACTAAATTATTTTAATTTACCGTATCTTTGAACTTTTGGACTTTTGGACTTAATTTACTGTATCTTTGGACTTTTGGACTTAATTTACCGTATCTTTGGACTTTTGGACTTAATCAAACTTATCCGTGACGGGAGATAGTTAAAACAAATATAAACTAAATTCTTAACTTGAAACTGTTAATCCCAATCTCCGTGGATTGACCATTTACTAGCCACAACTAGAGGTAATTTAAGGTAAACAATATTTCCAATCATTTAACCTTACTATTTTTTAGCGCAAAACGACGCGATCAGTTTCTAGGTGAATTGCTTATGTGAAATATGAAGAACATGTTAAATGTGCACTTATGTGACTATGAGTGCCTCTGTGTAATGTATTTGTTAATATATATATTTAATATGCTTTCTACTGCATGCATACATTACCCGTGAATTGGTAAGTAAACTCTTCCCTATAGAGATGGCCAGAAGTGGGTTTTCTGAATATGTGGGACAGTAGAGCGGATTGCAGTTTATATCAGAGATCAACAAGAAGTACTTCGAGGAGCAAGCTTGGGATTCTCTTTGGGTATTTTCTTTGGTAATTTCCTTCGGAATTCTAGCTGGGATTTCTTATTCAATAATATTCGGTATTTTTTCTGGTATTTACATTTGGATTATTTCTCTGGAACCCTTATACGACAATTATATAGGGAATTCTTATATGGTGTTCATATTCGGAGGGATTTTTATTTGGACTTCTGGATTGGTATTCTTATTCCGAGCCTTTATTTGGCATCCTTATTGTGAGATTTCTTATATGATATTTCCTTTGTTAATCTACTGAGGTTTTCATCGGTATTCTTTTAGCGTATGTGTTGGTATTCTTCTTTGGAGTTCTACTTTGAAGTTCTTATTTAAGATGCTTCTTTGGCAAACTTTCTTGGTATTTTCGGTGGTATTCGCATGCGAAGTTCTTATCCAAGAGTATTCAGAATGCGTATGTGGAGTTCTTTTAAAAGAAGGAATTGCAAGGATGCAATTTGCTTAAGGGGGAGAGTGTAACAACTCGTACCCAGCATATAACATATCATACTTAATTGCAAATAAATTTGTGTTAGTTTAAGTGTTATATGTGTATATGTGTTTAGTTTAACATTTAAGATTCATATAGTAGTTTTATTTTTCTTCTACTTCAGTTATTTTCTTTAAAGGGGACACTGGCATCATTAAATTCAAATAAAAATATTTTAACTACTATTTTGACATTTACATTATACGGGATTATTTCTAATACTTAATAAACTTATTTTCATCATTTTAAAACAAGCCCTGAGCTCGGGGTAAAAATTAAAGTATTTTATTTTACAAAATTCGTATTTTTTCCTTATTATGCACTTATTTTTGGGTATACATTCATAATTTTTAACTGCACAGCACGTCGGGAGAGTGCATTAGGAAAATAATTTTCATACCGTATGAATAGTAAAACTAGACTACTCAATTGGACTTTTTATAATTGCAATCACTTTGGGCCACATTTAACTAAACTATACTATAATTTCTTAAATAAAACCAAGGCCCAACTATTATCTAACTACCTATATTACATATATATACATACATATAACATTAATCATTGTTTTTGGGCCTAAAAGTAGTTTGTCTTGCATTATTTCTTAAGCCCATTTATACCATACATATTATGTATCTTGTATATCATATACTATACAATATATTTAGCATAAAACAAAGAAAAAAAAAAGAAGCAAAAGCTCCAAGAAAGTCGTCGACCTAGCATAGGGAAAAAGAGAGAAAAAATTCTTCAATCTTGCATTTGTGTGGTCTTCTAACTAATTGGAGGTGGATTCTAGCTTTTACAAGCCAACTCCTAGTGTCAACAAGCATAGTTTGGGTGAGAGAATTACATTTGTTTGCCATTTAAAGTCTTTGATAGTTTTATGTAATCTTTTATTTTGTTGTTGTAAGCCATTATAATGCTAGATTATTGTGTAAATTAGTGTTTCCTAGCTATAAAGAGTAGTTTTATATTGTGAATGACTTGGATTATAAGATGTTGTAAATGGCTATAGGTTGAAGAAGGTAAATAGTACTTTTTAGGGTTTTGTGTTAAATATTGATATTGAGCTTGAATCTATGTTATCTAATGATATCATAGGTGCTATTGAACCTAGGTTAGTGATTATAATTGATATAATTAGAGTAAACTTGCATAAACTGTGACACTCGAGCTTTTTACCATACATTCACTTACTGTTGCATCCCTTAGTTGCGCATTTCTTCTGTGATCTATTTACTATTATTTGTGATTACTATTTCTTTTGTTTTTCAACTTCATAATTATTTCGAGTTAGCATTTTTATTAAATCATATTAATCATAGTAGGAATGAGAAAATGTGCCTTTGAGCGATTAGCATGCAGAGCCTTCGTTTAGAAAATATTTTATTAAAACTATTGAATAGTGTTACGTAACTAACTTAGAGTTTTAATTAGCTAGCACCCTAATTACACCTTAGACTCGTTTTTAAGCTATCTACATTCATTTTAGTAAACCAAATAAGCACCCTACATGACCCCCCCCCCCCCCCTTAATAAAACTCTCACATAACTCAACTTAGCTCATAACAAGCAAACAAAAAAAAAAATAGAATATGAAATTGCACTGTAGCAGGGCCGAAACCTTCAAGCAGCCTCAATGTGGAAAATTTGATCTTCAACTCTTCAATCCAAGCCTCCCCAAGCCTAGAGCAAGTAGATTAGGGTGTGTGCAAGCCTTCTAGGTGTTCCTACGCGCATTGGTGAGGGATTTCGTGGCTCTTTTTGCATTTTTAAAAATGTTACACTTTTCTTGATTTGTTAGAAATGCTATCAAATGCTATTGCAAAGTTTATCTATTCTATTATACGTTATATATAAGTACTAGAGAACACATTTAAGCCTTTAATTCGCATTTTAAACTGTAGGAATCGTTATTTTGAATTTATGAGGTAAATAGTGAAGAAATTCTAGGATTTTGTGTAATTGTGCGTATTAGCTTGATACATTGCTTCTAATAGATTCCTTAGGTGCTAATGAAGGTAGACTAATATCACCGTACTCTTGATTTGCTCTAAACTTGCATAAAACGTGAAATAGCCGACTTTTTAATAGGGATTTCGGGGTTAATGCTAATCCGGGTGAATTTGACCTTCATATTTGGTAATCTTAGGCTACTTAGGTTCTATAGAAGCTTTGCTAACCCTTGTTTGAAGCCCGGTTGATGTATGTGTAGTTCAAAGCTATAAAAGGAAAATTGGGGCTTTTGGGGTAATTGCGGGTAATTGAACATGTTTGAGGGTTGTAAGGGTGCAATAAGGGTTAATTAAAAGATTGGTATAGCTCTCCCTTGAATTTGAAACATTAACTTTGATTTGGAAGGAAAATAGCTTGAATAACAAGGGGGTTTAAGTGCAAATTCAATTGTTTCACGCTTCTAAGACCATGGCATAACTCCTTGTGTGTTTAAATGCGGTTTCAAGTTGTTTTGGAGCTTTTGGTTCAGTTCTATGTGTATCTTGATTATGCCTTTGTAAAACTGCTTAATTGTTTGTATAAATTGCTTCTATTCTAACTGCTTCGAGGTCAACCTACTTTGTTGATCCTCCTATGTGTTATTGCTTATATTGTTGATATTGTCTTGTCATTGTTAAGTGCATTGCATAGTAGTTGCGCAACCATAATGTCAGGGGCGGATGTGTTGAATATCGGCTGGGCGGTAGAGGGCTTGCCAGTGGATATTCAAACTCCGTGCCCTAGTCCCTCATTCGCCTAATCCGGAGATTGCCAGGGGATGTTGGGTCGTAGGATTATCGGGGTACATCCGGAGTACACCCACTGGAGTATTTGGGGTTATGCTGGCTTATCGTGATCGAGATCGTGGTTCGTGGATCGTGAAGATCAAGTGAAGATTGGAGTATTGGGGTTATGTGAAATGTATCCTTTTTAATGTGTGGTATTTGAACTTTAATATTCTTGAATGGTTTTCATTGCTATTAATGTTTAAATGTATTACTTGTTGCATTGCACGCCCCGGGAGACTTTATCCCTCACTGGGCAACAGTGTTGCTCATACTTCTATATCATGTTTTAGGAAGTGCTGAGGGTGATCCCCAGCTAGTTGAGGTGGTAGTGGAAGAGGAAGAAGTGCAGGCCGAGCCTTTGCCCTAGTTGCTGTGTATTTGTTGTCTGAGGTGGATGTGCTTTTTGATGTTATTTGGGCACTTGTATTATTATAGTATGATCTATTTTGTGGCCTAGGGTTATGTATATGTATTGTTGTTGCAAGTTACAAATAGTTGGTTGTAGTAGTGAATTTGGGAAACTATGGCTTGTAATAACTTATGTTCTACTTCTAGCTTCTTGCATGCTTGTGAGTGTATATTCTATTGTACGTTTGGTTTCAACTTCTAGGAGTGTTTTAATGTTATCATCAAATGGCATGATAAACGGTTTTATGAAGAAGTTAAGTTGGATGCATGCCTGTGTGAATTTGAACTACTGTATGCTTCAAGGCTCGGATGGCCTTGAACTTTTAAACTTTAGTTATAAAAGCTTGTCTTAGTATATTGTGGCTATTTTGAACCTTTACAGGTTTCCAGAATGTTAGCGGTACAGAGGAGACTCTGTCCATTTATCGGGTCCAGACTTAACCTTTAACGTGGGGTTGGGTCGGGTCGTTATATAAACTGGTAAAATTAGCTTGAATGCAAATGGGGCTTTGCTTAAATTGTTAATTCGGGTGTAATTGAATGTCATATCTAGTGTTTATTAGGTGTGGTAGTACTTAAAATAGTTTTATGGCATTACTTTGAAGGGTGGTTTGGGTACTTGTAGTTCAAATAGACCACGGTGCTTTTGGGGATTTTGTGGAAGAAGTGGTTAAAAGTATGGTTTCATAGCTCTAAGTGGTGCCATAAAGTGCCCTTAGAAGTGTAGGATAGTTAGCTTATAAATTATGTGACTCGTGTTTTGTATGGGCATTGAATTGAACCAATGAACCAAGGGGTCATATGAACGAAGTATTGATTAAGCGTGTCTAAGTGTGTTGGATAGTCTTAGATAGGCCAATTAGTGATTATGTTGTGTTTATGGTGTTGATTTAGTGATCACGTCTGGTAGTTATAGTTCAAATGGACAAAGGGTCATTTTGGGGTTTAATGGTAGTCGTGGTTAAAAATCAGTTTTCTTGGCCCAAAATGGGTTCATAAAATGTCATTAGAAAATAGAGTGGTTGAATTGTGGATTGTTTGAGTTTCGTTTGATCGAGCTTGAGTTGGGACTAAGGGGATTAGTTTATAAAAAGTTGGAAAAGATGTTAGTAATTGACTTATGGCTGAATAGCTAAGTGTTTAAACGCATTTGTATGGCTAGTGTAATCTATTAGTAAAGTTCGTGAGTTGAGCTACGTGTTTGCCTTGTTGGGGATTGATTTAATATGCTTATAATGTTAATGAAATTCTAGTCGGATTATTAACTTTTGGTGTTGGTTAGACGATTTGGTTGGAATTCGTGAGAGTTAATGATAAAGGGGCCTTTGTTGTTAAGTGTAGTCGTATTAATATATAGATGTTTGAAGAGATTTTGGAATTAGCAACTATCTAGTTTTGATTTGTATGTATGGTTGCGTAGATTGTATATGCTTACTTCCTCGTTTATATTGCTAGTGTTGTGCAAGGGAAGAAAATTGAAAGAGTTTGTGGCTTCATGAGGTGATGAATTTATCTTACTTGGCATTTTAATTGAATTACTACCTTGTATTATAATGAATATTGGGTGGCTAATGTGTGTTTGAGCTATTTTATTTGGTTAGAACATATTTTAAAGTCACATTGATTGTAACTGCTTATGTGTGAGAACAACCTCTTTTGTTGTCCTCATTTCGTGTTTACTGGTTTACGTGCTTATCGAATTGTATGTGTTATAATTGTTATTGATACTGGTTGTGCAACCATTTAGGCATGGTAGTATCGGGGAAGCTGGGCGGCATTGGGCTTGCCGGTATTCCTCGGCTATTATAGTCCTAATCCCTCACTCACCTGGTCTGGAGAACGGCAGGGGGTGTAGGGTCATAGGATTTTGGGGTACATCCGGAGTACACCCACTGGAGTATTTTGGATTTATGTCGGCACATTGATCGAGTTTGTGGTTCGTGGATCAAGGTTTGAGATTGAAGATCAAGAATTTGAAGTGTTTGGGGTTATTGAGATCGTATTCTTTTGAGTAACTCTCGCTTAGGCCCTAAGTCCTTGGAGAGTTACCAATGATTGCATTATTTTCTTAAATGTTATTTAATTGGTGTTATTAGTTGATTCTCTTGTGACAATGTGGTTCATATGTGACTGTGTTGTTCGTTTCCTATTGTTTATATGTAACTTATTACTTAACTATAGTTCATTAGGGTATCTCCAATGGTGGTCACTATTCGCAAAAACTTACCATTTTTTGTAATTTTTAGAGATCCGGGTCTCTTAAAATCATTATTAATGATTTAAAGATACATGGGCTCCACCACTTTTAAGAGATTTGAGTTAAAATAGAGATCCAATTTACTTTTTTGGCTCTAAATTTAGAGACCCAAAAAGTGAATGGGTCTCTATTTTGGTGTAAATCTCGAAAATTGTGTGAGCCTCATATATATTTAAATCATTAATAATGATTTTTAGAGACCTGAGTCTCTAAAAATTATAAAAAATGGTAAGTTTTTATGAATAGTAACCACCATTGGAGATATCCTTACAAGTCTCTAATTGTTTATTTGATATAATAGTTTAAGTTAGTTCTTTTAATGTATTGATTAATTTGTTTATCTTGAGTGTGAGTTTTATGTTCTTAGATTCGCTGACTTATTTACATTGCACGAAAGGTTTTCAAAACTCCCCTGGTTATCTGTTCCCCTCCCACAATGAGCACGAAAGGTTTGCTCATTCCCTTTTTTCTAACCATTTCAGGCTCAGTTTCTTCAAAGGTTGAGAAGAAGAAGGCTCGGAAGTCTTCTTGAGAAGATGTATTAGATTTAATCGATTGTTATACGTGGATTTATATAATGTATTCGAATAGCTTAGCTTGTATTCTACTTTGAGATCCTAGAGGTTTTGAATGTAATTTTATTTGATTCGGAGGGTTGTACTAAAGTCTTGTAAGATTTAGTAGCTAATAGTTGGTCTGTAATAACTTTAGTGTTTTTCTTTAATTGCTTAGATGACTCGCATGCTTGTGTGAGATGATTGACTTAAAATTTAAAAAAGCTAAGTAGATAAGATTAGAGTGGTAAGATAAACGGATTTATGACATTGAATTTGAAAAGTTAATGAAATGCATGTTTGTATGTTATATTATGCTATAATAGAAAGGCTCAAATAGTCTTATAGACTTGGGTAGTTATGAAATGAATGTTGTGTTTTGTCTTTGTGGTCATTTCTTCTGCATGCAGGTATGTGATTAATCTTAGAAACAGGAAAAATTCTATCTATTTTTTTTCGTTTTTTGTGACTTCGAGTTTTGAATCGGGGGTCCGACCTCATGAGAAATCGGGGTGTTACAGGTGCCGAGCCTAAACGTGTGTGTATATGATTTGAATAGAACGAGTGCTAGAAATAGAAGAAATATGAAAAGGGAGTCTATGACTCTTATTACACAAACAAGAATTGCAGTGATGAAGTGACGGCTTAGAAACAGGTAGAGAAAAAGTGGACACCATATGTCGGAGAATGCGTGGATGAGGATAACCAAGGCGACAGTGCCATTGATTGAGTGTTTGATGACTAGCATACAGCGCATGAGGTTGAGGTGATGCATTTGGCCACACATAGAGATTTCCTTTATTCCGCCCTTTGACAAGAACTGTCCCCGTTATCAGATTCTTCAGAACAAAAAATGAGGGAAAAAATTCAATTGATGCATTATTGTTATTGCAAAATTGGGAGACAGAAAGTAGATTTCTACTAATAGCTGGAGCACAAAGTACATTCTTAAGCAGAAAATTAGAAGTATTAGAAGTAAGGGTAGAGGAACCCGTGTGGGTAATAGGGATACCGAAGCCGTCGCGAATGAGAATTCCATTACCTCCATTATAATTTGAATGCACTGAAAGATTTTGTAGATCTGAGGTAATGTGGTGTGAAGCCCTAGAATCAACGATCCAATTGTTGTTGAGGTGAGGAACAACACGAGTCATATAATGAGCCTGTGGTATAAAGTGGGGAGGTGGTTTGGATCGACAATGTTTAGCTATGTGACCATACTTGTCGCATAGTTAACATTGAACCCTATTGCCATTGTTATTTGTGGTTGGCTGCTAATGTCCTTGAGCAGGACGTGAATTGTTGGGCATAGAGTAATTCACAAAATTGCCTTGGTTCGAGCGATTGCCAAACTGATGCGTGTTGTTGTTGCCCCCTCGATTGTGAGATGAATTCTTCTTGTTGTTGGAATTGTAGTTTTTCCCTTTGCCAGAACCTTTGTGATTAAACTGAACTGTTATGAGAGGGGCCTCTTATCGTGATTCCTCACATTTGATGAAGGATTCATGATCGGCCAGTTTGTCAAACAATTCTTCAAATAAGATAGCAGTGTCGCGAGCCCGAATAGCAGCATTTAAGCCAAAGAGCACTGTGATGACCAATTCATCATCACTAAGCGGAGAGCTAGCAAGAGCTAGTTCGTCACTGATGGTCTTGATAGTCTTCATGTATTCAGCAACAAATTGATTGTCCTTGACAATATTAATGAGGCTGTTGCGTAGACCATAGATCCTGGTCTTGGAGGTATTAGCATACGTAGTACTGAGTTTGTCCCAAGCTGCAAGTGTCGTCAAGACACTGGTGACCATAGGAGCAATATTTGGTTCGACTGACGCAAGTATAGCATGTCGTAAGAAGCTGTCCTGTCGCATCCAAGGAAGATAAGCTGGTTTGGAGTAGGTACACCATCAGATAAAATTTGGGCAAGTGGACATAGGTGGGTACCATCGATGTAACCCATAAGATTGTAGCCAAATAAAAGTGTTGTGGAATTGGGCTTGCCAAGTTGGATAGTTAGCGCCATTAAGTTTTAATGGAAGTTGTGCCGCTGGATTTATAGAGATAGGTGGGGGATGGTCGGAGTTGGTAGCAATGGTGGATGGAGTAGAGGTTGATGAAGAAGCACTGTTAGAGATAGGTTTATTATATTATTTATTATCTTTAACACGTTTTTGCTTTGACCTTGCACTTAGACAGTTTTAATGTTTTAAATGAGTGACGGTGAGTTTTGAACCTAAGATTTTTTGGTTTCTAAGCTCTGATACCATATAAAAACTGTGATATTTGGATTCAAAATGCTACTTGTATTCATTCTATACCTGTGTGAAATATATACACATACATCAGCTATTGTAAGGGAATTCATATCCCAGATTACATGCCTATTACACGCCCAAGATTAGTCTAACGTATCACTCAAAATGAATATAATTGAGGATTCTTTGCTAGTTGTTATCCCTTGATTTATGTACAGATTGATGCTGAAATTCTTCCTTAGATGTAGCCTTATCAAGGTGGACGGCCAAATGGTGGTGGTGAGTTTAGAGAGAAGGAGAAGAATTTCTCTTCATGAATTGTCATTGTTAATGAAACACACGACTCAAACCTATATTCAACATTGCCAGGGGCGGATCTATGTAGTGTGGGAAGGAGGCCTAACGTTATTTTTAAAAAAATATCTATGTAGTATCGTTAAAAAAAATTATCGGTCCCTTTAATTTTTAAAAAATTATATATAATATAATTAAAAAAATATTTTGGCCCCCAATATTAAATTCCTAGATCAGTCTCTGAATATTACCCTACCTTTTTTCTTTCTTTTTCACTTTTTCCCCCTATTCTTTTTTTACTTTATCCTTTATGTATCTCATGACCAAGTATGACATGTAACCAATACTACCGAATTCACCAAAAATATTAAATACACAAAAAATATCCATAACATAAGTAATGTGTTTCTCATATTAGTTATATTATGAGGTGGATGTTTCTCCTTTTGCCAAAAATGTAAGCGATCTGAATCAAAGTTACCCAATAATGATCTATTTTTTTGTACTCATTTTAAAATCGTCCATTTTACCTTACTGTGACAAAAAAAAAAAAAAAAAAGAATTAACAAAAGCGGCCAAACTCTCATTTTTCAGACAATGTGAGAGGTAGATCTTATTAACCAAAAATTCAACGGATCGAGACGAAATTACTCCTTATTTTAATATATAGTTCAATCGTGGTTGCAGTCAAGTGTGAAAGCAGGTCAGACATCTTACTACGGCTTGATATTACCTGATTAACTCACCGTCCAATTGACCAAAAAAAAAACTTACCGTCCAAAGTCACTACCACTATTCTCCCTTCGGCTGCAAACATCAAATAAGACTAAATAAATAGTAAACTGTACATGGGAGACGAGAGAAACGATGACTCAAAGGCGTTCGGTTTACCTTTCTACTCACCATTGCGAGCTCATATTTTTGTTATGAGATTTCATCATAAAATTAATTAATTTTAAGTGAAATAATTTAAAATCTTATATGATAGATTTTTGAGTTTGTGATTTGTCTATATAAGAGAATGTGTATATTCTAACTCCATCTTCAAGTGTAACCTAATGAAAATTAAGAATCAAGAGTTGACGTTGAGGTGCAAGTGTCAGAGAGAGCGAAACAAACGACAAATTAGACACATGAGTTAGGAAAATCGAAAAGCACAATAGAGAACAAATGGGTCACGCGAGTCACCGAGATTGAGAAAGACAATAGACAACATATAAATCACATACAGATAGATATGATTGGATCAAAGTCCAAATTTAATATCATGTTAAAAAATAAGAGGTTTGTAATTTTTTTATATAAAACAAATATGTAAATTCCAACAATTAAGTGGTCGAGACAAAGTCACCGTCCACCAATAAAAATTTCTAAAATTTTTCGTATAAATTACAAGTTAGAGTTGGTCGTTAATTGAGAAATGTTTGAATGCGTCAAACTTGTGGTCGGAAATTTGCATATTTAAAAAGGCCACGATAGTCGATGATAGTTTGGTGCAAGTTCTGCATATGTTTCACGTCTCAGAAGATCAAATCAATTCAGTGCCTTTTGCATTATCTGTCATTTTCAATTGACTACTCGTTAATGGAAGACCCTTTTAATGATAATGGTCAAGGAACTAATTCAAAAAATGACGAGTAGGATCTAGCATATGATTCATGTGTTGGAATATGTTAGTTTCACCTGTCTCATGAACATTATGACACGAAAAGGATAGAAGAAAAATAATAAAAGCCAAGGAAGCAATAAATCTGCTCGCCAAACGAGAAACATAAATATAGTAGCACCCAAGGATTTGGCGGATTGTTTGAATGGTGATTTATGTTACCAAAATTTTCTAGTTTAAACTTATGCCATCACATAATAAATATTTTTTATTTTTTTGACTAATTTTGGAATTCGTTATTGCATTAACTTGAAACACACGTTCATACCACTATAATATTAGATTCATAATATTGAAGTGGATCCAATGTGATCTTTGCTTAAAATGCTTCCCGTTATCAATGATGGATTCAGAATTTTGACACAATAACAATGAAGAATTTGTACTTATGAAATAATAACCTACTCATAAACAAAGCATTCATATAAATGATCATATTTATCATATTTGCAGGGAAAGAAATGTGAGGTGCTTCAACAATCAGTTTGCTAATGTTGAGCAAGTGGCTAGCAAGATCATTAACGATGTTGGATGTAGAATGATGACCTCTAAAAAATTCAAGGATAATTTACGTAATAGGAAGTTTTGTAATATTTGGGGTTTATAGGATATTATTTGTTAATTTTAAGGGGACGTTTCTTTTATATAGATGATACTCTCTTGTAAATGGTTGTTGTCAAGTTTTTAAAGTTAGAATAAAATTTATTTTGCTTGCCTAGCCCCAAAAAAAAAGTATTCATAAAAATTGATACTCTATTACAACTACCTCGATGAGTTTTCATTTTTTTTGAAAGTGTTCCTTAATTACTTCATTATCCAATTATCAAATACATCTTCCTTAATATATGTAACCAAAGCGTAGATGGTTTTTCACTATGTTCATTGTTGAAAATGCTCTCTCTGCACTTGCAGTGGCAATTGAAAAAATCAATGCTAACTTTACGAGCAACTAAACTAAAGGGTATACAATATTCTCTTTAGTTTTAACTAATAGTTTAATACGGTCATCAATGCCTTTAACATTAGAAAACACTGCGAGAATGCACATCAATGATATATGTATCAAGTCGGTTATCAAGTGTAACAAGTATTAAGTGATCAACTCGTATAAACGTTTAAAGTGTTAGAGATGAATTTTTATTAATATTGGAAAACTCACGATTAGGATGCACATCAATGATATATGTATCAAGTTGATTAAGTATCATAAGTGTTAATTTACAATATCCTTTTTCGTTCTAACAAATAGTTCAACACTACCATTTATTTTATTTATTTGTTATATTCAACATGACCCCTCATATGTCGTTTTAACTAATAATTCAACACATTGTGTGTTATATTTTATTTATTGTATTCAACATACCCTTCATGTGTAGGCTAGATAAGCTATATAGTTTTTAATTGAGGCTTATATGTGAAGGTAATTTTACAAATGAGTAAAGATGAGTTTAGACTCTGATATCATATAAACTAATCACTTCATCTAAAAGTTTAACTTGTTGTAGAGGGGTTTATTATATTCAACAATAAACTCAACTTTTAGTCTTTTACAGTTGATTGGGTCAAACAAACAAAACGAATGAGATAAGTACTAAGAAAAAAAAATATAATAATTTATCAAAATTGTCCTAGATCTTTGTCTTTTTAAATATTTAAGTTCTCTATCTTTCATTTTGGATAAAATGATCATTTATTTTTCATTTTGGTGACAGCTATTAGTCCTTGGAACAAAATCTGTCAAAAAATAACGTTAGAGAGCACATGAATGACACGTGATCACAAAATGCATAAACTTTAACATGTTTATCTTTTATCGTGTGATAATTTTATCCCTTAAGATTTGTGAATTTTGCAACCACATATGATCCATGTGCTCACTAACGATACTTTTTTGACAGATTTTGCTCTAAGAACTAACTATTGTCACCAAAATGAAAGATGAATGATCATTTTGTCCAAAATTAAATATAGATGACTTAAATGTCAAAAAATATAAAGATTTAGAACTATTTCGATAAATTACACAAATAAATATACAACCAATGTGTAGAATTTAAAGATTTGACTAGAGTTAATTGACTCTACTCCTATTAGGGTATTTCCAATGGGAGATACTATTCACAAAAACTTATTATTTTTGACAATTTTTAGATATTGGGTCTCTAAATTTATAGCCAAAATACATAGGGCCTACACAATTTTAGAGATTTTAGTTTGAAATAGAGACCCAATTTACTTTTTTGACTCTAAATTTAGAGACCTAAAAAGTGATTGAATCTCTATTTTGGTCAAAAAGTTGATAAAAATTGTGAGCCCCATCTATTTTGGTTCTAAATTTAGAGACTCGGATCTCTAAATTAACCAAAAATAATAAGTTTTATGAATAGTCTCCACCATTGAAGATACCCTTAACGTAACACCATTCGTGCTTGTCTTTCAAAAGCAATAGAGTAAAGATAGTAATTTGCAATACAAGAGAATTCCTCTTAGGAAAAGAGAATAATTACGGAATGGTTACGGTGCGCCTCAAAATGGACAAACTTTAATTGAATTTTACTAGAATTTGCTAAATAAATGTGTGTATATAGGACAAATCCAATTTTGCCAATTGGACGTCCTAAGTTTTCAATTGTGAGATTTTCATTTTATCATTCTAAAAATTGATAAATCTCCATTTTGTCATCAAGAAAATGACTTATCTTAATCTGTCAATTGTCACCTACATATATCAAATTTGTATCAATTTGAGATCATCATCTAGTTTTGTCAACAATTGAGAATGAATATATGTTGCATGATTCCCGTGTGACCTTTTCCAAAGGAAACTAAGCCTAGAAACTCATAAGTAAAATATAAAAAGGGTAAATATTTAATTTGGTCCCTTATTTTTAGAGTTTGTATCAATTTAGTCTATATCTTTCAAAATGTACTTTTTTAGTCCTATATCTTTACTATTTATTCCAACTTAGTCTTTATCTTTCAAAATGTACGTTTTTAGTCATGTATCTTTACTATTTGTCTCAACGTAGTTCTTACCTTTCAAAATGGTTGAGGACTAACATAGACCATAATGACAGAGATAAGGACTAAGTTAGAATAAATGGTAAAGATGCAGGACTAAAATGTTACATTTTCAAAAATAAGGACTAAGTTGAGATAAATAGTAAAGATACAGGACTAAAATGGTACATTTTGAAAGATAAAGACTAAAATGACACAAACCCTATAGATAAGGGACTGAATTAGGTATTTACCCATATAAAAATAATGTACAGAATTCCACTACATTTCTCTTGATTAAATATGATTTTAAGGGTTTTTCTGGTCTTTTCATGTTGAAAATGGTCACACCAAAGTTATACAACAAGTTTTTGTTATTTATAAGAGAACATAGATAGATACATGACATACAAATTCAAAAAATACAAATAACAAACTTTTTAATTTTCAAGATGACAAAGTGAAAAATTTTCAATTTAAGTCTCCTTCTTATATGTCAATACTTCCAGGGAAAAAGAAATATCTTTCAATTAGACCCAAATCTTTTGTATCGTAAAAATTTCTAAAAGTAGAATGTATATGATTTCTGCACTAGAAATCTTTCAAAAATTTTGTTAGTGTTAGGGGTAGTTGAACATGTTAAGGTAGAAAAATGACGAGTTGCAAGTGGCCTTCACGCACTGCCTTGATACCTGCAAAACAAAGAGAGCTTGACAGGTCTAGCCCGTATTAGCACTCCGATGCTTAAATTAGCTTGGTTTTTCTGCAGAGAAGAAGATGTATATATATGTATAAATGTGAGTATCAGATCTTACCTCCTTTCCCTTGCTGAATCTTCTACCTTTTATAGACACCATGGCTTATGGTTCAAAAGATAAGTCACATGGTTGCTGAGTCACAAAGGAGAAGTTATCATTGCAGTTGAGTCAAAAGATTAAAGCTGCAGTAGGGGATCATCATTACAAACATGTGGAGAATTATTAAAGGACTAGTGAAAAATTGTTTAAATGGTTTAGTTGGAGATTAGCTGGAGATTCTCTGAGTTTATAGAACAATGCCTACCAGTGCTTCTTAGTTGAGGTCTTAAAAGCTCACAAAGTTCTTCCGCGCATGAAGACCGTAGTCCAACAGTTATTCCCGAAGGGTTGAATTATCCCGACTATCCGTAAAAATACCTGAGGTCCGTAGAGCTCGGACCTCAACGTCCGAGTAAAAAATATCCAAGGTCTATAAGTTTCGGACCTCAACGTCCGAGGTCCTATGGACCTTGGATCACCATGTCTGAGGACTATAGGTCCTCGGATTTCCTTGGTCCGAGGTCCTGTGGACCTCGGACTCCATGTCCGAGGTCCTAAGGACCTCGGACTCCCTGTTCCAAGGTCCCTTAGACCTCGGTCTTCTCTGGTTCGAGGTCCTATGGACCTCAGACTCCCTGTCCGAGGTCTGTAGGACCTCGGACTACGCCTTTCCCCTCTAATTAAGGGATCAGCCCGTGATTTTGAGAAAGATCAAGGGTTTAACCCGTATCATGATGCCCCCTCAGTTCTTGGAGCTATAAAATAGGTTTGGGAACTGATTGCGATGCCTTAGCAATGTCGAATCTATAAATTATTTTAATGCTGCTTTGTCTTCTGTGTAATTTGTCACTTACCACCAATAATGTAGCCTTGCCACTTATCAAGATCTGGTGTAGTGACTTTTGAATTAATGGTGAGGATTTGAAACTCTTGGTTTTCCCTCCCATTTTTAGATTTGAAACTCTTGGTTTTCCCTCCCACTTTCACTCCTATAAATACCTCTTTCCAACATTCAAATACTTCACCTTCTTTTCAAACACTCCTCTCTCTCATTCTCTTCTCTCTCTCTCTCCAAGGCTCATACACCTCAAGTTAGCTTTATTATTCTCGGTACAACACCTCAGCGCCAACACTTCATCGACGCCAATCACCTCGGCGCCGCCACCAACACCTCGGCACCACCACCTCGTCGACGCCAACCACCTCGGCACCGCCACTAACACCTCGGTACCACCACCTTGTCGATGCCAACCACCTCGACGTTGCCACTAACACCTCGGCACCGCCACCTCGTCGACGCCGCCACTAACACCTCGGCATCACCACCTCGTAGACGCCAACCACCTCAACGCCTCCACCAACACTTCGGCACCGCGACCAATACCTCGGACTCCCTGGTACCCTATCCTCTATCATTTGACCTCTTTTTACATTCATCATTCATATATATAATTTTATGGCGTCTTCTTCTTCGAAAATTATGGAGGTTACTGTTGCTCTCCCTGCTGCGATTCAAGGCCTCTGTCTTCAGGGGGCTACTCATACTGACCCTTTAGTCACAGCTATTCCCCCATCTTCTTCACCTCCACCCCTTAGGGTTCCTATTCTCGCTCAACCACTTAGGTCTATTAGGACTGATAAAGTCAGGCCTTCGGAATCTAGTCCTTCTAATCCTACTGAGTCCAAAACTTCTCAAACTATTCCTCAATGTGATCCGAATCCTTATCTTCCTCACATTGCTCTAGAGATGATTCCTAGGATACCTGAGCCTTCTCATCCTCGTTCTAGGGCCGTAACACCTGATCTTGACCCTGACGCCCAAACAGATTTTTCTGCCTTGTATTACAACTGTACCTTTGGCGAAGCCGAATTGCGCGAGCTTCGCAACGAAGGTGTCTTTCTACATGGTTATGAAATTAGAATTCCTCGCCATCAGGATGTGGCATGTCGACCCGAGGTAGGGGAAATGGCCTTACCCTATCTCGCTCTTCAATTTCTCCATCTTCCTCTCCCTGCCTTTATCGTTCGCATCTTTAATTTCTTTGACATTGCTCATTGCCAACTTGCTCCTAACGGCTGGAGGGAGGTAGTAGGTTATTATGTTTGGGTCAAGTCGCTTGGTCTTACTCCGACCCTTAATCTCTTTCGTCAATTTCATCAATTGATTCATGACCCCAAGAATTTCGGTGTATACTCCTTCTCTGCTAGGCCCAGTCATCGTTTATTTTTTAATTGGCCTTCTAGCAACCGAGGATGGCACAACAAGTTTGTGTTCGTCATTCATCCTTTCAGATGCCCAGTCAGAAGACTTTTCAGGCATTTACCACGCACTGAGCTTGATGCTTATCGTGGGTCTCCTCTCCTGACCCCAGCCGTGAGACTTATGACTTCTTACATTCTTCGTCGAGCTCGGCCCGTGCGCGGTGTCTTCTACTTAACACGTGAAGCTGTTCTAGCCTCCGACATTTTTGATCAGTTGAGGTGTGTTAATGCCGAGGCGGGACCTTTGGCTGCTGCTCGCTCTCTATTACGTGGATGCCCTGTTGCTGTGGTTTCATCTTCTCCATTCGCTAGGTTCCAGGCTGATGTTCTGATCCATGAAGGTAATAAAAATTTTCATACATTTATTTTTATTTTAAGCTTATCTTTTTGCATAGCTAACTCTTATTTTGCCGTTACAGGTACCGCTATCCCGGAGGCTCAGTAGCAAATGCCTCCTGGCGCTTCTGAGGCTCGAACCACTGGTACTGGCAAACTTGATCCAGTTAAAGCGGTTGCTCAGGAAGCTCGAGCTGAGGTACAAAGAGCTCGCGCTGCTAAACGAGCTGGAAAGAAGAAGGTTAAAGGTGGTCCCAACAAAAAACGAAAGAAGGCTGCTCAGCCATGAAGAAAAGTAGTTCAGTCAGATAATTCACCCGAGTCCGAGTCCACCTGGTCCGAGCCTCTTGTCCTGCAGGATTTTTCTTCTCCAACTCCTGAAAGAGCTGCTCGCAGATTTGAAGCTTTTAGAGAAGTTGCTGCTGGTTATGAAGCTTCTCCTTATGAAGAGGTGGTTGGCGTTATGCCTGAGGACAGTGGTTTGGTTAGAGATGCCTTTCTTTTAGCCACCAGTTCTTCCGACCCGCCTCATCTGAGATCTCCCCCTGCTCCTAAGGGCTCAGCCCAGTCTCGTCCGAGGTCTCTCCCTATTCCCGAGGGTCCCGATAATGTGGCTAGTTATTTGGATGAACTTCCGAGCGATCGGTTATACTCTGTTGCTCAAGAAGCCTTTGAAAAGGCTCGCTTTAAGGTACTTTCTTCCTTTAGCTCTCCTTCTATTTTTATTTGAGTTATATTTTCCTAACCTTTGCTTTGTTTGTCGCAGATGTCCATGGGTCTCAGCGTGGCCTACCGCTTCGTGGAACAATATGAGCGGCGGCTTGTTGATGCTAAGGCTTCTTTTAAAGAATTTAAGGAGCGTTCCAGGAGCTTAGAGGCTGCAATCCAAGCCGAGCTTATTGCCACTCGCGAGACAACTAGAATGGCTTGAGAAGACGCTGCTTCAGCAAATTCTGAGCGTCGCCAACTCCGGACTGACTGGATGGCTTCCTTGAGGGCTCAAGAGGAGGCCAGGGCTGAGTGTGAGAAGCTTCAGTCTGAGTATGAGAGGCTTCAGTCTGACTTAGAGGTATCACAGACAGCTCGCGGTTCCGTGGAAGCTCAATTCAGGGATCTGCAAGCTTCTCTAGAGGAAATGAAGGTCCAGGCAGTAGAGGATTTCCATTGTGGGCAGGGATACAAGGATGATTTGAAGAGTCTTTATGCTCAATCTGCTGCTGACACCACGGATGATGTCACTGCTGCGCTTCAGGAGAAGCTTGATCGTTATGCCAAAAGGAATGGTTTAACTATTAGGGAGAATGTGCTTTTTGGTGATTCTTCGAGCTCTGAGGATGAGTGATAGGCATTGTATTTAAAGCATTGTGTTTACCCTTTACTTTTCCCTTTGTAGTGAAGACTTTCGTCTTTAATGAAAAAAGTTTTTCTTCTCATTGATTTATTGTTTTTTCTCTCGTACTTGGTTTCTTTTGTTGAGTCATGTCTTTTCGAATCTCTTTACTTGTTTGAAGGATAATTTGATGGCTTCGGGGGGTCGTGCCCCCAGACTTGGACCTCGGGGGTCGTGTCCCCTGGCCCAGAACTTGGGGGTTGTGCCCCTTTTTTTTTATCTTCGGGGGTCGTGCCCCCTTGTTTTTATCTTCGGGGGTCGTGCCCCCTTGTTTTTATCTTCGGGGGTCGTGCCCCCTTGTCTTGATTGTTAGCTTTCTTTTTTTCGGGATTTGGATTTCTTCTACTACAATCATTAATGGAAACTTTGGATGGTAATAAGGACATAATCATAATCAGTACTTAAATATTCAAGGAGAAGGATTGCATGTAGTATTTTCTTAGATGCTCTACATGCCATGCATTTTTTAGCTCATTGCCATTGAGGTGTCTGAGTCTGTAAGTTTCGGGTTTGACCTCTTTAATTATTTTGTACGGGCCTTCCCAGTTCGGTCCGAGTTTTCCCTGATTTGGGTCAGGTTTGAAGATTGCTCTTCTGAGGACTAGATCCCCATCTTTAAGTTCTCTGTTTCTTACTCTCTTTTTGAAATACCTTGCCATAGCCCTTTTGCCTTCGAGCATCTTTATTCTAGCTTTCTCTCTGAATTCTTCCACCAAATCCAGGTCTTCCCACAGGGCCTGGTTATTAACATCTTCTTTATACTCAGCGACTCTTTGGCTTGTTGAGCCAATTTCTACAGGTAGGACAACATCTACCCCGAATGTCAGACTGAAAGGGGTTTCTCCTGTCGATTCGTTTGGCGTTGTTCTGTATCCCCATAGCACTTCTGGCAAAACTTCGGCCCAGAGGCCTTTGGCAACCAGCTTCTTTTTCAGACCCTGCAAAATAGATCTGTTAGCATTTTCTACTTGGCCATTAGTTTGCGGATGTGCTACAGAAGCAAATCTAAGGGAAATGCCCAACTCTGAGCATTATTTCTTGAAATAGTAGCAATCGAACTGGGTCCCGTGATCTGTTACTATCACTCTTGGAATCCCAAATCTGCACACGACATTTTTTCACACAAAATTCCAAGCATTTCTATCTGTAGTCTTGGCGACAGGCTCAGCTTCCACCCATTTAGTAAAATAATCTACCATTACAAAACATTTGACCCTCTGACCTGTGCTCATCGGGAAAGGTCCTAATATATCCAGACCCCATTGAGCAAATGGACAGGGACTCATCATCACAGTCAACTCCACTGCAGGTTGCCGTGGGATTCTTGAGAATCTCTGGCATGTATCACATTTTTGTACCAAGCGCCGAGCATCTTCATTTAGGGTTAGCCAGAAATACCCATATCTCAGTATCTTTCGGGCCAATACTTTGTAGCCTATGTGATTACCGCAAATCCCCTCGTGCATTTCCTTGAGTATATAATCGCCCTCACCTTTGTCTACACACTTCAGCATGGGCCAAGTAAACGCTTTTCAATACAACTTCTTTTCGAGCATTACAGATTTTGGGGCTCGGATTTTTACCTTCCTTGCCTCTTCACTGTTTTCTGGTAAGATCCCCTTTTCAAGAAAATCAACCATAGGTGGTATCCAAGATTCACTTTGCTCCACCTGGGCTACCTCTTTGTGCTCCCGAACTATGCTCGGCTCGGAAACCTCTTCCACCTCTATTGTTATTGGCCCTGTTACTCCTACTGCAAGCTTCGAGAGGACATCAGCTTTCTCGTTCTCCGTCCGCAGTATATGGTTGATTATGAAACCATTCAAACTTGCCACTACACTTTTTACTTTAGATAGGTAGGTCACCATGGTTTCATCTTTGGCTTCATACTCTCCATCTATTTGGCTTGCCACCAACTGTGAGTCTGTGTGAGCTTCTATCGTATTAGCCCCCATCGACTGAGCTGTTTGGATACCTGCAATGAGGGCTTCATACTCAGCCTCATTATTTGAGGTTGAGAAACGGAACTTCAAAGCGAACTGCAACTCATCGCCGTCTGGACCCTGAATTATGACTCCAGCTCCGCTGCTGCTCTTGCCTGAGGCTCCATCTACCCAAATCTTCCACGGCCTTAGACTAACCTCAGATGGCTCTCTTGTGAATTCCACAATGAAATCTGCCACAGCTTGAGCTTTTATTGCAGTTCTTGGTTTGAACGTGATGTCAAATTGGCTCAACTCCACAGACCACTTTAGGAGCCTTCTTGATGCCTCTGGTTTCTGCAACATTTGTTTAAACGGCATATCCGTCATAACACATATGGGATGCGCCTCAAAGTAATGTTTGAGCTTTCTTGAGACCACCAGTAGAGCTAATGTCATTCGCTCTATAGGAGGTATCTCAGCTCAGCTCCTTTAAATATTTGGCTGATATAGTAGACTGGCCTCTGCTGCTTCCCATCCTGTCGTACTAGTGCTGCCGCCACAGCTACTAGGGATACTGCTAAATATACGTACAAAGTCTTACCAGGTTCTGGTCTAGACATCAAAGGTGCCGAGCTTAAGTACTCCTTCAACTTTTCAAAAGCTTCCTGACATTCTACCGTCCACTGAAAATCTTTTGGTTTGCGCAGGATTTTGAATAGAGGAGTACATTTGTCTGCTGACCTAGCCATGAATCTGCTCAAGGCTGCTATCTTCCCTGTCAATTTCTGAACATCTTTGACACTTCTGGGTGGCTTGAGATCCAAAATGGCTTGAACCTTTTCTGGGTTAGCCTCGATGCCTCTTCGAGTAACCATGAACCCTAAAAATTTTCCTGCTTGAACCCCAAAAGCACATTTTTCAGGATTCAATTTGATGCCGACCTTCCTCATTATCGAGAATGCCTCAGACAGATCCTCGATGTGAGTCTCTGCCTTCTTACTCTTCACCAACATGTCATCAACATATACCTCCATATTCCGCCCCAACTGCTCCTTGAACACCTTGTCCATCATGCGCTGGTAACAAGCCCCTGCGTTCTTCAAACCGAATGGCATCACCATGTAGCAAAACACCCCTCGGTCTGTTATGAATGCCGTCTTATCCTCATCTTTTGGTGCCATCTTAATCTGATTGTACCCCTTGAAGGCATCCATGAATGACAACATCTCAAAACCTGAGGTGGCGTCCACCATTTGATCTATTCTAGGCAATGGGTAGCAATCTTTCGGGCAACTCCTGTTCAAATCCATAAAGTCTATACACATCCGCCAAGCTCCAGATGCCTTTGGAACCATCACCACATTTGTTAAGTAGGTAGGGTACTCCATTTCTCGTATATGCCCAGCCCTCAGCAATTTACTTACTTCTTCTCTGATTGCTTGATTCTTTTCTGCATGGAAGACTCGTATTTTCTGCTTTACCGGCCTGAATATTGGATCTACGTTTAGCCGATGCACAGCTATTTAAGGGTCTATTCCTGTCATATCATGTACAGACCAAGCAAATACATCTTTATTACAAGATAGGAAATGGGTTATACCTTCCGCCAGGTTTTGAGGAAGCTCTGTTCCTAGCTGAACCTCATTTTCAATTGTTAGTTCCACTTTCTGCAATTCTTCTGCGGGTTCTGCTTTCTTCAGTTCATGTCATTTTTTAGCCTTCTTCTCTGAAATTTCAATTAATTCTTTCTCTTCTTTTTGTAGTCTCAGACAAGCTGCATAGCATTCCTGGGCTCTCCTCTGGTCACCTCTTACTGTCACTATTCCAGCCTCAAACGGGAACTTCATGGCCAGGTGATATGTGGATACCACTGCTCTGAACTTTCCCAAGGCTACTTTCCCCAATATCCCATTGTATGGTGATTCACAATCTATCACAATGAAATCGAGCATCTCACTACGGCTCTGTTTATTTCGCCCGAGGATCATCTTTAGCGTTATCATACCCTCGGGCCTTACTTCTTTGCCATTGAAACCTGACAAGGTTCCCTTCATCATCCTCAAGTGTTCCCTTTTCAACCCCATCTTCTCAAAAGTGCTCAGGAATAGAACCTCCGCCGAGCTTCCTGTATCAACCATGATCTTGCGCACTACAATCCCAGCGATGTCCGCTGCAATCACCAGTGGGTCGTCATGGGGCAACACCAAACCATTCAAATCTCCATCTCCAAAGGTGATACTTTCTTCCACCCTTGGTCTCTTCTTCGGGGGATCTCTGCGACCCGCTCTGCGGTAACCTTTTTTGGCCTGGAGGTTTTCCCCTCCTAAGGTCACACCTCATGTTATCATATCAATCTCCACATGAGCGCGTGCTGCCTGAGCGTGTCTCAGGCTTCTCTCCCTCTGTCTTTCTCCCTGATTCCCCCTCCTGACATAGGCTTGTAGGTACCCACACCTGATTAGGGCTTCAATCTCATCTTTCAAATTCCTGCAGGCCTCGGTATCGTGCCCAAAATCTTTATGATACCTGCAATATTGCCCTTTGCCCTTACGGCGCTCTTTTTCTGTCTTCATCTTTGGCGGATCCGGGAGGTTCATCCGTGTTCGGATTTCAGCCAATATTTGAGATCTGGGTTTCATCAAAGGAGTATAGTTATTGAACCCCCGCCATCTAGGTGGTTCTCTTCTTTCCCTTTCCCTCTGTTCCTGTCGGCCCTCGTCGACCTTTCTCTCTTTCTGGGTTATATGAGCTTGACTATTCTGCCCTTTTCTCCTAGGGTCTTCCTCTTTCTATGCCATCACCACCTCTTCTACTTTGATATACTTCTTTGCCCTGGTCATTAATTCTGTCATATTTTGTGGAGTCTTTTTAGCTAAAGAATCTTGGAGCAACTCGTTTATTACCCCTTTCGTGAATGCCTGTATTGCAAATTTCTGATCAAATTGCGTACACTGTAGGGTAGCCTCATTAAAACGGGTTGCATACTGTCAGAGGGTTTCTCCCCTTCTCTGATTTAGACCGAGCAACGAGGTGGTATGTCGGGGCGGCTTAATAGCCGAAGAAAATCTTCCTACAAACAATTCTGCCAGTCGTGCGTAAGAATCGATCGATCCTTCTTTCAATTCATCGTACC
Organism: Ehretia macrophylla; assembly: GCA_037974665.1. Taxonomy (NCBI): domain Eukaryota; kingdom Viridiplantae; phylum Streptophyta; class Magnoliopsida; order Boraginales; family Ehretiaceae; genus Ehretia; species Ehretia macrophylla. Next base: position 15,776,455 of record CM075775.1, read on the forward strand.
ACACTCTAGCCGCCTCCACTAAAGTTCCAGCAAAAGCCTTACACACCCAGGCCTCTGGCAACTCCGTGAACTCCATCTTGTGCCTAAAAACTGCCAAGTGATCTTTAGGGTCTCCATGCCCATCATAGGTGGGCAAATATGGCAATTTGTATCGTGCGGGCTTTGGAACCTCGTTGATAGTGCGATTGAATGGGTTTGGGCCTTTGAAAGCTCCTGCAACCGAGACAGTACAAGTAGTACCTTCTCTTTGGACACTTTGAGAGGGGCCTCGCTCTGCTGTATCTGAGCCCTGTGAAGATCCGGTGGAGTTCATCGTATCTTTGCGCTGGCCCCTAGTATGAATCTGCTACACAGATTCTCTTGGGTTGGCTGCATTTCCGGTTAATTGGATTTTTTGGCGTGTGGGATTTTGCTGTGATGCTTGGCGTGGTTGGTTTTCTGAGAGGTGCTGTGCTGGCTGAGGTGTTGGGTTATTAATAGTTTTTTTCAACTCCTCCAGAGTTTGTAGGATATATCCAAGGTCTACTGGCTGGTTAGTTTGTGGAACTTGCGTTGTGGCAGTAGGATACTGCCATCCTGGGTACCAAGTAGATCCTTGTAGATAGTTTTGCGGGTATGTAGGCAGATAGGTTAGGTATGGATTTGTGTATGGATTGATGTATGTGTTTGTATATGGGGGATGATTTCCCGTAGGTATTTCCACCCTTGGAGGCGGTAGATTAGTATGTCCAAGGTTGGAGGTCTCTCTTGGACAGAACTGCACATTTGGCTGTTCTACGGCCTCTTCTTCATGTACGCTTGCAACATTCTAACTCCGGTAGCCACCATGGTGTAATCTTGTGAAATCTCAGTGGGGGACTTAGAATCGGCCCCACGGTGGGCGCCAACTTGTTAAGGTAAAAAAATGACGAGTTGCAAATGGCCTTCACGCACTGCCTTGATGCCTACAAAACAAAGAGAGCTTGATGGGTCTAGCCCGTATTAGCACTCCGATGCTTAAATTAGCTTGGTGTTTCTGCAGAGAAGAAGATGTATATATGTGTATAAATGTGAGTATCAGATCTTACCTCATTTCCCTTGCTGAATCTTCTGCCTTTTATAGACACCATGGCTTATGGTTCAAAAGATAAGTCACATGGTTACTGAGTCACAAAGGAGAAGTTATCATTGTAGCTGAGTCAAAAGATTAAAGCTGCAGTAGGGGATCATCATTATAAACATGTGGAGAATTATTGAAGGACTAGTGGACAATTGTTTAAATGGTTTAGTTGGAGATTAGTTGGAAATTCTCTGAGTTTATAGAACAATGCCTACCAATGCTTCTTAGCTGAGGTCTTAAAAGCTCACAAAGTTCCTCCGCGCATGAAGACCGTAGTCCAGCAGTTATTCCCGAAGGGTTGAATTATCCCGACTATCCGTAAAAATACCTGAGGTCCGTAGAGCTTAGACCTCAACGTCCGAGTAAAAAATATCCAAGGTCTGTAAGTCTCGGACCTTAACGTCCGAGGTCCTATGGACCTCGGATCACCATGTCTGAGGACCATAGGTCCTCGGATCTCCTTGGTCCGAGGTCCTAGAGACCTCGGACCTGCTTGGTTTAAGGTCCACAGGACCTCGGACCTCCCTTGGACCTCGGACCTGCTTGGTTCGAGGTCCTAGGGACCTCGGACTCCCTGTTCCGAGGTCCCTTGGACCTTAGTCTTCTCTGGTCCGAGGTCTGTAGGACCTCAGACTACGCCTTTCCCCTCTAATTAAGGGATCAGCCCGTGATTTTGAGAAAGATCAAGGGTTTAACTCGTATCAGAACATAATTGACACAACTATATTTTAATGTGGTATATAGAAAAGGGGCATCATGTGCCCAAAAAATATTAGATATCTCCATCTACCTATGCTAATGATTTATGCACCACAAGAAAAAGAAAGGAATATGCTAATGATATATGTGTTGAAGATAATTAAAAAAAAATTCGCTAACATTAGATGAACTGGTCATTTCATATGATGTTAGAGCTTGATAACTAATAATATATTCCACAATAAAAAGAAAGGAAATAGAAAATGACAGTTCCTATTAGTTGTTATAAACTCTAAAATGAAGCGACTCATTCTATACCTTTTAACATATTCAATGTTAGTCTTGATTTAGATTAATGATATTCATGATTTAAATTAGTAAATATCAAGTTATAAAAATCCTATTAATATTATTAATAGTATCTTTCCATTCTGAATACAAACAGAAATTAACTCACTCTCCTTTTCGAAAATATAAACATATATATTCCTAAAGTCCATATATTTACGAGTTTGATTTGTAGTGATTTAAATTTCTCAAAATAATCCTTGACACATCAATAGTATCTCGTAATAATCTACTACTCGACTCATAAAACACACTTTAAATATACGACTCTCTAAATAAAGAGAGAGAAGTTGCAAGAGATCAAAGGAGTAATAATTAATGCCTGTAAGACTTAAATATCCTAAAATGCATTTCCATGTCTTAACTAACTAAACTATAAAAGAGTTGTCCACAAAAATAATAAGCCAATGTTTTTGAAATTTTAAGAATTTTGAGTTAAAAATTATCGTAATTCATTAAGATTGGGCTGCTCGACCAATAACCAACCGGGAAAAATATCTTACCATCAAGGAAGGATTAGAAAACTTAGAAAAACAAAGGAAAACTATTTACCCTTTTCGGTTTGATCACTATTTAATTTATTTTTAATAGAACTATAATATAATCTCTTTAAATTAATAGTGTTGAAATCAATAAAATTTTATTAATTTAGTGAGATATCAATTTATTGGTAAATTAATAATTATTATTTTATAAAAATATTTTTATTTTTTTTAGTTTAATAGTAAACATATTACAAATTTTCCATTAAAAACATGACATTTGAGACTTTTGGTGAACCCTTAGATAGAGACACTATTAATGAATTAGTGGTCGTAATCAACGAGTTGGGGGTACTATAAAAAAATAGTTATCAATTACCTCTTAAATTTTTCCGGTGAAAATAATTTAAATACAGAAGTTTCGAGCGAAAATGAGATCATTGACAACATAATAGAGTATTCTCAAGTTGTCACTTGAAGTTGTTGATGATGATATATAACATTTGAAACCAATGTTACGCAATGTAACATTCAAAGTATCAATGACACTTCAAAACTTCTAGTTACAATATGAGAAAGCAACTCGAGGACTTTCAGGTGCCTAGAAACCACTGAAGATGAGATTTAGTTAATTTGAAGTTCAATAAAAGACAAATTACTATTAATTCATATTTTGAGAAAATCTCATAATCAATTCGCTACATATATTTTTTCAAATTATTAATTTATAAAATATTTAAGTATTTATATTAAATATTTTAAAATTTATTATCCTATAATTTTATTAAAATTTTTAATTTCTTACACTAATTTCAAACTAAGACCGAATAATTTTATTAATTTATCAAATATTAATTTACAGAATTTCTCCATTATATTTTTCTTTCAATTTTCATTCCCAAATACAATGTTGAAAAGAAGTATGATAATGGAAAAGTAATCAAAACAAAATCTTGACCACCAATGGTTGTGGTGGGCTAGGACATAAAATGCAACTAGTATCCCAAAACAAAAGTCTATCCACAGTAGTTGTTAAGTTGGATATCACTCGTTACAAACCGCGGATTATTGGTTGACGTAACATCACACAAATCACAACATTTCCTCATCATCGTATTATAAAGAGGCTGCCTCGTGAAGTCTCTCTTTCCTCAAACTGCATTTTACTTGCAGTTTGTGTCTCTGCTTGCTTTACCCCTTACCTTTCATCTTCTTTGCAGAGTAAGGGGTAAGGCAAGTCCAACAAAAAAGAATTGGAAACAATTCTCTGCAGTGCCAATCCATTATTCTTCATGGCTTTTACACTTGCAGTTGCAGACTCTGGCTTCCTTTTCTTGGTAAACTTACACTTTCTTTGTTTTTTGGTTTATCCTAAAGTGGGTCGTGTTCCCACCCGCACATTGCGAGTTTTTCGTGCACTGGACTGCTTTTTTTGGTTATTTTATTTTTTTGTTTGAACTTTTTGTACATGTTAATATGTAGTATTCACTTATTTATTTTCTTCTTTTGGAATTTCAGGCTCCCCAGAGAAGGCCAATTCAGTGCAATAGATTTGCACCACTTAGTTCTTCAGGTACATTCAAAAATTGACTTGTTAATCAAAATTGGGCTGTGGTTGTTACTTTGTTCAAGTCATAGAAATAAAAACTTGCATAAGGATAATAGGCCCAAAATAGACCCCAAAATGAATGATCTCGCGCATAGAACGAGCTTGGTGCACCTGGCTGCCCCTCAAAGTTGTGGTTAATGTGGTTATTCTTATATTTGATGTGCAGCTATTAATAATGTAGCTTGTTGAATGATGATTCGCGCATTAACTAACTGCAAAAACTAGGTTCTGGGTTTCTAATTGGTGATGCTGTCCTCTTGTGATCAGCTTTAGAGACTTAGAAAGAGAGGTTGATTCTATGAATGTGCATATGGTGGGATGATGTTTTCGTGGTGGAAAGGAAAGAGAAGGAAGAAAATATAGAACATTGCGTGGAATTTCGATTTTTACTTATCTTGGGCTAACTAATTGATGTACTTTCTTTTAAACATGGGGAAAGAAGGTTGATTTGTGCTTAGATTTTTCTAACTGCATTTCTAAACATGGGGAAAGAAGGTTGATTTGTGCTGAGATTTTTCTAACTCCATTTCTAAGGTATCTCCTTTAAAAGGCCAAGGCTAAAGCTGAAGTAGTGAGGGTTAGTTACCCGGGCATGACTGCCAATTACTTCCTCCCTGTCCCACTGTTTAATTGTACCACAAGGAGAAAAAATAGAGAAAACCCATTGATAAAAGAGTTCCCTTTTCTAATGATACTTTATTTTTTCCTGCATTATTCCCATTTATGACTTTAGAAATAACCATTTCATTATGCTGGCGTTAATCCATGTAGAATTGATTTTCAAGACATGAGAGATATATAACATAACTGCAAACTAATATGAGGTCATCTGTCATACTGCTCTGCATATCTTTTCTTGGATTAAACTCTCAGGAAGGCTGAAAATGATGTTGTGGAAAAATATATTAGCCTCTTCAACAATGTTATAAATTCTTGAATCTGTTGTCACCTTTTTGACTAATATGGCATTTGATCCATGATTCTTCTGGATGCTTACTCTGATGATTAGGCACATACTGCGTGAAGTTGGGAAGTCTGACCCGGAGAACCAAGCAGGAAAGATTTTTAATTTCCTTGAGAAAGACCAGAATTGTGCGTGCTGTGGCAGTTCCAGTTGCACCATCTCCAGCAGACAGTGCAGCAGATAACACAGAGCTGGGGAAACAATCATGTGAAAGATATGGTTTTAGGCAGATTGGAGAACCACTACCTGATAATGTTACCTTGAAAGATATCATTGAAACCCTCCCTAGAAAGGTACTTATTAGTACTAAGGAAGGCTTGTAGACTTTTCACAATATTCAGGAACTATCTTACTGGATAGTTATTGATCCCAAATCAGCTGAGTGCATGCTTGTAGTTTCTTGATAAAAAGTTTTTACTCATAGTTGTTAGTGGCAATAAGGAACTATGAACTTCTTAACAACAGGATGATGCACAGAGTTATGATTTTGAATGCCATGATTTTAATTCATTTTTCTTAGATTTTTTTTGCGTAAGATTTTCATCGATGATATTACTTTTACCTACGTCTTTTCTGTCTTTAAGTCTTAACACTTAGCATCTCATAGTAATTGCTTTGAGAGATGAGTTGGTAAAACAGTTCATAATGAGTGTCACAGGACTTTGTGACAGTATAATATCCAAGGTCTCAAGGTTAATATACTTTCCCATATCTTTTTCATATGATTCTGGCTTTCTTTCTGCTTCCACTCAGGGGAGCACATTGTGTTACAGGGTTATGTACTTCAAAGCTGCTTTGCTGGATAAAGCTTGAAACTGATAAGCTTATTACCTATTGTTTATATATTGATTCTTATAGATATATAAAGCCCCTAGCCTCTAATCCCCTCCCCAGTGTATACGAAAGAACATAAGATGGTTGTTGTATGTAGCAATAAGTACCACTATTCTCGTTTACAACACTTGAAAGCATAGAAACAATACTGCCGCCAATTCAAGCTAAAGCGAAAGTTTGGCCTGGCATGGTGAATCCATTCCTTTTGTGGCATAACATGTGTTAAAATTTCGGAGATCGTGCACTTTCCTATGATGATTTGTAAGTCATTCTTTCTAATAGTCTTTTCGTCTAAAATTTTTGTGTTAAGGTGTTTGAGATTGATGAAGTTAAAGCATGGAAATCAGTTTTGATATCTGTAACTTCATATGCATTGGGGATCTTCATGATTGCCAAAGCTCCCTGGTATCTTCTTCCATTGACTTGGGCTTGGACAGGAACTGCAATTACAGGGGTGAGTTCAACATTCATCTTTTCCTTGCATTTTACTCCTCCATTCACAAATTTGAAATCCTCAAATTCTTCATGGTATGTCCTAAGTCAAGTCCACTTCTCCAAAAGAATTAGTAAGCATTCACCATCTTTTAGAATAATTTGATCGATGAAGTATCTTTCTTTTGGAGCCACTTATGGAACTTAAGTTGTTTTTGGTTTATAGAGGATCTTATAAGTCCATTTTAAACCCCATGTTTTCTTATTCTAATGCATGATTTAAGCTCTCACAGGGAAAAACGTGCAAAGTTAATGTGGACATCAAAACTGGGCTGGAGGGAGTATTAATATAATTTGCGTTTAATTTTTAGAAATGGTGGGGAAAAGGAGTAGGAAATAAGCAAATGTGTATTAATGAATTGGTTCTCACCCTCAAACCCTTCTACAATAACCAAATAATAAATGCGGATTAACTTATAACATGTTCTTCTTCCTTCCTTCTCTCTGAGTTTTAGTCCAAGAACTTAGTTCTTTTAAGTCCTTTTTACAAGTTGTACATCAAGCCAACATTTTTCTATGGTGAAGTTCTTTGTTATAGGGCATGATTGTGCGCACAAATCTTTTTCAAGGAACAAATTAGTGGAAGACATTGTTGGAACTCTGGCCTTTCTGCCGCTGATATACCCCTATGAGCCATGGCGCTTTAAACATGACCGGCATCACGCAAAAACAAACATGTCAGTGTTATATCCCTCTCTATCATTTGTGTTTGTTAAATTGATTAAGATCTAGCATTATCAACCAACAACAACTAATTTTTGTGTCATATGTTTAGCCAAATGATATGAATGTTATCCTATTTACTGACCTTCTGTGAATTATCTAATTCACTTGGATGAATAACTGGGCATATTACTGCAAATGCATGAATTTCACATACACACACGTATATATATATAATTAGTTATATTGGTCATTATTTTTTATATTTGGGTTGGGCAAATCAAACCTCTTTTACCTCTCTCTCTCTCTCTCTCTCTCCCCCCCGGGTAAAGTTCCTTGTTTCAATTAATAAAACTTTTTATGTCAAAGTTATTGGTTGTTATCCCTGTATAACCCAAATCCTGAATATCTTGTGTTTTTGAATGTCATTACCAGTTATTCCCTTCTGAATATAAAATGAATCTTTTAGTTTGATTTGAAAGATTTTTAAGGTGAGAATTTTGAATAATAATATTTAAAGAGAATGAATAATGGTATTTAGACCGTCTACTATCTTGCGATATTGAAAAGGAATAAATGGCAGTACTAATATAGATAATATAACCTAAAAGCTAAAGTGTTCCAAAGGAATGAGTGGCGTCATCAGATCTTTATAACCCATTCTACCTAGTGGGATAAGGGTTGGTTTGGTTTGGTTTGGTTAGACATAATTTTGCACAGTCCTGAAGACAAAGCAAGACATTTAACTTGGAATTAAGGGAGTAGCTTCATGGTTAAAGTTAGGTGCGAATGCTAGTATGTTTATGGCAGCAACTACGTGGTTAAAATGCTGGTAATCTGAAAGTACCCTACTATCTCCCTCCCCTCCTAAAAATTAAAATAAAATCCAAGAATACCCTGGATGTCTTGTGATATCCGTGGATGTCAGCAATTATAGCTTTTCATCATTAAGGTTAGGGACACGTTTACAATTATCATGGTAGCAACTATTGAGACAAAGGGGCTCCTATTCTGAACTCTAGCCAACATATAGAATAAAATAAGGAGAAGGTGAAAAAGGAGAAGATAAACAGCTAGAATCCTCATCTAGAACTTCCTAGAAATGTATTTGTTCATTCTTCATCATGTTGTACTTTATATGAGGCATAAGGCTTAGGTACCAAGAATAAGATTTAGAGATCAAAAACTTTTCAAAAACCATGTAAACTTTGAGACCAAGGTCTTATAAAGTGTTTTTTGATGAATTATTGAAAATTCCAAGACTAATAGTGAAGCGAATAATGATTCAATGGCAGAGCTTGACCTTGACCTGGGACAAAAAGAGTGGTTTGGCAACAACATATATTTGGGATGTGGACTTAGTTGAATTAAACTAAACAAAAATTAAAACTGATTCATCGAATAAAGTTCAGGAAGCATAATTTGATGCCCTCTGTAATTATCACTATGCCTCTACTCTTGTTTGTGCCTCTACTTGAGGATATAAAAGAAAGTACCCCTTCTGACTTTATAATTCAGTGGAGAAACTTTTTTGACATGCAATTTCATGTTTCATGATTGTATATGTTGATAATATATATCTACTTGCAAGATGCACGTGTACATCTCTATGCATACCACTCGCCTTCCTTCTTCGTTTTCTTCCTTTACCTTTTCCCCAGCCCTGGATTCTCTATTTTCTTTTTCAAAAGGTTTAAACCCTCCTATCCATATTTTTCTAGGTTGCAGGAAGACACAGCTTGGCACCCTGTTTTAAGAGAGGAGTTTGAGTCAACCCCCATTCTGCGGAAGGCTATTATATGGGGCTATGGCCCATTTCGACCTTGGATGTCCATTGCTCACTGGTGTGATTCAGTGCATATATCACAATTTTAAAAAATGTCACAATGCATCTCTGCTTTCTGACACTGTTATTTGAGTTGCATGTCAAATAACATTTGGTCACTTATTATGCTAGGTTACTTTGGCACTTTGACTTGAAGAAGTTTCGGCCGAATGAAGTTAACAGGGTAAAGATAAGCTTGGCTTGTGTATTTGGGTTCATGGCTATTGGATGGCCTTTGATAGTCTACAAGGCAGGAGTCATAGGATGGATAAAATACTGGTTAATGCCATGGTTGGGTTATCACTTTTGGGTAATGCCATTATCTAGCTTCTCGTGGTAGCATTTGTACATGGTTTGCTTTCTACTTTTCAAGATATGATCTGATGACAATTAAGATATGAAAAAAATATGTTAGTGACCTTGGAGCACTGAAGATAATTAGCAAGTCAATGACATATAACAAGATATCTATCGATGAGTGAATTTTTCAGGACAAATAGAAATCCCCTGGTGTGGTCATTCTATCACAACAGCTTGTTCTAATAAATTTTTTTGTGGCTTCTTTACTGATAATTTTGTTTATTCGTATGATGTAATTTAATTGATGATTTGATCATGTTTCCTATCGTACATGATGGATTTTGTCAAACATGATAGATTTGGGTATATGTAGGATATCATATTGTTCAAGAATTTTCATGAATGGCAAGTAGGTCCCATTGAGAAGGAGGCTAAGTGCTCTTGATCTAGAATCACCTAGTAACTTGATGATTTTATGTAATGAAAGATCAGAATTTTAAAATTTGATTTAAGTTAAACTAGAGTTCAATAACATATTGGTAATAAATGGTATGGAGAATGATGACCATATATGTTATTTGAGACCACTAAGTCCTTTATCCAAATTTAAGCAACCATTGTGTTATGTACTTGTATTTTGGTTTCTGTGTTTATTTTTCTTCCCCGAGAAGTTAAGGACAGAGCTTTACATAAACTTATATGGCAAATCACCTTCCCACTTAACCTTTTTCTTTCTTTTCTTTTTGCTTTTCATTTTTCATTTATGCTTTCCTTTTCTGATCTCTCCGGAACATGAGAATCCTTCATTTACTTTTGATACTTGGGTTTTCTTGCTTTTGTGAGATGTTCTCTGCTAAAGCGATTTTCCTGTCAGTTGATGCCATCTGGAAAACTGTGCCGATATGAATTTCTAACATGCATCTGAGACTTTTGTGCACTTTGGACTTTACAGATGAGTACTTTTACAATGGTCCATCATACAGCACCTCATATACCATTTAAGTCTTCAGATGACTGGAATGCTGCTCAGGCTCAGCTTAATGGCACTGTTCATTGTGACTATCCTCGTTGGTAATGAATTGTTTCCTGAATTGCTTGAATTACTACCTACCAGTCACATTAGCAAGTACAAATAGCATATGAGATGGCCTGGTATTCTGAAATATTATATTTTTAGAAGCGTTTGGCTCCTGGCTGTTGCTTAGAATGCCAATCAGCCATTTTTGCGAGGGATCTTAAGATGACCGTAGGCTTGATCTTGCATTAAAAATTTGAAATTTCTACAGTTTGGTGTATTTGGATTTGTCCAGCATATGAGTTTTTATCAATTAATGATTGCTCTCCACAATCTGCTATTACTAAACTCGGAAGAAGACTGACAAGTGCAGCAATAGTATTTCAGTCAAAAACCCATTGAATTGAGATAACTTAATTAAAGATCTCTTTGAGTCACCTATAATTGTAAACAATTATTGTTATTTTGCCAAAATGAGTTTCCTAACTGTTGTCTACTTCTCCTTCACAGGATTGAGACTCTGTGTCATGATATCAATGTTCACATCCCTCATCATATCTCCCCGAGAATACCAAGCTATAACTTGCGGGCTGCTCATCAATCTCTCCAGCTGAACTGGGGAAAGGTATGGAATGATAAACTAAACTAACTTATTAAATGATTCAAGCCGTTCTTTCATAAAAAGGGTGAAAGTAGAAATTCGGTTTTGGTGTACCTAGAACGTTCTCTAAAAGTTAATACATTCATTCTTCATGTGTTGCTACAGTACCTGAATGAGGCTACTTGGAATTGGCGTCTAATGAAGACAATATTGACGATGTGTCATGTTTACAGTAAAGAGCAAAACTATGTTGCCTTCGACGAACTTGCTCCTGAAGAATCCCAGCCGATCGCTTTCCTTAAAAAAGTAATGCCTCATCACGCTTAATTTGTATGTGCGCCTGAAGGGGTGCACAGCCTTCGTGATTTATTCTCATCATTTTTTCATACCCCCTTCCAGATTAGGTTCAAGTATCATTTGCAAGGTCAACTGCATGTCAGAAGTCTTTGTTTAGCAAAATCCATGGTTTAAAATATGCCGAACAACACGGTTTGAATAAAATATTTGTTGAGCCATATGAATGCAGATTTAGTACAGTTGACAATGATTTCTCTTAAGACTATCATTTTACCTTTATAATGTTCAGCATCTCTGACATCTCTACGCGTTCACAACAGTTGTAAAGTTGATATAATAATTTGAGTTACAATCCACTATACTAAAGGAGGTGTTATTTGTATTGTTTTAATAGAGCTCAAGTTGAGCCATAGACGGCTTTCTAATCTATCATAAAAATTTCTATATAGCTTTTCAAAGGGTTCTGAATTCCCTTACAACAATGTTATAACATTATGATTTGTTCGTCACGACATATGAACAATTTACATTATAACTGTATGGATTTTATCTTTCTTTACAGGTTTAGTAAAATTGAGATTTGCTCCCGCTCTGGGAATAATTTATGAAATTTTTGAATTTGTAATGGAATGGAGAAGTTATAAAATTGAGGAAAAGTAGAGGGACCCTTAAATAAAGATGGCCGGCTCCAATTTTGATGAAAGGCGAAGACCAAGTCACCTTTTTTTTTTTTTTTTTTCTCTGTGGGTCAAGAAGACCAAGTCCAGCATTTATTGACGAGGTTTATTTTATGAATGTTATTGCCTCAACACATTAATTGTTTTTACATGGAGGCTGAGATGTTGAACTGATCTCATCTGGTAATAACTGCAACAAAAACACACCAACTCTTCAAACTGAAGCGCTGTTCAAAAGATGCATTCCATCTTTAGCATCTGCAACTGCTCACATGCAGCAACTTGATCCTCTATCATCTAAAGCAACCACATTCTGAAGAATCATTCTTTGAAAAAGCAAAAGGTCAAAATAAAGTTTGCGTGCTTGTCAAGGAGAGCGGGTGGGGTCACATCACCCAGGTTTGACACGTTTGGTGTGTGTCGAAAGACTTTTTTCTAAGAGAACAACCCGTCATCAGAGAAAAAGACCATTAAATATGTATTAGAAGCAAGTAAAAGGTTTTTGAGTAATAATACATTCGTTAGAAGCAAGCAAAACATGAAGATAAGGTTGTTAAGCAATCAGTTTCATTTGGATGTCATCATTAGTTGAAGTAGATTCTAGATTACACTCAAAAACTTGTCATTCCTAAACCTAACACCATCAACTGTATTTGCATCACTTACAATCTAAAGAAACAAAACAAAACAAAACAAAACAAAAAAAACCACACAGAAACAAACACTCATAATATGGGTGGAGATGGAGTCTCCCATATATCAAAAACATTTTCTTCACTGTGAAGAGCAAAGAGTCGATCACCGCCGATGGAAAAATCACAGATTGAACCACCATAACTTCGTCGTAGCCTTGACGTCAGAACCCAATCAGGACCACAAAACACTGAAATACTATCATTCATTGATGAAAACAACTGGCCATCGTGTAATGACAGTTTTGGATAACAAGTCTCATCAGGCATTTTCCCCCCCTTCATCAATCGACTTCTGGAACTCCATCTTACACTCCCTGAACTACTTCTCAAATCCATGAACCCCAAATCTTCATATTCATTCACTACACAGATTGAATTAGTGTCCTCCATCGCAATCGCGTCCCTGACACGTCTCTCATCCATTGCAGGGACACCGATATCAGACCAACACCACACCATGCTTTTATCCCTGAAATCCAACAAACTGATGTAACAGTTGTCCTTCCTTGGAAACAATGTAGCTACCAACAAACAGTTGGTACCATGTAACCATTGCAGCTTGTCAGCATCACCAAGTGACCATCCACTCGGCTCGTAGAAAAAATCTATCTGTTTTCCAGTCACTTGGTCCCAAACACCAATCCCATACTCATTGCTTCTACCTTTACAACTCGAAAACAACTTGTAATCTGAACTGAAACTCAATGCACCAGCTGTGTAACTCTTGACTTGATCCTCATGTGTAACATGAAACTTATACCTTAACTCCCCTGTTAATGCATTAAACAACCCCATCCCTCCATCGCCACGGCCTAATCTCTCACAAGCACTAATCACAATGCTCCCAGAATCAACCCAAATAGCATCATTCACTCTCTGGTAATCAAGATTAATAGGAGGATGCTCTTCTAACATCCAATCATACACATGTACCATACTACCATGAGCCACACAACATCCGCCATCTGGGCCAGCCCGAATAGCCGTCCCATCACCTGGAGCGCGGCCTGTGATAGACCGGGCCAACCGGAGCCTATTACCATCAAAAGGGCCCCACTTAGCTGACCTCACATGATCCAAAAGCCCATAAAACAGAGCCTCTCTGGTGAGTAATTTTTCAGGTAGATTAGAGGGAACATAAAGCTCCCCTGTTCTGAGAAGGTCTAAAAGGACTGCAAAACAATCGGGGTTTCGATCAATGAAGTGTTCATGAATGGCAGAATTGGGTTGAAGGTTCCAATCATCATCAAACATGGCTCCAAACAGGGAATTTCGCCCCGCGTTGGCCAGGGTTGTGGCTGTGGTTTCGAACACCCTGCCACCAACATTGAACCTCACCCTGTCTTTCTGAATTGCCATGACTCAATTTGAAATTCAAAGAATTGAATATTATGATGAAAAATTGATATGGACAAGTCGTCAAGATTCTTTGAGAAACAGAGAGAGATTTTCCTTGTCCATGAAAATGATCAAATTGGTGATATTGAAGATTGAAGGATTTGTGAGGTGGGTTTTTGATCTTGTTGGATTTGAAGAATTTGGAAGAAATTGACTTTTGGTCTTGCTCTTATGGTCTGGTGTCTGAACACAGCTTTTGCTTTTATAGATCAAAATGTCTGCTGTGAGGTCCATTCCCTTTGCATTGGGCCCACTTTTGTTGCAAATTTGAATCTAATGGTCGTGGGCAAAATGGGTATTTGCGTTCCTCAAGAGGGTAATGTGTGAAATGTTAAATATCAATTTTTTTATAATAATTTATATATTATTATTTTATATTTAAATATTTAGTTCTTATGTCTGGAAAAAGGAGAAAAATATAAAACTTTGTTAATTGATATACTTCTATAGCATATACATAAAAATAATTAATTAAAAAAAGTAATATATAATAATTTTGTTGAAAACATCGTATTCTTTTGGTGGGTAGTTAAGGCTAATCAACGAAGTCAGCTCTTGCGCCCCGAGATGAGCGTGTCGTGTCGTGTGCGTTCTGTTCAATTGTTTGGTTTAATTGTTTATACTCTCGATGTGTGTATTTAATGAATGTGAAAAATTAGGCTTTAGAACAATTATTAGCTATTGTTGACCCTTCAAATCATATTTGTCACATTGAGGCCTCTGGTGGGTCAGCTTTATCAGCATACATAACTTCGGATTAATTCTTTAATGTTTTCCTATTTCTTGTTTCATTTGTTTTCTAACTAACTTCAAGTGCACGTCCTCTTAGGAAAGAAATTGTCTCAATTGAAAAGAACATGATTGTGAAATTTTATCTCGGTGCATGTTAGCAAGGCTCAAGGGTGGAGTTACATGGGAGTAAGTGTAGGTACAGACCTATACTGAAATATTTATTTTTATTTACAGTCATAATTATACTAAAAATTAGTCTAACTTAATTGGTTAGGGTGTCATTTGAGGATAAGGAGAATGTGGATTTAAACCATGGTAGTTGTATTTGTGATTGTATTTTTTTCTTTTCTTTTCTTTTCCTTTTCAGTGGCTGTATTTTTTTCTTTTTCTTTTCTTTTCTTTTCCTTTTAAGTCGTTACTATAATAGGGAGGCCGCGTGTTACAAAATGTATTTTTATAAAAATATACATAAAAAATTTATACTTTTGAGTTTTTTTTGCCTCATAATTGTGTTTTTTTCTTTTTGACTAAAACAAAAAAAAAAGGAAAAAAAAAAACAAAAGTGAGAGGTTTTGTGTTATATATAGATAGTATTATGAATCTTTGGTTACTGGTCAGGCATCAGGTGCCTACATTGAGCCCTGGTACCTGGCTCCATCCCTGACAAGGCTAACATGAGCACCACCGCCTTACGCATAAACAAATACCTTTCTAGCCACAAAACTCTAGAGCCTCCACCGTTCCTTGCTTCTTCTTGTCCCTTTATCTTTCCTTGGATCCTTTTTTGCCATCTTCATGGAAAACAAAAAGAGACCACAAGGACCAGCAGTCTCTCGTTTCAACTGCTGAAAAATATACATGATAATTAAAATTTAATTATGCAGTGAAATATTATACATGTATCTGTTCATGATTATTAACACATATTTAAATACATATAATAAATTTAATTTAATTAAATTTAATCCGCAATAGTTTTAGGATTACCTCTTGAAGCGTAGATAACGATAGAATCTGAGACAAGCTCCCCACGCGTGAAGATTCCAAGATTAATCCACACAGAATCCACGCTTGTCAATTGGATTTTACCCCCATTAGGTTTTTTTTAGAGAAATCCTATATTTTATTCTAACTTATGAATTATGCTAGCTTTTCTTCTGTCAGAATAGTACAATATATAAGAAACACATATAGGCTAGGGCCATATGTGGACTGGTCTTAAACTAACCAGTCTTGGCTTTATTATAACCAGATCACCATCTAATTACAACGAACCTAATTAAATTAATATTTAGGACAATCCTAAATTTAATTTAATATTTTCTCTGATCCAATTAATCTGCAAAATCTATTTGTGTGTGACCTCTTGGGTTCACCATTAATCGGTAGAGAATAATTAATTATACTAATTAATTTAAATTAGAACTCCTTCTAATTAATTCGCAAATCACAAGTGACACCTAACAGTATATCGCGATTACCCAATTAAAGATGAAGTGCAAGTATGCGAACCCATTTAGTAATTTCTATGCAATCAAATCCTACTGTCCCAATTATCCTGATCGAGCCAGAGTCATGGATTGAGTCGTCAAACTCTATTACTCGACCATATGCCTAAATCTATTTAATTAGTAACTAATGAATAATATGTGAAATGACTTCCACTATTCCACATTGGCCAAGGATTTTTAGTTACTTAATTAATTAGATCGCATAGGATTCCCAATTGATAGTTCTCGTATCTACACACACATATCTCTATGACGGAATAGATCATAACCACTTAATACATTGTTTAATCCGTGATTAGGACTACCTTAATTGTACCAGTAAATTATGGTATTCCTAATCATGAGATAACCGTGGTATCTCAGGTTTGATGATTAATTGCACGATTACATAATATAACGAATTATTGACATTCCATGCAATTCGTTGCGTTGGTGGTCAAGTCCAGTCACTTGTTCGTAACAAGTACTTATACATCTACTATAACGACATAAGACTAATCGCCTAAATTAATATCTCATATAATTTGGTTAGTAGACTGCAATCTGATCTATCCGGATAAATTAATGCCCAATTAATTTATCCAATGATCGATGACAACGTTTAGAATATATTTGTAAATATAGATTCCATCACTCATATTCTTACTCTTAAGGATGGAATCTATAAATAGTATTCTAAGAACTTTATTTATTTAATTAAAATATTTATAATAAATAAATAAAATGTCCATATTAAATAATTTAATAAATTAAATAATACATTATCCATAATTCTAAAATTATAATTTATTGGCTTTTAAGGCATTATTCCTAACAATCCCCACTTGCACTAAAGCCAATCAAAATGGTATCTCATACCCATCCCCTCTAAGTGTCGATCCAAAGACTGCTTAGTTAGAGCCTTGGTCAACAGATCAACAATGTTATCTACTGATGCTACTTTCTGCATTACTATGTCACCTCTTTCCATAATTTCTCGAATAATGTGGTAACGGCTCTCTACATGTTTGGATTTTTAGTGAGACCTTGGTTCCTTAGTTTGTGCTATCGCTCCATTATTATCACAATATAAAGGCACTGCGACCTCAATGGAAGGAACCACTCCGAGTTCCGAGATGAACTTCTTGATCTAAACTACCTCTTTTGCTGCATCTGATGTTGTGATGTAGGGTTAGAGGGGAAAATGGGTCATTAAGCTTTTCCTAAAATATCCTACCTAACTAAAAACACACTCACATCTTACAACACACACATATACACGGTTTATACACATACACACTCACACATACAACACCACACGATCAGGGAAGAAGAAGAGAGAAAAAGAAGAAGAAGAAGAAGAAGAAGAAGGGAGAACTAAGCCATTAGCAAGCATTTTTAAGCTCTATCTTGTATCTACCAACATCATTCTTGCACATTAAACTCTTGCAAAGGTGAGGGAAGTTTTCTAAAAATCTTTACAAAGCCATTCGAGGTGTATTTTGTGTTCTATATACATATTGAACATGATATTGGTTATAAGTATGCTTGATGATTGAAGTTGAACTTGGTTAGGTATACTGTTTGAGTTGAATGGATTGTGTAAGCTAGGGTTATACTTTCTGTATATGCTTTATGATCTTGAAGAGTTGATAGGTTTGAATTAGAGTTAGGTGAGTTTGTATACATATGTTAGGAGGTTTGGTTTGCTTGCAATGGATGAAAGTGATAGTTAAGAACATTAGAGCTTAGATAATGACTTGGTTGTTTAGATGCTATTGAATGATTCAAGAGTGTTCCTTGATCTATTGGTTGATTCATGAGTAATATAGCATGATTCTTGAGTTTGTTTATGTGCTTAGCAATGCCATTTGATTGAATAACGTGTTTGGCTAATGTTTGGAGCAAAACCACAAATTTAAGAGCAAAAATGTCATGTTTCCATTGTTCTCGGACCTCCATTCGGAAGAGTGGATCCGGTCGAGTTACTCGACCGGATTGTTGACAGATTTGCGCAGTGTTTTTCCGAATGCCATATCTCACTCAATTCAACTCTGAATTGAGTTCTGTTTGATTCTAGAACTATCTACATTCGATAATATTAGATTATATACCAAATTCAGATTAATTGGAGTTTGGAAATGTAGGGAAATTAATTGTTTAAGTTAGACTAATGCAAGAGCGTTGAAGTTGCTTCATAGTTCTGTTCATGTTTACATTTTCTTATCGTTTTGAGTGATTCTTACACCCTCCTTTAGTATATGGATATGTGGAGCTCTTCTACATGGTAATAATATGGTCAAGCATGATGAGTATTGGTTTCATGATTATCTAAACGATGCACATATCACTGTAAGTTCGTATGAGGTCGCTACATAGTTAATCGCTTGTATGATGAAGTAACTTTCCTTGTTATCCTCCACATTGTGTTTTATGAATTCTAAATGCAACATATTATAATCGTTTACATGTTTATACACTGAAATATGTTCAAGGTTATATATATGCACATGAATGCACGATGTTCTATATGATCGAATGTTTGAAATGCTTGTATATGATTATATAAATAGAGGCAACCTACTTTGTTGCCCTCCAAATCTGTTCATATTGTTATCAATGACGGGCACAGTGGTACCAAACTTCATGGACATGGTAGAGTTCGTTATCTCTGGGCAACATCGGGCTGGCAGTCGGTATCGACTAACATAGACTGCGGTGTATATCCGGATAACACCTAATATTGGCGAAAGGGGAAGATATTGATTAAAGACTTGAGACTGGCCATCTCCAACAACGATCGTACCTCCGTATCCTTTTATTATGTGATTAAGTACTCTCGCTTGGTCCTTAGAGGACCTCGGAGAGGAAAGTTGAATGTTTATCTAAATGTCGTTAATATTATTGATACGTGATTCAAATTTTAATATTATGTGTTACCACTCCCAATAAGAGCCTTAGCCTTGGAGAGTTTGGGTTGTATGCTTATCTTCATGTGTGATATTGTATTTCGTGTAGTTAGCTCCCACATGTTATTCAAACGCTTGTTATTACATTGAATTTATGCAGGATCAGGTATGATTTACTTGTGAATTGCATTTATACGATAAAATTTATCGCATTCTGTTAACGTTGGATTTTTAGGTTATTTTTGGGCATATAAAGGGGTTTCGCGTAGTGGGCCATATACACCTAATCTAATGCTTAATATTGATGTCATAAATGTTATAAAAGCTAGATAGATACTTAGATTGAGTAGACATTGGCTTAACTTTGAGTTATTGGCTTGAACATAATAGAGGCTTTGCGTAGATTGTTTATCCAAGTGTGTGTTAATGCCTTGGTTAGCGTTTATTATGCTAGGAAGTGCCTAAAGTGCTTTTATGGCGTTGATTAGAGGGATGGTTTGGGTAGTTGTAGTTCAAAGTGACCACAGGACTTTCGGGGCTTTTATGATAGATATAGCTAAAAGTGAAATTTCATGGCTCTAGATGGTGTCATAAAGTGTATTTAGAAGTGTAGGATAGTTGGTTTGTGAATTATGTGACTTGTGTTTCGTATGTGCATTGAATTCAACTAATGACCTAAGGGGAAAAGTCGCAAAGTCAAGTCTAATGTTGATAGTAGCTTGGAATTCTACTTTATATGTGGTTTTGATGACTATTATGTTATTTATGTATTGGTACTTTCGTGCGAGGGAAATCTACTTTGTTGTCCCTCGATTATGTGTTTATCGGCTTAACTTGTTATATTGTTATTATTATTACTATTTGTGTTATCGAATCGATGGTTGTACAACCTTATCATCAGCGCGGATGTGATAGGCCTCTCTAGGCGACGTAGGGCTTGCCAGGTTGGTTGCTCTAGCTCAGTAGCTATTCCCTCATTTGCCTGGTCCGGAGATTGCAAGGGGGTTCTAGGTCATAGGTATCGGGTACATCCAGAGTACCCATTGGTGTTTGGGATGCCGGTATATCGAGTTCATGGTTCGTGAATCGAAGAATTAGAGTGATAAGGGTTATCGAATTGTATCCTTTTTAATTGTGTGGTACTTAGTTATTTAATTGTTTCCATGTTGTTTAGTTACTTATTCTTGTGCTTAATTGCTGCATTGCACGAAAGGATTTTCAAAAATGCCCCGATTAACTGTACCCCATCCCTTACTAGGCAATTGTGTTTGCTCATTCCTCTTTTTAACATGTTTCAGGAGGTGCTAAGGTTGGATTGCTTGTTGTGTGGCTTATTTGCTCAATCAATGTACGGGATGTGGAGGAATGTTATTATGTTTAGCTTGTGTTCTATTTTAAGACCTTATGGTCTTGTATGAAATTGTATTAGTCTTGGAGGATTGTAATATGAAGTTAAAGTCTTGTGTAATTAGATAGGTAGTAGTGGGCTTGTAATAACTTTTATTGTTTTACTTTATTACCTAGTTCGTTTGCGTGCTTGTAGGGGTCTGAATGGAGAATGGCTGAATGACTTAAATTATGAGAAAGTTAAATAGAAAAGATTAGAGTGGTATGATAATCGAAATATTGATCTTAGAATTTCAATAGTTAAAGTAAATGCTTGCTTGTATGTTTATTTTGTTATTATAGAGGTCTTGGATGACCTTAAGGGTTAAGAAGTCATATTAATGAAGGTTGTGGTTGCCTATGGTTGTTTGTATATTGTTATTGTAGCTATTTCTTATGAGTGCAGGTATGTGGTTTGGCCTAGAAACAGGGGAGACTCTGTTTGTTTTCTCTCGTTTTTCGTGACCTCAGGATTTGGATCGGGACTCCAGTCTCGTGAGGGATCAGGGTGTTACAGATGGTATCAAAGCTTAGTATCTCTCAATCGGGATAGGATTCTCGGTTTGTTGGGTAGTGAACCCCGAGTGCGTGTATGTGAAATGTGCTTTGAGTAGTGGTGTGCTTGCATGTGAGACTCATGTTACTTGAATGAAAATGTCTTTCTATGTGATTTGCTTATGTGAAATATGAATAATGTGTGATATGTGTAATTATGTGATCAAATGTGCACCTATGTGACCTCTTTGTGCAATAAGTGAAACCTATATGATATGTTTAATTATGCGATTATGCGTGCATCTAAGTCATTCCTTGAATAACTACTTACCTTAGTTATTTGTAATATTGTGTATTAAGTGTTTATTTTACATCAACCCAATTGCATACATGCATTTTTCCTTGAATTGGTAAGTAAACACTTCCCCTATAGAGGAAACCGAAAGTGGGTCTCTTGAAGATGTGAACCAACAGAGTCGACCGTAGTTTATGTCAGTGATCAACAAGAAGTACTTTGAGAAGCAAGTATGGGATTTTCATTGGGTATATTCTTTGGTAATCTTCTTCGGAATTCTAGCTTGGAGTTCTTATTCGGTAATATTAGGTATTTTCTTTGGTATTCATATTTGGCTTATTTCTCTGGACTTCTTACTTAACAATCATATTTGGGAATCTTATATATGGTGTACGTCTTCAAGGGATTCATCTTTGAAATTATGTGCTGGTATTTTAATTGGGGCCTTTATTTGGTACCCATATTTCGGGATTTCTTACTTGATATTTTCCTTGGTAGTCTACTGGGATTCTCATCGACATTCTTTTAAGCGTACGTGTTGGTATTCTTCTTTAGGAGTTCTATTGCAAGATCATTATTTGGTGGGTTTCATGGGTACTTCTATTTGGCATTCAACAGTAGATAATCGAGGATCAGTACTCAGTGCTTCATGTGGAAGACTTGGTCTAGAGTTATAGATGTCCGAGTTGGTATTTTTTTGCGAAGTAGGAATTACGAGGACACAATTGTTTGAATGGGGGACAGTGTGACGCCCCAGACCTAGAATGTAGTATATTATACATATTTACATATAATTAAGTGTTATTTAAGTGATTATATGTGCATAAGTGTTTAATTTAGTTCTTTAATTTACCTAATAGCTTATCTTTTCTCTATTTTCTTTAAAAATGCATAAACATATAATTAATCCAAATAAAATATTTTAACTATAATTTTGACATTCATATTATACAGGATTGATCCTAATACCTAGTAGACTAATTTTCATCATTTTAAAACGAGCCATGAGCCCATGATAAAAATTACAGTATTTTATTTTACAAATTTCGTATTTTTTCCTTATTATATATATATTTTTGGGCATACGTTCATAAATTTTATTTACATAGCACGTTGGGAAGGAAGGTAGAAAAAATGTTTTTCATCTCACATGAATAGTGAAAACATTGTGCATTGTGGGCTAGTTAGTTTTAGCTAATCTTTTGGGCTTTAATTTAGCTTCATTTGCATGAAATAACCAAGCCCAACTTATCTAAATATATTATACCTATTATATATACATAATATACATACATTACATATCATAAAACAAAAACAAAAAAGGAAAAAAAAAGCTCTCAAGGCCGATGGGTAGAAGGAGGGAAAAAGCGGAAAATTCTCTTAGGGCTTGCTCTTGTGTGCTCTTCTAGGCAATCTTGAGGTGGTGCAAGGCAATTCATAGCTTCCTTCTTGCTGGTGAGAGATTTGCATTTAAATTGTATTTATAGCTTTATGTATGTTTATGTAAGTTTTTGTTTTGATGCCATAAGATGATATATTGTTCAAATGTTGAATGTTTTGGTGTATCCTAGTTGTGGAGACTTGATTTGTGGAGTTGAATTAATTGATTTGCTTCTTTTGCAAATAACTGTAAAGTTGAAATTTGGGCACTATTCACTCAGACCCATTAAATTTTGTTCTAATGCTCGATCTAATGGTTGATATAGGTTCAAGGGATGTAAAAATGGTTGTACGATAAAATTTATCACATTCCGTTAACGTTGGATTTTTAGGTTATTTTTGGGCATATAAAGGGGTTTTTAGTAGTTGGGCTGTGAGACCTCATACCGAGCCAGTATAGAGCCTATTTGCATTTTATAGTATTTTATGTACTTTTGCATCATTTAATATGCAATTATATCGTTTTACATGCTCATGTCTAACGTGCATTTATGTGATTTAGATGTCGTAGGTGATAATTAGAATTTAGTACACTATAATAGGTAACCAAATAGTTGGGAATTAACTAAAAGGGCAAACTAGTAGTAGTTGATGTGACTGTATTTGCAGTACTCAAACCACTGAATTTGCACTACTATTGTATCTTAACTTGTGGAATTAATGCAACATTTAATACATTTTTGATGCAATGTAAGTTAATCCTTAAAAGGGAACAAATCGGTCTTAAAACGGCAAAATGCAAGTCAAAGAATTGTATGATGGCAAAGACTCAAGAATCGGTGGTTGAATCAGTGCCCGTAGAAGAAGAATTTGGCCAGATCAAGTGCAAATAGTGACCTATGTCCGTTTTTGACAAATCGTACTAGTTTTTCAGGTAGAAACGGCCTTATGAGCAAAACGCAGGAATTTGTCCTGCACACGGCGTGATTTTACCCAAAATCCATCGTTTTGAAGGTCAAAACAGTAAAAAAGCCCGGAAACTCCTCGGTCAAAGTCAATAATCGGAGCCAAAAAAATCAGCAGACGGGCGTTCGAGCACCCCCTATGAATCTTTCACCATCTTTCAAAAAATCCACGTGGCGCAAATTCAGCGATGGAGCAGTAGCGCGCTCAAGCGCGCCTCACTGATTCTTCCGGAAGCCTCGCGAAGCGACACGCGTCGCAAAACCAACAAACGCAGCAGAAGCGCGCTCGAGTGCGCCTACTGGGCGCTCGAGCGCGCCTCTGAATCTCAGGCCTATAAATACCCCCCAACACCAACAGAAAATGGATAGAAAATAAATTGAGGATTTTATTTTAATTATTTTTTTAGTGATAGTTTAGGGTAGTTTAAATATGGTAGTATAAATAGTTAGTAGTTGGGGGAAAATACGGCGGAGGTAATGCCTAAATTTCTAGAGCATGGAAAAGGAGGAAATCTCGTAGTTGTACTCGGGACTCCGACCTCGGACATCGACTTCATTTATGGGGGAACATCTCTTTAATCTCTTTTATATTTGAATGTCGTTATAATGCCCGTGTTAATTCGAGATTTTGATTATATATTAATGGTCTTTTAATTTACCGGTCTCTATGATTTGGACTGATTTAATTCATATGCAATATATGACTTGTATTAATTAAGTATTGTCTTTCATACATAATGCTTTTAAGTAGATATTATGATTGCTTTATTTTCGTGTCATATATTCATGGTTTAATAGTGAATCAATAGCTTGACAACCTTAAAGATTCCAAGAGACTATAGGTAATGCTTTTAAATAGACCATAGTTTCTAGACTAGAAAGAAGACATTAATTACTTAATTGAAACAGACATTTTATACCAGGTTGCAAGGACAGTTCCATACTATGGCTTCAATGCTCGTAGATGGCACATCACTTACATCAGAGTTAGTATTCGGGATTTTAATAGACTAAGATAATTGACTAGGTTAATGCTTGTAGCTTAACCTCTTGTATAGAATTAGAGAATCCTATTTCGAGCCTAGATTAACTGCCTTAATATTAATCCGAGCTTAATTACTACATTCCCATATTTACACTCCTAACTCTAACTTTAGTTTAGTTAACTTAGTTTAGTTTAATTTTAATCAAAACCCATCAATCTATCTGTCTTTACTTTTCAACACTCACTTAGAACACTTTCATATGCATTTATACAATCGAACTAAACTTAGGAGCCTCCCTGTGGAATTCAACTCCGCACTCAGAGCACACTACACTACAAAGATCCGTGCACTTGCGGGTTATTAAAACTTGGTCATTTTGCACCTAATTATAACGTACCATTTAAACGCATCAGTAGTGCATTTAGTTGGGGGGCAAGGTGGTCTTTAGGCAACCAAACTAAAATATCCTATTTATATACACACAGTACACCACATACACACACAAAAATACTATACACACATCAAAAAATACACACTCACATGAGACACATACATACACACCACACGATTCAGCCAAGGAAGAGGAAGAAAGAAGAGAAAGAAGAAGGGAATAAGGAAGAAGAAGAAGAAAGAGAGAGGTTTAAGTCATCCCCAAGCATCTTCAAGCCTTTTTTGAGCTTTTTTTGCATCCTACAACATTTTCTTGCATATCAAACTCTTGACTAAGGTCAGGGATCTTTCAAAAGCTTTTCTTAAAGCCCATTCAAGATTATGTTGTGTATATTGGTTGGTTTCATGCTTATGGTGTACAAATAAGAGTTTGGTGTATGTTTGATGTGTTGGTATGAGTTGGTTTGGAGTTGGGTGGCTTTAGGATGGAGTTCTTGTATGTTTAGATGTTTGAGTTTGGAGTTGGGAATGGTAGAAGATGGTATGTGATTGCTTGAGGTAGTTTAATTGGTATAGAACATGAAATGGAAGACATTTATGTGTTTTTGGCATTTTGGGCATTTTGTGTAGGTCTTGATCGATCAGGGATGAGGCTCGATCGATCGACCATGGTTCATGCCAAATATGCCTTCTGTTCGATCGATCAGCTACCTTTCCCGATCGATCGGACAGGGTGCCTAATCGATTAGCCATTTTGGCCGATCGATCGGACATAACACTGATTTTGTTTTCATGCCAACTAATCAATCAGGAATCTTCATCGATCGATCGAGGATCTCTTTTCTTTGTCTTGACTTATCAATTACTCGCCCGACTCCCTCTGCCCCTTGTATGTTTTCATCCTTGTGTGCAATGGTTTAAGTATGATTTTGATGCATTGGAGCTAGCTTGTTTCATGGGCATTATAGAATAGAGGTTATTTGTGGCGTAATGAAGGTGTATATAAGAGTTAGACTTGTATTGCACGTAAGGTCATGATTGGATGAATATTGAGTCTTTTACCTGCTTGAGTACTGTTATCATTTGTTCATATGCTAATGCCTTTTTATGTCTAAATGTCTATTTACATGATATCCTCGATGGTTAAAAGTTTGAAATGCTTGTACATGCTTATGTGACAGAGGCAACCTACTTTGTTGCCGTCCAAAAATGTTCATATTGTTATCAATGACGGGCGCGGTGGTACCAAACTTCATGGGCATGGTACAGTTCATTATCTTTAGGTAGCATCGGGCTGCTAGTCGACATCGACTACCATGGACCGCGGTGTATATATGGATAACACCTAATTTTGGCCAAAGAGGAAGATATTGATTGAAGACTCAAGACAGGCCATCTCCAACAACGATCGTACATCTGTATCCTTTTTATCATGTGATTAAGTACTCTCGCTTGATCCTTAGTGGACCTCGGGGAGGAAGGTTGAATGTTTATCCAAATGTCATTACTGTTATTGATACGTTATTCGAATTTCAGTATTATGTGTTACCACTCCCAATAAGAGCTTTTGCCTTGGAGAGTTTGGGTTGTATGCTTATCTTTATGTGTGATATTACATTCTGTATAGTTAGCTTCCACATGTTATTCAAACGTTTGTTATTATATTGAATATATGCAGGATCAGGTATAATTTACTTGTGAATTGCCTTTATATGTGCATGACATCGGTTTTGAAAATAGATTTTGAGATGATAAAAACGATTGCGAAAATCCCCATTCCCCGTGGCCCTCACTGAGCTAAGTATTGGTTTAGCTCACCCCTCTTTTATGACAATTACAGGTACAGATGCTCGAGTTGACTCTGCAGGTTAAGGAAAGGATTGTATACGTGAAAGACTTCTTGTTGTAATGGTAGAATGTTGTATAAATATATGTGATACTTGATGTAAATTGCAGGATCTAGATCTTGTAAATACGTATCCGGTGATAGGTGTTATGTAATTTGGTGGATTATGATTGTAATCTTAACTATTAGTTATGAAGTTTGTATAATATGGGTATTGGATTAATGTGACCTTAAGCTGACGAACATTTTAGAGAGACCTAGAAGCTTGATTCTTGGTTAGTTATTATGTGTGAGCAGGTGAAGCCGAAGTCTTGTGAATATTTTATGATTTGTTATAATCTTTTAAGGCTGATGTTTTGGCAGTCACTTAGAACTTTGATGGAATGTACCGTGGATATATAATTGACAAGTTATTCATTTCAAGTTTTAAGCAATTCGAACATCATGTTCTGGCCTTAGCCTAGCGATGGGTTGGGTTTGGGGCGTGACATGGGCCATATGCACCTAATCTAATGCTTAATATTGATGTCGTAAATGTTATGAAAGCTAGATAGATACTAGATTGAGTAGACATTGGCTTAACTTTGAGTTATTGGCTTGAACATAATAGGGGCTTTGAGTAGATTGTTTATCCGGGTGTGTGTTAATGCCTTGGTTAGCATTTATTATGCTAGGAAGTGCCTAAAGTGCTTTTATGGCGTTGATTAGAGGGATGGTATGGGTAGTTGTAGTTCAAAGTGACCACAGGACTTTCGGGGCTGTTGTGACAAACATAGTTAAAAGTGAGATTTCATGGCTCTAGATGGTGTCATAATGTGTATTTAGAAGTGTAGGATAGTTGGTTTGTGAATTATGTGACTTGTGTTTCGTATGTGCATTGAATTGAACTAATGACCTTAGGGGAAAAGTCGCAAAGACAAGTCTAATGTTGGTAGTAGCTTGAAATTCTACTTTATATATGGTTTTAATGACTATTATGTTACTTATGTGTTGGTACTTTCATGCGAGGGCAACCTACTTTGTTCTTTCTCAATTATATGTTTATTGGCTTAACTTGTTATATTGCTATTATTATTGCTATTTGTGTTATCGAATCGATGGTTGCGGAACCTTATCGTCAGCGCGGATGCAATGGGCCTCTTTGGGCGGCATAGGACTTGTCAGGGTTGGTTGCTCTAGTTCCGTAGCTATTCCCTTATTCGTCTTGTCCGGAGATTTCAAGGGGTTCTAGGTCGTAGGTATCGGGTACATCTGGAGTACCCATTGGTGTTTGGGATACCAGCATATCGAGTTCGTGGTTCGTGAATCGAAGAATTGGAGTGATAAGGGTTATCGAATTGTATCCTTTTTAATTGTGTGGTACTTAGTTATTTAATTTATTCCATGTTGTTTAATTACTTATTCTTGTGCTTAATTGCTGCATTGCACGAAAGGATTTTCGAAAACGCCCCGATTAACTGTACCCCATCCCTTACTGGGCAACTGTGATTGCTCATTCCTCTTTTTCACATGTTTTAGGAGGTGTTGAGGTTGGATTGCTTACTGGGTGGTTTATTTGCTCAATCAGTGTGCGAGATGTGGAGAAATGTTATTATGTTTAGCTTGTGTCCTATTTTAATACTTTATGGTCTTGTATGAAATTGTATTAGTCTTGGAAGATATGAAGTTAAAGTCTTATGTAATTAGATAGCTAGTAGTGGCTTGTAATAACTTTTATTGCTTTACTTTATTACCTAGTTCATTTGCATGCTTGTAGGGGTCTGAATGGAGAATGGCTGAATAACTTAAATTATAAGAAAGTTAAATAGAAAATATTAGAGTGGTATGATAATCGAAATCTTGATCTTAGAATTTCAATAGCTAAAGTAAATGCTTGCTTGTATGTTTATTTTGTTAATATAGAGGTCTTGGATGACCTTAAGGGTTAAGAAGTTATGTTAATGAAGGTTGTGGTTGCCTTTGGTTGTTTGTATATTGTTATTGTGGCTATTTCTTCTGAGTGCAGGTATATGGTTTGGCCTAGAAACAAGTGAGACTCTATCTGTTTCCTCTCATTTTTTGTGACCTCGGGATTTGGATCGAGACTCCGGTCTCGTGAGGAATCGGTGTATTACAGGCCTTATTGATTTCATTCTCCACAAGTTGCCCTTGAAATATTTCAAGCATATTCAAGAGCTGAGGCATGGAATATTTGATATTATTATGATAAACATCCATAACAAATGACTTAAACGATTCTGGCAATGATTGAAGGATCAAATCCACCCAAAAGCTTGAACTTCTTTCGAAGCATAGGGTTTCAATAAGTTTGATCATACCAAACATTTTGATAATATGTGATCTAACGTCTGACCCTTCTTCCATTCTAATACTGAAAAGTTCCTTCAAAACCAAAATGTAATCTCTAACTTTCAGTGCTGAAACACGCCATTTCTGAACTATTACCCTTTCTTCTAATATTGCCTTTTCAGGTACCTCCGAAAAAAGCAATTCTTCCATGCTACAATCTTTATTAGGACACAAAATCTTTTTCACGTTGTGGGCTTAGTCAGCAAAGTGGATACCAGTTAAACAATTCTTTTCTAGGATAGTTGCAAGAGTTTTCATTTTTGACATATAACTGTAGAATTGAAATTAGATAGTGCATTATTAACTATTTGATTTGGTTATTTAAATCAAACAGTGCCACCACTAAATTTTTCGAGTCCTACACTTCCTTAGTAGAAAACGGAATGGGTAATTTCACATTTAGTCCCTATTGTTTGCAAAATATCTCAATTTAGTCCTTATTATTTAAAATGTTTCAATTTAGTCTCTATTGTTTCACCAAAAGTTTCAATTTCATCCCTATTGTTTAATATATCTCAATTCAGTCTCTATTATTTTTTAAAAGTTTCAACTTCGTCCCTATTATTTTTAAAATTTTTTAATTTTATCTCTATTATTTTTTTAAAGTTTCAAATTCGTCCCTATTATCCAAGGACTAAATTAATTTTTTTTTAGAAACAATAGAGATGAATTTGAAACTTTTTAAAAACAATAGGGACGAAATTAAAACTTTTTGAGAAACAATAAGGACGAAATTGAAAACTTTAAATAATAGGGATTAAATTGAAACTTTTAGGGAAACAATATGGACTAAATTGAGACATTTTAAACAATAAGGACTAAACTGAGACACTTTGCAAACAATAGGAACTAAATGTGAGATTTTTCCAAAACAGAAAAACAAAATAAGTTTTTGGGTGAACTGCACCAAAACCCCCCTGTGGTCAGACATAAGTGCACACGACCCCCCTGTAGTCTCAAAACTGCACTAGACCCCCATATGGTCCGACTCTTGGTGCACACCGCCCCCTTCCGTCAAATTTTTTTTAAGACCACAGGGGGGTCGAGTGCACTTATGTCTGATAGAGGGGGGCGGTGTGCACCAAGAGTCGGACCATAGGAGGGTCTGGTGCAGTTTTGAGACCACAGGGGGCTCGTGTGCACTTATGTCTGACCACAGGGGGTTTGGTGCAGTTCACCCTAAGTTTTTCTAGTGGATTGGGGTTCCATTAATCTTTGTTTCACTTCACATGATAGATTCTTAGTGATACAAAGACTAATGTGTGAATAACAACTTATCCAATATATCACATACAAATTCCAATTTTCTTGTCTACAATTCATTTGACCTCACATGATAGATTCTTGGCCTTCACAAATTGTTTAAGTTAAACCCATCATCCTAGGAAATTTGGATCAATGCAATACCGACACCTCACATAATAGATTCTTGGCAGCTAGTAAGAATCCAAATTCTCCTACATCTCATGTTTAATGGACTTAATTTACATATTAATACAAATAAATAACTCTTATGTGTCCATAGCTAGCTACTTACTTGCCTAATACATAAACTAATCTACGATAATGGAAGACAATGATATAATCTACTCTAAACTACACCATTATTAACTT
Source organism: Ehretia macrophylla (assembly GCA_037974665.1). NCBI lineage: Eukaryota > Viridiplantae > Streptophyta > Magnoliopsida > Boraginales > Ehretiaceae > Ehretia > Ehretia macrophylla. Next base: position 15,807,290 of record CM075775.1, read on the forward strand.
AATATTTGGAGTGGCAAGATTTGCCGGTCTTTATTTAATATCTCACTTTTCACATGCTTCTGATTTCAATTTATCTCATAAACTAAAACAAGAAACATCCACGCATTTAATATATATCACATAATAAATAAATGCATGTAAATAAATAGGATGATCATGGACTAGAAACACTATCAACCCAAGCCACTGGGTTGATTCCTAAAATAAAATTAGGGCCCAATAATTGGGCTACTCTTTGTTGGGCTCCACAAAACTTCTTTTGCGAACCGGGTCCACCAACTCCTTGATATGTCCTGCTCGATCTTCTTGTTACATTTATGTATATAGATTCCTAATCTAATGAGATACATAAATATGAATAGGGGTTTTATATTATCAAAATGGGTAAGAGGCATGCAAGCCTCGTTTAAATAATTACATAAAATCCAAATGAATAAATAAATAAACATACATTCATTCATTAATTAATTCATCCATGAGGGAAATAGCTCTAAGGCTGTAAGAGTGTAGGGGTTTAGGTGTAAATTATGTGTACATTTTACCATAGAATTACTTTTATTTATACCTGAGGATTGCTGGTTTCTTAAACGGAGGTAAACTCTTAGGAGATATCGTTCCAGGGAGTCCATCCATTTCTAGGCTCCTCGAGTTGTGTTTATCCTTATCAAGATAACATTTCGTACGCGCTTGTTTGCCCTGCGATCCCTCACGAGTCTGGAGTTGTCGTCGCCTATGTGGGCTGGCCTTCCAAGGATGGAGCCCCACCCATATCATTGACGAATATTATACTTATTAGTTATTAGTAACAAAATTAGAGTTGAAAATTTATTCATGTAGTTATTACAAATATTCAAATTTTAAGATTTTCTTCACCAATTATTTTAGCAACACATATTGGTACCATTGTTCTATGTTTTCTTTAAATATTTGTTGCATTTAAGTTATTACATTCTTGCATTAAGGTTCTGTTTGGCCTACTTGTGAAATTTCAGCTTTTGAGCTGTAGAGCTTTTAGAATATAATTTTTGTAAGAAGTGTTGTTGAATAAAAACCGTTGATTGTTTGACATGCGTTAGACAATGTTGAGCTTTTAAAAATTTTGAAGGTAACATCGGACTTTAAAAATATGAAGAGGTATATTTAAGAAAAAAGAAAAGAAAAATAACTTCCCGTATTATGTAAAACAGTTTCGCAAAAGCCTTTTTTGAAAAGCTCCAATTTGGAGCTTCTCAATTTTTAGTTTTTTTAAACTTCAACTTTTATCTAAAAGCACTTTTAAAAATAGGTCAAACAAGTTAGTTCAGCTTCTAAACTCACAAGAAGCGCTTTTAACTATCTAGAAGCTAGGCCAAACATAGCATAATTGTGTTATTAATGTCTTTGCATTATTTGTTAGTTTAATATTTCCCTTTTAAGTCTAGTATTATTTGTATTATTAGATTTTTTTTTCTTTTTTCATCATATGCGCTATTAGCTTTATTTGCATAATTAAATTTAATTATTGTGTGTACGTTTAATATTATTGAAATCTTGTATTAGTTGCATGGTTTGATTTATATTTATAAAAATGGTTGGAACTGGACCTTCACGTCAATCTTCTACATATTTTATATATATGGATACTAAATAGTCCCACAACTTTTGTAATTCTCCCGCTTTAAAACGATTCATTTTTAGATGAAATACAAACACATGATGATTTAGACAATACCCAGTGTCTACACCTATATGTGTTACAGTTACACCTTTAACTATTTCTATTTGTTAGTGTACATCATTAATGTGAATTAACTTCAGATATTTTGAAATATTTTGAAAAGTTCCCGATAGTAAAGCAGCAGTTTGTAAAGTTTGCTAGAAATTTATAAGTCTAAGCATAAATGATAAATGTAAGGTGGAATTCCAAGTTGGTGGAGTTCTACATGATGCTGTTGTTCATAAATTTATATGTTTAAAAGATGTTATTAGCAATATTAGAGTTTTGTTAGAAAGTATATTTGGAAGTATTCTTTCGTAATAGTCTTTTCTAATTCACTGATAAAAATAATTAGTTTAGAGATGTATTTTTCTTACTCCTATTTTTTGGTTCCAAATTTTAGATCAGATTTTAATTTTTTTTCCAAACTTTTATATTGCATTTACAATTTATTATATAATTATCTTGCTCATTTTTGTTAATTCGAATAAACAATTTTTTATCAGACTAGCCCGAACCCAGCTTGAGGGGATTATCGTTTATGAGGATGATGATTTATTTACCAAAAAAAGAAAAGAAAAGAGGATGATGATTTGAAGAAGCCTGTGAATGGTAATAGGAATGGGAATGTTACAGTGGCGAAAGAGGTGCTTTGATTGTTTCGGTAAAAGTGATGAGGTAGATTATTTTTGGGTTTACTAAACTATTCAACAACGACAGTAGAGATAAAGATATTTACACCAGGAAGATCAGATTTTCCTTAACCCATTATAATGTGAACATACAAGCTATGGAACTATGCTGGGTTCAAATTTTTTAGAGTAAACAATTTAACGTTCTCTTATATTTTGTTAAAAATGTATAATATTTTTTTATATTTTATAAATAAGTTGATTAACTCTTTTGTATACCCTTGTATTTTTTAAAATGGAGTTGAATACCCCCTATTAAAATAAACTATTTTTCTAACGAAAGTGGGTATTCAGTTACCTTTTTAAAAATACATAAGGGTATTTAGTTAGTTTTGAAAATACTGAGGGTAATCAATTTATTTATGAAACATAGAGGGTATTCAATTACGTTTTTAAAATATAAGAAATAATCAACTTATTTATAAAACACATGAGGAATTGTACACTTTTAACAAAATATAAGAGGTATTAAGTCGTTTATTCAATTTATTTGATTCTAAACCAAGCCTGGTTTCTCGTTTCGTTCTCTCTCTTTTTTTCTTTTTTGATTTTGACTTGGTTACGTTTTTAGGGCCAGTTCTTATAACTGGGGCCGATTAATGCAGCCCAACCTAGATAACAAGTTGAGTTTTGGGTGGTCTTCTTCCGCTTTCTCTACTTTTGGGCCATTTGGAACCAACCAAGTCTCTTGTTCTTCAGGCAAAATTGCAACCAAACTTACTTAGCAAAAAAAAGAAAATTGCAACCAGAACTTTTAAACAAATACTAACGACACGTTGCCATCATGATTGGACAATTCTATCATATTTCGGGCCTTTGTTATTTGTTTTAATGTAACTTACAAATTTGGGCAGGTTGGGGTCGATTTTTGATAATATACTATTTCACTTTGAAGCTGTTCAAGGTCTAACACCAAGCTACGAGGAATAACGTAGTCAATGATAATTTTTTATAAAAAATAAATTGTTATTTATATTTTTTATTACTCTTTTCTTCACAATTGAGATGAATTATTAGATATTGGGGCACATTATAGAAGCTTTATATTAAACATAGGCTCCGTTTGTTTGTCGTAAAATATTTTCTTAATTTTTTAATGTTTAATAATACTGAAAAATTAATCAATTGTAAAATATTTTTCAGTCAACAATTGCGTCTATTTTTGCTTAATTTTTTTGTGTTTAGTAACACCGAAAAATTGATCAACTATAAAATATTTTTCTGTCAACAATTGCGATTAGTATAAAATTTGAGAAAATATTTTCATATCTTTTGGGAGAAAAAAAATATTTTACGGAACTCACTATACATCCAAACATCAGAAAATATTTTTCCCCAACAAGTTATTTTACAACAAACAAACGGAATCCAAAAAAATATTTTATTTTCTAAAAAAATATTTTTCACTAAAAATATTTTGTACAAATAAATTATTTTACGACAAACAAACGGAGCCATAGTTTGAAAGTATAAGAAGCTTTAAAAATATTTTTTACTAAAAATATTTTGTATAAGTAAATTATTTTACGAAAAACAAACGGAGCCATAGTTTGAGAGTATAAGAAGCTTTCTTCTGGCGCAAAAAAAAAGGTAGCTCTGGTGTGTCCCCACCTATCAACAGATAATATCTTTACTAATACGACTTCAATAAAATGAATTGAAAACAAACAGTCAAAAAAACAAAGAGTACACAGAAATGGGCCCCGCCTAGAGAAATAAATCCCAACAACACGGGATGAAACAAACTGAAAATACATCTAATTGGGCCAAGCCCAAGACCAACTACAACTAACACCATTATTAGAAAAGTTAGTCCCAAGGGCCAAAATCAGAAACTATTAAAATTGAAGCCCATTCGCAAAACTAGTGGTTTTATTTAGTAGATCCATGCATAAAGAACTGAAGTCGACAACTGGAGAACCGGAGAAAACAACATAGTCGAAGATCCACCTCAGAATCGTCCATTAGCATAAAGCAGAGGTCCCACGTTACACTAGCATCCACAAACATCTCGACCACCAACAACAAAAAGTTCAGATAAACCCTTACATAGTATTTGGATTGCACAAAGGAATTGAAAGGAAAGTAAAGTAAAGGACAAAAAAAGAAAGAAAAGAAAATCAATTACTTTGTTTGGATTGTAAAAAAATAATAATAAAAAAGAAAAAAAAAAGAAATGATTTTATGATCTTTTCTTTGGATTGGAGAATGAAAGGAAATGATTTTATAATCTTTTATTTGGATTGGAGAATGAAAGGAAAGAAAACGGATAATTTTAAATATAAAATTATTTAAGTACTTTTTTTTTTTTTTATGACTATGAAATATGTATAGACAAAAAAGACTTTTTATAACAAAACTTTTTATTTCCCTCCAAAACATCCCAATTTGAAAAGATTATAAAATCATTTTCATTAAAAGAAATGAAAGGATTTTGAAACCCCTCCATAACTTTTTCCTCCTTTAAAATTTCAATCCAAATTAGGAAAAAGATTCTTTATTTCTTCCTGTCGAGGTTGGAATCTCGACGTTGAGGTTGGGAAGTTACTCCTGCCGAGCTGAATTTCTAGGTCGGCTCCTCGACCTAGATTTTCGGGTCGGCTACTTGACCTGTACAAGGAAAAAGAAGGAAAAGGCGGGGTGACGACCCGTATTTTCCCCTCGGGCATGCGAATGATTAGTATATCTGAGCTGGCGAAGTAACTGAGAGCATTTAATGAGCAGTTATCTAATAAATGAAGGGGTGAAGCTCTATTTATACTAATTTCGGACCTGACTGCATTTAATGCGGTGCAGCTTTATGTCTCATCAGGGCTTTATGTCCCATCAGAACAGCTGTTTGCCGAGGTCGGGGTTTTCCTGAGTCGGGGTGAGGTCGAATCAGCATCCAGGTTGGACATTAGCTGAATGTGCTGGGCTTGGCTCGGATTAGCCCGCCTCAGCTCAGAGTAGGTATCATACCTCAGCTCGGGGTGCCCCTCGTCAATTCCCACCCCCCCAAGTCGAGATCGAGATGGTGAGATCTAGATTTGGGAGTTGATCCCGAGCTGAAGGTGCACAACCCCGGCAGAGTGGGGATGGCCACGTTAGCAGTGCATACATTTTAGATGGCTAACACGTCACCTGGAAGTTATGACAAGATGCGACGTTTGGGATTCCCGAGGCAGTTACAGGAGTTGCCTATAAATAGGGCCTTGACATCCGAGATTCATTTCATACTTTAGTAACGAAATTTGGAGCTTTAAGGTCTGTAACCAGAGTGGTCGGACACTTTTAGCTCGGCAAATATCTTCTCAAGGTATTCAGCTCAGAATCCACTAGCTCAGAGCCAATTAGGTCGGAGGTAGTTAGATCGGGTCATCTTCGACAACTAGAGCGGTAGGTACGTCTCGACTCCCTTTAGTTATCCCTATACATATTTTAATTTGTAAACAGGATGGGGAGGTTGGAGTCGGAAGATTCCCAAGCAATGGAGGTGAGGTTCTATAGAGGGGATGAGAATCCGTTGAATTCGAAGTCTACCTCAAATGGAGGTCACGGTGATGACAGTGCCAGCGCATCTCAAGGATCAGCTCGACCATTTGGGCCCAGGGAGAGTGACGATGATTGCCAAGTGATCGGGGTCAGGCGGGTGCAAGAAGAAGCCGAGGCGGATCCTTTGACCGACCTGGGAGACTTGGGTGATAGGGAAGATGAGGAGCCATTGAACCAGTTGGAGGGAGTTGAAATACCTCAAGAGCACTTAGCTGGAGTCTCCACGTCAGAACCGATTGAATCAGTCCCGGTTAGGGCGGTCCGACCTCGGAGCTCAGCTATAGCCAGTGGTTCGTCGGCTTAAAGGAAGAGGATCGAGTAGCTGTTCGCTTGTTGCAAGCGTAAATGCCATTCCACGGTGTAGATGGCCAACGCCAGGCTAAGGGATTGGTCGGTGGACCAACACCACAAGCTGAAGGTTCTAGGTCGGAATGAGCCCACCTGCTATCCTCTACCCGATCACTTCACTATCTATGACCTCGCCTTCGATGTCATCCGGCTTCTACTTCCCGACTTCATCGCCGGCATTTTGAACTACTTTGAGCTTAGCCCGGGTCAGATGTCACCAAATGGTTGGGCCGTAATGGTGGCATTTTATGTATTCTGCCTTGAGAGGAAAATAGAGCCGACCCTGCATTGGTTCAGGCAGTTCTTTGTGTGCAAGCCCAACCCGAAGCAGCCATGGTAGTTTCATTTTGCAGCTCGGGCCAGCAATGTCATATTCACCAAGTGGCACTCCTTCAACAAGGGCTGGCACAACGACTACTATTGGGTCAAGCCGGCTGTGAACCCGAGGTGCAAGGTGGATTGGAATCCCTCCCTAAAGAAGAATGTGAACAATGACCCCAAGCTCCCAAAAGCCGAGCTCGCCGAGGTCGGGGTTTTGAGACCCGAGCCGGGTATGCAAATTGACATTGACAGCGTCCTCAGGTGGGACAGAATCTGGAAATCAAAGTTATTCGGGAGAGAACCGACCTGAGGAATGAGCACCCCTACCTACTTCCCGAGCCCGAAGAGAACGCAGATTTCAACTCAGAAGAGCAATGCCTGACCTCCCCGCTTTCTTGTCTACCATTGTTCTTTTCAGTTTGCATTTAGTTATATCTCACCTCTTTCCTCTACTCCTTTGCAGATATGGCGGATACGAGAAAGCTCGCGTATGCCCAGATGAAGAGGAGGACCGAGGCCAGCGGCAAAGTCTCGGCCCGGTCTGGCTTGGGCTCTACCGTCCCTCAGGAGCAAAAGCAGCGACCTGAGGTCTCTTCCAAAGGGATGTCGGCGTCTCCCTTGCCCAAAAGACCGAGCTCGGGTGTGGCGATCCCTGAGTGCTCCTCATTCCACCCTGAAAATAGGAAACGGCCTCGGGCCGAGTATTCTGCGAAAGGCAAGGCCATGGAGGTGAGTCCTCCCAACAAAGATTTCAAAGAGGTAGCTAAGGTCGCCCGATATCCCAAGCTGGCATCGGTCCCGGTGGAGTAGCTTTCGCTCAACCTGAGAACGGCCATAGTTATGGTAAGGCATATTTGTCCGTGCTGACATGGTATCTTTTGCTGACTATTTTGCTAAGTTTTTTGGCTTGATCGATCACTTTGCTATATTTTGCGCAGGCCGAGTCCCATATCCTTTCGACACCCGGCTTACTTACCCAAGCCCAGGCTTACTGCGTCGAGCTCGAGCAGCGATATACGGACTCCCGAGTTGAGCTTGAGGCCCTGAGAGAGGATGCAGCACAGAGGCAAAAAGCGGATGTGACGGAGATCGACCGACTGAAGAAGGAGCTCGAGGCGGAGAAGTTCCGGCGTGAGGCACGGCCAAGAACGTTGAGCGCATTAAGAAGGATAAGCGCGAGGCCGAGGCGAAGCTTAAGGATCTAGTAGATCGAGTCGGCCCGCAGGGGAAGAAGGCGGTGAAGCCTTCAAGTCCAGTCAAGAGGCCGTGGATTGGTTGGCCATGGAAGGTGGGGTGATTGCCAGGTATGCCGAGTTGGAGTACTACTTCCAGGGCCAAGTCGCAACTCGGGAGAGAGCGAAGACCTTTTTCCCCGCTGTCAAGAATGACTACATCGAAATCTTAGAGGCTCCGCCGCAAGAGTTCTGGGAGATTCCTGAGCTTCCGGCAAACCTAACGTCCCAAGCTAAGGAGGTGATTGAATTTGTCCAGAAGGGCATGGATCAGGTCGGGGATGAAGCCAATGCTACCATCTCCGCCGCTCCTAAGTAAATTTTAAACTCACCTGGGTCGGGCCTTAGTAGATTTTCCTTGGTCGGGTTCCTTGTAATTGTATTATTTTTTTTCACTTTCAATGAAATAGATGTTTCTGTTTTATTTGCGTTTCATTCGAGTTCGTACATGTGTACCTTTCTCTTCTCAAATTTCTTAAGTAAGTGGGGTCAGAGCAATATAATGGACCTTTCAAACTAATTTAAATATAAAGAACCGAGCTGGACGCGATTAATGAATTATCATCCTAATCCGAGCTGGTTAATTGGGCAACTATACAATTGTCGCCGACCTGGACTCGTCAGTCAGATTTAAAATTGGACAAACTAACATTGACAAATATTGAGCTCGAGTTTAAACCCAAACTAATATTCTGACCTGAAGCCGAATTACACTGAGTTGGACCTTGATCCGAACTGGCAAAACTAATCGAATTATTATTGATTATACCCGAGCTGGAAACTCGTCCGAGCTGGTTTACTTGGATTATTAGCTCGTAATTAAGTGTGGCCACCGCGTTAATCTGAGTCGGGAGTAGATTAGTAGCTGAGGCGCTCAGGCCCGGGTCAGGCATTGCACTGGTTTACAAAATATGTTTGTATTAAAATTGTACATGATGTACTTGGGCTCAAGAGCCGATTACAAGCAATTTTTTGGCTCGGGGCCTTAGCAAAGATTTCGGCTCGGGGCCGTTACAAGAGATTCCGACTCGGGGGCCGTAACAAGAGATTCTGGCTCGGGGGTCGTTACCAGAGATTTCGGCTCGAGGGCCGTTGCAAGAGATTCCGGCTCCGGGGCCGTTACAAGAGATTTCGTATCGGGGGACGTTACAAGAGATTTCGGCTCGGGGGCCGTTACAAGAGATTCCGTTACAAGAGATTCCGGCTCGGGGGCCGTTATAAGAGATTCCGGCTCGGGGGCCGTTATAAGAGATTCCGGCTCGGGGGCCGTTACACAAAATATCTCTTTAAGTGTTTCGCGTGCCATGCATTTTTCAATTGCTTCCCATATTTGTTGCGGAGGTAGAAGGTTCCAGGTCGGATTTCTTTCACGACTTCGTACGGTCCCTCCCAGGTCGGGGAGAGCTTGTTGCTCAAGCGCGGCAAAAAGATAGTATTTCTGAGGATAAGGTCGCCAACCTTAATAGACTTAGGCTTAACCTGTTTGGCGAACGCTCTTTGCATGGCAGCTTTGTTGGCTAGCATCCTGATTTGAGCTTTAGCTCGGAGCTCTTCGGTGAGGTCGAGCCCTTCACGGATCAGTGCTCCGTTTATTTCTAGGTCATGGTGGAGGGTTCTACTGGTCGGAGACCCGATCTTCACTGGCAGCACCGCTTGAGTACCGAAGGTCAACTCGAATGGCGATTCTCCCGTTGCCAAACTGGTGGTGGTCCGCTGAGCCGACAGCACCTCGGGAAAAATCGATGCCCACTGACCCTCTGCTTCCTCCAGCTTGGTTTTCAGGCCCTGCAAAATGATTTGGTTAGTCCTTTCAACTTGGCCATTACTTTGAGGGTGAGCAATAGATGAGAATCTGAGGTCAATCCCAATCTCAGCACATTTACCTCAAAAGTATGCACTGTCGAATTGCTTATCGTGGTCAGTAACGATGACCTTTGGCACCTAAAATCGGCAAATGATATTTTTTCACACGAAATCCCAAGCTGTCTTTTCTGTTATTCTAGCAATACCTTCAGCCTCAGGTCATTTGGTGAAGTAGTCTATTGCTACGAAGATGTGCTTCTTTTGGCCAACGCCAGTTGAAAATGGGCCGATGATATCTAGACCCCACTAATAGAATGGCCATAGGCTTATCATCACCGTGACGTCTACCGCTGGCTTTCTCTGTATGTTAGCGAACCTTTGGCAGGTGTCACACTTTTTCACATACTCTTTGGCATCTTGCTCTAAGGTTGGCCAAAAATAGCCTTGTCTCAATGCCTTCCGAGCCAGGGCCTTGCCACCCAAGTGATTTTCACATACTCCTTCATGGATCTCCTGGAGTATATAGTTTCCCTCCTCGAGCCCAACATACTTTAAAAGAGGCCAAGCATAGACTCTCTTGTAGAGTTGCCCGGCAATTATGATAAATATTGAGGCCTGTTTCATGAGTTTTCGAGCTGTTTTTTCATCCTCTGGGGTCATACCCCCTCCAAGTAGTCCACGATTGGTTTGGTCCAATCTGGGCTTAAATTGAGCTCAACTACGGCCTGCACCCTAACTGGATACTTGGTTCGGATACTTCTTCCACATGGACCAGGGCAGGTCGGCTCCGCCCAAGGCCAACCTGGACAGGGCGTCAGCCTTTATATTCTTCTCCCTCGGAATTTGTTGTATCGCGAACCTTTTGAGCCTTGAGGTCAAATCTTTGACTCTATTGAGGTAGGCCAGCATAGTACTGTCCTTGGCTTCGAACTTTCCCGATATCTGACTAGAAACCAATTGAGAGTCGGTGCTCAGGTCAACTGTTTGTGCCCCGAGCTGAGCTGCAATTTTCAGCCCCACAATCACCACTTCATACTCAGCTTCATTGTTGGACGCCGAAAATGTGAACTTGAGGGAGTATTGCTGCTCATGCCAGGTTGGGTCGAGGATGACCACCCCAGCTCCCCTCCCAGACTTCTTTGAAGCCCCATCCACATGGACCTTCCACACATCCTCCGGGTCATGCTCGGCTCGGCTAGTGCATTCCACCACAAAGTCTGCGATGGGTTGGGCTTTGATGGCTGTTCTGGGCTGGTAGGTTATGTCAAATTGACTCAGCTTAACTGCCCATTTCAGCAGCATGCCCGATGCCTCTGGCTTGTGCATGATGGACTTGAGTGGGGCATCCGTCATGACCTTAATTGGATGAGTATCAAAGTATGGCTGCAGCTTTCTTGCCGCCGTGATGAGCGCAAGGGTGAGTTTTTCCAAGGAAGAGTACCTCACCTCGGTCCTTTGCAAGGTTTTGCTGACATAATAGACTGGCGTCTACTCCTTCCCTTTTTTGCGGACCAGTACCATCGCCACTGTTGTCCCTGAACATGCTAAGTATAGTACCAGCTCCTCCCCCACCTCAGGTTAGATGGGTAGGAGTGGCGAATCTAGATACCTTTTTAGCTCTTGGAAGGCATCTTGGCATTCCGTAGTCCATTCAAAATTCTTAAGATTCCTCAATATTTTGAACAGAGGAGCACACTTGTCGGCCGACTTGAACATGAATCTGCTAAGCGCCGCGACCTTGCCCACGAGCACCTGGACATCCTTCACGCAGGTCGGCAGCGCTAGGTCAAGTATCGCTTGAACCTTCTCCGGGTTGGCTTCTCTTCCACGGGTTGTGACCATGAAGTCCAGAAACTTTTCTGCCTTGACGCCGAATGCGCACTTTTTCGGGTTCAATTTTATCCCAAAGTTCTCCATTACGGCGAAGGCTTCAGCTAGGTCGGCTACATGGTCTTCTGCCCTTCTACTCTTGACCAACATGTCATCTACATATATCTCCATATTTCGGCCAATTTGATGTTTGAAAACCTTGTTCACCATCCGAGTGTAGGTAGCTCCAGCATTCTTGAGGCCAAAAGGCATGACTTCATACTAGTAGAGACCTTTATCGGTGGTGAAGACAGTCTTCTCTTTGTCTCTGGGAGCTATCTTGATCTGGTTATAACCTTTGAAGGCATCCATGAAAGAGAGTAGCTCAAACCCAGAGATGGCATCCACCATCTGATCAATCCGAGGTAGGGGAAAGCAGTCCTTAGGGCAAGCTTTATTGAGGTCGGTAAAGTCAATACACAATCTCCATCCACCCGAGGACTTGGTCACCAGCACCATGTTGGATAACCAGGTTGGGTACTGGATTTCCTTTATGTGGTCGGCGTCTACCAATTTGTCCACCTCTTCTGCTATGATTTGTTGCTTATCATAATGAAAGTGCCTGCGCTTCTGCTTTACTGGATAGTGATTTGGGTCGACATTCAGGTGATGTTCAATCACTCCCGGGTCAATACCTGTCATGTCAGAGGCAGACCATGCAAATATGTGTTCATCTTTTAGGAGAAATTGGCTTATACTTTTCTTGAGGTCGGCAGATAGTTCACTTCCAATTTTTGCTCTCTTCGTCTCGTCGGAGAGCTCCACCTCTTGAAGGTCTTCAGCCGGGTTCCTTCTCTTGGCATCCCTTTTCTCCTCGGGCAAATCTGGTCCCCAACCAACCTGATATTTAGGTCGGAGGGAGTTTTTATAACATTCCCGAGCTGAGAGCTGGGCTCCGCGGATAGTAGTCGTGCTGCCCGGGTCAGGAATTTCAGGGCCTGGTGGTAAGTTGAAGGAACGGCCCTGAAATGATTGAGCTTTACCCGACCTAAGATCCCATTGTATGTGGAATTACAATCCATTATAATGAAATTGGTCTGCATCGAAACCCGTTTGTCTTTATCTTCCAACTTCAGCAGGAGGTTGATGACCCCTTCGGCTCGGTGGGCTTGCCCAGTGAAACCAGCCAAAGTGCCCCTTAATGGCCTGATTCGACTCATGTCCAACCCCATCTGCTCAAAAGCGCTGAGGAATAAGACTTCTGCCGAGTTCCCGGTGTCCACCATCAGCATCTTCACGATGAAGTTGGCTATTTTAGCGCTGATCACCAGTGGGTCGTCATGGGGCAATATCACACCCTCCAAGTCTTCTGAGGAGAAAGTGAGCTCCTCCATCTCCGGGATCGGACCTCGCACTGGCCCATACTCCCTTTCAGCCCGAACATAACCCTTCCTGCCAGCCGATGTCTCTCCACCCGATGCCAATCCCTCTGCAATGGTCTCAATCACAGTCAAACGTCCGTCCCCAGGCTGTCGCCTGGGTGGACTTCTTTTCCTATCTCGCTGATCGTGATTCTGGGTCGGCTGTTGATCTACGTACCTCTGGAGGTGACCTCGGGCTATCAGTGCTTCAATCTCTTGTTTCAAGTCTTTGCACTCCTCGGTGGTATGGCCGTAGTCCATATAGTAGCGGCAATATTTGATCCTATTGCGCTTCTTAGGTCGGCCTTTCATCCTTGGAGCTGGAGGCAGGTGGTTCTGGTGCTGAATCTCTATCAGGATCTGTTCCCTCGTGGTGTTAAGGGGAGTGAACATAGTGAACCGGGAGTTCTGCTTCGGTTGCAGAGGCTGCTTGCCTAGGTCAATTTGGATCTTACCCCCAGGTTAGGCTCGGGAGGTCTCTCCCTTTTTACTGGCTTCCTTCTTCTTGTCATCATCCCTATTCGCTTGATGGATTTCTTCCGAGTGTATGTACCCTTCTGCTCGTACCATCAGCTCGGCTATAGTATCCACAGGATCGATGGCCAAGGAGGATGTAAGGGGGCCCGACCTGAGCCCACTCTGGTAAGCCATCAATGCCATGGAGTCCTCCAGGTTGGGGATTCTGAGGGACTCTTCATTGAATCTAGCTGGGTAAGCCCTTAGACTTTTCCCTCTATGCTGCTTCACCGACAACAACGTCGAAGTGTGGCGGGTTGCGCGTCGGCTTCCCGCGAAGCGGGACAGGAAAGCCTCAGCCAACTGATGAAAACTTGCAATAGAGCCGGGATGAAGTTTCTGGAACCAGTCCAAGGCATTGCCAACCAGGGTGGTCGAGAATGTCTTCGTCTTTATGAGGTCGGACATATCATGCAGAGTCATGTGGTGATCAAAGTTGAGCAAGTGGCTGGCTGGGTTGCCGTCCCGATTGTAGACTGCTAGGTTGGACTTCCGGTTGCTGGTGGGTAGCGGCGTGGCTAGTACCTCGGGTGAGAGTGGGCTTACGCCGAGCTAGTTAATGACCTTGGTTACGGCAGCCGCGGTCTTGGCCTGGTTGGGGTCTGCTTGAGCCGCCCTTTTACCTCTCGCCTCCTCGGGTCCCGCCATTGGCTCTAGGTAGCCATCTTCATCCTGAGTCCGCTTTTGCCTTGGGTCTGGGATATGGAATTGTGGACGCGAGGGACGCGGCATAGTTTCTTGCGGAGCCGGGGGGTTCGCAACTAACCGGGCTACCTGCTCTTTAAGTTCCTCAAACATCTTCAGCATCATCCTTATCTCCGGTGACAGGCTAGAGTTGAGGTCTCCATCTGTTTTGGGGTTAGTTTGGGTGGCTAAGTGTATACATTGGCTCGTTCCAACGTCGGCTTGGGTTGATTATTGGCTAGGCACCTGTGTGGTTTCGAGGTACCCATCCGTGTTGGGCGAGTCCTCTACCGGTGCGCTGTACCTCCTCGTTTGTACCATGGTGGTTTCTCAATGAGTAGTGAGAAGAGTGATAGAAAGAACTTATTCCCACAGACGGTGCCAAACTGTCGAGGTCGGAATCTCGACGTTGAGGTTGGGAAACTACTCCTGCCGAGCTGGATTTCTGGGTCGGCTCCTCTACCTAGATTTTCGGGTCGGCTACCTGACCTGCACAAGGAAAATGAAGAAAAAGGCAGGGTGATGACCCGGATTTTCCCCTCGGGCGTGTGAATGATTAGTATGTCCGAGCTGGCAAAGTAGCTAAGAGCATTTAATGAGCAGTTACCTTAGAAATGAATGGGTGAAGCTCTATTTATACTAAATTTGGACCTGACTGCATTTAATGCGATGCAGCTTTATGTCCCATCAGGGCTTTATGTCCCATCAGAACAGCTGTTTGCCAAAGTCGGGATTTTTCTGAGTCGGGGTGAGGTCGAATCAACATTCAGATTGGACATTAGCTGAATGTGCTGGGTTTGGCTCGGATTAGCCCGCCTCAGCTCGGAATAGGCATCATACCTCAGCTCGGGATCCCTCTCGTCACTTCCCATTCATTTTTTTTCCTTTAAAAAGTCTAATCCAAACAAGCTTTTAATCAGGGATAAGGCCATACAGTTAATCAAAGATAAGACCATTTGCAATTGCCACTCGTAAGCGAGGCATGCTGACGTAAGAAATTAAACTTTTTTTTTTCAAGTGTCGCTTGTAAGTGAAAGAATCCAAGAGTCTGACAACAAAAAATAGTAGAGACGAAATTTACCAAACAACTTTAAGGGTGTGTTTGGATTGAGGGGAATGGGGCGAAGGGGAGGTTTAGTAAATGAGGGGTTTAGTCCTTTCCTTATTTGTTTTGAAAGGTTACCAAGGGGAAGAGGAATGAAGGGCTCAAAACAACTCCTCATACACCCAATTTTGTTTTCCTTTCAATTTGGGATAAAATGGAGGGAGGGAAGCCAAAAAAAATTTGATACCAATTTTCACCTTCTCATCTCTTTCATCTTCTCAATTAAAAGCGTGCAATGGTGTGTATGCGTGCAACTATGTGTGCTTGTATTTTCATGTGTGCAGCTTCTGTGTGCTTGCTTTGGTGTGTGTCTGTGTGGTTTTATGTGTGCAAATGTGTGTATAATGTGTGCAGTTGTGTTTGTGTGAGGAAGAAAGAAGATGAGTAAAGAATAAAAATGAAACATGGCCATAAAGCTGCTGCAAGTATTTGTTGTTCTTTTTTTTTTTTTGTTTTTTTATGGGTCAAAAGCTGATGCGTGAAGAAGATGGAGGAAAATATGGAAAAAAATAAAAATAAAAAGAATAAAGAAGATAATGTTTAAAATTGGTAAATTTTTATATCAAATAAGAAAAGGGTTTAAAAGTTATTTTATACATAAAATTTATCTATCCCTTCTATTTTCTTTTCAATCCAAACAAAAGATACTTATGCTCCTTTATAATACTTTCCTTTCCTCGAATTATCTAATTCAAACATCTTCGTTTGTTTGCCGTAAAATATTTTCATGAAAAATATTTTATGGATTTTACGGTGTTTGGTAACACCGGAAAGTTGGTCAACCGTAAAATGTTTTTCGATCAAAAATTGCGGCTGCTTTTTCTAAATTTTACGGTGTTTGGTAACACCATAAAATTAGTCAACCGTAAAATATTTTCCGGTCAACAATTGCGGCTAGTACAAAATTTTGTAAAATGTTTTACGGGACTTTGGGAGAAAAAAATATTTTACGGAATTCACGATACATCCAAACACTAGAAAATATTTTATATTAATCTATTTTTCGGAAAAATATTTTCCCCCAATATGTTATTTTACGGCAAACAAACGGAGCCCTGTAAAATATTTTATTTTACAGAAAAATATTTTTCACGGAAAATATTTTACACAAGTAAGTTATTTTATGGTAAACAAACAGATCCGATCCGTTTGTTTGTTGTAAAATAACTTGTTTGTGGAAAATATTTTCAGTGAAAAATATATTTTTGAAAAATAGAATATTTTTTTCCGTTAGTTTACAGTAAAATAACTTGCTTGTGGAAAATATTTTCAGAGGAAAATATTTTTCTGAGTTCTGTTTGTTTATAGTAAAATAACTTGCTTGTGGAAAATATTTTCAGAGAAAAATATTTTTCTGAGCCCTTTTGTTTGCCGTAAAATAATTTGTCAGGAGAAAATATTTTTCTGAAAATTAAAATATTAAAAAATATTTTATGGTGTTTGGATGTACAATGAAAAATATTTTCGCACATGAGATTTATAAAAAAAAAAATTATACATATAAAATAGGGGTGGTTAAGTTCCGAAAAATGTTTTCCTTTCTCAAAGAATATGAAAATATTTTTTCAAACTTTGAACTAGTCGTAATATTTAACAGGAAAATATTTTTCAATTAATCAAATTTTCGATGTTATTAAACTACAAAAAATCTCTAAAAAGTAATATACTATTTTTGATTGAAAAATATTTTTTAATTAATTAATTTTTTAATATTATTAAACACCGTAAAATTAAATTTTTTTTTTTAAAAGAATATTTTACGACAAACAAACGCTGCCCAGAATGTAAAATCACCGCCCGCCTCTCTCATTCCTAATTTCCACCACAAGATACACTCAGCATTCCTCCGACATCATTTACGTATAAGATAGGATACATCAAAATCACCAATCCAACTTTCTTGCTCCCTTTGACCCCAAAAAAAAAAATTTATTGCTCCCCTCGACCTCTCATAGCCGTCCACGAATCTCTTATTTCGGAAAATGACAAAAGTACCCTCGTGATTGTACCCTACGTTGAGGGTCAGATAATCAGGTGCGACGCGATCATTGTACGCCCTTTATACACTACTTATATCTAAAATTGTAGGGTTTAAAGCCCTTTCGCTACTCTCCAACTCAAAAGCCGAAACGCGGAACCTACCCCCACCCCCCCCGCCCCCCCTCCCTCTCTCACACGGACACACAAGGGAGTTTCTATAGAAACCTATACATACATATATATATATATATATAATCCGCAATTATATTAATAAAAACCTAAATTGCATATTGAGAGGGTTTTGAGTGATAGAATGGGTGAGGCGGCGGCAATAATGAGTCCTTCGTCAGCGACGCCGGCGACGGAGGATCTGATTACGGAATCGGCGGAGGAGCCAGCGTTGTTTCACCGGAGAATTGAGTTTCATTTGGCTCGAAAGCCATTTAACGGCTTTAATGGCAACCGCGATAAAGGAGGGTTTCGGCTAGAGACACTGAATCCAAGCCCCAGCTCGGGCCCGGGCCCAATGAACGCGAATCGAAATTTGGAGGGCCAGAAAGGGAAGTCTGAGCTCGCGGAGAACAACGGGCTGGATCCCGAGCTGCTCGGCTTCCGGATTACTTTCAGGAGAATTGTGAGTGTAATATGTACCTTGAAACAAAAATTGCTGCCTTCAATTTTTTGCACAAACACGTACACTATGCAGCAGGAGCTCACGTATGTGTGTATATATGGCTTATACAACTATTTGGTTCATTCATCATTTGAATTTATTTATAACATCTTTATAGTTCATTTAATTTTTTTTTTGTTTTGCAATCTTAATTGAGCTAAATTTGGAATTTTGGGAAGATTTTGTATGTTCTTTTTTCTTTGTGGATATATCTATGAACCATGTCTTCTTTTCGAATTTGTTTCAGGTTTATCATCTTTTATTTTTATCTATTCCTTTCTTATCTTTAATTTACTAAAATTTGATAGTTTTATTCATTTGGTGTTCTATTGATTTGTTTTTGGGATTTTTACATTCTAATAAAGTTTAAAGTTTGGTAAAATCTTATAAATAATGTTAACAATCATGGGATTCCATCCTATCCTTGGTACTAGGAGGAGTAGTCAGGATCTTATATGGTAGACTTGGAGTTTATAATTTATTTATGTGGGAGGGGTTATATATTCTAACACCCCTCACGTGTGACCCAGTGAGAACTGAGAACTGAGAGCTAGAGCGAGACAAGAGAACAAACGAGTCACACGTGGATGAATATGATTGGACCAAGTGCCCAACTCTAATATCATGGACTTGGAATTTATGATTTTTCTGTGTGGGAGCAGTTATATATTCTAACAAATTACACATTCTCTTATTATTCTTCCTTTCAATATCTTAAAATTCAATCTTGAGTGATTAGCTTCTTTCTCTAGGCCCGCTTCTTTCTCTTGGCCCAGTTGTCTCACTGTGTTTTACTTCTTTTCCTTTTCTTTTCTATTTCAATTGCATTAGATCTTTCAAATGACTGCTTTTAAGCATCAATTTGTGTATTTGAACTCAGCACAAGGACATTGTTAGTTTGCTCGGTGTTTGATACTTTTATGTTTCAGGTTGGCAATTTTTCTTTTCCTCTGCGTTCTTCATCATTGAAGGGGGACTTTTGTTGGTTTCTAGTTTGATAACTTTATCTGTTTATGACTGATCACCTTTTTAACTCCTTACTGGAATTCTGTATTGAATAATTTGATTCTTGATTATTCATTTTGAATGTCTTTTAGAGTCTTATTTTCATTTTATTTTCCTTGTCTTTTTACCTTTTGCCTATAAATATGCGTGTGATGGTGCATGTAGTTGCAGCCTGAGTATGTCGAATCAATAAACTTTAAACTAAGACTATGGTGCTCATGGTACTTGCCCAGAAAATATGGAAAGAACCCTTGTTTATTTAGTTCAGTTGTTGTCAAGTAATAACCTAAAGGGCGACTTCATAGTTATCTGAATCGTACAATTCGCAATTCATATCTTACGACTCGATTCGCGAGCAAAACAATTCAAATTAGCTTGTGAATCTAAAATGTACGTGACTTGCAGTTAAATCACACTGAATCGCACGATTCATGTGCACATATGATTTAACAACTTGGTGAGATTCACTTTTATGTTGTATTTAGATCAAGTTATATTCATTTTCTTTTTTTTTTCTTCTTTTAAAAATTTGCTTAAATTACAATAAAGCTCAGCCCACCATGATTACAAAAAGGCAAATGTGAAATATTTGCCACAAACATTTACCTCACCCTATAAAAGTAAGTCATTGGCACAATCATAATCATGTTGCCAAAACCTCATCTTGCAGTGCCGGCCAGAAGATGAAGGTGATGAAGAGAAGGGTCATTTTTGTTGTCCTTTTTTTTTTTTTTTTCCTTGGTTATAATATAATTGTTGATAATCTTTTCGTCTGTCTATTTTTTAAGGTTCATTCAAGAATACAATTTTCAAATGGTACCTTATGTTGCTTCAGGTGCATAAGTGTGAGGATGCCAAATTTTAATGTGGTTGAGCAGATTTTGAATAATGTTGCATGAAGAATCAAAGTGGCCTCGGTCAATTTGGCATTCTAACCATGTAGATTGGCTTAAGCTTTGTGGTTTTGGTATAGTTTACCAGCTTTCAGTTTAATTATGATGGTATGTACCATTGCAGGGTGCTGGCTTGCAGAATCTCGGAAATACATGTTTTCTGAATTCAGTATTGCAGTGTCTAACATACACTGAGCCGTTAGCAGCATATTTACAAAGTGGGAAGCATCAAAATTCTTGTGAGTCCTACCTTCCACTCTCTCATTTCCCTCCCTCCTTGGTCCCCATACATACACGAAGATGCTGAAACAGCAAGTATAGGAAGAAAATTTTAGGGATGATGGATATATTATATGTTAAGCTGCTGGAACTACTATATATGGTGAAAACTTTTAACAAAATATGCTGAAAAATGTGCTTCTTGAAGTTGACTCATATTTCTTTTTTGTGGTAAAATTGTGAAAGATGTGGCATTCCCTCTGTTCCGAATTGGATGTCTAATTTTGCTTGGTACGCTATATACCCAAGAGTTGGGTTTATACCCTATTAGTTCTAGAAAAGTGGGTTAGTGGTGGGAGTCCATACACTTTTAAAGAATTGAAAGTAGAAAAGTGGTCCAGAGAACTATAATTTTGAGTTTATAGTCTTAAGAGATGGTGAGGTTTCTAGCTGGGTACATCAGGAAAAGGAAAGATGATCAATATTTGGAACTGTTGAACTGCTAAAGGCATCCTTAGTCTGTTGCCTTCTTGAGATTATGTTTATCTTCTTGGGAGACTGAATATCTATCTCTCTTGTGATGATATTCTTATTGTTTTTTTTGCTTACAAAATTACTCGTGAAGGTCGTACGGCTGGATTTTGTGCTTTATGTGCCATCCAGAAACATGTGAGTCGTGCTCTTAATTCAACTGGAAGAATACTAGCGCCTAAAGACCTCGTATCAAACTTACGATGTATCCTTTTGATTACTTTGGGTTGATTAATTTCTTTAATCACTGTTATGATGCATCATATTTGGTCTGTACTTGGTTTTAGTTATAAACCATGATACTTCCATGTTTCATAAGTTGCATTCTCTGATGCTATTTACTTTTTACCCCCATATCCTTGTTTTTCTAGAAAAATAGTTTGTTCTTTTATTTCCATAAAAACATCCTTCGAGTTTGTGTTATTAATATTTATGGGGATTGACTTTATCTGTCTGTTGCAATTAATGGTGTAGATTCTCTCCTTTTCAACTGTAAGCTGTGACACATCCTTTCATGTCTTCCTCTGGTCTACTTCCCTTTAATCCTTTCCCAATTCACCTGCGCAACCTACTTAGTGATAAAGCTGATGCAATGTTTTTTGTTTCTTGTCCCCTTTGATTTCTGAGTTGTGGTAGAATACTTTCAATTTCACAATATCCTGTATAAGTGCAATCATCTTGCAACTTCTGTCATAATTAGGTTGTGAGTGGCCTATTATAACTTTCTCAAGGTTATTTCCTAATCCCACCTTCCAAATTCTTTCTTTATTTATAAAATCGGAGTCCTTAACCCATGTTAGGCATATCTCGCAACTTTCGAAATGCTAGACAAGAGGATGCTCACGAGTACATGGTCAATTTGCTTGAATCAATGCACAAATGCTGCTTACCGTCGGGGGTGCCTAGTGAATCACCCAGTGCTTATGAAAGAAGTTTGGTTCATAAGATATTTGGCGGTCACCTTCGTAGTCAGGTCAGTTATTATTATGGTTGTAGCCCATAATAGGAGAAGGGTAGATAATCATGTTTGGGATTATTTTGGCATTTTTGGGAAAGATTTTCTTCTTAGTTTTAGCCATGTTACTAATGAATCAGGACGTCTTTTAAGGTGCCTGCAAAACAAATTGTTTTGCAGTGTGTTGCTTGGGGTGAGTAACATTTCTAAGGATCCGGGTTTCCTAATGAGTCATAGTTCCTAAAACTGTTACATATTTGTGCACATCTTTTTGACTTTTAATCGGTCTTGTTGCATCTGTCAGGTGAAATGTCTGCAGTGTTCCTACTGCTCCAACAAGTTCGATCCATTTCTAGACTTAAGTCTGGAGATTATGAAGGCTGATTCAGTAAAAAAGGCACTTTTTCATTTCACTGCCAAAGAACAATTAGATGGAGGTGAGAGGCAGTATCAGTGCCAACAATGCAAGCAGAAAGTGAAGGCACTTAAGCAGCTCACAATTTACAAGCCGCCTCATGTCCTCACAATCCACCTAAAGCGGTTTGGTTCACATGTTGCTGGACAAAAGATAGACAAGAAAATCACTTTTGACCCTACATTGGACTTAAAACCTTTTGTAACTGGGCCCTATGTGAGTACAAATATTTTCATGTTTTGGTGTTGTATATGCATGGTCAGGAGGCCTTCTCTCAGTAATGCTAACTTGTTTTATGCCCATAACAAATTATGATTTGTCTTGAATTGCATTTCAAAGGTGTATGACAACTAAATAATCTTGATTGAAATATCTTCTAGAAATAAAACAGGATGTTAAAATTCGACCCTATAAGAAGGTTTTGTTTTAGTTCACTATTCAGAATGTAAAAAAATATGGACTATCTGACTGCTGCATCATTCCTTTCTGATGTTTCTGTAAATTACTTCTGCTGTCATATTTGAAGAGAAACTGTTATTAAAACACTGATGTAATCATAACAGGAAATATTTATGGAGTTAAACAGTTGTAAAATTATTATGCTTAAAGCAGTCCACGAAAAGAAGTAACAAACCTTGTAGGATAATTTTACCCAGGTGAATGTCGTTCCACCATTTAACCTATCTATGACAGATAGCAGTGGTTTTTCCTTTCAGATGATTACCACCAGCTGAATGGATAAACATTCCAGTTTTAGTTCTCTGTAAGATGTGAGCTATGATTTATGAAATTTTTGTTTCATGTGGGCACATGCTTTAACTCTCCTGTATGTCATCCAGCATTTCTCATTTGCTTCTTGTTGTCAATTTTCTCATGCCTTCACTTTTCTTGTGCTGTCTTGCAGGACGGGGATTTGAAATACACTCTCTATGGAGTGCTTGTTCATGCTGGTTGGAGCACCCATTCTGGCCACTACTACTGTTTTGTCCGGACGTCAAGTGGCATGTGGTACTCCCTTGATGATAATCAGGTATTTCACCCAAAAATCGTTCATATTTCTCACTGTTAGTCTTTGGTAGGGCTCGTGAGTCGTGACTCAAGTATCTTACACTATCAGAATTAACTACTTCGTCTTCTTTGACGCTTACTCGAAAAGATTGCTTTCTGATCCCTTCTTGTAGCATAGCTTCTCCTTGGTGTGTCAATACACTGTGGTCTTTCATGCAGAAGAATAGACACAGATTGTTATGAATTGGATCTATCTTGGTTCCTGTTTAATGTAATTGTGAGTTCAGTGTGATATTAGTGTCATATAGTTGTTTTATCTTATCCTCTTTTTTCATGTAGTGGGGCAGGGGTAGGTGAGTGTACCGGCCTTTTGGATTCAGTGTATAAAAAGGCGTAAGGCATACTGAGGCGCTAGGGGGTCCTAGTGCCTAGGCGTGTACCTTAGCGAAGTGAGACACATTTCTTATATTATGAAAAATAAGCTATGCAATCAAAGAAGATATATATATTCATTAAAAAGCATTACATTATATATCATCAACATCATCTAAGCATCATGACTAGATCTTTTGTCGTCTTTTTCTTCTTCCATCGTTTCTTCTTCTGTCTTCTTCTTCTTTTTTAAGGGTTTGACTTAGAAATATCTAGAAGTCAAGGAATAATCAATTACTTTGCACACATACTAACGAATAGAAAAGAAAATTTATTGAAAGAATAAATAAATATACAAAGGCGCAGCAAGGCACGCCTAGGTGCGCCTTGATTGCTTCGTGCGCCTAAGCGCGCCTTGATCGCCTCGTGCGCCTTAGTCAAATCGCCTCGCCTAAGCCTGCCTTTTTAGGCGCTGAGGGTGCGCCTTGCCTCGCCTAAGTGCCTAAGGC
The DNA here is from genome assembly GCA_037974665.1 of Ehretia macrophylla. Classification (NCBI taxonomy): domain Eukaryota; kingdom Viridiplantae; phylum Streptophyta; class Magnoliopsida; order Boraginales; family Ehretiaceae; genus Ehretia; species Ehretia macrophylla. Next base: position 15,831,011 of record CM075775.1, read on the forward strand.
GCGCCTTTTTATACACTGTTTGGATTCAGGTGCTGATGAAATAAAATAGAAGGATACGAAGTATCATAAACTGACTGCCACACGTCCTGTGGAAAATCTTTTCTTATTGTTGATGTGCTGAGTTCCTAGTTTTTGCTATTCTAGAAAAAAATCGCTTTGTTTCATATTGGATTCTTAGATGATGAGATTTCGTTTGACTACCACAGTGAAGAACGGTTTTACGGTTAATGACATGTTATGCTTGGTTTCTGTTGCCTTCAGATGCTGTGCAAATCCTGAGAGTTTGTTTCTTAAATCCAAATGAATCTTTTATGTTTGTTTCATAATTTGCCAAGGCATGTACTTAACATAGTATTTATTTGTGGAACAATTGGTAGTATCCGTGCTGGTACGTGGCAATTTGTTACTTCCTTTTTTGATGCACTAACAAAGCTATGAAGAATCTAAATTTGGCATCCATCTCATTCATGAGGAACCTATTTCGAAGGGATGCTTACTTTAATAGAGATGATGTTAGAGAATTTTCCATGAAGCTTTTCTTCCTCGTCATGTGGCGTGACTTCAAGGGTTTGCTGCTATGCTACCTTGTTGTAGGGTCTTGGTGCGACTTGAATTTTTTATCTTGCTGAATTGGTGATAATTTTGGTAATGATGGTAGATGTACTGTCTTGTCGATTGTGCAAATTGGATTGACTCTTGGTTTCCGAACACACACAGCACAAATGCTCTTCTGCTTCTGGCCCTTGAATATGTATTATCTTCCATAACTATGCTAGGTTGTACAAGTCAATGAGAGGAAGGTTTTGGAACAGAAGGCCTACATGCTTTTTTATGTTAGAGATCAAAGAAATTCTGTTCCAAAGAAGCCAGTTGATGTTGTCCAGAAAGAAAATATGGTCATAAGTGCCATGGGAAATAAAGCAGCTTCCAGTTTTAAACTGGGACTCAAGGAAGCTATGCAAAATGGTCCACTTGAGAGAAAGTCAAATATTTCCTGTGCTCTTGCAGCAGCTCAAGGAGATGCATTAAATGCCAGTGCAGCAAATGAGGCCCCAATGACCTCTGTGAACAACAATCGCCCGATGGGTGATAAACTTCCATCTTTGCAAAGGGATGCAGGGACTTCAACAAATGTGTCATCACAGAAGGATTCAATTGTTCCGACTCTTAATGGTGGTGAATTTCTCAAGCAATCAGCTTTGCCTGTGACGGCTTTTGATAGAACTCTTCACACTGCTAAGGCAACTGTTAATGTGGAGAATGGTACCGAGAAAGATATTAATGCTTCTTTCTCTAGACTAGGTGACCATAATGTCGCCCAGTTTACGACTAAGAAAGATAGAAATGATTCTTGCACAAAACCTACCAGCTGCAATGGTCATGTGGATGTCAAGAAAGCTGTTATTGACACAGTAGATAGACCACCTAATGTCAATATCCTTCTTGGAGCTTCTGTGGAAGTGTCTACTACAGTGAAGACTGATTCTTCAAAGGTGATTCATTTTTTTGGTAGCAGGCCCTATTATGTATAGCCCCAATTTGTCCTATTTAGTATTAGTTCAAAACTATAGAAATAATTTTTTTTTTATTTTTCTTTTTCTAATTTGGTCATTTTTTCAGCATGATAGTAAGGAGGCATTGGCTGTAGCTGTTCAGGAAGCATCACATGAAATTGCCAACAAAGGTTCATCGCCCCGGAGCAATGGTGAAAATAGTCAGGTATCTATTTTATCATCATGCATGGTGTTTTTGGTCTATTTGCTTGCTCAAGTTGAAACTCATTATCTCACTGTTTTTCGTTTCGTCTCTGTGCATGATATGTTTATATAGGATGGAATCTCTTCCAAGTCATGTAGTGTTGTTGATTCGACTGATCAAAGCACTCTTAATGTTGGCCAGAGACCAAGGTTTCCAACTGGATTGAAAACCTTGTCACAGGAAAAAGCCCTTGATAAAAAGGCTTACCCGGCAGTGAAAAAGAAGCTCTTCAAGTCTCACATGGGCAAGATGCATCTGAGCACAAATATCATTTTCGGTACATCCTTGGGCCTACGAAAGAGGAAAAAACACAAACGAAGCAGACTTCGGAATTTAGAGAACAAGAATTCTAGCCAGGGGGACTTGATGGAGGGGAACTGCAATGGATCAGTACCAGGTCCATCTGCTTCTGAGAAAGTGAAGAAGCTCTCTCGTGGCCTTTCCGACTGCTCTCAAAAGAAGAGGAGAAAAGGTGACAAGTTAGTTGTAAAAGATGCTGCCGAAAGTGTTGGTTTGCAGAGAGTAATTGATGAAGAATTTAGATTGAGAGTTGGTCAGAATGGCATTATACTCTCAACTGAAAAGCAAACACAAAGGGGTCCTAACTTTGCCTCGGTGGACCACTTGTCTCAAATGAGGGAACGTGGTAGCTTAAAAGACGCAAGGAAAGATGTGAACCAAAATAGTCTTACGAGCATCCTCACCAGAGGTTTGGAGGAGAGAACTGGTAAGTAATATGTCAAAGCTCCTAGTATATGTTTACGACGTGTTAAAGCTCTAGCAATTTGAAACCCTGCTTTTTTTATTCACCCTCTTTCTGCAAGTAAAATATCAAATTGAATAATATAATCTTTTTCTTTGGCTTCAAGATTGTTGCTGAAGAAGAGTTTGGTTTGATTGCTGCTTGTAATTTATAGAAAATTGTTATCCCCATTTTTTTGATGAGATTGGTTTGTTGCCTGATGTTCAACAACAAGATTGTCTCCATCAGTACTGCATGAATATTTAGATGGAGTCTTACATCTTACTAAAGGAAAATCTTATATCTTGTTCGACTTGGTTGATTACAGTTCCAAAATGGGATGGCGTAGAGTTATCAGCAACTGGAATTACAGAATCAGAGGGAGTGGAAAGTGTCAGCATTGGTTACGTTGGAGATGAATGGTGAGTTCCTCTATCCCATTATTTTGATTGTTAATGTACCATCAAAGTGCTTGAGAGCATGTGATGATTACTACATCGCTTCGTCTCACTGCAATGTAGGAGCGATGAGCTTAACTAACATTAGGAGGTTGTGATAACAAGGATATCCTTGCTGTATATTACCAAATCCATTTGTACAAGAATGAAATCAGTTCTACCCTCTCTATGGGACTGAAGAGCAAGGATATCCTAAATGCTGCAGAATTAAATAGAAAACCCACTCATGGTCTCATGCACCCTCCCTTTCTCTCTCTCTCACACGTGTTCTTGCGTCCCCCAATATAATGACTGTACTTCTAATCACAGTTTATACCCTGAAAACCATTCTGTTGCTGGGGACTGACCCCTGACATGCTAGCTATTCCCATGTATGTGATGCTCGATCTCCTCTATGAGCTGTAACTCTTGATAACTAGAATAGTGTCACCTGAACGGCTGCACCAAATTGCATGGAAACATCTGTCTTCATTTTAATCACCTTAGATTTGCTGAACTTCCTCTAACAATAGGAAAGCTGAAATAATGCGAAGGTTGGTTCCTATTGTTAAATAGAAGCCTGAGATTTTTCCCTTCTGAGAGTGCTGACATATTCCCTTGTATGTTGATTTAACAAGTTTCTGGCTTCAGTAAATTTTTAATTTATGCATGCATTTTGTATGCTTTTACAGGGATGAAGAATACGACAGGGGAAAGCAGAAGAAGGTTCGAGGGACCAAGGTCAACTTTGGTGGACAAAATCCCTTCCAAGAAATCGCCAACAAAAAAGCCAAAAGAAAGAGAGTGAAGCTGGAGTCCAGCTCAGGAAGCGAACCATTTAGGATATGATGGGTCATAGCTAAGTCATCCATAGCAGAGAAGCCTTCTATTTGTTGGCATATTGCTATTAATTAATTTTGTGCAGTGATTATTGTTGAGTGAGAGCTTAACAGAGGTTACAAGACCTGAGAAGATAAAAAGAGTTTGAGCCTTCTCTTTCCCCTATATCCGTCATCTTAGCCAATGTTTCTACCTGTTCTGAGTTTTGTTCGCTGGGCAACGGATAGGATATATTATCCTTCCCTAGAAAAAAAGTTTTGTTGTCAAGCAGTTGTTTCAGGAATGTATGATTAAGCTTAAGAATACCTTTGACAATTCACTGTTTAAGAGACCTATAACGAAAATTATTTTGATGATGTCCACCCATGATTCTGAAAGTGGTTTTAAGTTTTTCTTTGTGCGGCTTTCGTGGTTCGCTAGTTGACATACATGCCTGAAGTATTCTGCTACCTGACTAATGCAAATAAACTCACTCATTCTGCTTGTACGTGCAGGATTGCGTAACAGACCAGAGACTTGTTTTGTTGTTAGAGGGGTATTAAGGATGGTCAGTTTGATGTTATATTTTGTACATTAGCAATCTTGTTCAACTTTTTAGTAGCCTAGTATTTATTAGGAGAGATGGTAAAATTTCCTTACGAAATTCAGGTAGTCTATCCTTTAATGTGTCTGTAGTGTTTTAACATCTACTGATCTTAATAGTTCCATTCAGTCAAATAATCTTGCCTACGAGGTTTATTGTCTTCAATCAAACTTAAATTAACAGGGGAACTATCAAGTTGATGATTCTATCTTCAAACAGGCAGTGGCCATGGCCTGAGAATGATACTATGTTCACTACCTGCAGTTAATGTGGAAAATAGGACTGAATGGCTGGCTTGGTTCAAAAAGAAAATGATCAGTTCCATCAGCCAGGATCAACCAGTGTACTTGGCATTATGGTACCTGGTTTAACAAGAATATTCCAAAAGCACTCTTATACTTGGCTTGCTATCCTAAACAAAAGCTCTTGGATTGGGGACACGAATCGAAAAGCAATTTTGGTACAAAAAGAAAGTTGAATAAAATTTATACGAGGATTTCGTCTTTTAACAATATCAACTAACAGAGTTAAACGGAATTTTACTTTGGAGCGTTTGTGCAACATTTTTCATAATACGGGGTGGATAACGTGACTTTTAAAAATATAGAATTTATGACGCAATTTTATCAAAATACAAAGGGGTATGATTTACTCATTAGCTAGGCTTGATACTTTTTGTATCATTTTCAATTACTACTTTTATTTATTTTTCGAAAATGAATGGAGCACTTCCTAACTAAGGAAAAAAAAAAAAGAAGGAAAAATAGTAGCAGCAGCAAAAGCTAATATTCACATTTTTATAATTTGTTAATTGTTAGTTTAACCATTGATTAATGTGAAATGGAGGTTTTTGCATCTATATCATAAAATATAATGGAGGTTAGTACAATATCATGTAACAAAGGAGGGGTGTTTCTAATAAGGCGTAATAGTTAGAAGGTGGATGTAATTTGTCATATGGGTATATTTTGTTGGAAAATTTTATAAAGTGTGGGCTTACATTAATTTATTATTTTAATTTTTATAAAACAGGTTGATGGATAGTTCTTGAATAGTAAGTCCGTATGTGATCATACGGTTATTGGACTCAGCATCTTGGTTATTAAAAGTCTAGTTGGGCAGTTAAGTGTAGACTATTAGTTTTATTGAAACTTGTGATGGGAAGGTCCAATAGAACCCCTATTTGAGTTAGGTCCCCTCTCTAATCCTTACATTATAATAGGATCTTACACGTATGATATTATTATCCTGTGCTAGTTCCATTGAAAGCTGCTAGAAAGCAAGAGTATACGGATTCAGACCTAATATTGTATTACACAACTATGAAGACCTAATAAGTTGTATTACACAACTATTCAGACCTAGTACGTTGTATTACACAACTATTCATCAAATCTCATTGCACAAATAGGTACGCCTATTCATCTTTTATATTTGATGTTCTAATTTCATATATGAGTCCTAAAAATTTTATATGACTTTGTAGATTATTGTTAAGTAATAAATAAATTTAACATGTGGTATCAGAGCTTATCATATATGAGTTAGAACCCAGAGTATGATTAGTCGCTTAATGTTTCGTGCCATGACTGCACCTTATGAGCATGAGCATGACATTTAATATCTATTTAATTGCTAAGAAAAAAAAATATAGAGAAACAAGGTGCCGTCATGGACCATAAATTGCCAAAAGAGAATTTGCAGGTTAAGTTGATAAATGAAAGGTATCTTTGCTTTGAATATCTTCTATATGTATCTTCCTTACCATCTACTCGGATCTTTCTTTTATTTTATTTCTTTCTCATGGCTATCAATGATATTTATATGTTATACTATGACAATTGTCGATAATTGTAATACATATAGCCTGAGCTTGTATCACGAAGCCTTGCATTAGTTGCTATACTGTGATTAGTGCCTTACATCAAAATATGCTTTCGAAGCCATGAAATTACTGAATGATTAAATAAAAACATAATATACTTTTCCTATGTAAAAATAGTTGCAATTTTATACAATTGCTCTTTCATACATTTGGTGAGGTTGTCTCTCACAAATAGTGACGTCTTATATGTGAATTCCTCTTATAATTCTGGATATAGATCCTACTTCCGTCAAAAAGTCAAGTTAATAAAGTAAAGATATCAAGATTTTTTGTGCATATAAACGTATGCATAATAGTAGTGATACAATAATATTTTGAAGAGATAAATTGAATGCCGTTACAAATTGGATGTTGATATTGAAATTAAGGTTCACATGTGATTGATTGTTTTCTTTATGAACTATAATATAAGTGCTTAAGCAAGGTGGGGACATAGTACATGTGAAGAAGATCGACAAAAAGGGAAACGGTAGATATATATACGACCTTTATCATCATTGATTGTGGTATATATATGTAACATGACAAACGCAATATGCTACTGTTAATATTTGTGCTAAGTAGCAATTTTGTCAAAGTTCACATACCGAACATGTTACACGTGTTAGGTCTATAGTATCCTGGTAAGAAATTCTGTAAGTTCCTATTTGACAACTTTTATGCTAATTGAAAAATAAGAAAGGTATCATTAAAAGTTTTATTGTACCATATGCCTAAGAACAACTACGATATTTTAATTTAAGATATATGATGCACAGGGACGGAGTCAGACACTGGGGGTCAGTATAGGCACTCGGTGCCTGACTTGCCTCTGAAAGACGACACGTATCACTTTTAATGAATCTGAATAAGCTTTGTAAGTTCAATTGTTATTTTCAATTGTTTGTAAATATGACCTGGTTAGCTTCGTCTCTCCCTCCCCCCTTTACCCTAGTGATTCCCCTTGTAGTCGTGAGACATATGCTCATATTTTATAAGATATTGTTATAAAATGAAACAATAATTTAGCTTAATCATTGTGACGTAGGATATATATAAGAGTGTTTTATAAGTTTGTATTTTGCCCCAAAAAATAATTTGGGGGTAATTATTATGTCGTGAGACACATATATATAGAGTGTTTTGTAAATCATTATTGTAAAATTATGGAATTTTTTGGATTAATAATTGTGGACTTGTAAATTTAAGATTTGAGATAATTATTTTTAAACCTATAACACTTGTCTCATTTGAAGTCCGTACTTCTATTAAGTAAGAATTTATTTGATGTGTGAAACATGACATGCGTTTATAAATTAGTGTTGTACTTTTAAAATTTCGAGACAAAATATTAATGTTGTTTATAATTTAGTGTTATCATTTTAAGTAATAATTCGAGTTAATCGTTTTGGACTCATCGTTATCATTCTAATTAATAAGTCGGAATTAACCATTTTTTTTGTTAGAGAATTAACCATTTTGGTGCGAAACATTAGCATATACACAACAAAACACTAGCCTAGCCAAAAAACACACAACACTACACCAAAGCTCACTGATCACTGATTAGTGAATTGAATGGACGTGTAAACACTCAAAAACTAAAAAAAAAAAGTCCAGCATAGGCACGGGCCCATGTACCTCCGCCTATGATGATGCATACTGGTGATTAATCCTATCATTTGTTTTTGAAATATAGTGTACATAGTATATAAGGTGCTTAGTTATGCTGCATGCTTCATATTGGAACTTAATTTTGAGCTAGTTGTTTACCAATATGATGTCATATGTAACTGCTTGCATAAAGGTAATGTTGTCCCAGTCAAATAATTTTGTGATTAACAATTGAAGCTGGCTTCCATATTAGTTCACAAATTATTTTATAAGGATCTTGGGATAATTGGTTCTCTAAGATAGTATACGCAATTACCTGTCCAAAGGGGGGTAATTGTGTGTATTAATTTAGAAGAAGTGAAAGTGACACTGGAAGTTGTTTTTTTTTTTTTTACTTGAGAGGAGTTTCATACTATTTCACTTGAGTAGGAAGTTCATACATATGTTGTGTATTTTGCCACGAATGTTTTAGGCTTTATGAAATTTGTCTTTCTATTCACTTGTGAGAGACTCTAATATTTTTATACCTTATTTGAAGGTATTTATGTGTTACATTAGAGTCTCAAAAGGGATAAGTTTTAATTGAAATAATTAAATAGCAAGTTGATGCTATGTGCATTATTTTGTGTTCAATGGTTAAAGTGTGATGTAACATAATTGGAATTATTGTCCCACATCTTACTTGCATATGATGTAGTCATGGAAGGTTGATTGAACATAATCACATTTGTCTCTAACTGCATCTCTGCTCTTCATACATGTATGTAAGATCATCCTATGTTGATGACCATATTGTGGCATTTTATCTTAATGCTTATTGAACCTTGATGTTATATATAATGACATTTACATAGGATTAAATATAAGTGTATCGCCTTTTTATGTAATATTTCTTTTTAAAGGCTTCCATCCAAAAGATATAATATGAGTATTACTTGGAAGTTTAAATGTCAGGGTATCCTAATATAAAGGCAATTAAAGTGATAAATCAAGTTCATGAGTTTTACAGTTTAAATGGATCTCCCAAATTCAAGTAAAATTGATTATTCGTGTCGCACCCATGATTAATTAATGATTGGATAATCTTTATTTTTTTTAGTTGAAGAAATTTTGGTTGAGAATTATTAGGGTTGGTTATCACCAAAGTGATTTAATCATAACAATTCAAAATTACTGTATTTAATCTTTGGGCAAATAAATTTTCTTTGACAATGAAAAATTGAGTTCTCTAGATTAATACATACAATCGCCTGTCCAAAGAGGGTTATTGTGCATGTTAATTTAGGGAATTTGCATATATTTTTTCAAATTAAGATATATAATCACCTGCCCAAAGAGGGTTATTGTATGTGTTAATTTGGGTCGATGAAGAGTGGTAGTGGAGGTTTATAGTCAAAGAAATTTATTTGCCCAAAGAAGATTTATTTATGTGATTGTGCATGTTTTACTGGTTTGAGAGAATGCATGACCTAAAGGGTTTATTTGCCCAAAGGTAATAAACTTTTTGAAAGTTGTATATTTCTTTTGTTCACTTCATGATTGGGATACCTATAGTATGTTGTGTCATCTGTCCAAAATGGAGGTTACAATGATATACTTGGGTCCTATACCGGCTTATTTTATTATGAGCCATAGTGATTACCCAAATTCGAATATAGTTTCGTGTGTGATCAATATAAACTGTTAGGGACTTAGTCAAAAGGGAGATATTGTTATTAAGAATATAAGACAGATTGGTGACTGCTGATCCTTTAACAAAGGTTTAAGACCTATAAGTTAAACTTCATGGTAAGATGTGGGTATCATAGAGTCATTTGATCCTTTAGATTAGTGGGAATCTCAATTGTTATTTATTGTTTAGAATCTCGAGATATTATGATTGGAGGTATATTGGCTGGTTGCAGCCAAGGGGATTTCACTTGCTAGGCATAAAGGTTATGTGAAATGGAAACATGAGCTTGTTAGAGTCATGTAATTTCACACGTTAGGCGTAAAGAAAAGTGAAATCAGAATTACAAAGGGTCATACAATTTCACTACTTATTAATTAAGCATATGGTTGAAGTGAAAATTGGAGGCATGTTGACTTAATGGAGTTAGACAATTTCACTTGCTTAGCTATGAGTTTTAAGCTACACAGTTTAAGCAAAATTGTAGAGGACCGATAAGAAAATAGTCATTGTTTTTATCACATGGTTGCCTATTCTTTACTACACTACTAGACCATGATTCATGTCGATTTGATTGACAATATTTGTGATTGTGGATAGGTCATGTGTCAATGATGGACATATCGATCACCATACTCCAATATTAAAGATCACATTGGACCGGATTGGTTCAAGATGCTTTCTCAGGACTATTATTTTTGAAATCGTGGCCATGTCAACTATTTTGTTGTTATCAACTCGAGAGTCATTTTAAAACAAACAAAACTATTTTAGTTAAATTCAATTGATTAGTTAATGTAGCCCAAGTGGGAGAATGTTAGAAAATTTTATAAGGTATGGACTTACATTAATTAATTATTTTAGTTTTTATAAAACGAGTTGATGGATAGTACTTGAGTGGTAAGCCCGTATGTGATTATATAGTTATTGGGCTTAGCGTCTTTGTTATTAAAAGTCTAGTTGGGTAGTAATTTTACCGAAGCCCCTAATGGGAGGGCCCAATATAACTCCTATTTAAACTAGGTCCCCTCTCTAACCCTTGCACTATAAAAGGATCATACACATATGGTAGTAATATTTTGAGCTGTCCTATTGAAAGTTTTCAGAAAGCAAGAGTATAGGGAGGAAGACCTAGTACGTTGTATTGCACAACAATTCATCAAATCTCATTGCATAAATAGGTACACTTATTCATCTTTTATATTTGGTGTTCTAATTTCATATATGAGTCTTTGGGAATTTTATCCGACTTTGTAAGTCATGGTTAAGTAATAAATAAATTTAACATATTTTCCATTTATTACAATTTTTTTCTTTTTGAAAATATCATACACCATGATTACGAGTTAGATAAAGGTGACTTTTATTCTTGCACAAGTCCACTCTTGCTGGGTTATGTCTAACTGTATGGTTGTGGTTGGATGAAGAGGATGTTTATAAAAATCACACAAACAAAATATAAAGAGAAGTGAAAAGATTATGCTAGAAATCACACACAATTTGTGAGATATTTAAGCAAAAAGAACAACTTTAAGCCTTCAAAAGAACAACTTAATATATATACACATGTTTTAATGGTATATATCATGAAGTACATATACCTAATGACTAACTTGATCTTCTCTCCCCTTACTATATAACACATTTATATTTGTCATTGATGAGAATAACAAACTCATGTATGTAAGTTGTTGTAGTTAAGTGGAGAGAGTGAGCAAGAGTCCTTTATATAGTACTCATATATCAAGTCCACCCATCAAAGACTTATATTACACTATATGTTACATGACTTTCCATGAACCCATTAACCCCATTAACTTGACAATCATGTAGGATAATAATGAACCACTAACCCTACTAAGTAGACTTTAATGTAAGATCATAATTTAGGTGGTTACATAAAACTTTCAAGAATATGGGTTCAATATAAGACTAGATACAAGGACTTTTCATATTCCTCTATTTCTTTTATGAATCCTCTAACTATTTCATTATGTAGGAGGTTATATTTGGTTTATCAATTTGGTCAATAAACCATCGCCATTTATTTTATAATTTATGTGGTCATGGAGGCCACCTTAAGTAAAAACTTCTTACATTCTCCCACTTGGTTGAATGATCACATAACACATCGTGATGCTCATTTTTGGATTCATTTAGTGGCCACCTCAATAATCACATAATATTTAACTAAATAAAGAATTAATATAGATCATAGCAGTTTTACATCAATTTGTCGAGATAATTCCTTCCATGCATAACATAGTTAATCATTTACTTAGATAAATCTTAATGAGGAATAACTATAATAGGATGCATGCATTTTTTTAAAATAAAAACCATAAGGTCCTACTTTAATGTCAAAAATTTGACAATTCCAGTTTACTATAATTCCTCAAAATGTCCACAAGGGAAACTGAAAAAATATTACTTTGATGTGTCCAACTATTAAACATTGTTAAGATCCCTCATAATTTCTATACTTCATTCATGTGCAAACACTTTCATGAGTATCTATAGTTATCATTTCAAGTGATGTACGTAATGGACACCTCTATAAGACTTTAATAGAGTTATACTTAAATAGTCTTACCTTAAATCAAAATATGTCATTGGACCTTTACATGACACGAATAGCTTCCAAAATTTATCTTCCTAACCAAACCAACACACTTTAATGGATTATTTCATAAAACCTTCAATGTGACATTAAAATAGAAAGGCATTACATATCACTTCTTGAAAGTTAGTGATCCGTCCAATGATGTGTAAAAATATTCATAAGTATTTCAATCAAAAATATAATACATGAATAATACCAAAATCATGTATTCAATATACCTTATTCACATTGATATGACATCTTGATTTTATTGATGAAATACACAAATATAAATACAATTCACTCTCAATAAAATTGTAGGTATACTTCTATAATCCTTCAAATCAAAAGAAGGGTAAAATAAAAATGAACTTACTCCCACTATATTCTATATTTTTATAGAAATTACATAGTAAAAAACTACACGTTCATCTCATAAATCCCATAAAAGTTTTCAAAAAATCAACTTTACTCTCAATAAATAAAATCATCATTATTATGGTTGAAAAAATTTATGTTGGTAATAGTATTATATATCCAAAGATCACCATTATTAGCGCATACTCAAAATAAAATTTCATTATATTGAAATATTGCTCCTTGAAATGTTGGATATATGCGTTAATTGGAAGCTATAAAACTTTCAATAATGCTAAGCAATATATGATTATGATAGTGAGAAATCTATTGCATCATCTTACCTTTGGGTAAGAATAGTGATATGCCAGTAATTTCACTCACAAGTGTGCTAAGCATATTTGTTCTTATCATCACGAGCAATCTATTGCTTAATCACATTTTACCTTTGGGTAAAGACTGTGACAAACTATTAATTCATTTAGTCATTGAGTCAACAAATATGCATGAGTATCATCAATTATGTCATGCGATTATGCATCTTACCATTGGATAAATATGATGATATGAGAGTGATTCATTAGATAAGTGATTTTCCAATGATTCACTTTGCACCATTATAAAAATTGAGAAGATATATACTTTTGGGTATAACACAACAGAACTCAACTTTATTTTTCATCATAAAAATAATAAATCACCTTTGGGTAATTTAGATCTCTATAATCTCCATAGGTTTACGAAACCTTGAATATTATTTTATCAAATGATATGACTAGACGACTTTGGTGGATACCAATCCACCATTAGATTTAGAAATCCAAATGATGGTTACTAATGACTGGTCACTTTAGTGACTAACAATCAACCATCTATATTCATTACTGGTTAACAAGCTTTTTCAAGAAAATGCCCAAAACTTTAAAGGGCTAAGATATCATTTATGTGTCAAGTTAGCTATAATCTTGACATGAAAATAATCTTGAATATTTGTTATATAATTTTGGATATTCACCTTTATTCTAAAATCTCATAAATTAAAGAAACAGAATTATAAATAAAGGAGAGAAACAACGTTAATCCAAATTAGGGTACACTTTACAATTTTGTTACCCTATATACATAAAAGTATTAAGAAATGCTATAAAGTGACTAAATAAATAAAGTCATTAAATATTCCATTTCATGAATAAAAATTTCTTCATATGGAATAGAATCTACAATTGAGTTATAAAACATAAACCTTAACCTTTCTCTGATACCACATGTAAGACGAAAATCGGATCTTTAGCTTATATCTTATAACATCATGAAATAATTAAAAATAACACATACCTTGATATACCTTAAAAGATAGGAATAGCATATGAACTTAATATATACACATGTTTTAATGATGTATATCATGAAGTACATATACCTTATGACTAACTTGATCTTCTTTCTCCTTACTCTATAACACTTTTATGTTTGTCATTGATGGGCATAACAAACTCATGTATGTAAGTTGTTGTAGTTAAGTGGAGAGAGGGTCCAAAAGCCCTTTATATAGTACTCATATATCAAGTCCACCCATCAAAGACTTATATTGCACTATATGTTACATGACTTTCTATGAACCCACTAACCCCACTAACTTGACAATAATGTAGGATAATAATGAACCACTAACCCTACTAAGTAGACCTTAATGTAGGATCATAATTTAGGTGGTTACATAAAACTTTCAAGAACATGGGTTCAATATAAGACTAGATACAAGAACTCTTCATATTCCTCTATTTCTTTTATGAATCCACTAACTATTTTATTATGTAGAAGGTTATATTTGGTTTACGACTTTGGTTATTAAACCATCACCAAACTATTTTATACTTTATGTGGTCATGAAAATCACCTTAAGTAAAAACTTCTTACATCATTTATTAATATTAATGATTAATTTATTTATTAGCATATTTCTTTTATTCATGTAAATATATGCATATATATAGGTCTTTGGTTTAAGTAAATGACTTAGATATGCAGTGGCCACGTGTAGAAGTTTTAAGTCATGAATACTTGAATCATCTTCTAGTTAACACCAGATGGTGAAGTTGGACACTTCATCAGATTAAGGTTATAGTGAGAAAATTTCTTTTGTCATAGGGTGACTTATCTTGGTCATTGGAGGTCTTTCCATACTTGGCACACAAGTGCATGTGTCATGAATTGAATAAGACCATTATAGGTATGATCTCTAGAACCATACTATCAAAGACAAATATCACAGTGCCTATTACTAGTAAGTGACTATTGCTCTTAATATTGAGCATATGTGGATGAACTAAGGAAATCAGGTTCATATACTTTGATTTACCATAGGTGAGATCTCAGTTGTAAATCAATAACATCATCTTTTGGGTATATGAATTTGATCATTTCAAACACGCCTCACACAACACATACAAATACATATGACCATAGAAATATAAGAAAGATAAAATAAGCAATTCTTCCACAAGAATTGCGAACTAGAAAGATTAGGCAAGCAGAATAGTCGAGAGCACTAAGAGCTCGATCCATAGCACATTAGAAGCTAATGCAGTGCATTTTTTCGCCCACAGTCGTGCACTTTCTTACTATTTTGGAGGCTTTGTTGATTAGTTTCAATCCAACTATTAAAGGTATATCAATTTCCCTAGCCTTATGATCTAACTATGCAAGATATACACTTGTTATTACATGTATGTTGTCTACTCTTGAGAATACCATGCTATAATTTTTGCATGGTAATTTTGCCTAATATAGTCCCTAAGCCCTTGAAAATGAGCTAGGCCATGCCCTTATTGATTCCTTTGAAAAGTGAGGCACGAAAAAGAATTAAAAGAGGGAATTACTTTTGTTTTAGTTTTTGAGTTATAGATCATCTGGTACATCAAGCTGTTACTTGTACTTCTTACTAGTTCACCTCCTTAGATTATGGAGCATAATCTCGTTTATATATGAGAAGGGAATAAGAGCCTTTAAGTCTAAACCTTGATTTTTTAATCTCCTTAAAATCGAATTTGTTGATAAAGATTGGTTTCTTTTTATAACGAAAAGAGATTGTTTAGATTGCTGAGATTGTAAGGTGATCCCAGGAGTGAGCTTGACTACCTAGCATAAATTGTTAGTTTTAGAAGTAAATCTTCAAAAGTGGACAAGAAAAAATAGGGTACAAGTGTATGAGGACTAAATGGTCGAATTTACACATTGTTTAAAGTGAGGCTTTAAAGGAAAACGTCTAGGAGGCAAATAGGAATGCTAATGATATGTGGGACCCAATGGCAGTATGTTAGAGCTAATAAACCTAAGAGGGCAAAGGGGTAAAATAGGATTAAGGAAACAATACACTACTTTAAAAATTTACAATGCTACAATAAAATTCTCCTAGGCAATTTATCAAACACTATATATGCAATAAGTATGCATGTAAAGAGAGTAGATGTAACGCCCCAACTCGACCCCTCCTAGGATCCAAGTTGAGACGCGATAAAAAAATTCGGCATGGTATCTTCTGTAACTAGACACTAGCCCGAAAATAAACCTGCACATAGAAACTTGCCACAACAAGATATAATCCACAACCAAACATATATAAGCCATTCACATGCATTCCGAGTACCCTGCCGTCCGTCTCACTACACTTCACATCATAATACAATCCAGGGGTTCAAAATAAAAACTTTACAATCCATCACTACTATACATATTAAAAAGGCCATACAATACAATCCTCTAAACTTTAAAATAACTATCTAGCAAAATATATTAAAAGTCATCAAAACTATAAAAGAAACTATTTAACATATTTACAAATACATCAATAACAAATATCAAGCCTCAAGCTTGTTCACATTATCGGCAGGCACATATTCCACATAAGCTATGTTTGGATCACTTGAAAGGTTAGAAAGATGGGTGAACTATTCTGACAAATAGCTCAGTGAGGGAGGTAGATGTAGGAAGTTTTGAAAACCATTTTATTTTTTGGAAATATGCTATGCACATAAGAAATAAATAAACAATAAAGTAACAATGCAATAAAAGTAATATTTATAATAATATGCATTAATAAGGTAAACACATTTTAAAAAGGATACTCTCGTTCTGTTGATGCTATTTTCCACACACCATCGCGAACATCTTCCCCTATACACCAAGTAGTACCATTGGGTATGCTGACTCAACCTACGACCCAGTCCCTCATGGATGCACTCTACCCAGTCCATTCGGGATAGGGAATAGCACATCGATGGTCGGGTCATCGCCTGCCAAGCTCGATGCCGCCCAGGGTGACACGAACCAATCGCAACTGTTTGGTTGCAACCACGCATTCACATTAACGCATTCAAATAAAAGTAAATAAAACAAATAAGGGGAATCAACAAAGTAGGTTGATTCCCGAGTAACATATACTAAGAGCATGCATATAATAAAGTAATTAAATGCTCAAGAAAATCAATCAATTAAACACTTCAATTCCTAACCAACTATCTAACTAACCAATTGAATATACTATAAACAAGAAATATATCCAATCACTACAAACAATTAATTAACAAACCATGAACATACTAGGCATATTTAACAACAAACTACTTCAAAAACACTCAAAATCGTTATTAATCTTTGATTACTATAATTCATTGAAACTAACCCCCTTCTCCCCCCCCCCCCCACACACTAAATTCAACTTCATTTTAGCTAATTATACACTAACCTAACCTTAACAACCTTTATGACACACAATTACCAGACAACCACATTCACCCGACCAAGTTCACCCAAAAGCCTCTTTTATGATCAACTAATTCTAAATAAGTCCTACTCACTTTTTAACCAATCTAAGCATCAACCTAGACATTATATCATTTATGGTACCTAATTCAATCATTAAACTAAACCTATAAGGTCTTATTTCATCAATTCATTCATACACACAAAAAGGCATAAATTTTGACATTAACGAAACTTGATAAATTTTATCGAGTAGCACTTTTAGCATCCCTAGAGCCTATATCTAGCATTAAAACAAGTATTGAAGCAAGAATTCAAAGACCTGCGTGAATAGTGCCAATAACATAAACTTAAAAAAATAAAACTATACATACACTACATTAATGCATGAAACAACCTTAAAAGAATGCTCTCCTAGTCCTATGAACACAATATATAGCATCAAAATGATTTATAGCAAGTATATATAGCATATTCAATTTTTGGACATAAACTAAATTCAATAAAAATGCAATTTTAAAAGAAATCTCTCACCAAAATCAAGTTGGGAATGCTTGGTAGAAGGTTTTGGATGGATTTAATCAACTCAAACAAGATTAGAAGGATCAAAGATCAAAACCCTAGAAGATTTTCTTTTCCCCTTTTTTTTTTTCTTTATGGCCGATGGCCTTTTTTTTGTTCTTTTCTTGTTTTTTGCTTTGTTTAATGCTTTGGTGTTCTTATGACATGTATATAAAAGTAATACTAATAAAAAGCTATAATGGAAAACCACCTAGGCTAAAATCGAGCTTGGACTTGTTTTTATGTTGTTTTCTTTTTTATTTTTTAGTTTTTTATTTGCTTTGGTCTTAGCTTTGTATTATTTTATTTAGTCTTATATCTTAGTTATATAAGTCAACTAGTATAAAGCTTAGTCCTATTACTATCGGGTTTGGGTTTGGGTTTGGGTTTGGGCTTGGGCTTACGGGTTGTGAAACCCCAGATTTCATTTATATGTGACATTGCGTGTTTTAACCTGTATATGTGTTATTTGATTAGAATGCGCTAATTCTGTGATTTTTTTTCCTATTACATGCTATGTGAGCATTCATGAAATTTTCATACAAATCGGCATTGAAAATTTTATAGTCGAGTTTTGTGAATAGTATTTTTGAAACACGTCCGCTAAAATTTTGAAACCGGTCTTTTTAGTGTTTGAAAACCTAGTCCTCAGATATTAATAGACCCTTGTTTGATTAAAATGAATTTTGAATCGGATTAGGAATTTAAAAGGATTTTACATATTCTTTTGCAAAAATTGAGTTTTATAGCTATATGTATATATATGTATGTATGTATCTATTGTTGTCAACTATTTTTTTAGTATACTAAATATAGTATATATGATAGATATATATATATATATATATATATGTAAGTAAAATAGACTAAAACAATTAAAAGACTAAAAATTGGCAACTTTGACTTTAGTATTTTAGTTTGACTTAGCATATATATACATAATACATACATATTACATTAAAACAAAACACAAAACATCTAAAACACACACACACATGGCCGAAACTCCATAGGCAAGAAAGAGGAGTTTTTTAACTATTTTTCAAAGCAAATTTTTCATAGAAAACTCAATTGAAGTCCAAACCATGTCATCCAAAGTTGGATTTTGCTTGTTGGGCATCCATTGCACACATTTCTAACATCATTTGGCATCAAATGTGAGAGAAAAATTCTAGATCTAGAAATGCTATTCTTTGTCAATTTCATATAACTGCAGTGTTATCCGATGTTTTGTTAAATTGTCTTTAGATTATTGCTCAGTAGTTGCCAAGGATCATTTATATGTATTTATAGCTGTTTTGATCGGTAGTAGCATATATTTCTATTTTTCGGGTATTAAAGTTGGGTTGTTGGTTCATTGTTGAATAATTGTTGTTGTAGTGGTTGGAATTGATTGGTGGTTGCTTCTAAAAGTTTGTTAATTGTTGTGTAGTAATGTTGTAATGCCAAATTTTTGATTTGAATGTCGTAGCAAAAGTCTGAAAAATTCAGCCTTGTTGCATTGCCAAAATAGGGTTGTTGGACTTGTTTTGAATGGCTTTTGGTTGATTTCCGAGGGGGCTAGTGTAGTTGCATTTGTGGTTGAGTGATAAAAAATGGTTTGGAGGTTATCGGGTTTCTAGAATATAAGTTATGAATGTTGGAAGTTTGTGTAGTCTTTCTTTAAAATGTTGAAATGTTGTCCTTGGTTGTTTGGGTAGTAATTGAGTTGTTGATTCTTAGGTTGTCGTTGATTAGGTTCGGGATTGAATGTATGTACAAATGCATGATAAGTTGGGTAGCCTACTTTGTCATCTAACTTAGTTGTTTAGTTGTTTAAATGATGTTATGTTATTTGAGATGTTGTTAACTGATTGATGAATGTTGTTGTACTGGAGGACAACCTACTTTGTTGTCTTCTCAGAAAATGGAATGTTTAATGTTATTGTTGTGAGTCATGATAGTGTGTGCCACCTCTCGGGCAGCATCGGGCTGTCGGGTTAAAAACGGCATGACTATCATGTGCTATCCCCTATCTTGCATGGGCGGAGATGCCATGGAGTGTGGGTCTAGAATGGGGTACTTCTGGAATGTATCAATGGGCGTATGGAATTAATTGTGATCGTGATGGTGTATGGAGCTACATAAACTAGAGTATCCTTTCACAATTGAATGGTTATTTATGTGGTTGACTTGAAAAGTTGATGTTAATGAAGTTTATTGTTATTGTTGATCATAGGATGATTTCCCAAAGGGTAATGTAAATGTTTTCAAAAGATCTTTCGAATCCTCACTGACCTTTGTTATATATAAGCTCACCCTCATTCATTTATTGTCATTAGGTGTAACTGAGCCAGACCTTGAGTATGTTCCTCGGGAAATTGAATATGTGCCTTCTGTGGAGGATTCTTATGTGCCGGAGTCATATCTATGAGTTATGTTGAAATGCTCTGTGTTTTGTCTTAGCTTCTATAGCATGTTGTATTGTATAACTTATTCAAAGATAATGGTTTATATATTACTAGTTTAGTAGTCTTCCTTTTGAATATGATTAGGTTGCTAGACTAGTTTATAATCTATTTTGCAAATGTATAATATAGCCTGTGGTATGTTGTTGAAACGGAGACGTATGACTTATGGTTAGGTTGTTGTTTAATATATGGTGTTGGATATGTTGAATGTTATTGAAATGATTGTGGAGTTGTTGTTAATATTTGGAGTTGGTTGTGTGATATTATAAAGGGTTAGTTTAGAGCCCTGATGTCTATATTATAAACGTTATAATACTGAAATTTCGTTGCGTCCTGACTGATTGTAAGTGGGTCGAGTTGGGGCGTGACATTAAGTGGTATCAGAGCGCATGTTTAGTTGTCAGCCGGGGTATTCTCAGAATGTGGGTAGTGGTCTTATCATGAAAGTATGTATGAAGTGAAAGAAAAGTGAATTATGTGTTAATGTGATTATGTGATTAACTTGTTTACGATGCTTACTTGATTAATACTTATGTGACTTATGTGTCTTACTTGAGTTTTGTTGCCTATGTGCTATAAATTGTCTATAGTCTGTCTATGTGTTATAACATGTGCTAACTCTTTGTTAGTAGTATGGCGGGACGTCCAAGAATCCGTGGTAGGCCTGAGGAAGTTAATGCAGAACCGGGGACTGTGGCACTGGGCCGTGATCAGGGGTATGATCGTCTAGCTATGGCTATGGACAGAATGACTGAGGTTATTGCAGGGCAGTCTCAGATCTTAGCAGGGCAAGCTGCTCAGGCACAAAATGTGTAGACTCAGTTACAGAATGCTCAGGGAGGTTACCGGGGAGGTAGTCTACTGAAGGATTTTCTTGGGTATTTTTCACCGAGGTTCCAGGGTGAACCTGACGATCGGAAAGCCGAGTCTTGGATCAACAAAGTGGAGAAAATATTTGATCCCCTTGGTTATACGGATGAGATGAAGGTCACTTTTGCAGTGTATCTGTTTGATGATGAGGCTGATGAGTGGTAGCATACTGTGAGGTCTGATTGGGAGGCACGGGGTACTCCTTATGTCTGGGATACTTTTCTTAGGGCGTTTCGGGCCAAGTATATTCCCAGGATTGCGTGTGAACATAGGGAGTCGGAATTCACATCTCTGATTCAGGGTAGTTCCACTGTGGCCTAATATACTGCTAACTTTACCAGGCTGTCCCGGTATGCACCGGAGTTTGTGGCAGATCAGGAACGAAACACTCGGAGGTTCATTTTGGGTCTAAGGCCCAAGATTTAGGATGCAATGGCCTTGATACAGTACGATGAGTTTTTTGAGGCCTTTAATACGGCTTCTAGGTTGGAGAAGAGGAAATGGGAACATATTGTTTCTAGTCAGGCCAGCAAGAGGCCATATCAGCCTCAGAGTTAGCAGGTTGGTTATAGGCCTTCAGTGCAGCAGGGTTCTTTTAGACCTCAGGGGCAACAAGGTTTCTTTAGCCCCAGTTTCAACAGGGATCCTATCAAATGCAGCCATAGTATAGGTTGGCCCAGTCTCAGGGTCAGTACAGGCCTAGTGTTGCAAGACCTCAGCAGTAGGCTGGTACAGCTGCATATTCTGCTTCTGGTTCTTCAGGAGGAAGCGTTAGTGCTCCGTCACCACACTGTACTTATTGTAAACGTAAGGGCCATTTGGAGGCCGACTACCGGGTGAAGGCGGGGACATGTTTGGGTTGCGGCAGCAACCAACACAGGGTGAGGGATTGTCCCAAATATAAGAGGTCTGAGGGTCGGCCAGTGACCCAGGGTTATTAGGGTAGACCTGCGGGCGGTGCACCTCAGCAGCAGCGAGTTCAGGCTCAGGCCTACGCAGTAGACTTTGAGGAGATACCTGAGGCAGTAGCGGTTGTAGAAGGTAACTTTCTTATACTCAATCAACTTGTTAAAGTATTGATTGATTTTGGTGCTACACATTCTTTCATTATGCCTATCTGTGTGCAACATGTTAATATGCAACCTGAAAGATTACCTTATGTGGTTGAGATTAGTACTTCTTTGCTTAGAATGTAAAGATTGTAAAATACATGTTAAGGGTTAGGATTTTCCTTCGGACCTTATCTTATTTCCTATCCGGGGGTATGATGTTATCTTGGGTATGGACTGGCTTTCTAAGTATGATGCTCAGTTAAACTGTAGAACAAAGGTAGTACAGTTGCGGTTGCCAGAACAACCAGTGGTTGAGGTAGTGAGAAATCGGGATGCTAAGACAAGTTTCATTATCTCATCAACTAAAGTTATTAAGTTGGTGAGTAAGGGGTGTTCAGGGTATCTAGCTTATTTGATCAACAAGCCATCTGATAAGTTAAAACTGGAGGAAGTTCTGATAATTCGGGAATATCCCAATGTATTTCCCGAGGAGTTGCCAGGATTGCTGCTAGAGAAAGATATTGAGTTTGTGATCAATCTAATTCTCGGTTCTCAACCTATTTCTAAATCAGCGTACCGGATGGCACCAGCTGAGCTTAAAGAGCTGAAAACTCAATTTCATGAGTTATTAGAGAAGGATTTGATTTAGCAAAGTTCTTCACTGTGGGTCAACATGTTATTTGAGCCGAGGTGGGCCAGCCCGACCCGTGAACTCATCTAACCCGGTTAATAAATGGGTTGGGTTAGCCCAGCTCGTTATTATCTGAGTTGGGTTGGGCTGGTTTAAGATTGAAAAAAAGCAAACCCAGCTCGATCCATTAACTTTATCTGGGTTAATTGGGTTGGGTTCGGGCCAACCCATTTTTCTAAGCAAAAAAAATAAGCAATATATATCAATGAATTGCAAAATTCTGAGGCAATACAAATTTTTAAAAATAACATAAAATGTTACTAAGGTAAAAATTCGAACTTACAAAAATTAAAAATTGATATGAGAAATAATACAAAAATAAAAATAAAAACATTATATTTAAACTAATTATTTTTAGTTGTAAACTAAATAAAACTATTACAAATTAATGTTTTAATTTCTTTTTTTCTTACGCCTATTACCATATTCAAACAAAAGTTTCATAAAAACTTCTACTCCACCAATTTAAACTTGAGAATCTAAAGCTGCACCAATACAATACAAATATGGAAAATCTTCATAATATTTAAAAAACTTTTATTCCATGATTGGTATAACGTTGGTGAGAAGATTATCTTCTCTATATGAGTTCATATGTTCAACAATAGTAACCAATTGAGGAAGACAAATATTAGAAGTTGGATAATAAGAACCAGAAAACAAACAAGTTGCTTAAAAAAAATCGTTGCTTTATTTGCTTGTATAGTTTATATAACTAATGTTGTGCATTGTGGTCAAAGCATGACCAGGTCATGCTTTGATTAAAAAATATATATATATATATATATATATATATTGTGATCTACTTCAAAAATAAAATAAAATGTTGTGGTTATGCACTATTTGACTAAAAATTATTTTTCTTACAAAAAGGTTTAAATTGAATTGAACTAGTTTACCAAATCAAGTTAAGCTAGTTTACTGAATCGAGTTGGGTTGGGTTACTAAATCGAGGTAGGTTAGGTTTGCAAATCGAGCTGAGCTGGGTTACCAAATCTTGCTGGGTTGGTTATCGAATCAAACTGGGTTGGGTTCTTATCTGAATTGAGCTGGGTTGAGTTTATAATTTTTAAACTTGAATCCGGCTCAACCCGCAGTCTTGCATGGGTTATAACCCAACCTAGTATTGTAACAAATGGGTTGGGCTGAATTGGATTATTATTGGATTGGGCTGGGTTATAGCTCGACAAACCCAACCCAAATAACATGTTGAACCGTGGGGAGCACCCGTTTTGTTTGTGAAAAAGAAGGAGTACCTTGAGATTATGTATCGATTATCGTGGTTTGAATCAGGTGACCATCAAGAACAAGTATCCTTTGCCACTAATTGACGAGTTGTTTGATCAACTTTAGGGAGCCAAAGTCTACTCTAAGTTTGACTTGAGGCAGGGGTATTATCAGCTTCGGATCCGTACGGAGGATATTCCAAAGTCTGCTTTCAGGACTCGGTACGGGCATTATGAATTTGTAATTATGCCCTTTGGACTAACTAATGCACATGCAACATTCATGGATCTTATGTATCGAGTCTTTCAGCCATACTTGGACCAGTTTGTGGTAATCTTTATTGATGATATCTTAGTTTATTCTAAGACTGAATCAGAGCACGAGCAACATCTACGGCTTGTCCTACAAAAGCTTCAAGAGCATCAGCTGTTTGCGAAGTTCAGTAAATGTGAATTCTGGCTACAACATATATCTTTTCTTGGCCATGTGATTACACAAAACGATATTTCAGTAGATCCCACTAAGATTGAAGCGGTGATGTCTTAGAAAAGGCTGGAGAATGTTTTGGAGGTTCGCAGCTTCCTTGCTTTGGCGGGTTATTACCACAGGTTTGTGAAAGACTTTTCTAAGATTGCGGGGCCACTTTCTAAGTTAACCCAAAAATGAACCAGCTTTACTTGGGATGAGAAATGTGAGAGTGGGTTTCAAGAGCTAAAAAAGAGATTGACTACCGCTCCAGTACTTGCTCTGCCAGAGGGAACCGATAATATGGTCAACTATAGCGATGCATCCAAGGAGGGCTTGGGTTGTGTACTTATGCAGAATGGTCGGGTTATTGCCTATGCTTCTAGAAAGTTAAAACCATATGAGGTAAATTATCCGACTCATGATCTTGAGTTGACAACAATTGTATTCACACTGAAAAAGTGGCATAATTATCTGTGGGGCAGTAAGTTCGAGATTTTCACTGATCACAAAAGTCTGAAGTACTTGTTCTCACAGAAGGAGTTGAATATGCGACAACGGAGGTGGATAGAACTTCTCGGAGATTATAATTGTTCTATCAATTATCTGCTTGGGAAGACAAATGTTGTAGCAGATGCTCTTAGTCGTAAGGCTAGTGTTGTTTGCTTGGCTGTTAAGAAATGGGAGGTGCTTGAGGAAGTTAGCTATTGGAGACTGGAATTGACTCAAGTTGGGATGATGTGTTCACATCTCCGTATTCAACCTTTATTGTTGTCTCAGATTAAAGAAGCTCAACAATTTGATGTAAAACTTCAGAAGATCAAGGATCAGATCATGGATGATCAGTTTGACTTCAAATTACATGAGGGTGGTATTCTTCAGTTTCAGAATAGGGAGTATGTTCCCGATGAACCGATATTTGAAACAACATTACTGATGATTTGAAACAACATTACTGAGGCTCATAATTCTAAGTACACTATTCATCCCGGTGGAAACAAGATGTACCGGGATTTGAAACAACATTACTGACGAACAACATGAAAAGGGAGGTTGCTTAGTTTGTATCCAGATGTTTGACTTGTCAGAGGGTGATGGCCGAGCATCAACGACCCGCGAGATTACTTCAACCGTTGGCAATACTAGAGTGGAAATAAGAACATATTATGATGGACTTCGTTACTAGTTTGCCTAGAACACCGAGAGATAACAATGTGGTTTGGGTTATTGTGGACCATTTGACGAAGACAACTCATTTTATTCCGATGAGGATGGGAGATAAAGTTGCAAAGTTGGCAGACCTTTTTTTGGATCAGATTGTTAAACTTCACGGGATTCCATCTAGTATTGTCTCTGATCTAGATCCTCGGTTTACTTCTCGACTTTGGGAGAAACTCCAGGAAACTTTGGGTACTCAGTTGAACTTCAGTACAGCGTATCATTCGCAGACCGATGGTCAGTCAGAGAAGACTATTCAGATTTTGGAAAATATGCTCAAGGATTGTGTTATGGACTTTGGGAAGAACTGGGATAAACATCTAACGGTAGTCAAGTTTTCCTATAACAATAGTTATCACGCGACTATTGGGATGGCACCTTTTGCAGCTCTCTACGGTCGTAAGTGCCGATCACCTTTGTATTGGGACGAGGTAGGGGTGATGAAGGCTATTGATCCGACTATAATGCCAAAACTTCTAGAGAAGATTGAAGATGTATAGTTGATTAGACAGAGAATACTGACAACGCAGAGTAGATATAAGAGTTATGCTGATAAGCGTCGTCGGGATTTGGAGTTTGTAGTCGAGGACCGAGTTTTCTTTAAATTATCTCCTCATAAGGGGTTTGCTCGTTATGGTAAGGGTGGTAAGCTGAGTCCGAGATTTGCAGGGCCGTTTGAGATTACCGGCAGAGTTGGCAAGTTGGCGTATTGGTTGGCTTTACCGGAGAACTTCTCTAATGTTCACGATGTCTTCCACGTGTCTAATTTGTAGAAGTATTATCCGGATCCTTCTCATATTCTAGAGCCAGAGCCGTTATACCTTCGTGAGAATCTGACTTATGATGAGCAACCGATTTGTATTCTGGATCAGAAGGAATGGGAGTTGAGGTCAAATAAGATTCCAATGGTTAAAGTATTGTGAAAACATCACGGGATTGAATAAGCTATGTGAGAAAGAAGGGATTAGATTCAACAACAATACCCAGACTTATTCCGAGCAACAAGTAAGAATTTCGAGGATGAAATTTCTTTAAGGGGGGAGAATATGAGACCCCAGATTTCATCTATACGTGAAATTGTGTGTTTTGACCTGTATATGTGTTATTTGAGTTAGAATGTGCTAATTATGTGATTTTTATTCCTATTACAAGCTATGTGAGCATTCATGAAATTTTCATACAAAATGGCATTGAAAATTTTATCGTCGAGTTTATGAATAGTATTTTTGAAACACGTCCGCTAAAATTTTGAAACCGGTCTTTTTAGTGTTTGGAAACCTAGTCCTCGGATATTAATAAACCCGTGTTTGATTAAAACAGATTTTGAATCGGATTAGGAATTTAAAAGGATTTTATACATTTTTTTGTAAAAATTGAGTTTTATAGCTATATGTATGTATATGTATGTATGTATCTATTGTTGTCAACTATTTTTTTAGTCTACTAAATATAGTATATATGATAGATATACATATATATATATATATATACATATATATATATATATTTATATATGCAAGTAAAATAGACTAAAACAATTAAAAGACTAAAAATTGGCAACTTTGACTTTAGTATTTTAGTTTGACTTAGCATATATATACATAATACATACATATTACATTAAAACAAACACAAAACACCTAAAAAACACACACACATGGCCGAAACTCCATAGGCAAGAAAGATGAGTTTTTCAACTATTTTTCAAAGTAATTTTTCATAGAAAACTCAATTGAAGTCCAAATCTTGTCATCCAAAGTCAGATTTTGCTTGTTGGGCATCCATTGCATACATTTCTAACATCATTTGGCATCAAATGTGAGAGAAAAATTCTAGATCTAGAAATGCTATTCTTTGTCAATTTCATATAACTGCATTGTTATCCGATGTTTTGTTAAATTGTCTTTAGATTATTGCTCAGTAGTTGCCAAGGATCATTTATATGTATTTATAGCTGTTTTGATCGGTAGTAGCATATATTTCTATTTTTCGAGTATTGAAGTTGGGTTATTGGTTCATTATTGAATAATTGTTGTTGTAGTGGTTGAAATTGATTGGTGGTTGCTTCTAAAAGTTTGTTAATTGTTGTGTAGTAATGTTGTAATGCCGAATTTTTGATTTGAATGTCGTAGCAAAAGTCTGAAAAATTCAGCCTTGTTGCATTGCCAAAATAGGGTTGTTGGACTTGTTTTGGATGACTTTTGGTTGGTTTCCGAGGGGGCTAGTGTAGTTGTATGTGTGGTTGAGTGATAGAAAGTGGTTTGGAGGTTATCGGGTTTCTAGAATGTAAGTTATGAATGTTGGAAGCTTGTGTAGTCTTTCTTTAAAATGTTGAAATGTTGTCCTTGGTTGTTTGGGTAGTAATTGAGTTGTTGATTCTTAGGCTGTTGTTGATTAGGTTCGGGATTGAATGTATGTACAAATGCATGATAAGTTGGGTGACCTACTTTGTCATCTAACTTAGTTGTTTAAATGATGTTATGTTATTTGAGATGTTTTTAACTGATTGATGATTGTTGGTGTACTGGAGGATACCCTACTTTGTTGTCTTCTCAGAAAATGGAATGTTTAATGTTATTGTTGTGAGTCATGATAGTGTGTGCCACCTCTCGGACAGCATCGGGCTGTCGGGTTAAAAATGACATGACTATCATATGCTATCCCCTACCTCGCATGGGTGGAGATGCCATGGAGTGTGGGTCTAGAATGGGTACTTCCGGAATGTATCAATGGGCGTATGGGGTTAATTGTGATCGTGATGGCGTATGGAGCTACATCAACTAGAGTATCCTTTCACAATTGAATGATTATTTATGTGGTTGAATTGAAAAGTTGATGTTAATAAAGTTTATTGTTAT
This sequence comes from Ehretia macrophylla, assembly GCA_037974665.1. NCBI lineage: Eukaryota > Viridiplantae > Streptophyta > Magnoliopsida > Boraginales > Ehretiaceae > Ehretia > Ehretia macrophylla. Next base: position 15,859,630 of record CM075775.1, read on the forward strand.
TGTTGCTCATATGATGATTTCCCAAAGGGAAAAGTAAATATTTTCAAAAGATATTTCGAATCCTCACTGACATTTGTTATATATAAGCTCACCCTCATTCGTTTATTGTCATCAGGTATAACTGAGCCAGACCTTGAGTACATTCCTCAGGAAGCTGAGTATGTGCCTTCTGTGGAGGAGTCTTATGTGCAGTAGTCATATCCATGAGTTATGTTGAAATGCTCTGTGTTTTGTCTTAGCTTCTATAGCATGTTGTATTGTATAACTTACTCAAAGATAATGATTTATATATTACTAGTTTAGTAGTTTTCCTTTTGAATATGATTAGGTTGCTAGACTAGTTTATAATCTATTTTGCTAATGTATAATATAGTCTGTGGCATGTTGTTGACATAGAGGCGTAAGACTTATGGTTGGGCTGTTGTTTAATATATGGTGTTGGATGTGTTGAATGTTGTTGAAATAATTGTGGAGTTGTTATTGATATTTGGAGTTGGTTGTGTGATATTATAAAGAGTTGGTTTAGAGCCCTGATGTCCGTATTATAAACGTTATAGTGCTGAAATTCCGTTGCGTCCTGACTGATTGTAAGTGGGGTCGGGTTAAGACGTGACATGTGTTATTTTTGCTAAATTAAATGGAAAGCTAGAACTATACTAGGCCCAAAATAAATTAAAAACTAGGCCCAATCTAAAATAAAATGAAGTCCGAGATAATAATCTCACTAATTCTACCCTCCCGGACATGCTATGCACATAATATTGACTGAATGAATTCACGAAATAAATTAATCAAAGCATATATGAAAGTAGATAAAATAAAATAAAATCAACTCCGGGCTAGGGAAATATAAGTCAATTAAATGGAGACAAATAATAAAATAAATTATTTACTCATGTAAACTATTTAGATGTAGTTAAATAAATGTAATTATAAAAAAATAATAAACTATCCCGTTCAGTTCCGGCCCCGAACTTTTATTCAAGTAGCAAGACGAATCACTTTTAAATACAAGTAGACTAAATTCAAAGAATTAATATAAGAAGTTAAGTGTCCCGGGTAGGTCGATTAATTATAAAATAAAAGTAAATAAATATTAATGCACGTAAAATTTGTGAACGTATACCCAGAAACAAGTGTATATTAAGGAAAAAATATAAAACTCGTAAAATAAAATACTTTAATTTTTATTCCGGACTCAGGGCTCATTCTAAAATAATGAAAATAAGTTTATTGAATGTAGGAAAATAATTCCACATAATTCAAATACTAAAATAATAAGTTAATTATTTTATATAAGTTAATTAAATTTAGTTTAGTATTTTTTCAAAAATATGCAAAGAAAACTAACAAATGAATGCAATTTTCTTTAAAAGCTTTTGTGAAAATAATATGAATATACATTTATTATTTACTAAAATAAATAAACTCACAATTTTTATATTAGAAGTTAATTAAACATGTAATTATACGTAAAAAGACAAATAAGCACTTAGTTGCACATTTATAATAAGTAAACATTTAAGCAAGTAAATATATAAAATATATACAAATGAATGATATATGCATGCTCTAGAACTCGGGCATCACAGTAGAGATATGAAAGATCAAAGACAAAAAAATTAAGGGGTTCAAACTCTCAAGGGCTTAATCAACCACCTAAGGACTTTTCTTCTTAGGATTTTCTAAATCTTCACTAAATATTGGTGAAGGACAAACCAACTTTACAATCCACTCTTGAGTCCGCAAGAGATTTACAAGCCTCTTCAAGTGTAAGTGAATCTTTGAACCTACTACCTCACTTCTTTAAAACCCACTCTTGACGTTGAAAGAGGTGGTTTTTCAAGCAAGGGTGGTTGTGCATCTAAAAAGTAATGCCAAAAGATATAAACAGTTGGTTTTTGAAAGCTGACAATGTTACTGGTAGTTTGGTCTATCAGAAAGGGCACTTTCTAACCATGCCAAACAAACCTCGTCAACTAACTAATGGCTCGATCGGTCAAAAGACAACCTCAAAGTCCTGAATGATAAAGCTGGCCGGCTTGTCAGCTGACCTACTGGGTAATCGGTGGCTCAACTGATTAGGTCAATCATTTGACTAACTTTTGATAAGTCAAGGTTAAGTTGGTTTGGTCACCCGGTAAGGGTTGAACAGTTGAAAAAACCTCTCTTTTGAAGATAAAATGCTTTCAAAATAAAAGAACAAAACTTCAAGAGAGTTGCATGCCTTTTTGAACATCAAATCTTTTTTCCAAGTTAAGAAAAAATATTTTCGAAACAATCTTTAAGAAAAATATTTTTGAAGGATTTTTACACTAGGAGCACAACACAAGCAATGCCAAACCACAAGAATAAGGTTGCTATCTCTTATATCACCTCTTCTTCATCCTAATGTCACTACATCTTTTTCATGTTTTCAATTCTTCAAGCTTGTTTTCTCTTATCCTGGCTTTAATTGACTCAAGAATCTTAGTTCTTGCAAACCTTCTTCTTAATGCAAATATAGGTTAAGTAAAAAACTCATTGAAATAAATATGTGTGATTTCGAACATGTTAGATATACATGCATTGTCACACTTAAGATTTGTTATCACTAAAATAGAAGATTTTAGGCATAAAACCAATACAGTATATAATAACAGTAGAAAATGAGGTTTTAGAAGACTCTAAAAGAAGAGGGCCAACCCAAAACGAGGCATGGTGGTAGAGAGAGAATGTCCAAGACAAAGTTAAGTCTAAGAGAGAATGCTATAAGATGTGTCAGAAAGATTGTAATGAAAGGAATCTAGAGAGATGTAAAATAGCTAAACAAAAAGCAAAAGAGCAGTTAATGAGACTAAAACAAAGGCATATGACGATCTTTATTGGGGACTTGACATGAAGGAAGGAAAAAAAGTAGGTGTTTAAGCTTGAAAAGACAAAGAAAGAAAAACTATGGATTCAAACCAAGTGAAGTATATTAAGGATGAAAATAAAGGTTATTTATCAAAGAGTAAGAGATAAAGGAATGGTGAAAAAGTTATTTTTATAAGCTATTTACAAAGATACCTCCAGAGATATGAATTAAGGGCCACTTTATAGTTGGACGAGGATTTCATTTGTATGTTCTATTGGCAAAAAGAAAGAGAATGCATTAAGTAGACACTCAAAAAGATGAAAGTTGGAAAGACTATGGATCATATGGTATCACAATTGAGGAATAGATGTGCATGGTTGAGGAAGGTATAACTTCGTGCACAAGCCTCTCTAGTATAATTCTGAGGAGTAAGAACATATTTGATGCATGGCGAATGATTACATTGAGGGGGCGTTCGGTTCACATAATGATTTTTTATTCTCGGGAATCACATTCTTGTGAATCACATTTGATTATGAGGAATATAATTATAACTGTTTGGTACGTTAAAACTATTTCTAGAAATATTTTGTCAAATTCCTATGAATGATATATTAGTATGTTTGATTTAGGCTCAATATTTTGGAGAATCTTGAACAATTTTCCAACAATATACACTTTATATACTTTTGCTAATATGTGAGTAACAAATGTGTAAATAAACATACGTATAACTTATTTACAAAAGTAATAAAAAGTTATTTTTTTTTTATTTTTAAAATTTAGTTAGTTAAATTTAATTTTTAAAAATTGTTATATTATATTTAATTATTTTATTTTAAATATAAGAAAGTTGATAACTTTATTTAACTTTTTGTTTTTATTCTATTTACTTTTATTTTTTATTTTATTTATTTTAGTTTTTTTAATTTAGTCATTTTATTTTTTTGACTTTAATAACTTAATTTAATTTTATTATTTTTTATTTTATTATTTTCATTTTTTATTTTATTTTTTTTTTAGTTTTTTTTTATTTTATTTTTCAAATTTAAATTTTTTATTTAAAATTCTTTAACTTTTAATCTATTTTTTAATTTAGTTAATTTTATTTTTAATTTTTATTTAAATTATTAATAATTTTTAAATTTTATTTATTTTTCTAATTTTAAATTTATTTTTTTTATTATGTACTTTTATTAATTTTTTAAATTTATTTATCTATATTTTTTATTTTTTAGTAATAATGTGAGTTTGAGAAAAAAAAAGAAGTCAACATAGATAAGTAATCAGTAAAGTAAATCTAGTTAGGGTGGGTATTTTTGTGTTTTTATTTTCTCTTAAACATTCTACAACTTAGGAATGTTAGATTATCCCATTTTCACATGGGAATGAAAATTGAGAAAATGATGGGAATCATTGTATTCCTAGAGATGTGATATGCCCAGGAATATCTTTTTATTCTGCAAACCAAACAAGAGAATATCACAATCTTGACTTTCATATTGTAAGAATCCTGTAAGATTCCGTGAACCAAACGCCTCCTAATATCCATATTCAAAAAAAGTGGATATACAACACCTTGCCTATTATCGAATGATTAAATTATTGGGTCATACTATAAAAATTTGGGAAAGAGTGGTCGAAAGAAGAATAAGGAATACAAAGCTGTCCAAAAATTAATTTTGTTTTATGCCCAAGACACCAGTAATGAAAGCTATCTTTTAGTAATGGGGTCAACAGTGCAATATCGTGAGAACCAAAAAAACCTACACTTAATGTCTATTGACTTAAAAGAAGGTAGTCGTACTATGTCATACATATGCAACATGACATTTCATTCACATATATACCATTATTTTCTATGCCATACATATATTCATACATATATTCAGGATGCAATGCCATGTTGTATACTATTCACGAATGATATATTGTAATCTGGTGGATAATTCTACAAAAGGTATTTGATGGGCCAAGAAATAAAGCCCAAATCTGAATGAGCAGAGCCCAACGATAGTAAAACCAAGTGTGGATTAAATAAATGCTTTAAACCTAATTGGGTCGTAGCCTAACAGAAGACTAAGTCAACTTATCTGAGAGATAATTGACTAAGTTCAATGCAATCTCAACTAACTCAACTAAAGTCAGCAAACATGCTCATAATAGCTTGAAAGACATGGGGAACAATCCCCACGTCTATAGTGGGTCAATCCCACTACTTCCTCAATGGAAATATAAGTTAAACCTCATCTATAAAAGAAGGACGTCAATATCCGAAGGGGGTATCGATTTCACACTTAGCTATCATATTTCCTGCACTTTAAAAGCTTTCTACTAGCTTTCTTGTCCTCATAACAGACTTAAGCATCAGAGTGGGAACACAGTCACTACCCTGGGTCCTCTATTTTACAGGTAATCTAGCTTGGATTCTTAACTGTCAAGCATAGATCAGGAACTCCAACCCATTCCTCAAGGCCTAACTGAAATCCGACCCCAAAAGTGTGGCATTGTCTGTGGGAAAGGATTTAATCATCCCATTGAACAACAATCATAGTACACACAAGATGTCAGGCTACTAGTGACGTCTGACCTGTTCAGGACGAGCATCAACAACCAGTGACAAAAAATCCACATCCATTTGTCGATGTACATCCAATGGCACCAGGACTAGCTACAGATACTCATCTGGTGACTACTGTTGTCACGCCAAGACCTCGACCCCGACCCATCGCTAGGCTAAAGCCGAAACATGATGTTCGTAACACTTCTTCCTGAGATTAATAACTTAATGGTCTTAAAACCTGTGAGTATTAATTTGATAACCTTTACATCCATTATAAATACCATAAGAATATTGAAAAGACTTCCAAATTTTTTCCAAAACATCGGCCTTAAAGGATTACATCACCCTGTTACGTAATTACAAGACTTGAATTCATACATTCCATCATTCCAAACTTAGGTCTCATAAGATTAATAACCTAACTTAACTAAGTGTCAAAAAAAAACCAAAAGAATATTATAGCTTAATCAGTTGAACAAATTTACAAAATCATCTCTTTTCACCAAGAAGTTCATCTTCATAGGCAAGCACGTAGATCAACTAGGATGGAAATCCATCACAACACATCAATATAGCTTGTAACCACATGGGAGCTCGCTCGGCTAATCATCACCTAAAATTATTAGAAAGAGGGGTGAGCTAGATCCTCGCATATATCTTAGTAAGGATGGAATAGGAAGGGTTTTCTCAAGGTTTTATCTTTCTGAAATCAATTTGATAAAACGTGTCATGCACAAAAGAATTTACGATCGAGAATACAAGATATTCAATCAAGGTTCAATAACAATTAACAATTAACAATCGTGCAATGCATAGAATATTGTAACGAGTACATTCATTAGCAATCACAAATCATGTCTTCCCCCGAGATATCATTGGTTCCCGGCTACTAGGTTGTTCCAGGGTATTCAATGGCGCTCGGCAAGAGAAGGAGTCAACATAATCATAAATCATATCTTCTCCCGAGGTATCATTGGTTCCCGACATTTAGATTGTTCTGGGGTATTCAATGGTGCTCGGCAAGAGAAGAAGGCAATACAATGGTAGCTGAGGTATACCGGCAAGCCCAACGCTACCCGGAGTTCCCGTTACTACCTCATTCAATAATGGTTGCAACCTCACCGAACATTTACAATTCATATACATATGCATTTACACAAGCAAAAAAGTTTAGTCAATCATATAGCATATTCGGGTACATTCTATATTTCGTATCATGTAAACGTATCAAGCATTTATCATATACTCGTATGGACATGTAAGCTCCTTTAGTACTAACACATAATAACAAGAAATAGCAAGAACTACAAACTACTACTTAACAACAACCTACCAATAGCATACACTAGATACACCAAGTAAATCCAATGATCCCACATTAGCCTATCTTAGGAGGTAAATTTCCCTATTTTTCCAAACTCCAATCAATCTGATTTTGGTATGGAATCGAAGCTTATCGAATTTAGATAGTCCTAGAATCAAATAAAACTCAATTCGGAGTTAAATTGACCAAGTTATGGTCTTTGAAAAATTGTTGCGCAAAGACATCACAAGGAAAAACTTGAGAATGGCAAAGAATAGCTTGAAATGGGCTTGCCTTACTTCTTCTTCCTCTCCTTCTCTTTCTTTTCTTCTTCTCTTGGTCGAAAATGGGAGTGTGTGTGGTGTGTGTAGTGTTTTTGTGTGTGTATGTGGTGTAATGTATGTTTTTGATTGAGCATGAATAGTGTTAGGATATTTGTTATTTTATTTTAGGACAAGAGTGCCCCTCAACTAACTTATGTATTTCTAGTTTGTCATTCTAGTGTTAATTCTAACTATCTTGGTTTTAGTTTAGTTACTCTAGTTAGTTAGTGAACTTAGTTGGTTCCAATTAATAGCTACACGATATAATTTACTCACATGCACATTAAACGATACAATACATGTAAATCGAGATGAATGCACATAAAATGATTTAATTATTGCTTACGTTATCTAAATTACTCAAAGACACATAGTTGAATTTAAATACACGTTAAGTGAACATGTGCACGTAAAATGATATAAATATACGTATTTCGAAATAAAAGCACGTGAATCAAAGTAAATACACGTTAATTGATATAATTGTATATTAAATGATGTAAAAATTTATGAAATGCTATAAAATGCACACGAGCTCTATACGGCCTCGGTGCGGGGTCTCATAACCTCCCCTCCTTAACAGAATTGTGCCCTCGCAATTCATTCTTTATTCTAAGGCTATTAGAGCTCAATCATCAAATAAAATCCTCGACATATGGTACATGATTTCACTCACTAGAGGAAGTGTTACTTCTTATTTGTAAGGCTTGCTAAATATGGTAAAGACATTCTTCGATCATTGTAATAGTAACTCCATCATCAACCTACAAGAATATTTCTAATACCATAAAGCGGAAGTAGTTTCTACACTTATCAAATAGCGTCAACATAGATGTCCAAGCTCTCGAAACCTATTACCTTCAAATGTTAATAAAGTGTAGCTTAACATTTATAGCATACACGTATATCTACTTTAATCAATCACTTAAGCCAAGAACCCATTCATCACCTCTTCTAAATTTTCACTAATCATAACACTTCTACCCTTTTTAAAACCAAGCAAAGAGTCTCCTACACATCAAGTAACACATAGAATTCATCAAGATACAATCTAACACCGAGAGGCTTTGAACTTTTATCCTTAATCCCTCAAATGATTTCATCTCTTACCATTAAATAAGTAGGTAAATGTCCTTAGTCATAGATTCATCCAACTATGGCTCCTAGGTTTAAAATTTAAACTCCAAATGAACTTTAATATGTCGATCCTAGTCAATAGTAATATACATACCTTATGGTACAACTTGTTTCATTCTTGTACGCGCATCAATGATATTTCAAATGGATTCATTCTTGAATAACCTCAAATTCCAACCCTTTAGCCAAGATTAAGTTCCACAAGTACAATAATCAAGATCCCAAGGATACACTAGTAATATTATGATAATTCTAAGATCACGTCGCATTTCACCATGACCTAACCTTCAAGGCTTTACTCTTATAATGACGCGCAACTACTTCCAATTAGTCTATTAACATTCGAATAGTTTGTCACTTCAATCAATCTCAGGGAGTTAACTTCGATAAATAATTATTCTATCCTAATTAATTCCACTCTTGCAACTAAACATCCTAATTAATTCCACTCTTGCAACTAAACATCATTGGCTTAACTTCCACAATTCACTTTTTAGGTACCAAATCATGATCTTAACATCAACTTAGTAAAACTGAAACGAAACCCAATGACATCTATATCATAATCCATAAGCAATTGCGGTACGATTATAAGTTACACACATAAGACTAGCATATAAGGTCTGGGGTTTCATTCAAGTCTAAATTCACATATATTACTCTATGTCTATTATCCCTCAAGATGTCTTAGTACCGATAACATTAAACACCTATAACCGAGAGTCATGACTGAGGGTACAAGTTAAGTAGACCTTAAATTCACTATTAACACTTTTGGACATAACTTACCCTCCCAAATGCATTATAACACTGGATTTTGCTAACGGCTCAAGTCTTAATCATATCAGAACTAAGACTAATCACCTAATGTATATCACATATCTTAACCACATATACTACATAAATCCTTCCTTCACCAATACTCCAAACTCTCTAAGCAGTTATAGCACGATAACATTCTTACCCAACATCCCTTGACTAATACCTCAAGTAGATTAGTAGTCATCAAGGTTCATAAATCTGAGTTCTAGAGTTCATACATCTAATTGGTGCAATTAACACCTAACTACAAGCGAGTAAGAACTTGGTCGTATCGGCATTTCATTAAATCCCAAGGACCCACAACATCTAAAATATCTTAGTCTAATCTAAACCTTATAATCCATAAGTGACCATTAAAGATAGAATAACTCCCAATGTATATCAACATCAATAGTTATTATAAGCCCTCTAAGATCGTGACTTACAACCTACATATTGGCAAAGTCATTCTCGTAATCTTTTCCAGTAACCGAAATAAGTAACTCGGCATATCAAATTATATACTTCCTACGTCACATGAGAATGCCACTTTATTTACTCATTTAGTTGGTCCTAATATCACCATCTACTTCTACTAAGTCGAACTACTTAAATGCATCTATGTACATGTATAATCCATCTCCAATATTGCTCCAGCCATTACATCAACTTCGTCTGAAAGAAATCAACTTATATGGTCTACCTAATATCCAACATTAAGCTTACACTCAAACCCTATGAAAAGCTTAGTCCTTCGCAAAACTAAATATTCATCTTAAGTATCATATTTATCTAATCTTATGGATCATTGCCTATTATTCTAGCCATTTATGACCTTAAGAGATTAGTACGGGTCAACTCACACATGCAAATATTATAATCATACCCAACATATAGATTTCATATAAGTAAGAAGTAGTTATGTCATGGAAGTCACATAAGATTCACATAAGCACGTATAGCACGTAAGTTTATGTAAGCATATCAAACACATAAGTCCACGTAAGCATACATAGACTTCCAAGCATGTTCTTATCCTAGGTCTTCTACTCGTAGACCAGGGGTTCTATGCCCAGCTTGCGCTTAGCTAACTAGCTAAGCTCTGATACCACTCAAAGGTGTCACGCCCCGACCCTGACCCCGACCCCGACCCATTGCTAGGCTAAGGACGAAACATGACGTTCATAACACTTATTCATGAGATTAATAACTTAATGATCTTAAAACCTGTGAGTATTAATTTGATAACCCGAACATCCTTTATAAATACCATAAGAATATTGAAAAGACTTCCAAAATTCTCCCAAAACATCGGCCTTAAAGGATTACATCACCCTATTACGTAATTACAAGACTTGAATTCATACATTCCATCATCCCAAACTTAGGTCTCATAAGATTAATAACCTAACTTAACTAGGTGTCAAAAAAAAAACCAAAAGAATATTATAGCTTAATCAGTTGAACAAATTTACATAATCTTATATTTTCACCAAGAAGTTCATCTTCATAGGCAAACACGTAATCAACTAGGATGGAAATCCATCACAACACATCAATATAGCTTGCAACCACATGGGAGCTTGCTCGGCTAATCGTCACCTAAAATTGTTAGAAAGAGGGGTGAGCTAGATCCTCACATATAGCTCAGTGAGGATGGAATAAGAAGGGTTTTCGCAAGGTTTTATCTTTCCGAAGTCAATTTGATAAAACGTGCCATTCACATAAGAATTTACGATCGAGAATACAAGATATACAATCAAGGTTCAATAACAATTAACAATCGTGCAATGCATAGAATATTGTAACGAGTACATTCATTAGCAATCATAAATCATGTCTTCCCCAGAGGTATCATTGGTTCCCGGCTATTAGGTTGTTCCGGGGTATTCAATGGCGCTCGGCAAGAGAAGGAGTCAACATAATCATAAATCATATCTTCCCCCGAGGTATCATTGGTTCCCGGCATTTAGATTGTTCCGGGGTATTCAATGGCGCTCGGCAAGAGAAGAAGGCAATACAGTGGTAGCCGAGGTATACCGGCAAGCCCAACGCTGCCCAGAGTTCCCGTCACTACCTCATTCAATAATGGTTGCAACCTAACCGTGCATTTACAATTCATATACATATGCATTTACATAAGCAAGAAAGTTTAGTCAATCATATAACATATTTGGGTACATTCTATATTTTGCATCATGTAAACGTGTCAAGCATTTATCATATACTCATATGGACATGTAAGCTCCCTTAGTATTAACACATAATAACAAGAAATAGCAAGAACTTGCAAACTACTACTTAACAACAACCTACCAATAGCATACACTAGATACACCAAGTAAATCCAATGATCCTATATTAGCCTATCTTAGGAGGTTAATTTACCTACTTTTCCAAACTTCAATCAATCTGATTTTGGTATGGAATCGAAGCTTATCGAATTTAGATAGTCCTATAATCAAACGAAACTCAATTCGGAGTTAAATTGACCACGTTATGGTATTCGAAAAATTGTTGCGCAAAGCTAAAAAACCAAGTCGGGTGGTTACTCGCCCGGCTTGTCGACCGGCTAGTCATCTGGCTTTTCCAGTGAATTTGGTCAAATGTCGGGCGTGTTTAGTCGAACGACTAGTCAACCGGCCTGGGCAAAATACACCCATAAATTCTCATTTTTCTGCTCATTTTTTGCCATTTTGCTCCCGACCTTCAACCAAGATTCTAGCATGCTTAAGATGGATTATTAGGCAACATACATGAGTTCTAAATCAACCAAACATTCGTCCAACAACATCTATCCATCAAAACTCCCAAAAATTCATAGAAGCTCATGAACACCAAAAATAGCATTCAATCCCCAAAATGCTAGATTCATGCTACTAACTCTTCCAAACAAGATTTACAGGGTTCATCAAATACAAGATCAATAACAAACTCACCACACAACTTTACAAGGTCATCAAATCACAAGTTGGGCAATTCCTAGATCTACAACACAAAGTACACTCAATCCACACCATGAGTTCTATACGTACATATAAGTAAGATTAATCAATACATTTATGTCATACAATCTTGGATGAATTTTAAAACTTTGAATGAAAACTCCCTCACCTTAGATCTTGAATTTGAAAACAAGGAAAAGCAAGACACAACAAAGAAAAGCTTGAGAATGGCAAAGAATAGCTTGAAATGGGTTTGCCTTCCTTCTTCTTCCTCCTCTTCTCTTCATCTCATTCTCTTTCTTTTCTTCTTCTCTTGGTAAAAAATGAGAGTGTGTGTGGTGTGTGTAGTGTTTTTCTGTGTGTATGTGGTGTAATGTGTATTTTTGATTGAGCATGAATAATGTTAGGATATTTGTTATTTTATTTTAGGACAAGAGTGCCCCTCAACTAACTTATGTATTTCTAGTTTGTCATTCTAGTGTTAATTCTAACTATCTTGGTTTTAGTTTAGTTACTCTAGTTAGTTAGTGAACTTAGCTTGTTCCAATTAATAGCTACACGATATAATTTACTCACATGCATGTTAAACGATACAATGCATGTAAATCGAAATGAATGCACATAAAATGATTTAATTATTGCTTACGTTATCTAAATTACTCAAAGACACATAGTTGAATTTAAATACACGTTAAGCGAGACATGTCCACGTAAAACGATATAAATATACGTATTTTGAAATAAAAGCACGTGAATCTAAGTAAATACATGTTAATTGATATAATTGTATATTAAATGATGTAAAACTTTATGAAATGCTATAAAATGCACACAAGCTCTATACGGCATCGGTACGGGGTCTCGCAACTGCAGCACTGACTATTGTAATGCCCTGATCCCTCACAGAATCAGAACCAATAATAGCAACCTGATCCAATCTCCAAGGCACGAAAAACAAGAAAAAACAGACAAAGTTTTCCCTGTACCTAGGCCAAACCAAAACCTGTACTCAGAATAATTCAACCACAAACAATGACTGCAACATATATAAAGTTTCATTCTAGTACATATGACCATTCTAGCAAACTTTAACATTAATTACAAGCCCTTACATTTAAGAAATCACACAAGACCTTCTAAATGCCAAGTGTTAATGTTCTAAATCGCTAGGTGGTAAAATCTACGCGCTAAGTGACTACTAATGTTCACAGACTGTACTATTCATACGAGACACTATTTCCTCCAAAAATCACACTCCCGAGATACTATGCACAAACTTTTCGATGGATGAACTCAAGAAATAAGTCAAGTAAGGTAAATATGTATGTAAATAAAATTAATAAAATCAAATGAAATTCCCTTCGGGCTCAGAGCTTCCCATTCAAATAATGGAAACAACTCAATTAAATGCAAGTAAAATAAATTCAAATAATAGAATTAATAAGATAATAATTTCTTACAAATTAATTAAACACAAATTTAAATTAAATGCAATTAATTATCGATGCACGTTTCCAAAGAATATGAAAATTAATGTTAATAAATAAATGCAATAATTAAAGTAAGCATATAATTATATGCAAATAAATAAATCAACTATATGCTCAGTTCGGGGTGTCACACTCTTCCTCCTTAAAACAATTGCGTCCACACAATTTTTCTTCAGAAGACAGAACCCATGGAACCGCATCAATTCTGACCTAGGTATACAAGATGAAGCACTGAATGCCAACTTCTGATTACTAAATACCGATTGTCGAGTAAGAGCACCGCACCAAACTATCAATAAGGAACTCTAGTAAGAATACCAAGAAAATACCAAATGAAAATCCCGAATAAGGATGCCAAATAAAGGCTTCGATTAAGAATACCAACTCATAATTCCAAATGAAACTCCCTCTGAATAAGAGCACCATATAAGAATTCCAAATAAGATTACTGGACAAGAAGTCTAAACAAGAATTCTGAGTAAAAATACCGAAGAAAATACCAATGAAGAGTGTCTAATACCAAGTAGAATACCCGAGTGCCGAATAATATTTTTGAAGAGAATAGTGAAGAAGAATACCAATGGCCGACTACTGAATATTAATCTCCGAGCACTGAATACCATTCACTAATCACCGATAGACAACCGATCAACTGCCCCCTCTTTCTGTTGGTTCATATCTTTTAGAAGGTCCGATATTGGTCATCTCTCTATAGGGGGAAGATATTATTTACCATTTTAACGGGTAATGCATGTATGCAGTTGCTATCACATAAGGTATACACTTTCTAGTACCCACATAACACATTTGATACAATTTCCATATACTATACAACTATCACATATGCACAATTAATACTCTAACTAGTATACAACCATTAACCATGTTAAAGTTCAATAACACCTAGTTTACTTAATAGGATAACTTAGTATAAATAACAACTTAGGTTATGCAACTTAAATACACACATTCCTAATAACAACTAGGGCAAGTAATTGTTCACAGAAACACTTAGAGGCACATATAGTCATATAAATTCACATATCACATATTCTTCTTATATTACGCAAGTATGACACATAAGTGCACACATTCAGTCAAAGACACACAAGTCTCACATGCAGGCACACATATTCATGCAAGAATACACTTAACACGCACGCACTCAAGGGTTGCTACCCGATAGACCGAGGACCCTATCCTGGTTGAGAGCTGTTTAAACTCTGATGCCACCTGTAACACCCCGATCCTTCACGGAATCAGAACCAATAATAGCAACCCGATCTAATCCCCAAGGCACGAAAACAAGAGAAAATAGATGGAGTTTCCCCTGTACTTAGGCCAAACCAAAACCTGCACTGAGAAGAATTCAACCACAAATAACGACTGCAACATATATAAAGTTTTATTCTAGTACATATGACCATTCTAGCAAACTTTAACATTAATTACAAGCCCTTACATTTAAGAAATCACACAAGACCTCCTAAATGCCAAGTGTTAATGTTCTAACTAGCTAGGTGGTAAAATCTACGCACTAAGTGACTACTAATGTTCACAGGTTATACTATTCATGCAGGATACTATTTCCTCTAAAAATCACACTTTCGGGATGCTATGCACAAAATTTTTGTTGGACAAACTCAAGAAATAAGTCAAGTAAGGCAAATATGTATGCAAATAAAATTAATAAAATCAAATGAAATTCCCTCCGGGCTCGGAGCTTTACATTCAAATAATGGAAACAACTCAATTAAATGCAAGTAAAATAAATTCAAATAATAGAATTAATAAGATAATTATTTCTTACAAATTAATTAAACACAAATTTAAATTAAATGCAATTAATTATTGATGCACGTTTCCAAAGAATATGAAAATTAATATTAATAAATAAATGCAATAATTAAAGTAAGCATATAATTATATGCAAACACTTAAAATAAGCATATACGCATATGCAAATAAATAAATTTACTATATGCTCGGTCCGGGGTGTCAAAACTATTCCACCAAATTTGGCCTTATCGTCACCAACAATAGAACTGCTGACCTTGGTGCAGATGTTCTATAGCCTATAGGGAACAATGAACCAGATCTTGGAAACTCAGGATTTCACTACACTGGTGGCCCCAGGAGCAGCACCAATCAAACTTCCGATGTATCACCCCCGACAGAACTCGTATGGACTAGGAGATTGACCTCTAGTCTCTAGCAGTAAGATGGAGACATAGACTCAATTAAACCAGTAGATGGACTTGAGAACACTTGAGCTAGGCTGCAGGAAGTAGGTTTTAAGGGACTAGAAACCTCACAATTCTGTCATGGCCATTATCGTAAAAGGAACTGACATTTCTCAAGGGAGATCCAAGAGGAAGCAATCCCAAAGAGATATAAGCTTTCGACTCTGTCCACTTATGACGGTACAGTAGATCTAGAGGACCATTTACAGGTTTTTTTTATCATCACATAAATTTTTATGATGTGTCCGACCTGGTTAAATACAAGGATTTTCCCACTACCTTGGTCGATGTTGCTCGTAAATGATTTTCAAAGCTACTAGTAAGGTTAATAAGGAGTTATGAGCAGCAATCCAATGAATTTTTGGATTGCTTTACTAGTAGTAAGCAACCCTTCAAGCTCACTACTTCGTTGCTCAACATTAAGCAACGAAAGGGAGAAACGCTTTAGGAATACACTCAAAGGTTTAATCAAACAACGCTTGATGTCCTGGAATACAACAATTCGTAGCTTTGGTATTCTTTATGCAGGGTTTGAAGTCGCAATCCTTCCAGGACTCCCCAGCTCGGAAAGCATTGCTGACCCTTTCAGAGTTGATGGCCAAGGCAGAAAAGTACATACGCTCAGAGAAAGTCACATTGGCCAAACGAGAGGAAGAAAGGGACCTCAGAAAGCACAATCTTGGGAGAGGCAAAGACACCAAAGCTGATTAAGAAAGGGGTGAAGGTTCTTTAGCATGGAAATCAGATATAGAGCAGCAGAAAAACGAAGAATAACACTAAATATTTCTAGAGAACCAAGAATTGTAATCAACCAAACATGCATCATAAGTGAAAACATGATATCTAAGCATAAAGTGAATTTGAAATTTTGTTACATCTTAAAGAAGACTCTGAATTCAATAGCTTGGATTGGAGATCACAACGTAGCAGCCCTCTACTATCTCACACACACCACGTCGAGGCTAGAATGAGATGAAACATTCAATCCCTCGAGCTTGAGAGAGAGGCACACGAATCCTAATGAGAGAGAGTGTGTGACAACTATAGAGAGAAGAGTAATCTAGGGTTTTTACTAGAAATTTTGAACTTCTTAGGTTTTCTTGTTAATGCTATATTTATAATGTGCTCATACTTCTCAGTATTCGCACCTTAACCCCATACCTTACGGGATCTTCATAAATTCAACCTAAACTTTTTTTTAATCAACTTCTAGTTAATTAGACATCAACCCTAATATTAATTGACCCTCAATTAATTCTTAACTTAACTTAATACGCAAGTCACTTTCCTAAACTGACCTCAACCTTAAGTCAAATATTTGACTATCAAATATCATCTCTCTATTGCATACTCGAATAGTTTCCAAAACCTATTCTTACCATATGCAACGTGCCATGTCTTGCTTATAGATAGAACCTAAGAAAGTCCTTGTTCTAGGATGACTTATCCATTCTATCCTTTATAGTCCTAACCCTTCAATTTGTGTGCGATCCTGTAGGTTCGAGTGTCAAGCCTGTAGGAGCTGGGATAAGTACCAATTAACCCATCTCCATAAGTACACCTTTTAGTTGCTATTAATTAAGGTTGGCGTCTAGCAATACTCCCCGATAACCAAATGACTCGAATGCTTAATCCAAGCTTTCTTATTCATGAACCTTTTGGTGACTAGTTAACGTACAGTCCATTCCTTTCACTAGATTCCCTGAGTTCGCCCTAGGGTATGGTTAATGTTATGTTAGTCAAACCCTAATAGGCTCACTCCTATGTTTCGTTGACTTTTTCTGTATGATCCAATCATACTACCATAGCCATGGATTTCTGTCAACATCTCTATGAGATGACATAAGGCATACTCTCTTTCATCCAGAGTGGTGGATCCTCACAACGATACTTACTAGTTTCACAAGTACTTGACTTTACCCGAATCCTTATTCAAGTAGGTCTTATCTTCTTCCTTTTTGTCAAGGGCCAAAGTACAGCGAGTTGCTTGCAAGCTACTATGGTGCCCTCGAGTCAGAGGAGTACTTTGCACAATTATCACCTAAGAACCTTCTCATTGACTTAGGCGGATGAAGCCCCTATTGAGTGTTCTTGGCAGACCGTGTTCAATGTACATAGCTCTATATGCACCCATGTATTAGCATTGACGTCTCATGCCACTTGGTCGACGAGATCAACCTTGATAGTACTAACTACATGTCAGTCTTGCCCGATTCATCAATGCCTAGTCTTGATGAATCCTACGACCTAGGACAGGTTTTAGGTATGTCTTAGGTGTTGATTCTCATCAACCATAAGCTTTTATGGCTTGACCCTATACCAACATATCCAAGGGTTTTATCTCTTATCCATAATATGCAGTTAGACAGTATATGAATGTATAAGAGATAAAGATAAAAGCCATATGATACTTTTATTTGATTAAAGCTTTATAACAATGATTGTTTCGTTACACAAATATCCCTATCATTCTACACCGAAAGCTTTATGTGTGATATTGCCAATGAGACAGAAACTGAACCCAAGGCAAAGGCCTCATTGGCAATATCACACAGCCTGGCATTGAACTCCGTGATAGTTTCATCTTTGTTCATCTTCAATTCTTCAAATCTTGTCGCAAAAATTTTAAGTTTTGATACCTTTACAGCTGCAGTGCCTTCATATGCTATCTCCAAAATCACCCATGCATCTTTGGCTGATTTACACGTTGAAATCAATTTGAATTGGTTTATGTCAACTGCATTGAAGATGGCATTCAATGCTTTGGAATTGTAATTCGCCAATAGATCTTGTGCTTTTGTCCATTGTGTTTCAGGTTTTGGTGCAATATTGCCTTGTGCATCAGTAATTGTAGGATGCACCCAACCTGTTAGAACTGTTTTCCAAGCTTTCTCATCAATGGACTTGATAAACGCCCTCATGCGTGCCTTCCAGTATGAGTAGTTTGTGTCATCGAGAAGAGGTAGTTTATTGATTGATCTGCCATCACGTAGAGTGTCCATATCTGCAAAAATAACCAGAAAAACTCTTCCAAAGATCTAACTGAATCAGTTCAGTAACCTACTCTTGATACCACTTGTAAGTTTCTGGTTATTCGCTTGTTATAACAAAAGTTAAATAAAACAAATATACGAATGCAGAAAGTAAGGACACCGAGATTTAACGTGGTTCAACCGTGCGGTCTACGTTCACAGGACCTCCCCTGGTCCAACAAACCTGTTTCATTAATAAACAGTAAGTTACAACATCAACGGACTTACACAAGTAAAGACTCCCTCTTGACATTTGACGCCTCGATGAAGAACTCCTTAATGAATCTTAGTTTGGTGAGCTCCCCTCGACTTGCAACGTTCTCTCCCGAGAACTACACCTTCTTCTCCTGAAGAATTAATAGAACAATAACAAACTAAAAACTCTTCCTATCAAAGATTAAAACAATAAACATAGCGGAATCATAAATAAGCTGTTTGTTTCACAGTCTGCTGCAGCAATACATGGATTATCAGATTTCCTCTGTTACTGACTTCTGTTGCAGCACATCGTCAATCTGCTGCAGCAAAACCTGACAGCTCGAAAATATTCAACCAATTTCCTATTTTCAGCTATGTTTCTAGCCCTTTTTCCTCTCATTCTTTTAGACGTGTGAGGCTCTGTATATATGTTGAATTAGTTGCCTAAACCTTTACATGGTAATCCGTGCTTTGGCTTTGAGTTGTATGGAAATACTTTGTCTCCAAGCAATTCTTGAATAAGAAAACCTTCCTTTCCTTCAATCACCTTTAATGTAGATGTCAATTTGCCTTTTCAACTCTCTTATAAATATGCTAAACTTGTCAATTATAATTCTTCAAACATATATGCATATACCATAATTAAATTCTAATTAAATTCAGTCAAAGCATAATTTTGGCAAAACACAAGCCAATTAATTTTACATCACTTGTTGCAGCAAGGGGTATAACATATACATTGACCTATTGGTCTCTCACTATTTTTCGGTACTCACACTACCCTCATGGTATGTTCGTGAGCCTTTCTAGGTCTCAAGGTGGGGTTAGGATCCGTTCTCGCTTATACATAACCTCTAGGAGGTAAGAACCAGGCATGCATACCAGAATGGTAGGTCATCTTAGCCAGTTGTATCTCTATACAACTTCTAGCTTGTTTAGCCCTTTACCCCGCCAAGACCCCTATGAGGTAGGGACCATCTACCTAAGACCCCCTAGAAGGCAGGGTCAACCCTTTCACATCATAGTTAAATGATCAATCATCTACTATGATGGAAGGGCTACGATTAGACACCCAGTGTCGATTAATCACTTACTAACTTAATATTGCTTGGAGGGAATTATTAATCTTATTTAGTTTGGTCTTATCATTTTAATATGCATGTATCATACATGATAGTGCATAGGCCATATGTATAGATTAACATGCATTCAATGCGATTATATATATATATATATATATATATATATATATATAAACCTAGAAAAGATCCCTAGAATGAATGTAAGTGACAATTAAGGAAACTTTATAATTATCCATAATTGGAAACTTCTTCCCAAAATGGAAACTGTCATTCGTCCATTGGCCTACCATTTTCAGTCTTCATCTTGATCTTCATATATCTCTACTCATATACTAGTCTTATCATACTACATTCATCACTTTCCAAAAACAGAAACCCCTATATAGGGGGATGTTACATAAGAGGGAGAAAGAAGAAATTACAACTAGTGATAAAGAGAATGCGAGATACACAAGCTGTGAGACCCCAGACCCGCATATATGTGCATTTACTACTTATTGCCATTTATGTGTATTCGTCTCGTTTAACGTATATGCACATGCATTTACATATTCTAAGTTTCGTAAATATTAATTATGTGTGATTGATTTGCAATGGAACTAAACTAGTTGTAATTAAACTAGAATGACAAACTACTAGATAATGTTTAGTTGGGAGGCCAATTTGGTCCATTAGCTTTTATAGTTATCCTACCTAATAATTGACCAAAATAAAACAAAACCATAACACAAAACACACATACACACACAATCAGATCTCTACACACACACACACACTAAAACACGGCTGAAATACACACACACAAAAGAGGAAAGAAAAAGAGAAAAAGAGAAGAAAGAAGAAAGGAAGAAGGAGTTTGAATTTGTTCTAGCCAAGAATAGGTGAGGGATCATCCTTGTATGCATTTTTGTTGATTTATTTTGCTTGTATCAAGAATGAAATGTTGTAGACAATTGTGTGTTTGGGCTATAAATGCATATAAAATGAGTTATTATGTGTGTAGAAAACTTTGCTAACTTGGAAATGCTTATGAAGTGAACTATGGTATATTATCTAGTTTGTAGCTTTGTCTTGCTTCTATGATCTGAAAATGAAGACTAAGTGTTTGTTTAATTGTCTAAGTGAAGTTAGAAGGTTTTATATGTTCAATTCATGCCTTAGCAATTGTTTAAACTAGCTAAATGCAAAAAGACAACAAAAGTGCAAATTCGGATAGTACACTGCTGCTGTGTTCTAAAGCCCTTTTGATACAGTAAACGTGCTCGGAAATTAATGAAATTTGTACAGAATCTAGATTAGGCAGTTTAGAACAAATGTTTATTTATAGTGCTAAGGCTAGTTATAACGTTTTGACCCTCCGATTTAACCATTTTGGAAATGTGTCCTGAAAATCGCTGAAGCAGAGGCAGTTTGTGCAGCTGCACGGAAAAGGTCGTAACTTGCTGAATTTATATCGGAATTGAGCTCTGTTTGATTCTAAAGTTATCTCCACTCAAAGAGCTATGTTTATATGTAAAAATAAGAGAATTTGGAGATCCATAACATAGGGAATTGATTTGATAAAATTAAATTTTGTTGGAAGAATGGGCGATAAGCATGTTTTGGTAGTTGAGTTTTTTGTTTTGTTAAAGTTAAGTGGTTAAATGTTAACTTAGCCATTAATTTGAATTCAAGGTTAGCTAAAGACCAAGATGGTAGAGTCATATGTAAAGCTATCTAGAAAGAACTAAGGGCATTAACGAACTAAATGCGTGTTAGATGATGAAATGTACTTGATAATTGTATTACCTTGCATGTTCAAAGTGTAGTTACTTTTGTTGTTTATGAAATTCTTGTTCTATTGCCTAGGTTGTTAGAATTCTAGTGTAGTTAATATCATTTGTAAGATTAAAGAAATGTTTTAGAGTTACTTGTACTGCTTTAAACTTTTAAAGTGAATGGATTGCTAGTTGTGTTAGCTTTGATTGGGTTGATAAAGTCTATTTGTTTGGATTGGCACATGGTTATGACTTGGGTGAGGATATAGTTGGTCTGTGTATATAAAATTGATTGATATCTTGTTTTTCGTGAGAAAATGAATAATCCGTGTGAGAATATGTTTATGACTTGAATACTTAATCACCTGAATGATTACTTGATTATATGCTAAGTTGTGATGATTTCTGTTTGAATGTTATCTCAGTTATGTGATTAATCGGCGTGCGGTGTAAATCACCTGAATGTACTGGGGTATGCCTCCCGATTGGGCGAAGTGTCGGAATATAATTCCGGAATGTACCGGAGGCTATTACAAGAATGTACCGGAGTTTATCTCCTGATTGAGTCAAGCTTGACTAAGTGATATTTGGATTAATTGTCTTAATTGCCTTACTCATCTTGTGGTCATCTATCATGTAACTCTTGCTTGGACCCTTGTCCTTGGAGAGTTACCTTGGATTGTGATCTGGTAGTTATATCGTATACTTATCTTGATGTGGTTATTCTCTTTCTTTTGTTATGTGATGCTTAATTGTTAATTGTACATTGATCTCGCCTTGTTAATTGTGTTTATGTGGCTATTGTATTTCCTTGCTTATTATTTATTGCTTGTTATTAGTTATAGTTTCCTAAATATGCTAATTGGTTTTATTCCCTCGAAAGAGTACTTTATCTTGTTAATTGATTTTATGTTTTATATGCATTGCACGAAGATATTTTTTGAAAACTCCCCGATTATATGTTCTTTCCCTCACTGGGCGTACGAGTGTTATATGCTCAACCCTCTTTCTAACCATTTCAGGTTAGAAGATTGAGAAAGAGAAGGTCGGAATACTCCTTGAATGAAGTTGTTTTAGCTAACTGTGTTATATGTGATCTATGTAAAGCAAATGAGGAATTTGTCTTGTAATATATTTGTGTCCGATTAAGCCCTATATGTATTTATGTTGCACCATAGAGGATTGTATTTAAATATGCCAACTGGCATGTAATAACTTTAAAGATTTATCTTATTGTCTAAGTAACTTGTATGCTTGGGTGAAATGAGATAGGGAATGGTTAAAAGATTTAATCTTTAAATAGATTGAATAAAGAACATTAGAGTGGTATGATAACTGATTTTATAACCCAGTATTTCAATAGCTTATAAGATCACATGCTTGCTTGTGTACTTTTGTCGAGTTTGTTGAGTTCCAAGGTTCGGATGACCTTGAGGAGTTTGTTGTATGTGTTGATATCGGAGGATGGGAATTGCGAATGAGTTGTTTTGTGGTTATAAAGCCTGTGTGCAGGTTTTGGGTAGTCTTATAAATAGGGAAAACTCTGTCCGTTTTCTCTAAATTTTATGCCCGGGTTAGGAATTGGGTTGAGAATAACATGATTAATAAAAGTCTCGATTCCGTGAGGGATCGGGGTGTTACCCAAGCCCCATTTCAAAAAATACATTCATACATTCATTTACGTGAAAATGCAAATCATACATTCATGCATGACTCTAAGCTCCATAACCATCCTATGCATAAACATTTATGAAATACAATATTAAAATTGACAAGTCATAAATCCTAGCCTCTTTTCATTTTTTCGCATCTCCCTTGGATTATGTTGGCATACATATACTTGCTCGTTGTTTTACCCCTTCATAATGGACTAATGAATTAATTGGGCCCAACTTATATCTGTAGGATAATTTGTTATACAAGGCCTAATACTCATCCCAAGCCTACTTAATGGTCCAACTAGAGTTCTTAGGCTTAATTTAATTTTTTCCAAGAAAACCCCTATAGTATTAAGCCTATGAATTTTTAGGCCCACTTGGGCTTTACCGAAACCCAATTAGTCAAGCATGTAATTTTAATTCAAAACCCACTGTCAAAATTAACTCTAGATTCTCAATCGTATTAACTTTGACTAAGTCAACAAATTAAATTGTCAAGTCAAAATTGGTCAACCTTGGTCAACTCACATAAAGCATGAGTTAGTTGACCTACCTAATTAATTAATCTGATTAGGATCTAAATCTATAAGAAAATTGGATTACAAAACTAACTCTTTGACTTTGACTTTCCAAATTCGTACCAAGACCAAATTCACGACCGAATATAGCAAGTAGGACTAGGGTTTGACCAACCTATTGACCTTGACACTGGAAAAATCATCCTAGGCTCATAGAAAATTGTTCTACCATGTTGGAGTAGAGAAACAACCCTCACAAGTGCCAAAAAAGAATTTCTCTTAAATCCGCCATGACAGACCTGTTACACTAACCTGACTGTAATTGACTCGTTTAATATATCTACACGATTCCAAAAATTTTAAAATTTCATACAAAGATATCCCTTTAAGTTTAGATAATTTTAGAATCAAAATGAACACGATTTGGATTTTTTGGACTGAGTTATGCCTCCTAGAACAAACACTGCTCAGTCTATCCAAAAAACAGTCTTGACAAAAACATGAACTGTTCATGCAATTTTTGACATATTAAACGATGAATTTATGGAGCGGGTATAGGCCTAAATGGTTCTACTATTCATTTAGAATAACATATCTAAAAATTAGCCATAAATAATGAGTTTTAATATGACAAACAAACAATATAATCTCAGTACGTAGAAAACAAGTTCATGTTTTCAATGCATGTTTGGGTAACTCTGATTGTCACGCCCCAACTCGACCCCTCCTACAATCAGTCAGGACGCAACGGAATTTCGGCAGTATAACAACAGTAATTAGGATACCGAGGCTCTAAACCAATCTCATTAGAACATCATACACCAAACTCCACAACCATACAACAAACAACTCCTCAATTAAAAACAACAACATACAACATAATCATATTATACAATAATCATTCTTTCATTATACGCCTCCGTTCCAACATAATACATGAACTTCAATATACATTGCAAAACATGTTGAAACAAAAGAAAGACTACTAAGTTAGCCTCATTTAGATCATCATCTTTTCAACATCTTTTACATCATGAACTACAAAGCATATAAAAGTCAACTAAGTTAATATACAAGATAGTAAACAATACAACATCAAGGATAAGACTCAGGAACATAAGACTCATCCACGAAAGGCATATTTTCCTCTTCAGGAGGCACGTACCCATAGTCTTTCTCTACAACACCTGTATACATGCAATAATAGAGAGTGAGCTTATATAAAATAAGCCTAGTGAGGATCCGATAGATCTCGAGTAAGGTCTACTAAACTCCTTGGAATAATCCTTTGAGTCAGTAAACACACAATAACATCAATAATACTATCATCACATAATCTATATGACCATTCAATAAAGGATACACTAGTTGGTGTAGCTCCAAACGCCATCATGATCTCAACCATTCTTCTTGTAACTCCCTATTACTCACGCACCCGAGGTACCTCACTAGCCTCGCCCTCCATGACACCTCCGTCATGCGAGCTGGAGGTAGTCTCTGGTAGTCATGCCGTTTTCAACCCGACAGCCCGATGCTGCCCGAGAGGTGGCACACACATACCAAAGACCCAGCAATAATAATAAACATCAATCATTCACAGTACAGGAGGACAATCTAGAAGAATTGCCTGTCTCCCGGTTCATCAATAATCATCAATAATCATCTTTACATCAATATAACATTAATAATCAATTAGATAACAAATAACTAAGTTAGATGACAAAGTAGGCCATCCAACCGGACATGCATTAAATACACAATTAGACCCTAGTTTACCCATCAACAACTCATCATTCAATCACTCAAACACCACCCAATCATCTAAAGGCATAGTTTAAGAATTTAAAGAAAGACACCCTAAACTTCAAAAATTCATAACTTACATTCTACTAATCCAAACACCTCCAAATCAGTTTCTATCACTCACCCATTCAATCAACTACATTAGCCCTCTCGGAAAACCACCATAACACCTCCAAATCATGCCCGATAACCCAAAAACCCTAGTGTGTCATGGCTGAAATTTCCGGATTTTAGCACGGACATCACAATTGAAAATTCGGCATTACAACGGCGCTACCACATAATTATCAAACATTTAGAAATCGACGGCAATCGATTCCGATCAACACAACTCAAAATAATCAACATTAACCAAATTATTCAACTTTAAATACCCGAAAAATAATAATTATGCTACAACCGATAAAAACTCGTAGTATTACAGCTAAATGATCCCTAGCATGCAAGGAGCAATAATCTAACATCAGATTAGAATTCTAACGGTTCAATATTCATTTATACGTAAAAATGCAAAAGACAACTTTTGAGATCTAGAATTTTTCTCTCACCTTTGATGCAAACTAAGGCTATAAATAGGTAGAATGGATGCCCAACAAGCAAAATCAAGCTTTGAATGAAGTGATTTGGCCTTGAAATGAAGTTTTTATGTGAAAATTACTTTGAAAAAACCTTGAAAATGCTCTTATTCTTCCTCCCCCTTGAACTCACGGTTTTGTGTGTGTTTTGTGGTGTTTTTGGCTTGTTTTAATGTGTGTAACTACTTATGAGCAAGGTGGTCAACATTTAAATGAAAGTCAAAGTTAAAAACTTAGTATTTTTAGTGTTTTCTTGTCTTTAAATGCATTTTATTGATCACCAAGGTTCAAAACAATTATTCAACATCCAAGCTAGCTCAAATAGATTATTTTTAGGTGACAAGAAGTTTTACAATCAAACAATTTCACTCGAGTCGGCCTAAAACTCGATTTTCGCAAAAGTCGGTGTAAAAACCCTAATAAATTCCTAAGCCGATTTCAAAGCCGTTTTCATCAAACACAGGTCTATTAAAGTCCGTGGACTAGGTCTAGAAGGGTTAAAAAGACCAGTTTCAAAATTTTAGCGGACGTGTTTCGAAAATACTATTTACTGAAAATCGATGATAAAATTTCTGACTCCGTTTTTTATGAAAATTTCATGAATGCACATTTAGCATGTTTTAGGAGTATTGATACCAAAATTACCACATTCTAAGTCACATAGCACATAGACAGGTTAATTCACGCAAAATAAGGTAAAGCACGTAAAACGAGATAAGATAGAAAAGTGGGGTTTCACATTCTCCCCCCCTTAAAGAAATTGTGTCCTCGCAATTCTGCATCGATCTATAGAAAAGCTCAGATGCTGGCTCAAACATACGGATTGAAAGACCGAAAACCAAATTCCAAATACCATTTGAGAACACCAAGCAAAACACTGATCAAGGTCGTCGACAAGAATCCCCAGTTTAAGAAGCCTAAATAAGAATGGCGATTAAGAACACCGACTAAGACTTTCGAATAAGAATTCCAAATAAATTAACGAAGAAGAACGCCTAACATAGATCCCGTAATAAAGCACTAATCAAGAATACCAACTAAGACTTCGAACAAGATCACCATTGGAGAATACCGAATAAGAACCCCGAAATAAGAACTCGGAATAACACCATATAAGAATTCTACATAAGAATGCCGATAGAAAATACCAAAGAAGAATTCCAATGAGATATACCGAACATGAATCTTTATGTAGAACTCCCGAGGAAGAATACCGAAGAAAATACCAACGGTTGATTATGAAACACTGAGCTCTGAGCATTAAGTACCATATACTAATCACCATCTAAGAGTCCCTATAGTCAATATGTAGTCTTAAAGTAGCTCGACCCTCAATCGGAGTTTCACATACTTCTGTTTTACATACCCCTTAGTGACCAGCTAATATCGTGCATGTGCTAACTTCAATCATATAAGGCAAACTTTCTATTGGCATACTAGCACGTTGCACTCAAGTAGACATGATAAAAGAATATGTAGCACTGGAATCATTCAATACCTTAACTAATTGATTGAGAATAAGAAATTACCTTTCACTACTGCAGCTGTGATGCACTGCCTGTAGGTCTACCCTGGTAACCCTGGGTCACTGACCGATCCTTAGACCTTGGATACCTAGGACAATTCCTCGCTCTGTGTTGGTTGCTGCCACAACCCAAACATGTTCCTGCCTTATTCCGATAGTTAGACTCGAGATGCCCTTTTCGGCGGCAGAAAGTACAACGTATGACTTGATTCGCAGCACGATTCCCAGAAGAATCTGGAACCAATAAGGTAACTGAATCATCTTGTTGAGCTCTTACTATAGTAGACTTTTCCTGGGCATCCCTAACTGTAGTCAAACCCCGATCATTTTGCCATTTATGACAGTCTTCTTTCATGTGCTGATCACTGCCGCAACTTAGACATTTTCCCAATTTCTTCCAGCATCCGGTCTCAACATGACCCCTCTTGGTACAGAAATCACAAAATGAAACACGAAGAGCAACACTATTACCCATGAAACCCTAAACTGGCGAAACCGTTAAACTGCTCCGTTGTATCCTCAAGTCTACATGCCTATTTTGCCTCTGGAGCTGACTCTGCCGACTTTGAGGATGAAAATATCTTTGCTGGTCCTGAGGCTGAGAAAGTCTTCTACTCGATTGACTAGGCCCTGCACCTACCTCATTATTTCCTTTCTCAACTCTTGTTGCAGCAGTAAAGGCCTCACCATATGTGGAAAACTGAAAAGAAGTCAAGCTATCTCGAACCTCCGGCCTCAACCCTCGAATGAATCTATTAATCCTCTTTTCAGTAGTTTGCACCATACCCGGAGCATAATGTGACAGATTATGAAATCGGGCCTCATACTGCGTAACAGACAGGCTACCTTGTTTCAAAGACATGAATTCATTCCTATGAAGTCTTCCTCTGATTCCAAGAGCTCTGACAGTCATCCTTACTTCACCCAAAAGAGTCACCCGCAGTTATAACATATATACAATTATATCACATGAAGGTAAGTACAACATAATACATAATTAACATATAAAACAACATTGTCATATAACACACAATTTAGCATATAAGAAGCCAATATCACGTAAACAAGTTATATCACATAATAAGTTATAAACAATTAAAGTCTCATAAGCAACAAACTACCCATAGGTCAAATTGATTATGTAACTCATATTAATCACTCAAAGTTCCTTGCGCACCTAAAGCACGTTGTTTCACATAAGCAGGATATAAACAATTAAAACCATATAAACAACTAACTTCACACAAGACACTTCAATCACATAAAACAAATTTGTCACATAATGCACAATAATCACATAATGCACATTAATCACAACACATTGAGTACGTAAAACACGTTATCACATAAAACATATTGACCACATTAGTTCACTTAACACATAAACTATATTCATCACATAAAAAGTTAGACACATAAGTAAATTAATCACATAAGCATATTAACATATGTTTCACTTTTCTTTCACTTAATACATACTTGCATGCTTAGACCACTACCCACATTCCGAGGATACCCCGGCTGACAGCTAATCAAGCTCTGATACCACTTAAATGTCACGCCCCAACTCGACCCCTCCTACAATCAGTCAGGATGCAACGGAATTTCGGCAGTATAACAACAGTAATTAGGATACCGAGGCTCTAAACCAACCTCATTAGAACATCATACACCAAACTCCACAACCATACAACAAAAAACTCCTCAATTAAAAACAACAACATACAACATAATCATATTATACAATAATCATTCTTTCATTATACGCCTCCGTTCCAACATAATACATGAACTTCAATATACATTGCAAAACATGTTGAAACAAAAGAAAGACTACTAAGTTAGCCTCATTTAGATCATCATCTTTTCAACATCTTTTACATCATGAACTACAAAGCATATAAAAGTCAACTAAGTTAATATACAAGATAGTAAACAATACAACATCAAGGATAAGACTCAGGAACATAAGACTCATCCACGAAAGGCACATTTTCCTCTTCAGGAGGCACGTACCCGTATTCTTTCTCTACAACACCTGTATACATGCAATAATAGAGAGTGAGCTTATATAAAATAAGCCTAGTGAGGATCCGATAGATCTCGAGCAAGGTCTACTAAACTCCTTGGAATAATCCTTTGAGTCAGTAAACACACAATAACATCAATAATACTATCATCACATAATCTATATGACCATTCAATAAAGGATACACTAGTTGGTGTAGCTCCAAACGCCATCACGATCTCAACCATTCTTCTTGTAACTCCCCATTACTCACGCACCCGAGGTAGCTCACTAGCCTCGCCCTCCATGACACCTCCGTCATGCGAGCTGGAGGTAGTCGCTGGTAGTCATGCCGTTTTCAACTCGACAGCCCGATGCTGCCCAAGAGATGGCACACACATACCAAAGACTCAG
This sequence comes from Ehretia macrophylla, assembly GCA_037974665.1. NCBI lineage: Eukaryota > Viridiplantae > Streptophyta > Magnoliopsida > Boraginales > Ehretiaceae > Ehretia > Ehretia macrophylla. The sequence continues at coordinate 15,889,841 of CM075775.1, forward strand.
CAATAATAATAAACATCAATCATTCACAGTACAGGAAGACAATCTAGAAGAATTGCCTGTCTCCCGGTTCATCAATAATCATCTTTACATCAATATAACATCAATAATCAATTAGATAACAAATAACTAAGTTAGATGACAAAGTAGGCCATCCAACCGGACATGCATTAAATACACAATTAAACCCTAGTTTACCCATCAACAACTCATCATTCAATCACTCAAACACCACCCAATCATCTAAAGGCATAGTTTAAGAATTTAAAGAAAGACACCCTAAACTTCAAAAATTCATAACTTACATTATACTAATCCAAACACCTCCAAATCAGTTTATATCACTCACCCATTCAATCAACTACATTAGCCCTCTCAGAAAATCACCATAACACCTCCAAATCATTCCCGATAACCCAAAAACCCTAGTGTGTCATGGCTGAAATTTCTGGATTTTAGCACGGACATCACAATTGAAAATTCGGCATTACAACGGCGCTACCACATAATTATCAAACATTTAGAAATCGACGGCAATCGATTCCGATCAACACAACTCAAAATAATCAACATTAACCAAATTATTCAACTTTAAATACCCGAAAAATAATAATTATGCTACAACCAATAAAAACTCGTAGTATTACAGCTAAATGATCCCTAGCATGCAAGGAGCAATAATCTAACATCAGATTAGAATTCTAACGGTTCAATATTCATTTATACGCAAAAATGCAAAAGACAACTTTTGAGATCTAGAATTTTTCTCTCACCTTTGATGCAAACTAAGGCTAGAAATAGGTAGAATGGATGCCCAACAAGAAAAATCAAGCTTTGAATGAAGTGATTTGGCCTTGAAATGAAGTTTTTATGTGAAAATTACTTTGAAAAAACCTTGAAAATGCTCTTATTCTTCCTCCCCCTTGAACTCACGGTTTTGTGTGTGTTTTGTGGTGTTTTTGGCTTGTTTTAATATGTGTAACTACTTATGAGCAAGGTGGTCAACATTTAAATGAAAGTCAAAGTTAAAAACTTAGTATTTTTAGTGTTTTCTTGTCTTTAAATGCATTTTATTGATCACCAAGGTTCAAAACAATTATTCAACATCCAAGCTAGCTCAAATAGATTATTTTTAGGTGATAAGAAGTTTTACAATCAAACAATTTCACCCGAGTCGGCCTAAAACTCGATTTTCGCAAAAGTCGGTGTAAAAACCCTAATAAATTCCTAAGCCGATTTCAAAACCATTTTCATCAAACACAGGTCTATTAAAGTCCGTGGACTAGGTCTAGAAGGGTTAAAAAGACCAGTTTCAAAATTTTAGCGGACGTGTTTCGAAAACACTATTTACTGAAAATCGATGATAAAATTTCTGACTCCGTTTTTTATGAAAATTTCATGGATGCACATTTAGCATGTTCTAGGAGTATTGATACCAAAATTACCACATTCTAAGTCACATAGCACATAGACAGGTTAATTCACGTAAAACAAGGTAAATCACGTCAAATGAGATAAGATAGAAAAGTGGGGTTTCACACTGATACCAACTGAAGGTTCTCTAGCATGCAAATCAAATATAGTGCAGTGGAAAGACGAAGAATAACACTAAATATTTCAAGAGGACCAAGAATTGTAATCAACAAAACATGTATCATAAGTGAAAACATGATATCCAAGCATAAAGTGAATATGAAATTTCGTTACCTCTTAAAGAATACTTCGAATTCGATTGCTTGGATTGGAGACCACAATGTAGCATCCCTGTACTATCTCACAGACACCACGTCGAGGTAGAACAAGATGAAGCAATCAATCCCTCGAGCTTAAGAGAGAGGCACGCGAGAGAGAGTATGATGGCTATAGAGAGAAGAGTAGGCTAGGGTTTTTGCTGGAAATTATGAACTTCTTAGGTTTTCTTATTCATATTGTATTTATAATGTGTTCATACTTACCATATGCAACCTGCCATGTCTTACTTCTACATAAAACACGAGAAAGCCCTCGTGCTAGCCTGACTTCTCCATTCTATCCCTCATAGTCCTAACTTTTTAGCTTGTGTGTGATCCTATAGGTTCGAGTGCCAAGCTGGTAGTAGCTAGGACAAGTACCAATTAACCCATATCCACTAGAACATTTTCTAGTTGTTAGTAATCGAGTTTGACATTTAGCTATACTCCCTGATGACTAGATGGCTCGAATGCTTAATCTAAGATTTCTTATTTGTAAACCTTTTGGCGACTGGTTAACGTACAGTTCATTCCTTCCACTAGATGCCCCGAGTTTGCCCTAGGGTATGGTTAATGTCATGTTAGTCAAACCCCAATAGGCTCACTCCTATGTTCCGTTGAATTTTCCTATATGATCCAATCATGCGACCATGGCCATAGATTTTTATCAACATCTCTATGAGATAACATAGGGTGTACTCTCTTTCATCTAGAATGGTGGATCCTTGTAGCGATATGCACTAGTTTTGTAAGTACTTGACTATACTCGAATCCCTATTCAAGCAGGTCCTATCTTCCTCCCTTTTGTCTAGGGCCGAAGTATAGTGAGTTGCTTGCAAGCTACTATAGTGCCCTCGAGTCAGATGAGTACTTTGCACATCTATCACTTAAGAACTTTCTCATTGACTTAGGCAGATAAAGTCTACATTGAGTGTTCTTGGCAAATTGTGTCCAGTGTACATATCTCTATACGCACCCATGTATTAGCCTTAATATCTCATTCCACTTGGTCGATGAGATCAACCTTGATAGAGCTAACTACATGTTAGTCTTGCCCAATTCATCAATGCCCAGTCTTGATGAATCCTACGACCTAGGACAGGTTTTAGGTATGTCTTAGGTATTAATTCTTATCAACCATAAACTCTTATGGTTCGACCCTATACCGACATATCCAAGGGCTTTATCACTTATACATAATATGCAACTAGATGATATTTGAATGTATAATAGATAAAGATAAAAGCCATATGATACTTTTATTTGATTAAAACTTTATAACAAAGATTGTTTCATTACACAAATATCCCTATCATTCTGCAGTGAATGATTAGCTTGAAGGGAATATTACTAACAAAGGGATCACCAAGAGGAAAATAGGAGAGCACGGGGAAAGGGAGATATAAAGATTATACCCCACTGAACGCCCCTAGAGTCGAGATCCTGTACAAAATCAGCAAGAAGGAAAACTTGAAATAGTTGAAGAAAATGACAAGTGACCTAGACAAATGAAGCAGGGACAAGTATTGCAGGTTCCACAAGGACCACGACCACGATACCGAGGAATTCAAGCAATTGAGAAATGAGAAATAGTCATTGGTCATGAGGATAAAACTTGATGACTACTTAATTAGAAACGAAGTGCTCAATGAGAGTGAGAGCCTTGTAGAGAATAAGTACGAAGGCCAAGGCAAGGCAACCTAACATGTATGAAGTGTGGTAGAGACCATAGCAGGATATCTTACAGCAGGAAGAGAAACAAGGGCAGGAAGGAAGTCATATCTAAAGTTAGGACGAGGTGAACCCCTTACCACCAAGACAAAAATAGAGAAGCAGATAACCTTCACGTCAGAGGACCTTGTAGGACTCATTGTCCCACACGAGAATCCCCTACTGATACAAGTAACAATTGTTAATTTGCTTGTGAAGAAGATAATGGTTGACACAGGTTGCTCAACGGAGGTACTATTCCTGAATGTCTTCCTCAAGCTCGGCATCGACCATAGCAACTTAAGTCCTATGAGAGGCATTTTATCAGGATTCACTAGAGAACCTTTTCAACTATAAGGCATAATCAATCTGCCTAAGACCCTAGGGGACAATGATAAATAGGTTACCATCATGAGAGACTTTATCATGATGGACTACAAATCTTTCTACAACAGAATCATGGGATGGGTAGCCCTGAACCAGTTCTGAGCTATAGTCTCCCATTATCATTAGAAGCTAAGATTCCTTACCCCGGTAGGGATAACTATAATGAAGGGAGCCCAGTTCTTAGCCCAAGCATGCTACGTAGCATCATTGAAGATTCTAGGACTGGCAACAAAACTATAGAATTCCCCCAAGGAAGAAGAAAAAGAAAATAGACCAACTCTAACAGAGGAGCTGATAGATACATTGACTTCCTTTTAAATAATATACAAATCTTTATTTGGTCTTCAACTGACATGACAAGGGTAGACCCAACTGTAACTGTCCACCACCTGAATCTGGACACAGCTCACCGACTATCCTCCAAAAGAAGAGACAGTTTGGCATAGAGAAGAGTCATAATATTTGAGAAGAAGTCAATAAATTACTTGAGGCTGGCCACATACGAGAGGTCGGATACCTCGAGTTGCTAGCGAATGTAGTGTTAGTGCCCAAGCCTAATGGAAAATAATCACTGTGTGTCGATTACATCGACTTCAACAAAGCTTGTCCCAAAGACTGCTATCTATTGCCAAAGATAGACTAGTTGATTGATGCTACTTCAGGTTGTGAGCTCTTCACATTCATGGATGTGTTCAAAAGCTACAACCAAATCAGAATGGTCCCACAAGACGAAGAGAAAACAACCTTTATAATTGACCCTAACACCTATTACTATAAGATGGTGCCTTTCAAACTAAAAAATGTTAGGGCGACCTACCAAAGGATGGTTAATAGTGTGTTTAAAGGCCAGATCAACTGCAATATAGAGGTCTACATAGATGACATGCTGGTAAAGAGCAAAAGTGCCCAGACACATATTGCTGACCTTTACCGAAACATTTTCTACCATAGAGAAGTTCAGAATTAAGCTCAACCTTGAGAATTATGCTTTTGGCATGAAAGACAGAAAATTCTTAGGCATTATGGTGACAAACCGAGGTATCGAAATGAACCGAGAAAAAATCCAAGCTTTTCTAGAAATAGACCCACCTTGGAGCATTAAAGATGTCTAGTTGCTAGCAGGAAATATGGTTGCATTAAGCCGTTATATGTTTAGGTCTGCAGATAAATGTGCTCATTTATTCAAAGTGCTCAAGAAGCCAAAAGATTTCCAGTGGACGAAGAAGTATCATAAGTCATTTGAGAGCCTAAAAGAATACCTCAAGTCCCCTCTCCTACTATGTCGACGTGAGCCAGGTGATATATTGACCCTTTACCTAGCCAACTCGGCCGCAGCAATAACAACCGCTCTAGTCAAGGAATAAGTGAGTCAACAAAGGCCCGTGTACTATATCAACAAAGTTCTTAGAGGGTAGAATTAAGATATTCAACCATTGCGAGACTTTTCCTCACACTAGTGACGACCTCGCGGAAGCTAAAGCACTATTTTAATGCTTATACAATCAAGGTGATGATTGACATGCCATTAAGATAGGACTTGCATAAACTAAAGACATCAGGGTGACTTCTCAAATGGGCTATAGAGCTCAGCCAGTTTGACATACACTACCAACCTTTCATATTCATCAAAGCGCAAGTTCTTGTTGATTTTATTGTGGAATGTATAGGTAGACCAAATCCAAAAGCAGAACGTTGGCTAATTCAGGTAGCGGAGCCTTGAGAAAACAAGGAACCGAAGTTGGAATGGTTATTACAAACCCTATAGGAGAAGAGCTACAATATGCTCTTATATTTTGGTTCCATGTTTCAAATAACGAGGCAAAATATGAGGCCTTAATAGCTGTTCTCAAAGCGGCAATAGCACATGGAGCTTGGGTAGTAGATATAACCCTGGATTCTCGATTGATAGCAAATCAAGTCTCAAGAGAATTTGAGGCAAATGATCCTTTCATGTAGGCATACCTTCAAAAAGTAAGAGAGCTAATATCAAGACTGGATAGGTTCCATATACAACAGTTTTCCCGGGCAGAAAATTAGAAAGCAGATGTCTTTTCACATCTAGCTTTGGGAACCCTATGACCTACCAAATTCAAAATTGACAAAATATAAAAACTAGTAGTAATTGTCGATAAGGTAGAGGTAGAAGTAGCTGCCATGGATGTCCAAGACATGTGGATGAAGCCTATCAGGGAATACCTCGAATTGGGAAAGTTACCTCAGGACAATTCGAAGTCAGCAAACATTGTGAAGTGTTATTGTAGGTTTATCATTCTAGGAGGACAGTTGCACAAGAAATCTTACTCATGGCCGCTATTAAAGTATGTAAACCTACTAGAAGGAAACTATATACTTAGAGAAGTCCATGAAAGGGTATGCAGAAACCACCTTGGAGCCAAGGTGTTAGCTTGGACAGTCTTAAGGTTAGGATTTTTCTAGCCTACCATCTCGCAAGATGCACGAAACTTAGTGAAGAAATACGACACATATTAGAGGTACGCCAAAGTATAGAGAAAACCAATTACCGAGCTCATAGCCATGACTAGCCCTTAGCCATTAACACAGTGGGGGCTAGACATTCTGGGCCCGCTATCTCAGAGCTTAGCATAGAGAAAATGTATCTTCGTACCAGTAGACTATTTCACGAAATGGGTAGAGGCAGAAGCAGTTCCAAAAATAATTGACAAAGTTGCCTGTAATTTCACATAGAAGTCTGTGTATATGTTGATTTGGAATTTCACGGGTCATTATTACAAACCATGGAAGATAATTTGACTTATCTTATTTCTGTGATAAATGCGGAGAACTGGGAATACACTTGAAATTTGCCTCAGTAGCTATTTTGCAGGGGTTGAAGACGAAGCTAGGCAAAACCAAGGGACTATGGTTGAGGTGCATCTAGAGATTCTATGGGCATATAGAATGTGAGGCCCGGCACAAGAGTTTATGCATAATTATATTATTCATAATGCATTCGTATAATTTCATATGCATTAGTATCAATTAATAGGCATTAGTATCATTTAACGTGCATTTTTATTGTTTTTCGTGCAAAAATGTCCATTTATGTACAATTAGGTGTTTTACGTGTTGTAGGCAATAATTATACTCTAATAATTTAAGACTAGCAACTATCTAGTTACAATTCAACTAAAAAGGGCAAACTAGTAATACACAATTTAGTTGGAGAACAAGGTTGTCATTTGGCCCTTTTGATATTTGTCTACCTAACATAACACTATTCTTGCCCAATCAAAAGACACAAATACACTCAAACACACGCCATATACACAGCCAAGAGAGGGAGAGAAAAAGAAGAAGAAAGAAGAAGAAAGAAGAAGAAAGAAGAAAATGAGCTTTTTCAAGCCATTGTTAGTCACTCTTGAGCTTTTTCGTGCATCTTACCACCTTGATTTTGTATTTCTACCACTTTGGAGGTGAGGGTTGTTTTCATAAATGGTTTACAAAGCCAATCAAAGCATGATTTGTGGATATATGTGTATATTAAACATTGTCTAGTGAATATATAAACCTATTTTATGCAATTGAGCTTAGTTGAAGTATCTTGAGTTTGTAGTGGATGTTTGATGTCTTAAAGTCTTGTTACTTGCTATCTCTTGTTTACTCATGCTTATGTAGTCTCTTATAAAGCTTGGAGATGAGTAGTGCACTTGATTTAGAGGTAGGAAGATTGAAATTGAAACCTTGGAACATAAATCTTACCTTAAGCTCTAGTTGAGGAGTATTGTTGGGTATTGTTAGTTCTTGATGGAAATTGTGTTGTTGTTGAGCTTATATGTGTTGTAATGTATCTAGAAGGTGCAATACAGGATGTGTGTGAGGAGTCTTAAGACTTGGAAGTGGTGAATTTGAAGCTCGGAAGAAGTTAGAAGCAAGACAATAAGTTGAAGAGCAAATTTGTACAATTCGCGTTTAGTGTTGTCCAGGCCGGTCGACTAAGCCGGGCGACTAAACTCGGCCGACTACTCGACCGATATTCACTGACCAAGCCGGTTGACTAAGCCATTCGAGTAACTCAACTGGCTACTCGACCGACTTGCCCTGTCTTCCTTTGCATACTTAGCTCTATTTGCCCCATTTCTTGACACAATTTGTTCCATTGTTTCTAGCTTATCCCATGAACATTTTAGGACTCTTGTTTGGTTAGCATTGAACATATATGTTAGCTTTTGATTCATTTATATAAATACATTGGACTGGAACCTAGCTATGAGCATAGAATTAGCATGAACTCCTTGTTGCATCATGATTGTTGCATAACTATCTATGAAAACCTACTTGGTTTACTTGGTCGATCTTCTCATGCATATGTATATGCTATATGAACTCCATTGAGATCTTGAATATATTACTACGTGCTTAATTGTTATTTCTAACTGGTGGCAATCTATTTTGTTGGCTTTGAGCTTGTTTACTAAGCTTGAAACCCTATCTCGCTTACTGTGTCTCCTTGGAGCAGTGGGATGTAAATAAATGATACAATTGAGTAAATAAACACCATGGCAGAAGTTCTGGGTCGCTTGGGCGGCTACGGCCTTGCCAGGACGAACTCGGCTATTATGGTTTGGGTTGCCTCCGGAGTGCCCTTCTCTATTGGTGTGTTAGGGATATTGGATACTGATTCGAGACTAGCCATCTCCAACAACAGTTCGAGCTATAGTATCCTACTCTCGCTTGGTCCCTTGAGGTCCTTGGAGAGTAGAGTTATGTGTTATTATTATGTCACTACTGTTTGCTATTAATTATGATTATATGCATGGCATCACTTTCACAAACGGGTTTCAAATGCTAAAACTTTGTGATAATCCCTATTCCCTTTAGCCCTCATTGAGCTATGAGTTGTTTAGCTCACCCCTCTTTATGACACTTTTAGGTGAGGCCGAGCGTGAGTCAGTACCTCAAGCTGAAGGCGAGGCTCATTTGTGTGACGAGTCGGACTTCTGTTTGTTATGACCCTGCTTGTTGAATATGATGATATTAATGAATGTGCCCTTGTTGTTAAGAACTATCTTTGTGATGAAAAACTTTATGTAATATTCTTTTGGACTTGTAATGTAATACTAAACTTGTGGATCATTAGTTGTAACCTAACTTAGCACTTATTCTTTTGAGATCTAGGAGATATTGATAGGTTGTAACTTGCACTAGTTGGGAACCTAGATCTTGTACAGATAACAGGCGGAAGAATCTTAGTGTGCCAACTGCTTAGGCACCATTTTGGAAGTTACTTGTGGATATACATGAATGTAGGTTGGCAATTAATGATCTTATAGGTATTATTATTACATGCCATCGCGTTCTGGCCTTTATCTAGCAATGGGTCGGGGTCGGGGCGTAACACCTTTTAGGTGGTATCAGAGCTAGCCTAGGTTAGCGTAGTCCAGGTTTAGATCTAGGGCCTGAGGGAAAGAGTCCTAACAAGAAGATGTCTTATGTGATGACAAATGTGCTTATGTGACTTGTATGCCTATGTGTGATTTATATGAGCTTAATGTGCTTTAGTTGTTTTTGTTCGAATAGTATATATTTGTTAAATATGTTCACACTATAAGCATGTAGGGAATATTAGGGAAATACACTTACTTCTTTACATAGCGCATACATGTATATAATCGTGAGTGGTGTCTATATATATATATAGATGGCTAGACCAAGTACTGGCAGGACTACAGGGGCTCAAGAAGCAGAGAATGCCAATCAAACTAGCCCTCGGATGGCAACATTTAATTTGATAGCGACTGCTATAGACATGATGAGTTGTTTCATGGAACAGTAAGCAACGGGTGGTGTGAGAAACAATAATAACAAGGGTACAAGTAGTAACACTACAGGTGGTGATGGAGGAATCGGGGATGGAACTTTGAAAGATTTCTTGGGCTATGGCCCTCTTAAATTTTATCGTAAACCAAATGAGGAGAAAGCAGAGTTTTGGCTAGCGAAGGTGGAGAAGATTTTCGCCGCCCTTGGTTATACGGATGAAATGAAGGTAGCGTATGCGACGTTCTTGTTTGAAAGTGAAGCTGAAAATTGGTGGCGCACGGAACAGATTCGGTGGGAGCAAAGACACACACCAGCTACATGGGCTAACTTTGTGAGATCGTTCAAGGGTAATTATATTTCAACGGTGGCTCGACAAAGCAAGGATGAGGAATTCTTGACAATAAGACAGAGGCTTGACTGTTGTTCAATATGAAGCCCGATTTAACAAGCTTTCCCATTATATGCCCGCGTTGGTTCAAACTAAGGGTAACAAGATTAAGTATTTTATTCAGGGTTTGAGGCCTGAAATTCAAGATTTCCTTGCTGCATATCGTTTCACTACTTATGATGATTTGATTGAAGTGGTAACACGGGTTGAGAAAATGAAGTTGGATACTCGTGGGGGATCGAGTTAGATGAGTAAATACTAATGCTTTCACAAGCACCACAGAGATCATATTCAGCCCAGAGTCAAGCCTCGAGTCAAGTTAAACCAGTCCCTACCCGATCTCAGCCTAGTGCTTCAGTGGCTCAGTCAGCCAGTGGTTCTTTGGGAAATGCTGCTACCACCTGTAATGTCATGTGTAAACATTGCAACAAAAAAGGGAATGTGGAAGCCCAATGTTGGGAAAGAATGATAAATGTGTGAGATGTGGCAGTGACCAACATCTAACAAGGTAGTGCTTGAAGTGGCAAGCTAGAGATCAGCAAAACCAGACCACAGTCAATGCCCCGACACAGAGGGTCCAGGCTTGAGTTTATGTAGTGGATCAAGAGGAGATTCCAGAGGTCACAATAGTTGTTGAAGGTGCTTTCTTAATTTTAAAAAATGGTAAAGGTGCTTATCGATATTGGAGCCACGCATTCTTTTATTCCACCCAAATGTGTGCATCGCATCAAGTTACAAGTAGGACCTTTACCATATCATGTAGAAGTTAGTAATCCCATAGGCACCAAACATGTTTCTAAATATGGATGTAAAGAATGTAAAATTCAAATAAAAGGCCTGGAATTTTTGGTCGACCTTATTGTACTTCCCTTTCAAACGTATGATGTTATATTGGGAATTGATTGACAAGCTCGCAATTATGCTCAAATGGATTGTCGGACGAAAATCGTGAAGTTACAGGTACCGGGCCAATCTATAATTGAGGTGAAGGGTAGAAGTGATTTTTCAGATAATGTTGTGGTGTCCTCAATCAAGGCTATGAAATTGATGAGAAAATGATGCAGTGGATACTTGGCTTATTTGATCAACAAGCCAACTGATCAAATTGAGCTAGCAGAGGTACCAATGGTAAAAGAATATGTTGATGTATTTCCGGAAGAATTACTAGGATTGCCACCAAAAAGGGAGATTGACTTTGTAATTGAGGTATTGATAGGTACTCAGCCTATCTCAAAAGCACCATATCGAATGGCCTCAACTGAGTTGCAGGAGTTGAAGATTCAATTGCAAGGGTTGTTTGAAAAAATGGTTCATTCAGCCCAGTTCATCTCCTTGGGGAGCTCCTATCTTGTTTGTGAAGAAGAAGGATAACACATTGAGATTATGTATTGACTACCGGGAATTGAATCATGTGAGTGTTAAGAACAAGTATCCCTTGGCATTGATAGATGAGCTGTTTGATCAACTACAAGGAGCCAAAGTTTATTCGAAGTTTGATTTGAGGCAGGGTTATTACCAGCTCTGTATCAAGAAGGAGGACATGCCTAAATCAACTTTTAGAACAAGGTATGGGCATTATGAATTTGTTGTGATACCGTTTGGACTAACAAATGCTCCTGCTGCCTTTATGGATTTGATGCACAGGGTGTTCTTGTAACACCCCGATCCCTCTTGAGACCGGGAGTTCTATCAATCGATCTAATCACAACCCAAACCAAACCCGTGCATAATTTTCAGGGAAAACGGATAGAGTCTCCCCTGTTTCTAGGCGAAATGTAAAACCTGCGACAACATATAAGTGGACCAATACCGAGTCCAACCATACAAACACCTCAAGGCCATCCGAGCCTTGGTTCTCAACAATTAAACTCAGCAAGTACACATACATTTCCAATTTCAAAGCTAACCTATCTCTTTCATTTTTGACAAGTACACTCAAACTAGACAATTAAACCCTACTAAGCTAATACATAAAATAAACTATCATGCCATTCTAGTTCTTTTCTTTTGGACATTACAAACATGCATTTGAAGTTAAGTTATAATAACTAGATACATAATCTAATTTATCAAACTACTTCAACAATCTAATGAAACTTAAATTACATACTTTTGGTATTAAATACATACAACATATGAAAGCATATATCTTCACAACTTCGACACTCAAGCCACATAGGCACGCAAGACAACTCTTCAGGCAACAAACTTCCACGAAATCACGAACTTCCAGCTAACATGACATTTCCTGAAATGTGGTAGTGAGGAGTGAGTATACACAACACATATACTCAGTGAGGGCGAGACTGATATCGAATTGGAGAGAAAGAAAGTCATGCAATGCAAATAAGACAGTTAAGCAATATAACTGATAAATAAGCAACCAAGACAAACAATCAATACAATAAGCAATTATTGAAAGCATTAACACAACCATTCAAAGCTATACCACACTCTGAAGGCTATGGTTCACTCTTACGAGCAATATACCATTTCACGAGCGATACATCAATCTCGAGCTTGATGTTGACAACGATGACAATAAGCGCGCATCCACCTTATAACACCAGTTTGGAATACCCCAGAAGTATCCATCAATTCTACGATCCAAATCTCCCTGGGAGGCAACCCAGCGAGAAAAGGGAATAGCAGCGGGGCTAGAGTAACCAACACTGGAAACCCGAGGCTACCTAGAGAGGCCTATCACTCACGCGCGAGACACTATGCAATGCAAGACTCGATACAAGGCGATAAACGAGCGATAGCACAACAATACAAACTAGTGACAACAAACGAGATAACAAGCAATCACAATCAATACTAGCATTCAACTAACTTTTCAAGCATAACAAGCAATAATAAGCAACAATAACACCAATTAAACAAGTATATCAAGCAACCCTAAGCATTCTATAGGCATAATATCAAGATAACAAGCAAAATCACAAATCGGCCCCAACTATCAAAACACTACCATTTCCAAACGAGCCACGAGTTCTGGAAACCGACTTCGCCAATCCTCCTAGGTCACCATAAGGCACGTCTAAGGACCCCGAAACCCTACTTTACCCTAGAATTCACGCAAGGCCCCGATTTCTCCCTTTGCTCGTTTGAACTACAACTATACCAACCAAATACCCAACCGACGCCATAATCGCACCAAAAGTGCTTCCATGGCCTCCCGATAAAATGTCAACACGCAAAACGAGAAAACGCCAAACTCGACCTAAACGACCCCGACTTCACCAAGCCGTTTTTCTCCATTTTTCTATTACGCAACCCAAACAAACCATGCATTTAGGCATTCTAGCATACCTAGCACATTTTTACATCAACGGACGGCATAACGGAGCAACTTCATCGTTTCAAGGGTTTACTATTCACAAAACACTATTCAACAACTAATTTAAATTGCAATCTCAACATTTAACCGCAAAAAATGTTAAAAAACTATAAATACACGTTCTACAATTGCCAAGGAACATTCTAGAAGAATCAAAATGCTTTAAACAACAATCTACAGATAAAATCTAAAAATTACAAAGTTGATATACTTGACATTTAAATGCGCAAATAACATGCTTCCCTCACCTTAGGCACTCCTAGTCGCTAAGAAAACAACGTTGGACACCTCGGAAACTACCCTGCACGAGCTCACGCGAAGATTGGAAGTTTGGAAGGTTGAAATTCTTTTTTTTTCTCCTCAAGGTTTCGGCCATGGCTGCTCTGTTTTTCCAGCTTTTGTTTTATTTTTTCCTCTTTGTTATTTGTTATTTTATAAGCCAACTAAGGTCAAAGCACTTGGTCAACTAACTTAAAATTGGTCAAAATGGCCTATTTCAAGCATTTTAAAGCTAAAACAAGTAACATAAATCCAATTACAGTTAAATACAACTTAAAACACTAAAATTAAATCCCTAAATACTAGTTTTCACTATTTGCTGAGGACTCGAATTCATTTCCTAACTATCTCTCTCGATATGCTATGCACTTTGCGTCAACAAATAAGTGACAATTAAATCTCAAAGAATCTAATAAATATATCATTTTTGAAAAGCATCATAGTTTAAAATTTACTCCGGCTCGGAGTTACTTTTCTCATTTATTTGAAATCCGAGTAATTTTGACGCAAAACAACCAAAACCGATTATTAAAGTAATCAAAACAATCAAGGTAATCAATATTCATTTAAAATAATTAATTTAACTATTTCTAGAACATTTTAAAGAATTATGAAGTTAATGTTAGGTTACAGAAGAACAAATAAATATAAACATGTAATCAAGTGCAATTAAATATTATCATTTAAGATGGCACTTAATTAAATACAAGAGAATAAATTCAATTGCTATAATTAATACAAATAGATAACAAGCTTTCAATTATTCAATATACAATTACTAAATGCTTCCAAGAGGAATATAAAAATAGTGCAAATTGGTTGATTTAACTAATTAAACATTTAATCAAATGCAGTCAAGTGCTATTAAATGCATGCCGGGTTCGGGTTATCACATCCTTCCCCCATTAAAACAATTGCGTCCTCGTAATTCTTCTTCCAATAGGACTCTGCATCATCTGAAATCCAACTCTGACTAGTCTTCATCGGTTGCTAAGCAAGATAATATATAAGAATGCTCGTAGGAAATCCCGAATAGAAATTCCAATCAAGAATGCCGAGGAAATACCAACAAAAGACTGAAGCAAAGATACTGTAGATATCATTAATACCACATACTAATGGCAGGAAGAGTACCGAAGGAATACCTTATTTAAGAATCTTCAATAGAAGTCTAACAAGTACCAAATAAGAAAGTTAAGAGATAGCCAGAATAGATGTACCTCATGCAGTATTGACTACCGTAAATATACCCAGCTGAAAGTTCTGTAAATGAATATGGAGAAGAATACCAAAGGCCAACCTCTAAATGAAATCTTCCAATCACTGTGTTCCTACCGCAACATCTTAGTCAAACAGCAAGTATAGATTTTCCCTGAGTGGAAAGGCCAAAGGAGAAGCCGTAAGCAGTACAAGATAATATGTCCAAGCAGAATTCCAAGTGTAGGATCTTCCAATAAATGCCAATAAGGAAAATACTAGTAAAATGCCCGATAAGAATTCCAAAGAATACCGTAAGTAATATGAGATAATGAGTCTGATAGGGATTCCAGTTACCAAACCAACTGAGGGATGCCAAAGAAAATACCCAAACAATGCTCCGGTAAGAAAGTACCAAAAATTGCCAATAGGAGTCTCCAAAGAATACCCAGTAAGAAACCCAAGAATGCTACCAAGAGCCACCATACAGAAACCCCAAAGAAAATTATCTTTTATGATTACCATTCACAAATAAGAGTCTTAGAAGTATGCCAACAACTGAGCTCCATAAACAAACACCAACTCCCAAATAAGGCTAGTCAAATGCCATTCATTTCCTGCCAATCCATACACCTTGAAAAGCCAGCGGTGAACCACTTTCTTCAAGGGAGGAAGAGGACTTACTTACCATTTCCAGGGGACATGTATGAATGCCAATATATCACAGTTATACACATGCCTTATACTATTATGCAAGCAAGTTTACAAAAGAATTCATTCATCAAAGTCACTCAAGCACGGCAATCAAGTCAAGCACAACATAATCAATTCAAATCACGGCATAGCTAATTCAAGACATTCTATACACACATTACAAGTAAAACTTCAAGCAAATAACAATTCACGAGGTCAATTCAATTCATGATGCCAATTCAATAAGTCAATTCGATAGACAACTAGACATTTCACCTTTCTTGAGAAACATTTAACACATAACACATAACTATATCACACAGGTGCATACATTCAAATCAAGACACACAATCTCACATATAGGCACACACTTTCAAGACACACTTAACAAGCACACATTCAAGGACCACTACCCACCAGACCGAGGACCCTGTCCCGGCTTATGAGCTAGACAAGCTCTGATACCACCTGTAATACCCCGATCCCTCTTGAGACCGGGAGTTCTATCAATCGATCTAATCACAACCCAAACCAAACCCGGGCATAATTTTCAGGAAAAACGGATAGAGTCTCCCCTGTTTCTAGGCGAAATGTAAAACATGCGACAACATATAAGTGGACCAATACCGAGTCCAACCATACAAACACCTCAAGGCCATCCGAGCCTTGGTTCTCAACAATTAAACTCAGCAAGTATACATACATTTCCAATTTCAAAGCTAACCTATCTCTTTCATTTTTGACAAGTGCACTCAAACTAGACAATTAAACCCTACTAAGCTAATACATAAAATAAACTATCATGCCATTCTAGTTCTTTTCTTTTGGACATTACAAAAATGCATTTGAAGTTAAGTTATAATAACTAGATACATAATCTAACTTATCAAACTACTTCAACAATCTAATGAAACTTAAATTACATACTTTTGGCATTAAATACATACAACATATGAAAGCATATATCTTCACAACTTCGACACTCAAGCCACACAGGCACGCAAGACAACTCTTCAGGCAACAAACTTCCACGAAATCACGAACTTCCAGCTAACATGACATTTCCTGAAATGTGGTAGTGAGGAGTGAGTATACACAACACGTATACTCAGTGAGGGCGAGACAGATATCGAATTGGAGAGAAAAAAAGTCGTGCAATGCAAATAAGACAGTTAAGCAATATAACTGATAAATAAGCAACCAAGACAAACAATCAATACAATAAGCAATTATTGAAAGCATTAACACAACCATTCAAAGCTATACCACACTCTGAAGGTTATGGTTCACTCTTACGAGCAATATACCATTTCACGAGCGATACATCAATCTCGAGCTTGATGTTGACAACGATGACAATAAGCGCGCATCCACCTTATAACACTAGTTTGGAATACCCCGGAAGTATCCATCAATTCTACGACCCAAATCTCCCTGGGAGGCAACCCAAGCGAGAAAAGGGAATAGCAGCGGAGCTAGAGCACCCAACACTGGAAACCCGAGGCTACCCAGAGAGGCCCATCACTCACGCGCGAGACACTATGCAATGCAAGACTCGATACAAGGCGATAAACGAGCGATAGCACAACAATACAAACTAGTGACAACAAACGAGATAACAAGCAATCACAATCAATACTAGCATTCAACTAACTTTTCAAGCATAACAAGCAATAATAAGCAACAATAACACCAATTAAACAAGTATATCAAGCAACCCTAAGCATTCTATAGGCATAATATCAAGATAACAAGCAAAATCACAAATCGGCCCCAACTATCAAAACACTACCATTTCCAAACGAGCCACGAGTTCTGGAAACCGACTTCGCCAATCCTCCTAGGTCACCATAAGGCACGTCTAAGGACCCCGAAACCCTACTTTACCCTAGAATTCACGCAAGGCCCCGATTTCTCCCTTTGCTCGTTTGAACTACAACTATACCAACCAAATACCCAACCGACGCCATAATCGCACCAAAAGTGCTTCCATGGCCTCCCGATAAAATGTCAACACGCAAAACGAGAAAATGCCAAACTCGACCTAAACGACCCCGACTTTCACCAAGCCGTTTTTCTCTGTTTTTCCATTACGCAACCCAAACAAACCATGCATTTAGGCATTCTAGCATACCTAGCACATTTCTACATCAACGGACGGCATAACAGAGCAACTTCATCGTTTCAAGGATTTACTATTCATAAAATACTATTCAACAACTAATTTAAATTGCAATCTCAACATTTAACCGTAGAAAATGTTAAAAAGCTATAAATACACGTTCTACAATTGCCAAGGAACATTCTAGAAGCATCAAAATGCTTTAAACAACAATCTACAGATAAAATCTAAAAATCACAAAGTTGATATACTTGACATTTAAATGCGCAAATAACATGCTTCCCTCACCTTAGGCACTCCTAGTCGCTAAGAAAACAACGTTGGACACCTCAGAAACTACCCTGCACGAGCTCACGCGAAGATTGGAAGTTTGGAAGGTTGAAATTCTTTTTTTTTCTCCTCAAGGTTTCGGCCATGGCTGCTCTGTTTTTCCAGCTTTTGTTTTATTTTTTCCTCTTTGTTATTTGTTATTTTATAAGCCAACTAAGGTCAAAGCACTTGGTCAACTAACTTAAAATTGGTCAAAATGGCCTATTTCAAGCATTTTAAAGCTAAAACAAGTAACATAAATCCAATTACAGTTAAATACAACTTAAAACACTAAAATTAAATCCCTAAATACTAGTTTTCACTATTTGCTGAGGACTCGAATTCATTTCCTAACTATCTCTCTCGATATGCTATGCACTTTGCGTCAACAAATAAGTGACAATTAAATCTCAAAGAATCTAATAAATATATCATTTTTGAAAAGTATCATAGTTTAAAATTTACTCCGGCTCGGAGTTACTTTTCTCATTTATTTGAAATCCGAGTAATTTTGACGCAAAACAACCAAAACCGATTATTAAAGTAATCAAAACAATCAAGGTAATCAATATTCATTTAAAATAATTAATTTAACTATTTCTAGAACATTTTAAAGAATTATGAAGTTAATGTTAGGTTACAGAAGAACAAATAAATATAAACATGTAATCAAGTGCAATTAAATATTACCATTTAAGATGGCACTTAATTAAATACAAGAGAATAAATTCAATTGCTATAATTAATACAAATAGATAACAACCTTTCAATTATTCAATATACAATTACTAAATGCTTCCAAGAGGAATATAAAAATAGTGCAAATTGGTTGATTTAACTAATTAAACATTTAATCAAATGTAGTCAAGTGCTATTAAATGCATGCCGGGTTCGGGTTATCACAGTTCTAGCCTTACCTGGATCAATTTTTAGTGATATTCATAGATGATATTTTGGGGTATTCCAAGATGGAGGAGGAACATGAAAAGCATCTACATTTGGTGTTGCAGAAGTTGCGAGAACATCAGTTGTATGCCAAATTCAGTAAATGTGAGTTCTGGCTTCAACAAGTTACCTTCTTGGGACACATAATTTCCCAAAAAGGAATAGTTGTAGATCCTTCAAAGATTGAAGTGGTGCAGTCATAGAAGAAACCCGAGAATGTTACAGAAGTGCGTAGTTTCCTTAGGTTAGTTGGGTACTACAAGAGGTTTGTAAAAGACTTCTCAAAAATTGCAGGACCCCTCACAAGGTTGACACAGAAGAAGGTGAGCTTCACATGGGATGATAAATGTGAAAACAGCTTCCAAGAGTTGAAGATGAGATTGACAATTGCTCTTATCATAGCATTGCCTGAGGAAAGTCAAGGGTTCGTCATTTACAGTGATGCTTCGAAGGAAGGATTGGGATGTGTTTTGATGCAAAATGATCGAGTCATTGCTTATGCTTCCCGAAAGCTAAAGCCCTATGAGATAAACTACCCCACTCATGATTTAGAGTTGGCGGCGATAGTGTTTGCATTGAAGAAGTAGAGACATTACTTGTGGGGAAGCAAGTTCGAGATATTTACCGACCACAAGAGCCTAAAATACTTGTTCTCCCAAAATGAGTTAAATATGAGACAAAGAAGATGGATGGAACTCTTGGAATACTATAATTGTACCATTAACAATGTGCCCGGAAAAGCTAATGTGGTAGCAGATGCTGTGAAACCCCACTTTTCTGCTTTAACTCGATTTACGTGTTTTATCTCGTTTTACGTGCATTTGACCTGTTTATGTGCTATATGACCTAGAATGTTATAATTTTGATGTCAATACTCCTAATACGTGCTAAATGTGCATTCATGAAATTTTCATCAAAAACGAGATCAGAAATTTTATCGTCGATTTTTAGTGAATAGTATTTTCAAAACACGTCCGCTAAAATTTTGAAACTGGTTTTTTTAACCCTTCTAGACCTAGACCACGGACTTTAATAGACCTGTGTTTGATTAAAACGGTTTTAAAATCAGCTTAAGAATTTATTAGGGTTTTTACACCGACTTTTGCGAAAATCGAGTTTTAAGCCGACTCGGGTGAAAGTGTTTGATTGTAAAACTTCTTGTCACCTAAAAATAACCTACTTGAGCTAGCTTGGGTGTTGAATAATTGTTTTGAACTTTGGTGATCAAGAAAATGCATTTAAAGTCAAGAAAACACAAAAAATGCTAAGTTTCAACTTTGACTTTCATTTAAATGGTTGACCAACAAGCTTATATCACCAACACACACTCACAAAGCACAAAAACACCCCAAAAACACACACAAAACCGTGGCTCCTTGGAGGAGAAAGATGAAGGCATTTTCAAAGCATTTTTCTCATAGATTTTGCATTTCAAAGCCGAATTGAGTGATTCAAAGCTTGAAATTGATTGTTGGGCATCCATTCTACCTATTTATAGCCTTCGTTTGCATCAAAGGTGAGAGAAAAATTCTAGATCTCAAAAGTTGTCTTTTTCATTTTTGCGTATAAATGAAAATTGAACCGTTAGAATTCTAATCTGATGTTAGATTATTGCTCCTTGCATGCTAGGGATCATTTAGCTGTAATACTACGAGTTTTTATCGGTTGTAGCATAATTTTTATTTTTCGGGTATTTAAATTTGATTAATTTGTTCAATGTTGATTAAATTGAGTTGTGTTGATCGGAATTGATTGCCGTCGATTTCTAAATGTTTGATAATTACGTGGTAGCGCCGTTGTAATGCCTAATTTTCGATTATGATGTTTGGGTGAAAATCCAGAATTTCAGCCTTGACACCTTAGGGTTTTAGGGTTATCGGGCATGATTTGGAGGTGTTATGGTAGTTTTCCGAGGGGGCTAATGTGGTTGGTTGAATGGGTGGATGTTTGAAACTGATTTGGAGTTGTTTGGATTAGTAGAATGTAGGATATGATTAATTGAAGTTTAGGTTGTCTTTCTTTAAAATGTTAGATTGAGCCTTAGTTAATTGGGTGTGGGTTGAGTGATTGAATTGTGAGTTGTTGATGGGTAAATTAGAGTTTGATTGTGTGTTTAATGCATGTTCGGTTAGATGGCCTACTTTGTGATCTAACTTAGTTATTTGTTGTCTAATTGATTATTGATGCTAGTATTGATGAGTAGATGATTATTGATTGATGATTGATTGATTATTGATGATTGTTATGGAGTCTTGGTATGTGTGTGCCACCTCTCGGGCAGCGTTGGGCTGTCGGGTTGAAAACGGCATGACTGCCAGAGACTACCCCCAGCTCGCATGACGGAGGTGTCATGGAGGGAGGGGCTAGTGAGGTACCTGGGGTGCGTGTGTAATGGGGAGTTACAAGAAGAATGGTTGAGATCGTGATGGCGTTTGGAGCTACATCAACTAGAGTATCCTTTATTGAATGGTTATATAGTTAAGTGATGATAATATTATTGTTATTGTGTGTTTACTGACTCAAAGGATTATTCCAAGGAGTTTAGTAGACCTTGCTCGAGATCTATCGGATCCTCGCTGGGCTTATTTTATATAAGCTCACTCTCTATTATTGCATGCATACATGTGTACTTTTGAAGGATTACGGGTACGTGCCTCCTGAAGAGGAGAATGTAGAAAACGTGCCTTACGTGGATGAGTCCTATGTTCCAGAGTCTTATCCATGATGTCGTACATGTTTTATTATCTTGTAAATTAACTTAGTAGACTTTTATCTGCTTTGTAGTTTATAATGTATAAGATGTTGATAAGTTAATGAATTAGTTGATGTTGTCTTAGTAGCTTTTCTTTTGTTTATGATTAGGTTGCTAGATTGGCTCAATATGTTTTTGTATTGTATATTAAGGGTTAATGTATTATGTTGGAACGGAGGCATATAACGAGGACTGTTTATTGTATAATATGGTTATGATGTATGTTGTTATTTTATTGAGGAGTTGTTTGTTGTATGGTTTGTGAAGTTGATGTATGATGTTCTATTGAGGTTGGTTTAGAGCCTCGGTGTCCTATTTACTGTCGTTATACTGCCGAAATTCCGTTGCGTCCTGACTGATTATAGGAAGGGTCGAGTTGGGGCGTGACAGATGCATTGAGCCGAAAGGCAAGCCTAGCAAGATTGGAAATAAAGGAGTGGGAAATGCCTGAGGCAACAAGTTATTAGAAGCCTGAATTGACAGATAGAGGAGTATCGTTCATTGCTCATTTAGTGGTACAACCAACATTGCTAACTCAAATCAAAGAAGCCCAACAACAAGATCCCCAATTCCAGAAGATAAAAGAAGATAATCCAGATTTCAAACAACAAGATGGACTGTGGGGATTTCAGAATCAGGTTTGCATACCAAATGACCCAGAATTGAAGAGGAAGATACTTGAAGAAGCTCAGAATTCAAGTTATACAATACACCCTGGAGGAACAAAGATGTATCAAGGCTTGAAACAATTCTATTGGTAGAACAATATGAAGCGGGAGATTGCGGAGTTTGTGTCTTATTGTTTGACATGTCAAAGAGTTAAGGCAGAATATCGAAGACCTGTAGGGCTTTTGCAACATTTGGAGATTCCACAATGGACATGAGAGCATGTAACAATGGATTTCGTAATAGAGTTGCTGAGGTCGCCCCGAGGGTGTGATGCAGTTTGGGTATTGTGGACCGATTGACGAAGACAACCCATTTTATTGCCATGAATAAGAAGGACAGTCTAGAGAAATTAGCCGACTTGTATGTGGATAACATTGTGAAGCTGCATGGAGTACCTGCTAGCATAGTATCTAACAGGGATCTTTGGTATACCTCTCGCTTTTGGGAGAACTTGCAGGGAACTATGGGGACGAAGTTGAGTTTTAGTACAGCCTATAACCCACAGACAGTTGCACAATCAGAGAGGACCATTCAGATCTTGGAAGACATGCTAAGGGCATATATGTTGGATTTTGGAAGTACATGGGAGAAACACTTACCGTTGGCAGAATTTGCCTACAACAACAGCTATCAAGCAACAGTCGGCATGGCACCTTACTAGGCTTTGTATGGATGGAGATGTAGATCACCTCTGTATTAGGATGAAGTCAGTGAGATAAAAGTAGTTGACCCTAGATTATCGCCATAAATGATAAAGAAGATAAAGAATGTACATTTGATCCAAAAAAGAATGTTTACCACTCAAAGTAGGCAGAAAAGCTATACCAACAAAAGAAGACGAGACTTGGAGTTTGAAGTGGATAACAAGGTGTTTCTGAAGTTGTCTCCTCGAAAGGAATTGATTAGGCATGACAAAGGTGGCAAATTAAGTCCGAGGTACATCGGACCATTCGAGATTGTGGAAAAAATTGGCAAGTTAGCATATCGGTTGAATCTACCTCCAAATATCTCTGGTATACACAATGTGTTTCATGTCTCGAGGTTGAGGAAGCATCAACCTGACCCATCTCACATCTTGGAACCAGAGTCACTTGAACTTCGGGAGAACCTCTCCTATGAGGAGAAACCCGTGCAAATATTGGATAAGCAAGAACGGGAGCTACGTAACAAGAAGATTCCTATAGTGAAAGTACTTTGGAACAACCATGGGATCGAGGAAGTAATGTAGGAGCTACGAGAACTGATGGAAAAGTAATACCTGGAGTTATTTTCAAGGTAGGAAGAAATTGCAAGGACACAATTATTTTAAGTAGGGGAGGATGTAAGGCCCAACACGAGAGTTTATGCATAATTATATTATTCATAATGCATTCATATCATTTCACATGCATTAGTATCAATTAATAAGCATTTTTATTGTTTTACATGCAAAAATGTCCATTTATGTGCAATTAGGTGTGTTACATGTCGTAGGCATTAATTATACTCTAATAATTTAAGACTAGCAACTATCTAGTTACAATTCAACTAAAAATGGAAAACTAGCAATACACAATTTAGTTGGAGGACAAGGTGGTCATTTGACCCTTTTGATATTTGTCTACCTAACATAACACTATTCTTACCCAATCAAAACACACAAACATACTCAAATATACGCCATATACAAGGCCAAGAGAGGGAGAAGAGAGGGAGATAAAAAGAAGAAGAAAGAAGAAGAGAAAAGAAGAAGAAGAAGAAGAAAGAAGAAAATGAGCTTTTTCAAGCCATTGTTAGTCATTCTTGAGCTTTGCCGTGCATCTTACCACCTTGATTTTGTATTTCTACCACTTTGGAGGTGAAGGTTGTTTTCATAAATGGTTTACAAAGCCAATCAAAGCATGATTTGTGGATATATGTGTATATTAAACATCGTCTAATGAATATATAAACTTATTTTATGCAATTGAGCATAGTTGAAGTATCTTAAGCTTGTAGTGGATATTTGATGTCTTAAAGTCTTGTTACTTGCTATCTCTTGTTTACCCATGCTTATGCAGTCTCTTATAATGCTTGGAGATGAGTAGTGCACTTAATTTAGAGGTAGGAAGATTGAAGTTGAAACGTTGGAACACAAATCTTACCTTAAGCGCTAGTTGAGGAGTATTGTTAGGTGTTGCTAGTTCCTGATGGAAATTGTGTTGTTTTTTAGCTTATATGTGTTGTAATGTATCTAGAAGGGATGTGTGAGAGGAGGCTTGAGACTTGGAAGTGGTGAATTTGAAGGTAGGAAGAAGTAAGAAACAAGACAATAAGTTGAAGAGCAAATTTGTACAATTCATGTTTGGTGCTGTCCAGGCTGGTCGACTATGCAGGGCGACTAAACTCGCCCGACTACTTGACCGACATTCACTGACCAGGCCGGTCGAGTAACTTAACTGACTACTCAACCAATTTGCCCTGTCTTCCTTTGCATACTTAGCTCTATTTGCCCTCTTTCTTGACATATTTTGCTCCATTACTTCTAGCTTATCCCATAAACATTTTAGGACTCTTGTTTCATTAGCATTGAGCATATATGTTAGCTTTTGATTAATTTATATAAATAAATTGGACGGGAACCTAGCTATGAGCATAGAATTGGCATGAACTCCTCGTTGCATCATGATTGTTGCATAACTATCTGTGGAAACCTACTTGGTTGATCTTCTCATGCATATGTATATGCTATAAGAACTCTATTGAGATCTTGAGTATATTACTACGTGCTTAATTGCTATTTCTAACTGGTGGCAACCTACTTTGTTGTCTCCGAGCTTATTTATTATGCTTGAAACCTTCTCTTGCTTGGTGTGTCTCCTTGGAGATGTGGGATTTAAGTAAATGATACAGTTGAGTAAATAAACACCATGGTAGAAGTTCTGGGCGGCGTTGGGCTTGCCAGGATGAACTCAGCTACTGTGTTTGGGTTGCCTCTGGAGTACCCTTATCTATTGGTGTGTTGGGGTTATTGGATGCTGATTCGAGACTGGCTATCTCCAACAGCAGTTCGAGCTATGGTATCCTTTGATATATGGTATCTTATTCTCGCTTGGTCCCTTGAGGTCCTTGGAGAGTAGAGTTGTGTGTTATTATTATGTCACTACTCTTTGCTATTAATTATGATTATATTCATGGCATCACTTTCATAAGCGGGTTTCAAATGCTAAACCTTTGCGAAAATCCTCATTCCCTTTAGACCTCACTGAGCTATGAGTTATTTAACTCACCCCTCTTTATGACACTTTCAGGTGAGACCGAGCCTGAGTCAGTACCTCAAGCTGAAGGCGAGGCTCATTTGTGTGACGAGCTGTGACCCTGCTTGCTGAATATGATGATGTTGGTGAATGTGCCCTTGTTGTTAAGAACTATCTTTGTGATGAACAACTTTATGTAATATTCTTTTGGATTTGTAATGTAATACTAAACTTGTGGATAATTAGTTGTAACCTAACTTAGCATTTATTCTTTTGAGATCTAGGAGATGTTGATAGGTTGTAACTTGTACTAATTGGGAACCTAGATCTTGTACATATAATAGGAGAAAAAATATTAGTGTTCCAACTCTTAGGCACCTTTTTGGAAGTTACTTGTGGATATACATGAATGTAGGTTGAAAATTAATGATCTTACAAGTATTATTATTACATGCCGTCGCGTTCCGGCCTTTATCTAGCGATGGGTCGCGGTCTGGGCGTGACACAGAACATCCCCAAGCTCTGCAACAAAGGAAACCGCATTCTCACGAACCTTGGGGACAGAAGCAGTCCCCACAGTGGAGATTGGCTCGCCCAATATCTGAGTCCAGCTCTACGAAGAGGAAACAAATAGTCAGAAATTACGAGAAGACCTTAATATGGCTTAAGCATTTTGGCAAAAGACCAAATTAGGATACTAGAAGGAAAGAGAGCCGTGGTCAAGACCTTTGCATAATAAGTCTGGCCTAAAAAGATATGAAAAGAAGATTGGGTACTATGCAAAGCCAATTTCCAACCTCAACCAAATGAAGAGAAGTTTGCCCCAAATTGGGAAGGTCCGTATTTGGTTAAGGAAGAGCTTCGTGAAGAATGTGGATCCTAAGGCTTCTAGACATTTATACACAATTTATAAACAATAAATGGCAGCCAATAATCCACAAGCAGAAATATACACGAAATCATGCTAAAACAACATCGAAATTGCTATCTAGTGCTAAAAATTGTCAGTATATGATTTTACCTCTTGTGTTGGCATAGAAAATCAACACACACGAGTTCCACGGACTGTAATCTTGCTGGAAAATGCGTGCAAGGCTCGAGTATCTCCCAGAGAACGAAAACCCTTGAGTCTTCTCCCTTATTCCAAGATCTTAGCCAATGGTGTGTGAAATCGGTAGGAGATTTCTTCTCTGCTTTTTCTATCTTTGGACGAGATTTCTTGTGTGTGTATGTCAGTGAGTGTGTCATGTGGTGTGTGTGTGTAGAGGCTAGGTATAGCCGAAATTCCTAGGGATAGGGTTTCTAGAGTCCTAGATTGCGTAGGATAGTTCTCTTGATTATCCTTTTGAATTATCTTTAAAAATAATTGTATTATCTTCATATTTCAAATTCAAGACTTATCCTCTAGCAACTAACTCAGCCCCACATGCCTACACATGTGATCCACATGCCAGAGTATGTCTGGCACACTCTATCTGGACAATTTGCACAAGGACAAGCATTTTTGTCTCAAAAATGTTTGTTGTCCTGATGTCCTAGCCTTTCTAAATTGAGCAGCATGTTCCCAAATAGGAAACTATACTCAATTCACACACAAATGCCAAAATAAGAAACAGGCAGTACACCATAAAAGAAAGTGGCTAGGAGAGGGACCCGAAGACATAGTTGTTGTGGCTACAAAATGACCCAGCTAGACACTAGCAGTATTTTGACCATTTTAACCTTAACTCATTCCACTAAAGAGTTAGGATTGTACTCCATGGCAACTAATAAACTTTCAAGGGAGGTTTTGTCTTTGACCTACTAAGCAAAATGACCGAAATGCCCTTCTATGTTTCTACAACAATCAAGGATAGGTCTTGCATTCAAACTATCATCCTATCATCCTATCTTGATTACATCTGCTTCTTGGACCTTTATATTTCCTATAATCATCACCCAGATACTATACCCTTGTTCCTGGGAGCGACCCATAAGTCCAGTATCCAATATAGCCCAAGCTATATTACTAAGCGCTTAGTTTTTGGATTATCATATTGATAACTCCAAGCGAGTAGCTCACTATCATTTAAGATAGCATAAAATCATGACTCATATGTATGTCATCTAATGAACCTAGTCCATATGTCCAAAACACCAAGCTGTTGACCCCATTGTAAGATCTCACCCATAGTGAATCAAAACACATGTCCTAAGATACATTGATACGTCCACATATGCTCATGATATAGAGTATTGGTCACTTAGTAGTATAAGATGCTTCAGTTCTTTGACAATGATAGTAATGTCACTGAGATTACATCTATTGGTCCCGTTCAATGCATACACATGCACTAATGAGAAAAGTCCGAAGAGTCCCTCCAATGACCAAGGTAAGTCATCCTACCAAATAGGAGACCCTCTCATTATAACCTTACCATAGTGAAGTATCCAACTTCACTATTCGGTTATGAACCTATAATTTTGATTCAAGCCTCACAACATAGACCCTCTGTGCGGATCACCACGCACCTATGCTATTCACTTGTATCAAGGAACCTTTTTGCATACATATATCAAATAAGAGAAAGATTATAACATTCTCATAATGAATGCACTGACTTCATAACTGAATATATTCATTTGTACCGAGATGTCTTAGTGCTTAGTGGTTTTAGGGCATACAATTCCCAACATACTCCCACTTGCACTAAAAGCCACTACCACTAACCTAATTTAACACCATAGCCTCAACATGAGTATTAAATACTTTTTCTATAAGACTCTTAGTAAATGGGTCTGCTAAATTATTCATAGAAGCAATCTTATCTACCACTATGTCACCCCTTTGGACAATCTCCTGAATCAAGTGGTACTTTTTCTCTATATGCTTCCCTTTCTTGTGGTTTCTCGGTTCTTTGCACTGTGCCACTGCTCCACTATTATCACAGTACAAGATAATAGGTCTCTAGACTGCTAACACTACTTCCAACTCTAAAAAGAATTTCTTTAACCACACTGCTTCTTTTGTAGCTTCAGATGCTGCGACATACTCTGCTTCCATGGTGGAGTCTGCAATACAAGACTGTTTTATACTCCTCCATGAGATAACACAACCAGACAAAGTGAAGACATATCCAGAAGTGGACTTCCTAGAATCTCTGTCTGACTGGAAATCAGAATCTGTGTACCCCACAGGTACAAGATCATCTACTCGGTAGACTAGTATATAATCCCTCATTCTCCTGAGATACTTGAGTATATGTTTCACAGCTACCCAATGAGCTAAACCCAGGTTTGACTGATATCTGCTGACCATGCCAAGGGCAAAGCAAATATTGGCCTAGTACAAAGCATGGCGTACATGAGATTCCCAACCGCTAACGCGTATGGGATCTTCTTCATCGCTTTTAGCTCTTCATTCATCTTCGGACATTGATCCTGAGATAGAAAAACTCCATGTCTGAAAGGTAACAACCCTTTCTTGGAATCTTGTATGCCAAACCTTACTAGTATCTTCTCAATGTATAAAGCCTGAGAAAGAGCTAGTGTCTTAGCTTTGCGATCACGCACAAGCTTAATGCCTAGAACATAGCTCACTTCTCCCAAGTCCTTCTTTTGGAATTGAGATAACAGCTAAACCTTTATGGACGACAACATCCCTACATCATTACCAATGAGCAGAATGTCGTCCACATATAAGACCAAGAATGTCACAACATTTCCCTCCAACCTTTTATATACATAGGGCTCATCAATATTTTGATTAAAACCATAACCCTTAATGGTTTCATCAAATCTAATGTTCCATGCCCTGGATGCTTGCTTAAGTCCATAAATGGACTTCTTAAGCTTGTAGACCATATGTTCTTGACACTTAGCAATAAACCCTTCGGGTTGTTCCAAATAGATGTTTTCTTCAAGACTTTCGTTAAGGAAAGCTGTCTTGACATCCATCTGCTATATCTCATAATCATAGTGACACGCTATGGCCAAGAGTATCCTAATGGACTTTAACATAGCCACTGGTGAGAAAGTTTCCTCATAGTCGATCCCTTCTTTCTGAGTAAAACCTTTCGCCACCAGTCTTGCCTTAAAGGTTTCCACATTTCCGTCCACCCTTCTTTTCTTCTTGTATACCCATTTGCACCCAATAGGCTTAATCTCTTTGGGTGTGGGCACAAGTTCCTAAACCTAATTCGAGTATGTAGACTCTATTTCAAATTCCATTGCTTGGTGTCATCTGTCTGCATCCACATCGAATGCTGCCTCGTTGTAGGTCTTGGGATCCTCAACCTAATCTACGGAGTCAGTTTGGAAAACTCCCTATAGTATCTATCAGGCTGTCTAGATACTCTCCCACTACAACGTGGCTCTGTTTGTGAGCTAGAGATTGGTTGTTGTGTATCTACAGCTTCACTGTTAAGATTTGGGGATACTGAAGTTCCTGGTTGAACTTCTTCTAGACTAACTTCTGAATTAGGTACTAGTATATTTCTATAATCTTTCTCCAAGTACTTAGCAATGGTAGTTATCAATATCCGCTGCTTTTTAGGATCATAGAAAATACCTCCTCTCGTACCCTTTGGATAGCCTATGAAATAGCACATTATTGATCTAGGTTCCAACTTCTTAGTATCGCTATCCAATATATAGCCTGGACAACCCCAAATATGAACATGTTTAAAACTTGGTTTCCAGCCCGTCCATATTTCTTGTGGAGTCCTAGGTATTGACTTAGATGGAACTAAGTTCAAAATGTATGTAGCCATTTCAAGCGCATATCCCCATAAAGATACTGGTAAGGATGCATTAGCCATCATGGATCTTACCATATCCAAAAGCGTACGATTTCTCCTTTTTGACATACCATTTTGTTGGGGGGGTACCCAGTGCTGTCAATTGTGACACAATGTCACACTGGGCCAAATAATCCTTGAATTCTCCATAGAGGTATTCCTCTCCATGATCATATCGAAGTACTTTGATCTATTTACCTGTTTGACGTTCGGCCTCAACCTTAAATTCTCTGAATTTATCATAGGACTCAGACTTACGTTGCATCAGATATACATAACCAAACCTCGAATGATCATTTGTGAAGGTAATGAAGTATTCATAACTTCCATAGGCCGGTTTATTCCAAGGACCACATACATATGTATGCACCAATTCTAACAAGTCATTTACCCTATGCCCCTTAGAGGTAAATGGTCTTTTGGTCATCTTCCCCTGAAGGCATAACTCGCATTGAGACCATGGTTCAAGTTCTAATATGTCTAAAAACCCATTCTTGACCAATCTCTCGATGCGATTTAGGTTGATATGACCTAAAGGAAAATGCCATAGATAGGTTTCATTGATAAGAGATACTTTCCTTTTCAAGGAATTTTGTACCTGTTCAGTATTATGCAGTGTAGGGTTAACAGGGTTTAAAACAAATAAACTATCATGCATTCTACGAGAAATGATGGAATTGTTCTTGCTGATAACCACACCAGCATTATTGAAATTAACAATAAAACTATCCAAAAGTAACTGCGATACTGAAACTAGGTTTCGTCGCAAATCCAGAATACATAAAACATTGTTTTAAACCAAGACTAAATTATTCTAAAAAGATAATTTAACTACTCCCACTGCAGTGGCCCACACTTTCGAGCCATCTCCAATTCGCATTGCAAGTTCACCCCTATGCAACTCCTGGTTACTTGAAACCCCTGCAACGAATTGCAAATGTGATTAGTGGCACCTGAGTCTACTATCCACAATGAAGTAAAATCTACCACTAAACATGTTTCAATATACAAGGAAACATAGGTACTTGCATTGCCCTTGGCCCGGTTTTGAGGACAGTCCTTTTTCCAGTGTTCTTTCTGGAGACACTTAAAGCACTTCCCCTTGGGCTTATCACCAGCATTCTTTTTTTTCTTCTTCTGCCCTTCTAGGCCCTTTGTTATGTTTCTACTAGTTTCCCTTTTTCTTGAACTTCTTACCCTTTGGGGCAAGTCCAGAAGCATTCTGCGCCATCAACACATGTCCTTTGGGCTTCATTATAGCCTCTACAGCTTGGAGCTCTTTCATTAACTCTGGTAAGCTCATGAGCATCTTGCCCATGTTATAGTTTAGCTTGAACTAAGCAAATGATTCTGGTAAAGTCTCTAGTACCATGTCAATCTTGTTTTCCCCATCAATTTCTGCATC
Organism: Ehretia macrophylla; assembly: GCA_037974665.1. NCBI lineage: Eukaryota > Viridiplantae > Streptophyta > Magnoliopsida > Boraginales > Ehretiaceae > Ehretia > Ehretia macrophylla. The sequence goes on from CM075775.1 coordinate 15,921,538, forward strand.
TAGAATCTCGACAATATTAAAGTTGTCCATCATCTTAAGCATATGATCTTTGACGGACGAACCTTCAGCAATTATAGTGTTCATGATGGTTCTAATAGTAGTTTGCCTTGCAAGCCTGCTTTTGTAAGCAAATATTTCAGCAAGAGAAAACATGATATCTGTTGCAGTCTCTATTCCCTCATGTTGAGACTGGAATACGTTCGACATGGAGGCTAAGATGTAGCATTTAGCCATCTTATTGGCCTTTAACCACTGTCGTTCTAACTCTCGCTCCTCTTCGCTTGATTGAGGAGTGACTATTGGGCATGGGTTTGTAAGAACAAAATTATACTCTTCAGCATTGAGTATAATATCTAAGTTTTTTTTTGAGTCCACGTAGTTTGGGTCAGTTAGCTTATTCTTGTTGAGAATACTGGCGAGTGGGCTAAAAGAACCTTTCGACATCTCTGAATATATTAAACAGTTAATCAGTTTATGAGTTATTTCATATGTATGCGAATGAATGATTATTAAAGGAAAGTAAACATTCATACTTTTGACATTTGCTTCTAAAATAGTAGTTGAACCCTCAAATTACTTGGATGTCTCAGTGTCTTAATCCTATTCACAATATTCTACCGAAGGGATGGTCATATTGTAGTTTTGATTAAGTTAAGTTACACTTATCTGAAACATCATTAACTGGACAGACACTATCCAATGACATTGCAATCATTGATTCAAGTTTGGCTTCATTAGAGCAATGGTAAGAACTCCGAAGGGAGGATACCATTCTTTAATGTCAAGTAATCAACCATTTTTCCATGAGCCTTTTCACTTAGAATATTCTTAATTTGAGCCTACCGAAGAGTAGTTAACCTAAATCAATATTCTATGAAGTAGTCCATGATGAAAACCCCACCGAAGGGATGGTTGCTTCCATCAACACCTCATTCGAAAAATCACTTTAGTATAATCTTGCTAAGTCTTAATAAAGAGACTATCCTCTGAATGGAACGGCCCACATGCAGGTGAGCTCAAAATAGCTCCCACTATTAGCATAGACCAAAATGGAAAGCCTTAGGATTCTTTCCAAAATCCTTCTCCTACTTGATATTTTGATCTGAAAAAAAAGGTTTTTAATTATAACTATGCCTTTGCAATTACACCTTTGCTTTAATCCAAGCAATCCTGGTCCAGAGACCTTTGCTTATTAAAACACCTTTTAATTGCAATAGTTATACACCTATTCAGTTGAGGTGAGGCTACTTAGGAACATCTAGGCTAACTAAAGCACTTAGGTGATTACTAGGCATTTAATCCTAAGTCATTCCATAATCTCTAGTTCTTAATAGATGTAGTTCTAGATTATGATTTTGATTAGCCTTCCTAAGTTTAATTAATCTGGATTTATCTCTTTTTAAATCCTAGTGGTTGGCCATGTTACTATCTGAGATATAGTCATATGATATATTCAATCAAATAAGAAAATAAACATCCATGACAAAAATAGTAACTTCTAAAATAACCACTTTCCACTTTTGATGGCTTCATGTTTGGGACTTTTCCACAATCACACATTTGGCCCCAAATGTATGTGAAAATGTCTCTTACCTCCACATGGACTTTGGAAATTGTCTTTTGCACCCCTTCAATTTTGCAAATTGCAAATGGCACCAAAACTTCATCTTGATTGCAATTTGTCCCCAATTGAGCCATCTAGTGCAAAATTGATTTGGAATTCAGATCACCATGGCTCACCATCACCCATGGCTCCTTGGGTGAATAGCCATGATCCAAGAACACCAAATTCAAGCCAATAAACCCTAGAAGAGGATCAAAAACAGCCGTCATTCCTAATCCTCTCCTTCTTGACTATTTTGACAATTTCACTAATCAATTGCAACATCTAGCAAACTAATGCTATTACAATCATTCTTATACTCCATATGGAGTTTACAATCAACATTCTAAGAAATAATCTAACTATTACAACAGTTGGATAATCCACCAACACAAATAATTAAATTACAACCATGCTGAAAAATATAAACATCCACACGATTTCATGAAATCGAGCCATCAAAAGTGGATTTCTATATGCTGAAAAGTAGAGGTTAGTTCCTCATATAACACACATTAAAACCACACAAGAATCATGTACTAACAGCCCCTAATCGGCCCTAGGCAACCTGCCAACCATAGGTTATTTCTAACATACGATTTCTATCGATTCTATGTTTTAAAGCATGATTTTCATGAGCTGCTCTAATACCACATGAAGGATGTGGATCCTAAGGCTTCTAGACATTTAATTATAGTTTATACGCAATTTATAAACAACAAATGGCATCCAATAATCCACAAGCAGAAATATACACGAAATCATGCTAAAACAACATTGAAATCGCTATCTAGTGCTAGAAATTGTCAGTATATGATTTTACCTCTTGTGTTGGCGTAGAAACTCAACACATACAAGTTCCACGGACTGTAATCTTGCTAGAAATTATGTGCAAGGCTTGAGTACCTCCCAGAGAAGAAAACCCTTGAGTCTTCTCCCCTATTCCACGATCTTAGCCAATGGTGTGTGAAATCGGTGGGAGATTTCTCTGCTTTTTCTAGCTTTGGACGAGATTTCTTGTGTGTATATGTCAGTGAGTGTGTCATGTGGTGTGCGTGTAGAGGCTAGGTATAGCCAAAATTCCTAGGGATAGGGTATCTAGAGTCCTAGATTGCATAGGATAGTTCTCTTGATTATCCTTCTGAATTATCTTTAAAGATAATTATATTATCTTCATAATTCAAAATTCAAGACTTATCCTCTAGCAACTAACTCAGCCCCGTACGCCTGCACATGTGATCCACATGCCAGAGTGTGTCTGGCACACGCCATCTTTACAATTTGCACAAGGACAAACATTCTTGTCTTAAAAATGTTTGTTGTCCTGGTGTCCTAGCCTTTCTAAATTGAGCATGTTCCCAAATAGGAAACTATACTCAATTCACACACAAATGCCAAAATAAGAAACAGGCAATACACCATGAAAGAAAGTGACTAGGAGAGGGACCCGAAGACATAGTTATTGTGGCTACAAAATGACCAAAATGCCCCTACTAGACACTAGCAGTATTTTGACCATTTTAACCTTAATTCATTCCACTAAAGAGTTAGGGTTACACTCCATGGCAACTAATAAACTTCCAATGGAGGTTTTATCTTTGCCCTACTAAGCAAAATGACCGAAATACCACTCTATGTTTCTACAGCAATCAAGGATAGGTCTTGCATTCAAACTATCATCCTATCTTGATTATATCTACTCCTTGGACCTTTATCTTTCTCATAATCATCTCCCAAATACTATACCCTTGCTCCTGGGAGTGATCCACAAGTCCAGTATCCAATATAGCCCGAGCAATATTACTAAGCGCTTAGTTTTTGGATAGTCATATTAATAACTCCAAGCGTGTAGCTCACTATCATTTAAGATAACATAGAATCATGACTCATATGTATGCCATCTAATGAACCTAGTCCATATATCCAAAACACCGAGTTGTTGACCCCATTGTAAGATCTCACCCACAGTGAATCAAAAAATATGTCCTAAGATACATTGATACATCCACATATACGCATGATATAGAGCATTAGTCACTTAGTAGCATAAGATGCTTCTGTTCTCTGACCATGATAGTAATGTCACTGAGATTGCATCTATTGATCCCGTTCAATGCATACACATGCACTAATGAGAGAAGTCTGAAAAGTCCCTTCAATGACCAAGGTAAGTCATCCTACCAAATAGGAGACCCTATCATTATAACCTTACCATAGTGAAGTTTCTAGCTTCACTATTCAGTTATGAACCTATAATTTTGATTCAAGCCTCACATTATAGACCCTTTGTGCGGATCACCACGCACCTATGCTATTCACTTGTATCAAGGAACCTTTTTGCATACATATATCAAATAAGAGAGAGATTATAACATGTTCATAATGAATGCACTGACTTCATAACTGAATATATTCATTTGTACTGAGATGTCTTAGTGCTAGTGGTTTTAGGGCATACCATTCCCAACACTTCGCCCATGGGTCTTCAAGCTAGCTGAGGCAGATGGAAAAGAGTTCAAAAATGCTTAGAACGCTAAGCATCTTAGAAAATATTTCTTGTAAATGAGGCAAATGATGTCATAATGTTCGGATCAGGAATAAATAAGCTATTTTTTCATACAATTTGCCTATGTTTGTCATCAACGGTCTTATAGGCCAATAAAAGGCACGAAAGAGCTTTTTAGTTCTGAAAGCCAAATAAGGAGCCCTTTAGCTCCATCAGACCTCCTCGCAAAGGATATGGTCATCATTCCTTAGCGAAGTCCAAGGCCCAAAGAGCCAAATTAAAAGACAAGCGAGTTTTTAAACTCGGGGGAATAACACCCCTAGTCCCTAAGAGATCTACAGATATAGATCTCAGGGACTTAACCAAATGGAATAGGACTAATCAATAAAGCCTTAAAACGTTCTAAGACATACAAGATAAACACTGGACAAGATGATTATATTCATAGCAAAAACATTTTTACATAGGAAGGGGAAGAGCCCTACATAAAGAAGCCTAGTATGGAAAAAGAGGAAAAGGGAACTATTCTTCATCAGAAGTGAGATTCTCGAAGTCTATTTCTTCATCAGGAGGGGCCTCACCTAATAAGATGTCGATAAATAACACCTTAATATTGCCAAACCAAGCCTTGATCTTCTCGATCATTTGAGCTCTACCTTCGTAGACATATTAAGCATGGCTAGCTTGATATGTCTTCCCAATCATACGATCAATGCGGTCGCTATCTTTGAAGCGCTGGACAGTGACTTCTCCATTTTCCCCAACCTCATTCAAAAAGAAGTCAATCCTCACTTGGAGGGCATCCTTTTTACAGGAAGCCTCGGCAAGCTCGGATTGAAGCCTACTATGTTCCTTCTAGGCATTTTCAACCTTAGTCGAGGCCTCCTTAGCCTTCTTTCTCTCAACCTCAAGCTCTATTTCCAACTCAACACGAGCTTTCTTCTTCTCTTCAACTACTAGCACCAAGGCCAAGTGATGTTCCTTGGCCTCAACAAGCTCTTTCTGGAGCTCTACCTCCATCTCTTAGGCAACCTTCAGCTACTCTCTAAGATTGCGACTTTGGCCTTCAAACCTTTTGATCAACTGACCGGTACCTTTGAAGTACTGATAAAGGCTATCATTAAAGAAGATCATGCACTATAGGTGCTCGGTAGACTGAAAAATAACAAAAGTCAGTCTGTAGATAACAAAGTAAGTAAATAACAGAGGAAGACAAACTCAAATACCTCATCCACTCCAAAGTGGAACTCCTTTATAAGGTCTAGGGCACTGAGACTGTGGATGAAGACCTCCTTAATATTCCCATTCTGGTCCAAGATCTGGATCTTGTCAGCAGTAGGAGGTTGGTCTAAAAAAGCTGGAGAAGCTTGGCTGGTTGAGAGGCGAGCTTTTAAGCTCTCACGAGCCTCGGTTTGAGCAATAGAAGGAATAATTGTAGACGAGCTCAGTAAAGCAGTACCAGAAGGCTCGAGGTTTCTCACAAGTGCAGCTACACTAAGGGCAACAACTACAGTGGCCATCACCAAGGTGGTCGAAGGAGTAGGAGCTTAAACCTCCACTCATTCGGGCTTGCTGGTAGAGGTCCTAACTTTCTTAGCTGGATGAGGGGTATCCTTCTAGGATTCACCCCTCTTTTTCTTCTTCTTCTTTTACAAAGAAGAAGAAGCAGCAACAGCTCGTATAGCCGAAGCTAATATCTTCATGCCTGATAAAACAACAAATATTAGCAACTGAAAAGGAAAGAAAAACATAATGAAAAGAACACCAAAACCTACGGGTAGAAGGGAGAGACCTCCCAACAGGAGTAGAGCTCCCAGCATGGGCAAAACTCTCTCCCCGAGTATTAAAGTCATAAAGCCCAGATGAACAGACCTCCTTAAAATTTAAATAGGTCCCTATGTCGGCCTTCTTCTTACCTAATAAAGCCTTGGCCATTGCCAATTCCCCTACATCCATAGTCGGCTCATTTGACGACCCGATAAGGGGTTTACCCTAAAAACGATGGATAGACCAATCGTAAGAAGACTTGACAAAAATGTAATTATTCTGCCAACCCTTATAATTGTCTGGAAGCCCATCCAACAACAAACAGTTAGTCCTAGCAGAAAAATAGTGCCAGCCACTGGTTTGATATTGACACTTCCTAATGAACAAGTACCTAAAGAGCTTAGAGCTCAGCTCATAACCAGAGGACCTTACCAACTTCCAAAAACTAACCATCAACCTCCATCCATTAGGCAGAATCTGCCCAAGAAATAATTGGAAAAAGTTAAGAATCTCCTCGATGAAAGGGGGAATGGGAAAGCAAAAAAACTCATTATCTCAGTGTAAAAGGTGACTTCACCATCACCAGGGGTTGTAGTAGTGGTATCGAGAAGGAGCATTCTATATTCGAAGCTAGATAAAAAATTAAAAAAATTAAAAAAAAAACTATTTTTTTCTCCAACTTCTCTACGTGCTTAGGGTTTACTAGGCAGGCCTTATCATTAACAACGTAAGTACTACTCTCTAATTGGGGAAGAGCAACTCTAGAGCTAGATGCTCTATTGGACCTAGAGTGTGTATGGTTGCCAGAGGCTGGGGTGCGACAGTTGTGATGGGCTCAGCCCTAATCGGAGACCGACTGTCACCAGTAATAATCAGGTCTTGAGACCCCTTAGAACTCCCTCTCTCTCTCTCTCAATGTTTGACATGGCTATATGCGAACAGGATAGAAGGAAATGGCTATATACTAGAAGGGCGGTGAGAAAACATATACCTAAAAGATAATCAAGGCAATAGAGACGAACTTTGTGAAGAGTGAAAGCTTTAAGAGTCCAAGAAGAGAAATAGTTTTGTTGTTACTAGAATTCAAACGAAAGGAGGAGAGAGAAAGGAATTAAAGCTCTCCCCTCTAAAAGAATTTAAGGCTGTGAGTTGTGGCCCGCTTGGGCCAAAGGCCACGTTAAGGTTTTGCGCCCCTGGTTGACATTAAATAACCAGAAACATCCAAGTAAAGGCCCAAAAATCTTACTCCCCCGATTTTTTTTAGTTTTTTAAATAAGTATCACATGTTTTAGTCTAATGTAAGATGATGGTTATGCAAAGACATTTATGATAGTGAGAAGACAAGACAAAAAGCTAAATTTACTGCTAGGGGAAATACCATTATGTAGTAGAACAAAATAAATTGGGCCTTTTAAGTTATTAAGCGCTACTTTTTAGACGTAGTTCTAATACAAACCACACGCAACATAGCCATAAACCCAGTGATTATATGCACGACCTGTCAATAATTGGAGCTTGTGGCTTATGCCAGTTAGTGAATTTGCATACTAGAGAAATAAATTCTTTCCACATGATGAGTTGTCTAGATAGTCTCTGCATTATTTCACGAATCCCATTTTAGACCCTAAATTTTCAAATGCACATGTTATCCAAAAATCCCACCATTTATCGACAAAGCAATATCCTATTTATTTTTGGGCCAAAAATTGATAAAGCTTTAATTTTCAGTCGATAGGCATTGTGAAATATACAAGGTCAACATTTCTTAAAAAATATAATAGTCCATTATTTTATAAATCAATTAGGTACAATTTGTTAAAATATACATTTGTCATACATCGAAAAATCATTAACTATAAGACCACATTATAAGATCTTAGGTTATTCCACTTGACACTAATTGATTTTAGGTTAGAACCACATGATTCTTAATATGATATCAGAGTTGAGTCCTTGGTCTAGTCTTATTCATCTTCCGCGTGTGTCTTACATGTGTTCAATCTTTCACGTGCTGGCATTTCCAGGTGTATTCAATCTCTTCCACCTATGGCCCTTTCCACGTGTGTGATTCAATCTTCTACGTATGACCCCTCTTAAATCAGGTCATATTTGAATGAAAGTGTTAAAATATACACTTGTCCTACATTAAAAAATCAGAAATTGTAATACTACTTTATAAGATCCTGAGTTACTCCACTTAGTACCAATTTGTTTTAGGTTGGAACCTTAGTTATCTTAATATAATATCAAAGCTAGGCCCTTAGTCCAATTTTAATTATCCACGTGTGACTCATCTCAAATCAGGTCCACTTATGTTCAATCTTTCACGTGTGTCATGTTCACGCATCTTTAATCTTCCACATGTGTTTCATGTGTATTTAATCTTCCAAGTGTGTTAATCTACCACGTGTATTCAATCTTTCAAGTGTGATCCATCTCAAAATTAGATTCACGCGTGCTCAAACTTCTACATGTGACCTATCTCAAATCAGGTCACACGTGAGGGGGGTATTAAAATATACACTTATCCCACATTAAAAAATCAGAAACTATAAAACCACCTTATAAGATTTTGGACTATTTCCCTTGACACCAATTAATTTTAAGATGGAACCTCAGAATTCTTAACACAATTAAAAAATTCTACAGATTAAATTTGTACATAAATTATTCAAAAACTAAAGTCGGATTAATTTAAATAGTTTAGGAATTATTGATATAATTTGGTCTAATCAGTAATATATTATAAACCATTTTGGATCTTGAAGTAAAAAACAACATTTTTCGAGTATAGCAAGTTATTGTCTTCTAAGTAAATCTACCACTAAAACCTTAACGCTATTTGATTCAAATGTTGATGAAAGTATTTTCTACTAACCTAGTCTCGAAATTGAGTCAAATGAACATTTCATAAATCAATTTCACCCTCGTTTGCTGGAAGGAAACAACTTATTATTTCTATCCTTGTTATTTGCATGTTTATTGGGCTCGAATGTTGATTCTTCCATCTATTGTTATTAAAGAGATTGAAAGAAAGATTTCTGCTTTCCTCTGGTTTGGCACTTAAGGAAATGGTAGAAAGGCGAGGGTTGCGTGGAGTGCTGTTTGTTAACCGCATAGTGAATGAGGACTTCGTATCAAAGGTCTGGCTGAGTCTAATCGTGCTTCTGTTATAAAATTGTTGTGGCAGATTCTTACTAAACATGACTCTATATGGGCCCGTTGGGTGTATGCTTACCACATTGGAAATAGAGGCTTGTGGGATATTAAAACTCCTTGTGATCATGCTTGGTATTGGCGGATGTTGTTGAAGCTTAGGCTTGATATGAAGCAACTTGTCTTCTACAAAATTGGTTATGGGTCTGATACGCATATGTGGACTGATTGCTAGCATCCTTTGGGAATCTTGCAAGATGTCTTTGGTATTCCAGCTATTCTTAATGCTGGGGGATTGCTAGATGAAAAAGTCTATAACTATATTGTGGACAATACTTGGTCGTGGCCTGATAGGCAGATTTTTCGATTCATTGATCATCACATTGGATCGATCAATCCAAACTGATCTGTACCCAACTCTATCTCGTGGCTTGGGAATATTAAGGGTGTGTTTACTTCTCATTCTGCCTGGAATATTCTTCGGAAGAGAGCCCCGATTATTACTTGGGCTCATATGGTTTGGTTTAAAATGTCTATCCCTAAACATTCTTTCTGCCTTTGGCTTACTTGGTTGGACCAAAATCCTACTAAGTGTATGATGTTGAAATGGGATTTGTAAACTGATCTTTTATGTGTATATTGTCATGGCTGTGTGGAGAGTACGGATCATCTATATTTTGAATAGTCCTTCACCCGTAGATTGTGTCAAATGAATGCCTGCTTCTAAGGCCCTGTTTGGCTTGTTCAAATGGAGCCACCTTTCACAATAGATTGTACAGAATTGTCAAGATGTCTCCCTCAAATTAGTAGTGTCTATTAAACTGCTTTTGGGAGCCTTGGAATTCCACATTTGGGCTGAAAGAAACCGTAGACTTCATGATGGAAATGTGAATTCGGATGACCAACTCTTTCAAGTTATTAGTTTTGATGTAAATAACAAAATTTATACGTGTAAGAAGTTTAAAAATAATTCTATCAACAGATCCATTTGTAGAGTTTGAGATGTGGTTAGTAGCATTTTTAGGTAGGAGAATTTGTTGTGTTTTTGTCACTGTAATTGATGTAAATATGTTTTGATTTTAATAAAACGTACTTACTTACCTAGCAACAAAAAAAAAAAATCACAAAAAAGTCTTGAAAACAAAAAATACAAAGTCAACTAGAAACGAACCGCTACAATTACGCGTATCCGCAGTCATTCGCGAAAAGATTTGCAGAAAGTAGCTGTTTTGGGACCCAAACAACCCAACAAAAAGGACTTTTGTGGAGTTGCAGAAAATAGCCAAAACGATGATATTATTATTATTATTTTATTTATTTATTTTTGGAAAAATATCATATAACCCTTTTGTGATATATAAAACTATCATTCTACTCTCCTGTGTTCTTAAAACTTTAAGAATGCTCCTTGTGTTATTAGAAAGTTATCACACTACCCCCTTTATGTATTTTTTAATCTATTAAATATCAATTTTGTCATTTTATAATACATATATATATATTTTTTTAATTTTTAATTATTTACAACTAAATAAAAAAATTTAAAAAAAATTAATCATCTTTTCCACCCCCACGCCACCCCCCCACCCCCTGCTGTTGCTTGTCGGAGGCTGCTGCTCCGAGCGTGGCTGCCGCTGCTGCTCGCCGGAGCAGCAAAGGGGGGGGGGGGGGGGGGTGTGGAGGCGTGTGGGAAAGATGAATATTTTTTTTTTAGTTATAAATAATTAAAAATAAAAGAAAAAAAAGAAAATATATATATGTATTATAAAAGGATGAAACTGACATTTAATAATTTAAAAAAAACATAAAAGGAGTAGTGTGATAACTTTTTAATAACACAGAGAACATTCTTAAAGTTTTAGGAATACAGGAGATAAGGTGATAGTTTTACAAATTACCGGGAGGTTATGTGATATTTTCTTTTTATTTTTTTTGTCAAACGATGACATGAACTTGAACCTATGATTTGCGCACAACTTAATTGATCAGTATTAAGTGAAAAGGGTGTTATGTGATATTTTCTCTTTATTTTTTTTGTCAAACGATGACATGAAGTTGAACCTATGATTTGCGTACAACTTAATTGATGAGTATTAAGTGAAATTAAACGACAAAACATGACACAGATAAGCACTCCCAGAAACATGGTCCACCAGCTGGAAAGGGTTGTGAGTGATGGAGGGTCCCATCACACACATTTATTCTAAGTGGATCGGAAGAAGACAACATATTTCTAAGCTAAAATATTTCACTTTATTATACATATTTTAGAAATCTTGACAATGATGGGGCTGGACGAAATTTCATAATTACGGGTCAACAAAGGACACCCTCACCTTCACTATTTTCTTCCTTTGCTTCTTTCAGTTGCTTTCCTTTTGAACAATCACTAGATTTGGATACTACAATAGTCCATAGCCAATATTTTTTTTGTCAACAATTGAAATATACTAATTAAAAGAAATATAGAACAAAGACTGTGGATGGAAACCCTTAGTCAGCATTCTCAAATTTAGCTCACTCAAGGAACGGATTTATAATTTTGGAGATTAAAACCAAAATTTACTATTATATATATCAATAATTTTTTATATTAAAAATATTTTAAAATTTTATAAATTTTTAAATAAAATTTGGACTTATCGAATACTGCAACTCTACTCACCCTTAAATAGAACCACCCTTAGCTCCTATCCATATTTCTTCACCACAAAATACATATCATGAATATGGATTGACATATTGACCAGAAAAAGAATATGGATGGACTTGGGACATGATAATTCTTGAAAGAAAATAAAAAGTTCGAATATGATAGTAGAATATGTCAATCTTAAGTTTAACCTATTAAATACCAGTATATTAAAATTCAAGCAAATATATATATAAAAATACTTCGCGGAGAGAAGTGGTTATATGCTAAAATTATTTTAAGGGGCAACTAAAGCAATTCTAGGAACATGTATTTTCGAAATTAGACTTGGACATATTTGACAAAAAGAATAGAATTGACAAGTCAAAATCTATACGGAAACTCATAACATATGAGATCAACACTACATTATGTGAGGCAAGTGCTTTAACACGAAAAATTTATGTTTAAGATACACCCAATATACCCAATTATATAATATGTGTGTTCAAAGGCTTTGTGCCTTTCTGTGCGCGTATAGTATCTCATTTTCGAAATGAATTATATGGGTCATCAAATTTTGTTCTCTTACATATCAATTATTAGATTTGGACTAATAACAAATAAAGGTATTTAAAATAAATTTTAAAATGAGTAGTTGAAATTTAAAATGACTAAATCTAACGACTCATAACCCATCTCATTTGGAAATGAAAAAAATAAAAATCCTTACCTACGATTGTGCACTTGATGCACCAAATCTTACCATGCGTAATGAGAAAGATCTTATGTGAGAAAGGGAGGCAATTTGAATCATTTCACAATTTAGAAAGAGAATACATAGTGTAAATTTACATTATTAATTAGTTGAAAGAACGTTGTTAGATATCATTCTAATCTAATTACTTTTTATGTACATACTTAGCTAGTATGCTAAACTAACAAACTTTTTTGTTTCTTTCTTTTCTTTTAGCGTACAATTACGCATTCCTCATAAGAAATAATAAATAGGTGAGGAAATTAGGGTGATATCTAACATTTTTCTAGTTGAAAAAATGAAAAAATAAAAAAGGGTTGTATACGTTTCATTCTAGAGCCAAGTGTATAGAAGGCAAGTCTGCAACTTTCGCTTTGATTTTGCAGTTTGATTTGCAATGCAATATTACATCAAGAATCCAACAACTAGAAGATACTTGGTTACATTTTTCTGTCAAAAATAGCCTAAAGAAATCAAAAGAGAGAATTGGTAATTTAGTTTTTTTTTTTTAAGGAAAAAAAAAACCAGAAAGAGAGAGAAGAAAGGTTGTGCATTTGGAAGGTAAACAAAAGAACCAAGAAAGCAAACCTTATCTTTGCTATACTCTAGAAAGTTATGCAAGGATTTGCAAAGGTTGCTTTTCATTTTTCCTTATATTTTTTGTAAGTCAGTATGCAAAAGAGATTTTAGTGCCAACAATGATTTTGACTTTTTTAAAGAGATAGTTACTATTCTCACTGAAGCACTAAATAAGAAATTTTAATAAATAAGACGGCTTATATTTGTTTTTTGTAAATTGGTTGGAATAATTGAATAGTAATTTATATAAAAAGACTTAAATTCGTGTACCTTAAAATTTGTAATGTTGAAATAATTTTTATATGATCCTGAATTCTAAGTTATAAAATAAAAATTGTATAATTGTTGCATTATCGTTTGATATATATTGTATAATTTAAACCTCTCTTAAATTAAAAAAAAAAAAAAAAAAGCATGATAAGTGAACATAATGCAGAATCATTAAAATCTTTCCAAGAGCTTATATTATAAACTTTCACAACTCATAAGCCATTATTACCTTGAAACCCTTTCCATTTATTAAAATGGAAGCCCAACTCCTTACCACTCCACCTCCACTGTCAAATTTCCCTTCCCAACAAACTTCACCACCCAACCTTTTAACCTTTGTTTGTCATATGAAAAGAGGTGGTGGTGCCTAAACATGAGAGCTTTTTACACATGTTGTTCAAGACACTGACAAAAACCATTCAGTTGAGTTGTTTTCTTTATTGGATTCATTAGACCTGCATGGACAGACTCAGTTAAGCTCATTTACATTCCGCTCTTCAAACTCCAACAATTCACTTGTCTTCACAAGCCCACTTCTTTCTGAATCTTTCCAGCTTTTTTCATTCATTCTCTTAGTTTGAGTCTCAGCCCAGTTTAGTAATCTTTTTCCTGAAATTTCTAAAACAAAGAGTCCAATAGTCTTCTTAAATAAATGAGGGTGGTGTAAATGGCTATGAATTCACACCATTTATGAGAGACATAATGGTGGTGCTCAAGTTTTGAGGAAAAATATATTAGAGTGTGTGTGTGTGTGGAAGGTATTTCTGGTTACTTACTAATCTGTGTGAGTTCTAGGCCTTGTCTAATAATGGGTTTTGGTTTTTTTTGTTCTTTTTTGTTTCTGACACTCTTTTTTAGGCTTTTGGCCAGTCAACAACCCAACACTGATGGCTACTTTGTCTCTGGTTTTCTGCAAAAAATGGGTGTGAAAAGTTCTCCCAAAGTTTACAACTTTTCAGCCCACTTTTGTTTATGGAGAGGTGTGTTTTGTGATGCCAAAGGAGAAAATGTGGTCAAGTTGGTATTTTCTCGTCTTGAACTAACTGGTGTGATTCCTGATACCACCATTGGCAAGCTCACAAATTTGCAATCTTTGGATCTGAGCGATAACAGCATCACTGCTTTGCCTTCTGATTTGTGGAGTTTAAGTTCGTTAAAATATCTTAATCTTTCATTTAATCAAATCTCTGGGAGCCTTCCTAGCAACATAGGAAACTTTGGTCTGCTTGAAAGTTTGGATATTTCTTGCAATAGTTTCTCTGGGATTATTCCTGAAGCCATAAGCTCTCTTGCCAGTTTGCAGATTCTTAAACTCAATAGAAATGGGTTTGAATCAAATATTCCATTGGGGCTGCTTCAGTGCCATTCTTTGGTCACTCTTGATCTTTCAGAAAACAAGTTGAATGGTTCACTTCCTAATGGTTTTGCTGATGCATTTCCAAAGTTGATGTTTTTGAGTCTTGCTGAGAATGATATTCTTGGAAAAGACCCAGATGTTTCAGGGATGGCATCTCTGAGCCATCTTAATATTTCAGGCAATATGTTTGAGGGCTCTGTTGTTGGCTTTTTCCAAGGGGCATTGGAGGTTCTTGATTTAAGCAGAAACCGTTTTCAAGGCCATATCTCTCAGGTAAATTTTGGTTCCAAATTCAACTGGTCTCATTTCGTTTATCTGGATTTGTCTGAGAATGGAATTAGTGGGGAGTTATTCACTGACTTAAAACTGCCACAAAACCTCAAACACCTTAATCTTGCACATAATAAACTTTCCAAGCAACAATTTCCAGAAATTGTTATGATCTCTGCTTTGGAGTATCTAAATTTGTCGGGGGCTAATTTGATTGGTGATATTCCTAGTGAAATTGCAACATTGACTAGTTTGAAAACACTTGATCTTTCGAAAAATCATCTCAGTAGCCGCATTCCTCTGTTAAGCATTAAAAGCCTGCAAATTCTTGATGTTTCATACAACAATTTAACTGGAGAAATCCCACTTTCGCTCTTGGGAAAACTTCCCTGGATGGAGCGGTACAATTTCTCGTACAACAACCTAACCTTTTGTGCCTCAGACATCTCTGCTCAGACCTTTCAATCAGCTTTCATTGGATCACTGAATAGTTGTCCCATTGCTGCTAAACCTGCCTTCTTCCAGAAGCAGGCTCCAAAACATAGAGGACTCAAGCTTGCTCTAGCCTTGACCATCTCAATGGTCTTTTTGCTTTTGGGTTTGTTGTTTTTAGCTTTCGGTTGTCGAAGGAAAACCAGAATGTGGGCAGTGAAACAAAATTCTTACAAGGAAGAACAAAATATATCTGGGCCCTTTTCGTTTCAGACTGATTCAACCACTTGGACAGCTGATGTTAAGCAAGCAACATCCGTTCCAATAGTAATTTTTCAGAAGCCATTGTTGAATTTCACATTTGCAGATCTCTTGTCTGCAACTTCTCATTTTGATCGAAGCACGTTGTTGGCTGAAGGAAGGTTTGGCCCTGTTTATAGAGGATTTTTACCAGGCGGGATACATGTAGCTGTTAAAGTTTTGGTACACGGCTCCACCATGACGGATCAAGAAGCTGCAAAAGAGCTCGAGTATCTGGGTCGAATCAAACATCCTAATCTTGTCCCACTGACTGGATATTGCTTGGCTGGAGATCAAAGATTAGCCATATATGATTACATGGAGAATGGGAATTTACAGAATTTGCTTCATGACCTGCCACTTGGTGTTCAAACTACCGATGGTTGGAGCCCAGACCATTGGGAAGATGAGAATAACAGTATTCAAAATGTTGGCTCTGAAGGGTTGCTAACAACATGGAGATTTAGGCATAAAATTGCTCTTGGTACTGCCCGTGCATTGGCATTTCTCCACCATGGCTGTTCGCCTCCTATTATTCACAGAGATGTCAAAGCTAGTAGTGTCTATCTGGATTTAAATTTGGAGCCAAGGTTGTCTGATTTTGGACTGGCTAAAATTTTTGGCAATGGTCTTGAGGACGAGATTACTCGTGGCTCACCAGGATACGTGCCACCAGAATTTCTTCAGCCAGAAACTGGTTCCCCGAAGCCCCCTACACCAAAATCTGATGTTTATGGATTTGGGGTTATTCTTTTTGAATTAATTACTGGGAAAAAGCCTGTTGAAGACGATTATCCAGAGGAGAAAGAAGCCACTTTAGTAAGTTGGGTTAGAGGATTAGTAAGGAAGAACCAGGCATCAAACGCTATCGATCCAAAGATCAGAGGAACAGGACCAGAGACCCAAATCATAGAAGCCTTGAAGATTGGATATCTATGCACAGCTGAATTGCCTTTGAAACGACCCAGTATGCAACAGGTAGTTGGACTTCTTAAGGATATTGCACCCATCCCCCAACAATGAAGACCATATGACAAAAAACAGAAGCTCTCACTTTTTGCAAATTTTCCCTCTCTTCGTTTGTTTTCCATGGGAGGATTGTACAGTATTCTGCAAATTTTGTTTGAGACTTGCTATGTGTCTCATTCAAGTCCAAAGTTTGAATTTATATTCGCGCGCTTGATCCTTGAAGCTAATATTCTTTCATATCTGCGTTTGTTTCCGGCAATTCGTTGTGTTGTTGTGTTTATAATTCTACTCCGAAACAAGTTAGCTTGTTTTTTTTTTTTGGTCTTTCAATACTAGCAACCTATTAAATTTGGATTCTATTTGCTAATTCTTTAGATGCCTTGTTAGCATATTTTTGATGTACTATACGTAGAAATATTGGATAATAGCTTTGGAAGTGTTATACATATCTTTCATTCATTTCATCAAACTCAAACTAGCTTTTTGTCATCACACTAAACAGATGCTTGCTTGCTTGCTTGCTTGCTTGTGGATATCGAATGTGTACTTGGTGGAATTTTACAGGGCCACTCGAAACAGGCTTAGATTCCTTCCTTCATAACGTTGTAATTCAGTGATAGTAAAGGCCCTAAATTATTATATTTCTTAAATCTCTTTCATAATATTATTATTAAATTTCATAATAAATCTTCTCGCAGTTACTATCTTTCTTACCTAAGATTGACTCTAAATTATCGAACTCAAACACTACTCGATTTCCTTTAGGCCCTCCATTAGAATTTGTCTCCCACTTAAGGCTTTGTTGGCTTCTAGAATCAAGTTTTTCAGAAATTGGGAAATACCTAACTTTTAGAAAGAAAAAAAAAAAAAGTATTCTCGTGTTTGAAATAAATTTGAATAATTAAAATACTTTCGAAGATTGGAGTCCGAACGTACTTTTTCTCGCATTGAGCTCTTCCACTCAACCTAGCTCAATCATTCTGATGTCATGCTACCCCTATATAACTAAATTATTTGACTTGGAAGAAAATAGATTTGAGGCTATATTAGTCGGAAGAATACACAGAATGACCTAGTTAATTTTGTTATGTTATTTAGAATTTCAAACGAGGTGGTAATGAAAAAGCCCAACGTCGTTATCCAAACAAGCAGCCAGCTCTCAATTTCTCTCTCGTTTCTTCTCCATAACGAAGGCTGCTTGCTCCTTTCTCGCAACTTTTTCACCCAACCCAAATCGGAGCACCGTTGGCCTCTCTCTTTTCTTTGCATCTTTTTCTCTTCTTTTTGGTTTTATTCTGTTTTTATATGTTTTTTTCTCTGTTAAAATTCCAAATCTTGTATCTATGCTCATTTGGTTTTCTTTTTTCTTTTTTTAATTTTTATTGTGGCCTTTTTTATTTGCAGTTATTTGGGTCAGTAAGTTCCGACCTTGGGTCCTTGAGCCTTTTTTGATCGTATTAGTGATTGTTTGTGGTTCTTCTTCCGACGAAAGTGTTTGTAACTCTCTCCTCTCTCCTCTCTCCTATCTCACCATCCCTCATGACCACTGTTTTTTGTTATCCTTTTAGAAGTTTTCGATGGACTACTACGCCTTCACCACTTTCACACCCGAGCTCTGTTGCGTAGGCAACTTTTGAAGCTTTCCGTAGTGTGTTACTTTGGGCAGAGTACTGTGTCTTGTAACTCACACTTCGTCTTTGCTCGCTGTTGGCGAGTTTGTTCTGGTGACTAAGTTGGTTTGGATTGTAGCATTTTTGGGCCTCTGCTGTTTCTTCTCTTGCTATTGATGATATCGCCAGCGATGGTGTTGTATGTATCAGCATTGCTATTCACCGCTAGGATTAGGATTTGTATTGATGGACTTTGGGTCATAGACTTAGCCCCTTATCTTTTGTTTCAATTTGTTTTGGTTAGGCTTCGACGTGGACTTGTGTCTGTATTTGTTTTTTTTTTTTTTGGACTGTAGTATTTTGGCCTTTTTATTGTATATTTTAGTGTTATGTTAATACAACTATCTTTCTGACAAAAAAAAAGGTGACAAGTCACAACTTGATGTATCCTGACCTCATTATACTATATAATATTGTTAAGGGGTGGAATCTCCTATGCCCGATCAAAGCTCAAACTTGTAAAAATGAAATGGAACAGCGGGGGTGATGACCCGTGAACCACCTCCGATGATCAAGTCAGTTATCGGACCGAGATTTTGATAGTAATATAATATGAATGATATTAAATAGTTATTTCTTGTAAAGATATGAGCTACTTTTTGTGACTATCTATGTATTATTTATAGTAAGGAATAAGAGTTTTTTTGCGGATATTTTTGGGTGGGTCCCAGTGGTCTAGTGGACTCTCCTTGTTATGCCACGTGGTTGATGAAATCATTACCTGATCCGTGGGCCCTCAAGGCTAGTTTGGTAATTTCACCATCAAATATAATAATTGTCCATATTATGAAAATAGTTGGTAACGTTATGTTCATTACTATTGTTTACCACTTTATATGTGGTGCTGTTGGTGGGTTGTCGGGCATGTTGTATTGCTTCTGGCTGCATAATTTCAAAGACGGAGTGGACTTTGAAATCCCTTCCAACAATCTTTTATAAAAAAAAATAGTGCAACAAGTCTTTAAAGGTTTGGCGGATTGCAGCAGATATGGGCTGCAGTTTTACTATTTGTCGCCAGTGACGTACAATGCGTCCACCAACTGAAATTAATGTCTAATATTTATAAAAGGAAATTCTTCTTAGAAGTTTTCTTTAAAAAGAAAATTGGGATACATAACATCGTCTACTGGAGGTATAATCTAAGTTAATTAAGCGAAAGACCTATTGAGATTGATCGTAAGACTTGATTCGAATAGAGACGTAATAAATTTTATACTTATATCTCAAACGTTTTAACACTAAACTAATTAATGACTAAAGGTATGGCCAATATTTTAGAGAAAAAATAAATTGAAAATAGAAAATATAATGAAGAAGAATCAATAATACTATTTTTTTTTTATTTGGTTACATGGGCGGTGCAGTGAACAGAATTATTTTGCATAAAATCTTTTTTAAGTAATGAGAAGGTCCAACTGTGAGAACTTAGAAGGGAAGTAACATACCGTTGTCGCTACAATTAGTAGTATTATGATTGCATCAGCTGGATGAATAATTAATGAACAAGGAAAGAATGAATTATTACTGAGGACCATATTATTACCTTTTTTTACTAAAAATTAATTATTTGGGTACCACTAGCATTAAGAAAAAGATGTCAAAGAAATTAAAATGCGACATAAAAATTGGTCTCTTGTGTCCTAAATCATTCCATGGTTTAGTAAACGAAAACATTTTCTTGATAGCAGCTGCCAATGGTTGTGTTTCCAAGTCCACTGATCTTTCTTTAAGCCCAATGGACTGCATTGACCGAAAAGGTTGAAGTCAAACATCATATGACCATACATTGACTTTGCATGCAAATTTACAAGTAGGCCTCACCCTTGCGAAAGACTTGTGAGTTTGTAGGTTCTTTTAACAATATTAAGGATTTTTTTTTTTTTTGGGGGTCAATTACAATATAGGGATAACAAATTGAATTTGATGCTAAAATAGGTTTACTAGCATAGATTCCAGGGATCAACTGACAACTTGCCAACATTATGAATTGGTAACAAAGGCACTTAATATTATTCTGAGCTTGCTAACCAAGTAACAATGATGGTAATTTCTACATCAATAATAGTGAAAATTAATTGCATTGTATTTCTAAATGAATTCAATGAATGAACAATTGTACTGGCCATCACCTACATTAATCATTTGGAAATGAAAATAAAATGGCATTTGCTGTTTTTGTTCTAGAGCAAATATATTTTTATTTCGAAAAGTCAGAGTAACATGAGATATGTTTCCAACCTTTTATTTTCAAAATTTTCAGGAATAAATTAAAACGGTGGATAAAATAGGGCAAGTAAAAATGACTTTTCAGCTTTTGTTCCAGACAAAATTATCAACTCCACATATAATTGCTTATTAACAAGATCTTGCAATATCTAAAATCCATAAATACCCAATTAATTTTAGGCATTAATAGCGCCTCAACAAGTCTCGACTCTCTAGCTTGCAAAGTAGCTTGAGAATAAGATGATTCAAATTCAAGAGCTACATTGTGAAAATAGATTTAGATCTTTCCATTCAACTTTCTTTCAATTATCTAACAATGAAACTTTACGATAACTTTTTTGTACACGTTCACTTCAATTATTTCATATTACCATAATATTAAAGAGTTTTTTTTTTTTTTTCTAAATAAGCAAAGTGTTTCATTAAAAGCAAACTCAAATCTCATGTATAAAGTCTAATCCAAAAACTACCAAAGTGAAAAAATTACATACAAATATCTCTAAGGCCCCAGTTCATGCATAGTACATCGTTTATCAGGTTTCGTCTAAACTTCCTACTACTACAAATCCTCAATCAAACCAATTGGACAATTTCTTTCTTAATCTGCTCTTCTGACTGAAATTGCTGTCTTTGTAGCCTGTGATTACGTTCCCTCCAAATGATATATATAGTAACACAGAAGAAAAGTAATGATCGAGGCTTGGAGGTCTTCACCCTTGCAATAACGCGAGGTCCAATTTCTAATCCTCTCCCACGATGGCATTTGCTGAGGAATAAGCGCTAACTGCAAACCATAATCCCAAATTTTTTTGCTCATACCACATTGGAAGAAAAGATGGTGTCAATCCTCGTTGGCCATACCACAAACAACACAGATACTATCCTCAATGGCGCCCCATTCAAGCAGACTGGCTTTCACCGGAAGTCTATCAAGAATCGCCACCTATGTAATGAAACTGCATTTAGGAATAAAGTTCTTTCCCCAAACAAGACCATACCAATCAACATCGGTACCCCTGTTTTTGATACACTCCCAAGCTTTTGAGATCGAGAAGCTCCCATTAGAGATCCCTTTCCATCGAAGATGATCCTTCGAGTAACTCATAGGACTGAAAGTGATGTTGCGAATCTGATGAAACAAAGAATGATTTGGCCAATCTCAAGTACCATTGCAAATCACCTTGGACACTTTATCAAACCACCTAATCCCGGGATCAACAATTTCATGCCAAGAGATACAATCCGTAAGACAGCCCCACGGGTGCCAGGGATCACGCCAAAAAAAAATGTTCAAGCCATCACCAATCTTCATATAAAAGAGATGTTTCTCTTTATCCCTGAATTTTAACAGTTTATGCCATTGCCACGAACAAGAGGGACCAATTTTGCAGTCCCAAATATAGTCCTTCTTGATATAATAAAGTTTGAACCAGTTAGGCCAAAGAGCACAGTTAGAGAGAATGTTCCAGTAGTGTTTCAACATACTTGTATTATTAACATCAATCAAATGTCTAAGGCCCAGACCTCCTTCTTTTTTAGGCCTGCAAATCTGATCCCAGCTAACTTTGGCACTTTTGGTTGATGCATTCTTCCCTTCCACAAAAAAGACGCCATCTTGCTTTCAATCTCCTTAAGCACTCCTTTTGGCAAGCTAAGAATCCCAGCCCAGTAGGCTTGGATACCATATAAAAATGATTTGATGAGGACAAGTCTTCCAGCAAATGACAAACTTCTAGAGGTCCAGTGGTCAATCCTAGCCGTGGCTCTATCAATTAGATCTTTACATGAGATTTTTGTGAGTCAATTGGAAGATAATGGCACTCTCAGATACTTGAATGGCAGCGAGTCCTCCTTGAAATTGATAATCCTTAAAAGCTCATCTTTGAGGATCGGATTGTTATTGTTGGATTATATGCCCTAAAAGTCAATTTTAGGACATAATAATTATATTATATGGGCAGTTTATTTAAATATAATTAATGCGATTAATTATTTAAATAAGAGTCCTTAGAATAATATTTATAGATTATATCCTTAAGAGTAAAGATATGAGTGACAGAATCTATATTCATAAATATATTCTAAAATAGTCCCCGATCGTAGGATAAATTAATTAGGCGTTGATTTATCCGGAAAGATCGGATTACAGTTTACCATCCAAATAATATGAGATATTAATTTGGGCAATTAGTCTCATATCGTAAGGGTAGATGTATAAGTGCTTGTTGAGAACAAGTGACTGGACATGACCGCTAATACAACGAATTACATGGAATGGTCAATAATTCGTTGTATAGTGTAATGGTGCAATTAAGTCCTTAGACCTGAGACGCCACGGTTATCTTGTGTTAGGGATAACATGAGTTGCTGGTGCAATAAAGCTAGTCCTCATCAAGGATTGAATAATGTACTCAGTGGTTACGATCTATTTCGACATGGAGATAGGTGTGTGTAGATATGAAATCTGTCAATTAGGGATCCTATGCGATCTATTAATCGAGTAGCTAGAAATCCTTGGCCGAGGTAGAATAGTGGAAGTCGTTTCACGGATTATTCATAAGTTACTGATTAAATAGATTTGGACATATGATTGAGTAATAGAGTTTGACGACTCTATCCATGACTCTGGCTCAATCGGGATGATTCAGACATAAGGAATTAGTTGCATGATAATTACTAAGGGTTCGTAGAATTTACATTTCATCATTAGTTGGGTAGTCGTAATATACTACTAGGTATCACTCACGACTTGTGAGAATTAAATTAGAAGAGTTATAATTAAATATTAATTGGATTAATATTATTTCGCTGCCAATTAATTATGAACCCGAGAGGTCAAACACAAAAGAGATTTGGAATTAATCAGCGAGGAAAATAAATTAAATGTTAGAAGAGTCTAATATTTAATCGGACTTAAGACTGATTAGATTGGAATATTAGTCCAATCATTTAATCAGTTCAAGTCCAGTAATTAGGACTGGCCCAAAGCTACCCCTAATATGTCCAGAGTTTCCTATAAATAGGAAACTATGACAAACAGAAAAGCTAGCACAAATCATGTCTTTCATAACAAATATATTTTCTCTGAAACTCGTAGTGGGGATTTTGCTAATTGATAGCTCGGATCTCGTGTAGATACTTTCGGAGGCTTCACAATTGGGGAGCTCTGGATTCGATCAATTTCTACCACAGATTCGTCATCATAGAAAGGTAATCCGAAAATCTTATTATGCGTAATTAATATCTATTATTATGTATGTATGTAATCTACGTAATTAGTCATGAACGGATGCATGTGTATTTAATTTCCGCTATGTTTATTCTGATTATAAAAATTTTAAAATACCATGCACAATTCCCAACAGTGTTATCAGAGCCACCTTTCATGCCTTTTACGTGATTATTCGTTTATTGCACAAAGTTTAGCACGATTAAAGTGTCAATTTAATAGTTTGTGAAACTATTGTGAAAAATTAATAGTTTGGGAATCTATTAATTTTATGTCCATTAAATTTAATAAGATTAAATTTAGCCCTGAAAGTTCTTCCCAATTTAGTTTTTTTTAATTGTTTTTTCTATAACTAGTTCTATGTTATGTAATGAACAATTTTAAAAGTTGTTTTAAAATTGATTTTTTTGTTTTTGAAACTGTTTTGAAAAGGTTTTAGAATCAGTTTTTAAACAACATATTTTGTAATCTTAAAAAAAAAAAAAAAACTGAAAAATCAGATTTTCAGGCGGATGCCCCTCCTTCTCCCATCACGGCAGCGGCACCACTTGTTGGTGTTGCCGCTGCCAATGGGCTGAAATCCGCGAGGAGTTGTCGTCGCGGCAGCGGCCATGGCAGCCGCAAGGACAGTTCTTCGCGGCTGTAGTCATGGCAGCCGCAACCGCGGCTGCGAGGAGCTGTCCTCGCGACAGCGGTTATGGCTGCTGTAGCAGCGAGGAGTTGTCCTCGCAGCGGCGGCCTTGGTAGCCACGAGGAAGGTTCCTCGCGACTACAGTCATGGCTGCTGCGAGGAAGGCTTCTCATGACGGCAACCATGACAGCCACAAGGAAGGGTCCTTGCGGCCATGGATGAAAGTTGGCGAAAAAGAAGGGTAGAAAGGGTGGGTGGCGGCGCTGCAGGGAAGAGAAAAGAAAAAAAAAATTATTTTTTAGATTGGGGTAGAGTTTTGAGTCAACCCAGATCAGATCCATTGGATATGGGTCTCATCCAAATCCGAACCCAAAACCCAAGGAGTTGGGTTATGGGTTATGTTTTGTTTTTAATTTTTCTTTTCTTTAATCCTTTTGGGCTTAATGGGCATATATCTGATGTTGGGCTCATTTGGGTCTAGCTTAATTTCAAGTTAGAATATAAATAATGTGGACTAGTGTTAATGTCCGGATTGGACTATTTGTTTTATTTGGACTTGGACTTGAACATGGACTAAAGAAAAATAAGTTGGACTTATTTTAATCCTTAAAGTCCAAATTACTTAATTATTTTGTTTGACAAATTAATTAAAGGAGCCCAAATATATTCTTGACACTTAAATTAATAAATAGTTTATTAATTATTAAATATAATTTGATTATATTTATATTTTGTAAATATGAGATATTTATGGACTAAATTTTAATAAAGGGTTTATTAAATAGAATAAATTTAATAAATAGTTTATTAAATTGAAAAATCTAATATAAAGAGTTTTATATTAGATAATTAATTGTGATATACTTGTAGTTAATTAAATAAATTATTTATTAATTAATTACGATAAATATAATGTGATTATATTTATTTAAATATGAGATATTTAAGGATCCAAATTAATAAAGGTGTTTATTAATTGGATAAACCTAATATAATGAGATTATATTGGGAAACTAATTGTGCTATATTCGTGGATTACTTTCATGGACTAGTCCTAGATGTATGAATGGATGAATGTCATTATTTTATTTATTTACCCATTTTGGGTTTTATGTAATATTTTAAAATGGGGTTTGCATGCCTCTTATTCCCATTTTAAATATGTAAAACCTTATTTCTATTTATGTATCCCCATTAGATTAGGAATCTATGTACAAAAATGTAATGAAAGATCAAGATGATGACGTCAAGAGTTGGTGGGCCCTGTTTGCGAAAGGAGTTTTGTGAAGCCGATGAGGAGCAATCCATGAATTTATCTTGTGGACCCTTAATTTGATTTAGGTATTCAACCCGGTGGCTCGGGTTGATAGTGCTCCTAGTCCATGATCATCCCATTTTATTTTATGCATTTATTTATTTATTTATGAGATAAATATATGATGAATGCATGTATGTTTCTATTTTTATTTATGCGATAAATTAAAATTAAAAGCATGTGAAAAGTGAGACCTAAACTAAAAACCAGCAAACCTTCCCAAATTAAATATTAAGTTAATAATGGTGTAGTCTTGAGAAGATTATATCATTGCCTTCCGTTATCGTAGATTAGTTTGTGTGTTGGGCAAGTAAGTAGCTGGCTATGGACACATAGGGGTTATTTATTTGTATCAACATATGAACTAAGTCTATATAAGCATGAGATGTGGAAAATTTGAATTCTTACTGGCAACCAAAAATCTATCATGTGAGGTGTCGGTATTGCATTGATCCAAATTTCTAAGATAATGGGTTTAACTTAAACAATCTTGGAAACCAAAAATCTATAATGTGAGGTCGAAAGGATTGGAGGCAAGAACAATTGGATTTTGTATGAGATACATTGAATAAGAGGTTATTCACCTATTTGTTTTAACTTCACTAAAAATCTAAAATGTGAGGTGGATTAAAGTGAATGGGCCCCCAATTCTACTAAGAAAATACCTTATTGTTTTTCCGTTTTCCACTAGGGAAGTGTGGGATTTGAAAATTTTAGTGGGGGTTACTATTTGATTTAAAGACCCAAATCAAATAATTAATAATATAATTATCTGACATCCTTAGAAATTACTGCAAATATATAATATCATATGTGAACCGAACCTTCTATTTTGACTAGACCAAACTTCAATGACTAGCTCAATATTTTGAGAATTGTTCTCAAGATCCGAGAAAGTCATACACGTTCTAGATGCCCAAAATAAGTAGTCAAAAAGAAGCAGGAGAGCATAGATAATGTATCCATTATTAATTACTTACAAGAGTTGTGAAGTAAGCAAGATATGACAACTAGATATGAGATATCTAGTGGTAGATATGAGATATCTAGAAAATTGTTCAAAATAAAGGATAACTAGAGGGATTGATTTGAGAGCATATGTTATCAAGGTGAGTATCTTGAGTCCATGAGTTTATTCATGGTTTACCATATGCAGACAAATCTAATCCTCAAAGTCAATTCTTAGTTCTCTCTTGTCGTTCATAATGGATTTCTTCCGTGTGAATACATTTGACACAACCCTTGGAAATAAGAGTCATGTATCAAGGGTAGATTTGGAAAGTTGAAACTTGATTGGAAATTTTTCCACTACAAGAAAGGAAAACTAATAATAGAGGAAAATTCAAAGGACTTCAAAGAGTTTGAATAAAAATGGATGTCCCCTATAAATATATCTCATCTTCTCGTTTAATTTTCTGGGTGTTCATTAATTTTGGAATAATTATTGTTCATGTGTTTCATTTATTTTGGAAATAAATGAGTTGACATTAGTAAATTAATGAATAAAGTCTTATATGGATAATGACAAGATAAACGAGTAATATGAGAGATTTAGAGATATTGATAACTCTAGATTATCGTGGCACTTACGATTAGGTCATAGAGGAGAAACAAGAATCACACAATTGGTGAAAGAAGGACTGGTAAGCCCTTGAGGCCCCAGGACATCCCCCACACGTGAATCTTGTGTTCTTAAAAATGATCAAATCACCCTTTGTAGGACAAAGTCAAAAGACCACAAATATTTAGGGTTTATACATAGAGATGTATATGGGCCTTTTGGCAAAATAGCCCAATAAAGATTTAGCTACCTTATATATGATTGTCATAAGTATGAATCTGAATATTTTGAAGTGTTCAAGGAATTCAGAGCTAAGGTAGTAAATCAAACTAGAAATGAGAAGTAAGTCTCAATGATGAGATCATGGAGAATTCTTAGCTTCAATTTCTAAATAGTATCTCAAAGGAAAATAACATAGTTACTTCATTAATTCCTTCTAGTATTCCAATGCTTGATGAAGTGTTGGAGAGAATAAGTTGGACCTTGTTGGACATGGCATGTAATTGATAAACTATGTTGAATTGTAACTTAGCCTGTGAGGGCACATTCTCCTTATAGCAGTCCATCTCCTGGATAAGTTCACTTCCAAATTAATTTTAAGTACTTCATATAGGATATGGAAAAACATGATGCCTAGTCTTAAGGTGTTAAGAATGAGGGTGATCCTGTTTCCAATCAAAGGCTTGAGATTGATAAATTAGAAATGAGATTGGACAAGATTAATTGGTTATCCCAAGGATTTGATGGGATATAACTTTTATTCCATTCCTGACTAGAGAGTCTGTTAGCAAGTACAACTTCTTCTTAGAAGAATAGTTCATCTGAGAAGATAGTGTGGGAAGAAAAGTATGACTCAGTAGGAGTTACTGAGCAACCAGCTAACCCAGGTCGAATCTAGGATTTGATCCTAGATAACCTAATCCAACAACAACCAGTCAATTTCACAAGGTTTTCAGATCAGTAAGATGACAATAATCATGATTGATGATTTTGTCAGTTATGAAAAGCTATGTTTGACATAAGCTTAAATGGCTTGAGGGCATAAAATCTTAAATGAATAAAGGTGGATACCTTTAGGACAAATGGTGAAAGATTATAGTCATAGGCAAGGGGTTGACTATGAGGAAATATTTTACCAATTGTTGAAATTCATTATGATTTATTGGTCATAGTTGCACACTACTATTATGAGATATGGTAGATGGATGTCAAAACGGCATTTCGTAATGACTTCATTAATGAAGACATTCATATAGGATTGCCAATACGTTTTGAGTCCAGTGATGAGTCACAAAAAGTACAGGCTAAAAGGGATCCATTTATGGACTTTAGCAAGCCTAAAGAATCTAGAACATTCGATTGACTTCATTGAGAATGAAGATGAATCTTGACTATACAAGTAGGTCTAGTTATTCAAATAAAATTCTCCAAATAAATTTTGGGATAATTTGCCTAAATCCTTGGAAGTCGATCTATAGCGATAGATCAAAAGGATTAATAGGTTTTTCCCAAAAAGTGTTAAAGGTGTTTAACATGTACATAGATTTTAAAAAGAAATTGTTATCTTTTAAGACATGACATTTATCTCTCTAGGGCTGTGAGTCCTAAGATTGCTGAAGAGAGAGAGACTGGACACATAAGGTCCAACGTGCTACAGAAATTTGAGAATCTTATATATGTCATGCTGTGTAGACATGATATCATAAATGCTATAAGTGTTATAAGCAGATGTCTGTCTGATCCAGGTTAGGAACGCTAAAAAACAATCAAGAACATTCTTAAACACTTGAGAAGTACTGAAGAAATATTATTGGTGTATGTTGAAGGTAAAACTTAAAGTTTTACAGTTTCAGGTTGAGAGTCTGAAATGGATTATTGGAAATCCATATATGGGTTCATTGTCACGCCCCGACCCAACCCCACGTAAAAGGTTAAGTCTGGACCCGACAAACAGACAAAGTCTCCTCTGTACCGTGGACATTCTGAAAACCTGTAAACATACAATAAAGCCATAACATAACAAGAATTCCATTTATAACTAAAGGTCTTAGCTTTAAGGTCATCCGAGCCTTAAGACATAGAACAGTTTAGATTCATACAAGCATGCAATCATAACTTAACTTCTTTACAAAATCGCTTATCATGCCACTCAATGATAGCATTGAAACATTCTTAGAAATTGAAACAACCATACGTCAGAACATCTACACCCAAGCATGCAAAGTAGCAAGAAGTAAAAACATAAATTATTACATGCCATAGTTCCCCATCTTCTATGATAATCAACTACATTAATATATACATTGCACTTAGGCTACAAAATAGAACATAAGGTAGACAACCAGGATTTCCGCATAACCACAAGAACCAAAAATCCACCTCAAGCAATTAGACACTGCAACTAAGGTAACGGATCGGTCTGGACCTCCTGCTCTACCTCCTCAATCAAATCTAGCTGGGGTTCAACCACAGCGTCTCCTGAAACATGTTCGCGAGGTATAAGAAATCACTATTGCCCAGTAAGGGATAAAGACTACCCGGGACGTGCAATGCAACAATTATAACAGTTAAACAAGAAAGGCAAGTAAGGTACAATTGAAACAGTAAATAACCACACATATCAAAGGATACGATACACTTAACCCCAACACTCCAGAATTCTCTTATCTTCAATCACGAATCACGAGCCACGAACCATGAACAATGTGCCGGCATAACCCCAATCACTCCAGTGGGTGTACTCCGGATGTACCCCGGGAATCCTACGACCCAACACCCCCAAGCAATCTCCGGACCAGGAGAGTGAGGGAATAGGGCACGGAGATTGAATATCTACCGGCAAGCCCGCTGCCGCCCAGCCGATATTCAATACAACCGCCCTTGACACTATGTGTAACGCCCCAACTCAACCCCTCCTACAATCAGTCAGGACGCAACGGAATTTCGGCAGTATAACGACAGTAATTAAGACACTGAGGCCCTAAACCAACCTCTTCGCAACTCATACAACCAACTCCACAAACAATTCAATAATTAAACAACACAACCACAATATACATTAGACATTCTTTTACCATTGCATCTATATACGCCTCTGTTCCAACATCATGCATTTACTATATAACATACATTTCCAAAAGAGATTATAACCAATCTAGCAACCTAATCATGTTCTAAAACAAGACTACTAAGCTAGCAACATTTAATCTATTATCTTTACAACATCTTATACATCATAAACTTCTAAGTAAATACAAACCAACTAGTTTTAATATACAAGATAACAAAAGAGTACAACATCTCAGATATCAAGGACAAGACTCTGGCACATAGGACTCGTCCACATATGGCACATTCTCAGCTTCCTGAGTTACGTACCCGTAATCTTGTTCAATTTCACCTACGCATGCAATAATTGAGAGTGAGCTTATATAAAACAAGCCCAGTGAGAATTCGACAGATCTCTTAACAGTATTTACTATACTCCTTGAAAATCATCCTTTGAGCAGTAAACAATAACAAACATCATTAACAATATAAGCACATTAATAGTAATAACCAATCAATAAAGGATACTCTAGTTGGTGTAGCTCCAAACGCCATCACGATCTCAACCATCTTCTTATAACTCCCCATTACTCACGCACCCGAGGTACCTCACTAGCCCCTCCCTCCATGGCACCTCTGCCCATGCGAGCTAAGGGTAGCCTATGATAGTCATGCCGTTATCAACCCGACAGCCCAACACTGCCCGAGATGTGGCACACACATACCAAGACTCATGACAATAATAATAATCAATCATATCTCAGGAGGACAACAAAGTAGGTTTCCTATCTCTCGATTTCATCAATAATCAATAATCAATAATCAATTAATAACATTTCAACAACATATCATCAATTAAACAATTAACAATTCAACAACTAAGTTAGATAACAAAGTAGGCCATCCAACTTAACATGCATTAATCCACTCAACCTAACCCGATTCTAACCAATAACAACCCATAATTCAACCAATCAAATACCACACAAACCACTAAGGACATTATTTCAACACTTAAAGAAAGACAACCCAAACTTCTAAAAGTCATAACTTACAATCTACTAATCCAATGACCTCCAAACCAGTTTCTATCACTCACCCACTCAAGCAACCACATTAGCCCCCTTGAAAACCAACCATAATCCATTCAAATTAAGCCCAACAACCCTAAAACCTCAATGCACCATGGCTGAAATTTTTGCACTTTCACCACGACATCGCAATCAAAATTTCGGCATTACAACATTACTACCACGTATTTAACAAACTTTTACAAGCTAACAACAATCGATTCCAACCACCACAACTCCAATTATTCAAAAAATAGCCAACAACTCAATTTTAATACTCGAAAAATAGAAATTTATGCTACAACGGTTCAAAACTTATATAAACACATATAATCAATCCTTAGCATCTACTGAGCAATAATCTAACATCAATTTAACATTTCAACGACTAAAAATTCGATTATATGAATTAACATAAAAATGACATTTTGATATCTATAATTTTTCTCTTATATGATGCAAGAAAGGTGTAGAATGGATGCCCAACAAGTGCAATCAAACTTTGGATCAAGTGTAAAGGCTTTGTATTACAAAATCTATT
The DNA here is from genome assembly GCA_037974665.1 of Ehretia macrophylla. Classification (NCBI taxonomy): domain Eukaryota; kingdom Viridiplantae; phylum Streptophyta; class Magnoliopsida; order Boraginales; family Ehretiaceae; genus Ehretia; species Ehretia macrophylla. The sequence goes on from CM075775.1 coordinate 15,953,427, forward strand.
GAAAACGTTGATCAAAATTCAAGCAAAAATGGCCTTGAGAGTTTCGGCCATGTGTGTGAGATTTGAGTGGGTTTGCGCTTTTGTTTTATGAGTTATTTAGTTTATTATGCATATATAAGCAAAGTCAACAAAATAATAAAAGGTCAAAGGTGAACACTTGTTAGTTTATTTAGTATTTTTAGTCTTTTAATTTAGTTTCTTGACTATTTTTGCTCACAACATGCAATTGACACTTAGACTAATTTAGGTAGCATAGTTTTAGTTGACAAAGATTTTCACAAGCCAACATTTTCACCCGACTCGGTTTAAAACTCATTTTTTGCAAAAGAAGATGTAAAAACCCTTTTAAAAATCCTAAGCCGATTCAAAATCCATTTTAATCAGACACAGGTCTTTTCATATCCGAGGACTAATTTTTAAAACGTTTAAAATACCCCTGTAAAAATTTTAGCGGACGAGTGCTAAAAATACTATTTACAAAAATCATCAATAAAATTTCTGATGCCGATTTTGATGAAAATTTCATGAATGCACACTTAGCATGTAATAGTAATATAAATCATAGAATTAGCACATTCTAATTCATATAACACATAAACATGTCAAAACACGCAAATTGAGGCAAAAATAAAATATGGGGTCTCACATTCTCCCCCTCTTAAAGAAATTTTATCCTCGAAATTCTTACTTGCTATACGGATAAGATCTGGATACTGCTGCTACATCTGATCTCTCCTCTCCCAAATAGCTTCCTCAATTCCGTGATGCTTCCATAACACTTTGACCATCAGAATCTTCTTCGACCTCAACTCCCGTTCTATCTGATCAAGAATACGAATTGGCCGCTCATCATAAGTCAGATTCTCACGAAGCTGTAACGGCTCTGGCTCTAGAATATGAGAAGGATCGGGATTATATTTTCACAAATTAGACACGTGAAAAACATCATGGACATTAGAGAAGTTCTCCGATAAAGTCAACAGATATGCTAACTTGCCAACTCTGCTGGTAATCTCAAACGGCCCTGCAAACCTCGAACTCAGTTTACCACCTTTGCCATAACGAGCAAACCCCTTTCGAGGAGACAATTTCAAGAAAACTCGGTCCCCGACTGCAAACTCCAAATCCCGACGACGCTTATCAACATAACTCTTGTATCTGCTCTGCGCTGTCAACATCCTCTGCCTGATCAACTGAACATTCTCAATCTTCTCCAGAAGCTCTGGCATGATAGTCGGATCAATAGTCTTCATCTCTCCTACTTCATCCTCATACAAAGATGATCGGTACTTACGGCCGTAGAGAGCTGCAAAAGGTGCCATTCCAATAGTCGTTTGATAATTATTGTTATAGGCAAACTCGGCAAGTGGTAGATGTTTCTCTCAGTTCTTCCCGAAGTCTGAGCATATCCTCTAGAATCTGAATAGTCCTCTCAGACTGACCGTCAGTTTGTGGATGATACGTTGTGCTGAAGTTTAACTGAGTACCCAAAGTCTCCTGAAGTTTCTCCCACAAACGAGAAGTAAACCGAGGATCTCGATCTGAGACAATACTAGATAGAATCCCGTGAAGTTTAACAATCTAATCCATATAAAGATCTGCCAACTTTGCAACCTCATCTCCCAACCTCATCGGAATAAAATGAGTTGTCTTCGTCAAACGGTCTACAACAACCCAAACTTACTTCAGACTTTTATGATCAGTGAAAATCTCGAACTTACTGCCCCACAGATAATGACGCCACTTTTTCAGTGTGAAAACAACAGCTGCCAACTCATGATCATGAGTTAGATAATTCACCTCATGTGGCTTCAACTTTCTAGAAGCATAGGCAATAACCCGGCCATTCTGCACAAGTACACAACCCAAGCCCTCATTAGATGCATCGCTATAGATAACCATATTATCGGTCCCCTCTGGTAGAGCAAGTACTGGAGCGGTAGTCAATCTCGTTTTCAACTTCTGAAACCTACTCTCACATTTCTCATCCCAAATAAAGCTGGTCCGTTTCTGAGTTAACTTAGAAAGTGGCCCTGCAATCTTAGAAAAGTCATTCACAAACCTACGGTAATAACCCGCCAAGCCAAGGAAGCTATGAACCTCCGAAACATTCTCCGGCCTTTTCCAAGATATCACCAATTCAATCTTAGTGGGATCTACTGAAATACCGCTCTGTGTAATCACATGGCAAGAAAAGATATTCATTGCAGCCAAAATTCACATTTGCTGAACTTCGCAAACAACTGATACTCCTGCAGCTTCTGTAAGACAAGCCGTAGATGTTGCTCGTGCTCCAATTCAGTCTTAGAATAAACCAAGATATCATCAATAAAGATTACCACGAATTGGTCCAAGTACGGCTGAAAAACCCGATGCATAAGGTCCATGAATGCTACCGGTGCATTAGTCAGTCCAAAGGGCATAACTACAAATTCATAATGCCCGTACCGAGTCTTGAAAGCAGACTTTGGAACATCCTCCGTATGAATCCGAAGCTGATAATACCCCTGCCTCAGGTCAAACTTAAAGTAGACTTTGGCTTCCTGAAGTTGATCAAACAACTCATCAATCAATGGTAAAGGATACTTGTTCTTGATGGTCACCTGATTCAAACCACGATAGTCGATACATAATCTCAAGGTACCATCTTTCTTCTTCACAAATAAAATAGGTGCTCACCATGGTAAAGAACTCTGCTGAATGAAACCCTTCTCTAATAACTCCTGCAACTGTGTTTTCAGCTCCTTAAGTTCAGCTGGTGCCATCCGGTACGCTGATTTAAAAATAGGTTGAGTACCGGGAATCAAATTAATTACAAACTCAACATCTCTCTCTGGCGGCAATCCTGGCAACTCCTCGGGAAATACATTGGGATATTCCTGAATAATAGGAACTTCCTCCAGCTTTAGCTTATCAGATGGCTTGCTGATCAAATAAGCTAGATAACCTGAATACCCCTTACTCACTAGCTTAACAGCTTTAGTTGATGAGATAATAAAACTCGTCTTAGCATCCCAGTTCCCCGCTACCTTAACTACTGGCTGATCTGGAAAATGAAACTGTACTACCTTTGTTCTACAGTTTAACTGAGCATCATACTTAGAAAGCCAGTCCATACCCAAGATAACATCATACCCCCGGATAGGAAATAAAATAAGGTCCAATGGAAAATCCTGACCCTTAACATGTATTTTACAGTCTTTACATACTAAGCCAGTCACATACTTATCAGTTAAAGAAGTACTAATCTCAACCACAAAAGGCAATCTTTCAGGTTGCATGTTAACACGTTGCACACAAGTAGGTGTAATGAAAGAATGCGTAGCACCAGAATCAATCAACACTTTGACAAGTTGATCAAGTATAAGGAAGTTACCTTCTGCAACTACCGCTCCTCAGGTACTTCCTTCAAATCTACTGCGTAGGCCCGAGCCTGAACCCGTTGGTGCTGAGGTGTACCACCGGTAGGTCGACCCTGATAACCCTGGGTCGCTGCACGACCCTCGGTCCTCTAAAATCTAGGGCAATCCCTCGCCCTGTGCTGATTGCTACCGCAACCCAAACATGTTCCTGCCTTCACCCTGCAGTCAGCCTCCACATGGCCCTGACGTTTGCAGAAAGTACATTGCGGTGACAAAGCACTAACACTGCCCCTCGAAGACCCAGAAGCTGAATAAGTAGCTGCACTAGCCTGCTACTGGGGTCTCGCAACACTAGGCCTATATTGACCCTAAGACTGGGTCGGCCTGTACTGTGATTGAGCCTGGAAGGAGCCCTGCTGAAACTGGGGCCTGTAGAAACCCTGCTGACCCTGCAGTCTAAAAGAGCTCTACTGAACTGGCGGCTTGTACACAACCTGCTGTACTGGAGGCCTATACACACCCTGCTGCTGAAATGGCCTCTTACTAGGCTGACTAGGTCCAATCTGTTCCCCTTTCCTCTTTTCCAACCTAGATGCCACCTCAAAAGCCTCAGTAAATACATCATACTGATTTAGGGCCATTGCATCCTGAATCTCTGGCCTCAAACCCAACATAAACCTCCGAGTCTTGCACTCCTCATCTACTACAAATTCCGGTGCATACCAGGACAGTTTGGTAAAAGTGGCCTCATACTGAGCCACGGTAGCATCCCCCTGAACCAAAGACAGGAACTCTGCCTCTCTCCTTTCCCGTGCAATCCTCGGGACGTACTTAGCCCGAAACGCTCTAAGAAAGGAATCCCAAACATAAAGAGTACCTCTTGCCTCGTAATCGGCTCTCACTGTGCGCCACCACTCCTCTGCTTCATCATCAAACAAATAGACTGCAAAAGTGACTTTCCTCTCGTCAGTGTAATCCAAAGGATCAAAAATCTTCTCTATCTTATTAATCCATGCCTCCGCCTTCCAATCATCTGGCTCGCCCTGGAATCTAGGTAGATAGTAACCCAAGAATTCCTTCAACGTATTTTGCCCGTGGTAACCCCCTTTGTGTATTCATCATTTGTGCCTGCACAGCCTATGCCTGGGCAGCCTGCCCTGCTAATAACTGTGCCTATCCTGCCATGATTTCCGTAATTCAATCCATAGCTGCAGCAATACGGTCATCACCCCTATCTCAGCCCGGTACAACATTACCCGATGCCTCATTATCTGCCTCCGGCCTACCTCTTGTTCTCGGTCTACCCGCCATTCTACTATCAAAGAGTTAGCACAGGTTATAGTACATAGACAAGCTATAGACAATTATTAGCACATAAGTAACAAACTCACGTAAAGCACATAAATCACTTAAGTATCAATCACATAAACAAATTGATCACATAATCACATAGTCACTAAATCACATAATCACTTAATCACTTAATCACTTAATCATATTAAAACATATTTCACTTTTCTTTCACTTCATACATACTTTCATGCTAAGACCATTACCCACATTCCGAGAATACCCCGACTGACAACTAAACATGCGCTCTGATACCAATTAATGTAACGCCCCAACTCGACCCCTCCTACAATCAGTCAGGATACAACGGAATTTTGGCAATATAATGACAGTAATTAAGACACTGAGGCTCTAAACCAACCTCTTTGTAACTCATACAACCAACTCCACAAACAATTCAACAATTAAACAACACAACCACAATATACATTAGACATTCTTTTACCATTGCATCCATAGGTTATATGCCTCCGTTCCAACATCATGCATTTACTATATAACATACATTTTCAAAAGAGATTATAACCAATCTAGCAACCTAATCATGTTCCAAAACAAGACTACTAAGCTAGCAACATTTAATCCATTATCTTTACAACATCTTATACATCATAAACTTCTAAGTAAATACAAACCAACTAGTTTTAATATACAAGTTAACAAAAGAGTACAACATCTCATATATCAAGGACAAGACTCTGGCATGTAGGACTCGTCCACATATGGCACATTCTCAGCTTCCTGAGGCACGTACCCGTAATCTTGTTCAATTTCACCTGTATGCATGCAATAATTGAGAGTGAGCTTATATAAAACAAGCCCAGTGAGGATTTGACAAATCTCTTAACAGTATTTACTATACTCCTTGGAAATCATCCTTTGAGCAGTAAACACATAATAAACATCATTAACAATATAAGCACATTAATAGTAATAACCAATTAATAAAGAATACTCTAGTTGGTGTAGCTCCAAACGCCATTACGATCTCAACCATCTTCTTATAACTCCCCATTACTCACGCACCCGAGGTACCTCACTAGCCCCTCCCTCCATGGCACCTCCGCCCATGCGAGCTAAGGGTAGCCTATGATAATCATGCCGTTATCAACCCGACAGCCCGACTCTGCTCGAGAGGTGGCACACACATACTAAGACTCATGACAATAATAATAATCAATCATATCTCAGGAGGACTACAAAGTAGGTTTCCTATCTCTCGGTTTCATCAATAATCAATAATCAATAATCAATTAATAACATTTCAACAACATATCATCAATTAAACAATTAACAATTCAACAACTAAGTTAGATGACAAAGTAGGCCATCCAACTTAACATGCATTAATCCACTCAACCTAACCCGATTCTAACCAATAACAACCCATAATTCAACCAATCAAACACCACACAAACCACTAAGGACATTATTTCAACATTTAAAGAAAGACAACCCAAACTTCCAAAAGTCATAACTTACAATCTACTAATCCAATAACCTCCAAACCAGTTTCTATCACTCACCCACTCAAGCAACTACATTAGCCCCCTCGAAAACCAACCACAATCCATCCAAATTAAGCCCAACAGCCCTAGAACCTCAATGCACCATGGCTGAAATTTTCGGACTTTCACCACGACATCGCAATCAAAATTTCGGCATTACAACATTACTACCACATATTTAACAAACTTTTACAAGCTAACAGCAATCAATTCCAACCACTACAACTCCAATTATTCAACAAATAGCCAACAACTCAATTTTAATACCCGAAAAATAGAAATTCATGCTACAACGGTTCAAAACTTATATAAACACAGATAATCAATCCTTAGTATCTACTGAGCAATAATCTAACATCAATTTAACATTTCAATGGCTAAAAATTCGATTATATGAATTAACATAAAAATGACATTTTGATATCTATAATTTTTATCTCACCTTTGATGTTATATGATGCAAGAAAGGTGTAGAATGGATGCCCAACAAGTGCAATCAAACTTTGGTTCAAGTGTAAAGGATTTGTATTGCAAAATCTATAGAAAAAGTTGATCAAAATTCAAGCAAAAATGGCCTTGAGAGTTTCGGCCATGTGTGTGAGATTTGAGTGGGTTTGTGCTTTTGTTTTATGAGTTATTTAGTGTATTATGCATATATAAGCAAAGTCAACAAAATAAGAAAAGGTCAAAGTTGAACACTTGTTAGTTTATTTAGTATTTTTAGTCTTTTAATTTAGTTTCTTGACTATTTTTGCTCACAACATGCAATTGACACTTAGACTAATTTAGGTAGCATATTTTTAGTTGACAAAGATTTTCACAAGCCCATATTTTCACCCGACTCAGTTTAAAACTCATTTTTCGCAAAAGAATGTATAAAAACCCTTTTAAAAATCCTAAGCCGATTCAAAATTCGTTTTAATCAGACACAGGTCTTTTAATATCCGAGGACTAATTTTTAAAACGTTTAAAATACCCCTGTAAAAATTTTAGCGGACGAATGCTAAAAATACTATTTACAAAAATCATCGATAAAATTTCTGTTGCCGATTTTGATGAAAATTTTATGAATGTACACTTAGCATGTAATAGTAATATAAATCACAGAATTAGTACATTCTAATTCATATAACACATAAACAGGTCAAAATACGCAAATTGAGGCAAAAATAAAATATGGGGTCTCACATTCTCCCCCCTTAAAGAAATTTCGTCCTAGAAATTCTTACTTGATGTACGGAAAAGATCTAGATACTGCTGCTGTATCTGATCTCTTCTCTCCCAAGTAGCTTCCTCAATTCTGTGATTCTTCCACAACACTTTGACTATCGGAATCTTCTTCGACCTCAACTCCCGTTCTATTTGATCAAGAATACGAATTGGCCGCTCATCATAAGTCAGATTCTCATGAAGCTGTAACGGCTCTGGCTCTAGAATATGAGAAAGATCCGAATTATATTTTCGTAAATTAGACACGTGAAAAACATCGTGGACATTAGAGAAGTTCTCCGGTAAAGCCAACCGATATGCTAATTTGCCAACCCTATTGGAAATCTCAAACGGCCCTGCAAACCTCAGACTCAGCTTACCACCTTTGCCATAACGAGCAAACCCCTTTCGAGGAGACAATTTCAAGAAAACTCGGTCCCCGACTGCAAACTTCAAATCCCGACGACGCTTATCAACATAACTCTTGTATCTGCTCTACGTTGTCAATATCCTCTGCTTGATCAACTGAACATTCTCAATCTTCTCCAGAAGCTTTGGCATGATAGTCGAATCAATAGTCTTCATCTCCCCTACTTCATCCTAATACAAAGGTGATCGGCACTTACGGCCATAGAGAGCTGCAAAAGGTGCCATTCCAATAGTCGCTTGATAACTATTGTTATAGGCAAACTCGGCAAGTGCTAGATGTTTCTCCCAGTTCTTCCCAAAGTCTAGAACACAAGCCCTGAGCATATCCTCTAGAATCTGAATAGTCCTCTCAGACTGACCGTCGGTCTGTGGATAATACGCTGTGCTGAAGTTTAACTGAGTACCCAAAGTCTCCTGAAGTTTCTCCCACAAACGAGAAGTAAACCGAGGATCTCGATCTGAAACAATACTAGATGGAATCCCGTGAAGTTTAACAATCTAATCCACATAAAGATCCGCCAACTTTGCAACCTCATCTCCCAACCTCATCGGAATGAAATGAGTTGTCTTCGTCAAACAGTCTATAACAACCCAAACTGCGTCGTTACCTCTTGGTGTTCTAGGAAAACTAGAGACGAAGTCCATCGTAATATGTTCCCATTTCCACTCTGGTATTACCAATGGCTGAAGTAACCCTGCGGGTCGTTGATGTTCGGCTTTCACCCATTGGCAAGTCAAACATCTGGACACAAACTGAGCAACCTCCCTTTTCATGATATTCTACCAATAATGTTGTTTCAAATCCAGGTACATCTTGTTTCCACCGGGATGAATAGTGTACTTAGAATTATGAGCCTCCTCCAGAATACCTCTCCTCAAGCCCGGTTCATCGAGAACACTGACCCTGTTCCGAAATCGAAAAATACCATCCTCATGTAGTTTGAAATCAGACTGATTATCCGTGATCTGATCCTTAATCTTCTGATGTTTCGCATCAAGTTGTTGAGCTTCTCTGATTTGAGACAGCAATAAAGGTTGAATACGGAGATGTGAACACATCACCCCAACCTAAGTCAATTCCGGTCTCCAATAACTGAATTCATCAAGAACTTCCCACTTCTTGACAGCCAAATAAGTAATACTCGTCTTACGGCTAAAAGCGTTTGCTACCACATTTGCCTTCCCAGGCAGATAATTGATAGAACAATTATAATCTCCAAGAAGTTTCATCCACCTCTATTGGCGTATATTCAACTCCTTCTATGAGAACAAATACTTCAGAATTTTATGATTAGTGAAAATCTCAAACTTACTGCCCCACAGATAATAACGCCACTTTTTCAGTGCAAAAACAACGACTGCCAACTCAAGATCATGAGTCGGATAATTCACCTCATACGGCTTCAACTTTCTAGAAGCATAGGCAATAACCTGGCCATTATGCATAAGTACACAACCCAAGCCCTCATTAAATGCATCGCTATAGATAACCATATTATCGGTCCTCTCTGGTAGGCCATTCTGCATAAGTACACAAAATCCGTTTTAATCAGACACAGGTCTTTTAATATCTGATGACTAATTTTTAAAATATTTAGAACACCCCTGTAAAAATTTTAGCGGACGAGTGCTAAAAATACTATTCATAAAAATCATCGATAAAATTTCTAATGCCGATTTTGATGAAAATTTTATGAATTCACACTTAGCATGTAATAGGAATATAAATCACAGAATTAGCATATTCTAATTCATATAACACATAAATAGGTCAAAACACGCAAATCGAGACAAAGATAAAATATGGGGTCTCAGACTATGGTTGCGTAACCACTATGTAATGCACTTATCAATGGCAATATAACAATAACAATTGAAGCAATAAGACATGGGAGGAACAACAAAGTAGGCTGTCCTTAATACAATTAGAAAAGAATCAATTTCATATGAGCGATTAAGAAAATTACAAAGGGCATTTACAACATTCACATTAAACTATACCAAAAGCTCCAGAGCATCTTGAAAACACATTTAAACACTTAAGGAGTCATGACAAGGCCTTAGAAGCGTGAGACAATCGAATTTGCACTTAAATTCCTTTGTAACTCAACTCGTTTTCCTTCCAAACTCACGCTGTTGTTCTAGATTAGTAAGCGGTCTATTTCACGCTTCTAGTCACGCAATTACCCGCAGTTTGCCCGAAAGCCCCAATTTCTCCCTTATGACTTTGCACTACACGTACCTCAACCGGGACTCAAATTGAAGCTAGCAAGGCTTATTCAGAACCTATATAGCCTAGGAATACTAAATGTGGAGGTTCAACCCGGATTCCTGATAACCCCGAAACCCCTTTCTAAAAGTCGACTATTTCATGCTTTGATTAGGTTATGAGCAATTAAACCCTACGGGGCCTTTACACTACCTTTATTAGCACCTAAAGCATCTATTAGAACCATTAATTCAAGCTATAAGGTTCGATTTTACAAAACCCTAGTTTTTCCATCACTATTCATGTCATACGATCAACAAGCAATTTCAACCGTTTAAACTATGAAACAATAGCATAAATTAGGTCTCTACTACTTGTATACAACATACATTAGCATATTTAAGCATTACATAAGCATTTGATAGAAAATCTAAGAATTCAATAAAGTTGTTACATTTTTCAAATGCAAAAATAGGTATGAAATCTCTCACCAAAGCGCGTAGGAACTCATAGGAGGCTAGAAGACACCCTAAATCACTTGCACCGAGCTTGGCTTGGCTTGGAATGGTGAATTGATGAGAAAAATCTCCTCCTCCTCTCCAAGAAGGGCTATCGGGTTTGCTACAGTGTTTTCAGCTTTTATTTATTTTTTTGTTTTGCTATCTTATGAGTTTAGTTGTATGTGCATATGAGTATATAAAAGGTGGGGTCTAGTTGGGTGAGTATATGGTCTACTAAAATGCGATTAGCAAGCTAAAAACGAATCCTAATGTGCAAATATTAAGTGAGCTAACTAAAACAAAAGTTTCATTACGTAACACTATTCACTAGATTGGTAAAACATTTTCTAAACAGGTGCCCCTATCGCCTTTAGCTCGAATGCACATTTTTTTCATTCCTAAAACAATTACTATGATTTAAGAAAAATGCTAATTTATGGTAATTATGCAGTTGGAAAACGGAATGAATAGTAACCAAATGAGACAACAAGTAAAGCACAGAAGAAATATGCAATTAGTGGATGCAATAGTAATCTAGAAGTACGGCTAAAATCTCGGGCGTCACACCCTCTCCCCCTTAAACAAATTGCGCCCACGCAATTCTTACATGGTTCAGCAAACAACTCTGGATAGTAATCCCGCATCTGATCCTCTCTCTCCCACGTGGCATCCTCTAACCCGTGATGATCCCACAGAACCTTAACCATCGAAATGTTTTTAGTTCTCAGCTCCTGAACTTTCTGATCTACAATCCGAAGAGGTTTTTCTGTATAAGTCAAAGTCTCACTGATCTCTAGTGGTTCTGGTTCAAGAATATATGAAGGATTTGGCTGATACTTCCGAAGCATAGATACATGGAAGACATCATGAATTCTGCCCAAGCTAGGAGGTAAAGCTAGTCTGTATGCTAATGCACTAACTCTTTCAATGATTTCAAACGGTCCAACATATCTCGGACTGAGTTTACCTCCTTTACTATGCCGAATCAAACCTTTCCGAGGAGAGATTTTCAGAAATACCCGATCACCCACGGCAAACTCCAAATCTCGGCGACGCCTATCTGCATAACTCTTCTGCCAACTCTAAGCTGTAAGCATCCTCTTTTTGATAAGCTGCACATGATCAATCATTCTGTTCATCTCAGTCAAAAGAGTAGGATCGACCGTCTTCATCTCACCAACCTCATCCTAATAGAGAGGAGATCTACATTTACGCCCATAAAGTGCCTCATATGGTGCCATACCAATAGTAGCTTGATAACTATTGTTATAGGCGAACTCTACGAGTGGCAAATATTTCTCCCAACTCTTACCGAAGTCCAGAATACAAGCTCGCAACATATCCTCGAGGATTAAGATAGTTCTCTCAGATTGACCATCCGTTTGAGGGTAATAAGCAGTACTGAAGCTCAAAGTCGTGCCTAAAGCCTTTTGAATTTTCTGCCAGAATTGAGATGTGAACCTGGGATCCCTGTCTGAAACAATACTATTTGGAATCCCATGAAGTCTGATAATATTCTCAACATATAACTCCGCTAACTTATCAAGAGAATTAATCTTCTTTTTAGCAATAAAGTGGCAAGTCTTGGTTAATCTATCAACAACAATCCAAACTGAGTCAATACCCTTCAAAGACCTCGGCAAATCTGAGACGAAATCCATGGTAATATGATCCCACTTCCATTCAGGTATAGCTAAAGGCTGTAATAACCCTGCAGGTCTCTGATGCTCTGCTTTGACTTTCTGACAAGTAAGGCATCTAGCAACATACTCGACAATCTCTCTCTTCATGTTGTTCCACCAGAAGTTCTGTTTCAAATCTCTGTACATCTTTGTGCTGCCTAGATGGATAGTATATTTAGAACTGTGTGCCTCAGCAAGTATATCCTTCTTCAAAGCTAGCTTACTCGGAATACAGATTCTACCTTTGAACTTAAGAATGCCATCATCATGTAGTTTGAAATCTGACTCTCCTCCTTTAGACTTTTCTAAGATTTCCAACAAATGGGGATCAGTCTGCTGAGCTTCTCGAATCCTGGATAACAATAAAGATTGGATCTGCAAACTTGCAAATTGAATACCAGAATCTACAGTTTTAGGCTTCCATAAGCATAGTTCCTCCATGAACTCCCAATTCTTGATAGTCAAACTAGCCACAGTAGCATTTCGGCTCAAAGCATCAGCAACAATATTGGCCTTTCTTGGAAGATAATTAATAGTACAATTGTAGTGCTCAAGTAACTCCAGCCAACGCCTTTGCCTCATGTTCAACTTTTTCTATGAAAAGAGATATTTCAGGCTCTTATGATCTGTAAAGATTTTAAACTTGTTGCCTTAGAGATAATGACGCCATTTCTTTAATGCAAGAATAATAGCTGCGAGCTCAAGATCGTGCGTCGGATAGTTGAGTTCATAAGGTTTCAGTTTCCTGGAAGCGTAAGTAATAACCTTTCCATTCTGCATTAATACACAGCCCAGACCTTCTTTAGAAGCATTACTATAGATTACGAGATTATCATAACCCTCAGGCAAGGTAAGAATAGGAGCCGCACTTAACATCTTCTTCAATTCTTGGAAGCTAACCTCATACTTATCATTCCAGTCAAACATTGACTTCTTCTGAGTAAGCTGAGTCAAAGGTCCAGCAATTTTAGAGAAGTCCTTGATAAATCTCTGATAATACCCAGCTAAACCAAGAAAGCTACGGATCTCTGTAATAGTTTCGGGCCGTTTCCAAGCTAACACAACCTCAATCTTCGCTGGATCAACAAAAATACCATCCTGCAAGATAATATGACCAAGGAAAGAAACTTGCTTTAACCAGAATTCGCATTTCCTGAACTTTTCAAATAATTGATGCTCTTGAAGAGTCTGCAATACAATCCTGAGATGTTGTTCATGCTCCGCCTCAAATTTAGAATATACAAGAATATCATCAATAAAAATAACCACAAATTGGTCCAGATAAGGACAGAATACCCTCTGCATTAAATCCATGAATGCGGTGGGAGCATTAGTCAAACCAAATGGTAGAACAACAAACTCATAATGACCATAGCGAGTTCTGAAAGCAGTTTTAGGTACATCACCCTTCTTAATCCTCAACTGATAATAACCCTGCCTCAGATTGAATTTAGAAAATACCCAGGCGCCTAGCAACTGATCAAATAACTCATCAGTTCAAGGCAAATGATATTTGTTCTTGACGGTTACCTGATTGAGACCCCGATAATTGATACATAAACGAAGAGATCTGTCCTTCTTTTTAACAAATAAAACAGGTGCACCCCAAGGCGAAGAACTCAGCTGAATAAATCCCTTCTCAAGTAAACCCTGCAACTGAACTTTCAATTCTTGTAATTCGGGTGGAGCCATTCTATATGGAGTTCTAGAGATAGGTGTAGTCCCTGGAAATAGATTAATAACAAACTCTATTTCTCTATCTGGTAGCAAACCAGGCAATTCCTCAGGAAAAATCCCTGGAAACTCTCTCCCAATAGGCATACCATTCAGTTTTAGCTTATTAGTAGGTTGATTAATCAAATAGGCCAAATAAGTATCACAACCTCTACCCAGCATTTTGGTCGCCTTAATAGAAGAAATTATACGAGTACCCGTAGACTTACGACTACCGACAATCTCAATTACGGGTTGATTAGGCATTTTTAGCTTCACAATTCTTCTTCTACAATCTAGATAAGCATAATATTTACTTAACCAATCTATACCCAGAATTATTTCAAAGTTCTTAAAAGGCAAGATAATCAAATAGAAAGACTCGACCCCCAATGTACAATTCACAAGCTTTACACACAAATTCAGTGGAAATTTTAATGCCCATTGGTGAACCTACCTCAATCTTATAAAGCAACTTTTCAATTTTCAATGCAGAAGATTGAGCGCACATAAGTGTGATAAATGAGTGTATAGCCCCGGTATCAATTAAAACTATAACTGATTTATTATTGAGAAGAAAAGTACCTTCAACAACTCCCATCGTATCAGGAAGCTCCTCAGCATCCAAAGCAAATACTCGGGCCTTCCCCCAAGGTACTGGTGCTGGTGCTGCAGCTGGTACCCTAGTCTGTGAATTCTGAGCCGATGTTTGACCTCTGGTGTTCTTGAATTTCAAGTAGTCCTTAACCCTATTCTGGTCACTCTCGCAACCTGTACACTTGTTCAATTTCCTCCAGCAGATCTCTTCTGTATGGCCCTGACGTTGACAGAAACTGCATTGTTGGTGACGTCTTGCAACAGTGCCTCTCGAATGAGCTCTGTAAGAAGAGGTAACTGAACTACCCTGCTAAGATCGAGCTGCAACTGGACGAGGCTGCCCCTGACTCTGACTCAAAACTGGTCGTGCCTAAGTCTGTGTAGGTCCTGTATAACTCTGAGTCTGTCTCGGCTGCTGACTCTGACCAACTAAAATAGTCTGCCTCTGAAATCCCTGACTCTGAGTATGGTGTGGCCGTTTACTCGGCTGGCTCAGTTCTCCAAACATGTATGCCTTACGTTTCTCATATCTGGCGGCTATTTTGACAGCTGCTGCATAGGAAGGATAGTCTTGAGTGGACAGATTCAAAGAGATATCACGCCTCAGCCCCATAACAAACTTCTGGATTCTCTTGCTCTTTGGCTGAACCAGTGCAGGAGCATAACGGGACAGACGGGTGAAAGCAGCATCATACTGGCCAACAGTCATGTTGCTCTGTTTCAGATTAATGAACTCTTGCTCTCGCCTCTCGATAGTTGTTTCAGTAATGTACTTCTCATGGAATTCTCTAACAAACTCGTCCCAAGTCCGTGGTACTGCCTCTGCCGCCCATCTAGATTTCACGGTGTACCACCACTGCTCGGCATCTCCCTCGAGCAAAAATTCAGCACATGCAACTCTCCTCGCATTAGTATACTCGAAGCCTGTAAGAATTTTCTCTACTTTGTTCAACCACTGCTTAGCTAGCATATCATCTGGCTCCCCAAAGAAACTAGATGGTCCACGATCCAGAATTTTCTCAAGATAGTTGCTACTACCACCCACTGCTCCAACTTGGCCCTGACCAAGATTACCTGTAGGTGCATCATCTCCCTGCCTCCGTAATACCTCTGCAGTCTAGCTTATAGCAGTTGTTAACCGTGCATTAATTGTCCGCTGGTCAACTTCATCTTCCTCAACAATCTGATTTCTGTTTTGTCGACGAGGTCCCATCTCAAGCAGCTAGAATCAAAGTATTATGATAGGCACATATATAAATTGCAAGTAAAACACATAAGAAGAAGTTCAAATGAATCCACATAAAGTCACATTTAATATTAAAAGGGTATTCACATACAAGAGATTCATATAAGTCACTTAATCATACTCTACATTCTAGATTTTTCACATTCTATTCCATTCCATGCTAGCATGTTCTTTATGAATTCAATTTTCACTTAGTCAATCAAAGAGTCATTAACTCATGCAACCACGCAATCACATAATAGACCTCTACCCACAGACCGAGAAACCTATCCCGGCTCATGCATACTATAAGCTCTGATACCACCTAAATGTCACGCCCTGACCCAACCCCACGTAAAAGGTTAAGTCTGGACCCAACAAACGGACAGAGTCTCCTCTGTACCGTGGACATTCTGAAAACCTGTAAACATACAATAAAGCCATAACATAACAAGAATTCCATTTATAACTAAAGGTCTTAGCTTTAAGGCCATCCAAGCCTTAAGACATACAACAGTTTAGATTCATACAAGCATGCAATCATAACTTAACTTCTTTACAAAACCGTTTATCATGCCACACCATGATAGCATTGAAACATTCTTAGAAATTGAAACAACCATACATCAAAACATCTACACCCAAGCATGCAAAGTAGCAAGAAGTAGAAACATAAGTTATTACATGCCACAATTCCCCATCTTCTACGATAATCAACTACATTAATACATACATATGCACTTAGGCTAC
Source organism: Ehretia macrophylla (assembly GCA_037974665.1). NCBI lineage: Eukaryota > Viridiplantae > Streptophyta > Magnoliopsida > Boraginales > Ehretiaceae > Ehretia > Ehretia macrophylla. The sequence continues at coordinate 15,969,961 of CM075775.1, forward strand.
AAAATAGAACATAAGGTAGACAACCACGATTTCCGCATAACCACAAGAACCATAAATCCACCTTAAGCAATTAGACACTGCAACTAAGGTAACGGATCGGTCTGGACCTCCTGCTCTTCCCCCTCAATCAAATCTAGCTGGGGTTCAACCACAGCGTCTCCTGAAACATGTTAGCGAGGTATGAGCAACTACTATTGCCCAATGAGGGATAAAGACTAACCAGGACGTGCAATGCAACAATTATAACAGTTAAACAAGAAAGGCAAGTAAGGTACATTTGAAACAGTAAATAACCACACATATCAAAGGATACGATACACTTAACCCCAACACTCCAGAATTCTCTTATCTTCGATTACGAACCACGAGCCACGAACCACAAACAATGTGTCGGCATAACCCCAATCACTCTAGTGGGTGTACTCTAGATGTACCCCGGGAATCCTATGACCCAACACCCCCTGGCAATCTCCGGACCAGGCGAGTGAGGGAATAGGGCACCGAGATAGAATATCTACTGGCAAACCCGCTGCCGCCCAGCCGATATTCAATACAACCGCCCCTGACACTATGGTTGCACAACCACTATGCAATGCACTTATCAATGGCAATATAACACTAACAATTGAAGCAATAAGCCATGGGAGGAACAACAAAGTAGGTTGTCCTCAATACAATTAGAAAAGAAGCAATTCATATGAACGATTAAGCAAATTACAAAGGGCATTTACAACATTCACATTAAACTATACCAAAAGCTCCAGAACATCTTGAAAACACATTTAAACACTTAAGGAGTCATGACAAGGCCTTAGAAGTGTGAGACAATCGAATTTGCACTTAAACTCCTTTGTAACTCAACTCGTTTTCCTTCCAAACTCACTCTATTGTTCTAGATTAGTAAGAGGTCTATTCCACACTTCTAGTTAACCCCTTAAGCACCCTTAGGTCTCTCAAAGTCACGCAATTACCCGCATTTCGCCTAAAAGCCCCAATTTTCCCCTTATGACTTTGTACTACACGTACCTCAACCAAGTCTCAAATGGAAGCTAGCAAGGCTTATTTAGAACCTATATAGCCTAGGAATATTAAATGTGGAGGCCAATTCAACCCGAATTTGCGATAACCCCAAAACCCCTTTCTAAAAGTCGACTATTTCATGCTTTTATTAGGTTACGAGCAATTACACCCTACGGGGCCTTTATACTACCTTCATTAGCACCTAAAGCATCTATTAGAACTATTAATTCAAGCTATAAGGTTTGATTTTACAAAAACCTAGTTTTCCCATCACTATTCATGTCATACGATCAACAAGCAATTTCAACCGTTTAAACTATGAAACAAGAACATAAATTAGGTCTCTACTACTTGTATACAACATACATTAGCATATTTAAGCATTACATAAGCATTTGATAGCAAATCTAAGAATTCAAGAAAGTTGTCACATTTTTCAAATGCAAAAATAGGTATGAAATCTCTCACCAAAGTGCGTAAGAACTCGTAGGAGGCTAGAAGACACCCTAAAGAACTTGTGTCTAGCTTGGCTTGGAATGGTGAATTGATGAGCAAAATCTCCTCCTCCTCTCCAAGAAGGGCTGTCAGGTTTGCTACAGTATTTTCAGCTTTTTTTTTTTTTTGCTATCTTATGAGCTTAGTTGTGTGTGCATGTGAGTATATAAAAGGTAGGGTCTAGTTGGGTGAATATATGGTCTACTAAAATGCGATTAACAAGCTAAAAACAAGTCCTAATGTGCAAATATTAAGTGAGCTAACTAAAACAAAAGTTTCATTACGTAACACTATTCACTAGATTGGTAAAACATTTTCTAAACAGGTGCCCCTATCGCCTTTAGCTCGAATGCACATTTTTCTTATTCCTAAAACAATTATTATGATTTAAGAAAAATGTTAATTTATGGTAATTATGCGGTTGAAAAATGGAATGAATAGTAACCAAAGGAGACAACAGTAAAGCACATAAGAAATGCGCAATTAGTGGATGCAATAGTAATCTAGAAGTACGGCTAAAATCTCGGGCGTCACATTCATACTCACCTGTAACGAAAGAACAATTATTTGGAAATGTTTCAAATATTGGTACAATTGCGAATTTTAGAGGTTGAGTATATCGTTGCATTAGATGTAACAAGAGGAAACAGTTTAGATCTTGTAGTTCGTAACTGAACTCAGGATGGTTCCTTCCATTAAGTCAACGGGTAGTGCTGTGATGATAATGGAGCTGTAACGCAAGCTAAGGAACCTAGGTCTCACTAGAGATCCAAACGTGTTAAAGAGGCATTACCACATTGATTAAAGATTGTGGAAAGAATGATATTGTGCAGTAAATAACATCAACAGTTGACAGTACTAGTCCACTGACTAAGGCAATGATTCAACAGTCATTAGATTACCATCTTGAGAAGATAGGTATGAGATACCGGGTAATTGGCTTTAGTGTAAGTGGAGGATTGTTGGATTATATGCCCTAAAAGCCAATTTTAGGACATATAATTATATTATGTGGGCACTTTATTTAAATATAATTAATACGATTAATTATTTAAATAAGAGTCCTTAGAATAATATTTATAGATTCTATCCTTAAGAGTAAGGATATGAGTGACAGAATCTATATTCATAAATATATTCTAAAATAGTCCCCGATCGTAGGATAAATTAATTGGGCGTTGATTTATCCGGAAAGATCGGATTATAGTCTACCATCCAAATAATATAAGATATTGATTTGGGTTATTAGTCTTATATCGTAAGAGTAAATGTATAAGTGCTTGTTGAGAAAAAGTGATTGGACATGACCGCTAATACAACGAATTACATAGAATGGTCAATAATTCATTGTATAGTGTAATGGTGCAATTAAGTCCTTAAACTTGAGACACCACAGTTATCGTGTGTTAGGGATAACGTGATTTGCTGGTATAATAAAGCTAGTCCCCATCAAGGATTGGATAATGTACTCAGTGGTTACGATCTATTCCGACATGGAAATAGGTGTGTGTAGATATGGAATCTATCAATTAGGGATCCTATGCGATCTATTAATCGAGTAGCTAGAAATCCTTGGCCGAGGTAGAATAGTGGAAGTCGTTTCACGGATTATTTATAAGTTACTGATTAAATAGATTTGGACATATGATTGAGTAATAGAGTTTAACGACTCTATCCATGACTCTGGCTCAATCGGGATGATTCAAACAGAAGGAATTAGTTGCATGATAATTACTGAGGGTTCGTAGAATTTACACTTCATCATTAGTTGGGTAGTCGTGATATACTGCTAGGTATCACTCACGACTTGCGAGAATTAAATTAGAAGAGTTCTAATTAAATATTCATTAGATTAATATTATTTCGCTGCCAATTAATTATGAACCCGAGAGGTCACACACAAAAGAGATCCGGAATTAATCAACGAGGAAAATAAATTAAATGTTAGAAGAGTCTAATATTTAATCGGACTTAAGACTGGTTAGATTGGAATATTAGTCCAATCATTTAATCAGTCCAAGTCCAGTAATTAGGACTGGCCCAAAAGCTACCCCTAATATGTCCAGGGTTTCCTATAAATAGGAAACTATGACAGACATAAAAACTAGCACAAATCCTGCCTTTCATAGCAAATATATTTTTTCTAAAACTCGTAATGGGAGTTTTGCTGATTGATGGTTCGAATCTCGTGTAGATACTTTCGGAGGCTTCACAATTGGGGAGCTCTGGATTCGATCAATTTCTACCACAGATTCGTCATCATAGAAAGGTAATCCTAAAATCTTATTATGCGTAATTAATATCGATTATTATGTATGTATGTAATCTACGTAATTAGCCATGAACGGATGCATGTGTATTTAATTTCCACTGTGTTTATTCTGATTCTAAAAATTTTAAAATACCATGCACGATTCCCGACAGTTATCGCCAAAGTACATGCTACTATTGCCCTCATTAACATTTAATCCCGACAATTTGCCGAAAAAGTGGAGTGTCTTCTTAACTGTAATGATGAAACTCCTGTTGGCTATTGAAAAAATTAAGACATCGTCAACAAAGTAAAGATGTGTGATTTTCATTCTCACACACTTTGGATAGAAATAGAACTCGCTTCCTCTAGCCATTTTATCCATGATACCCGCAATGACCTCTATCGCCTAGACAAAGAGATAAGGAAATAATGGGTCTCCTTGTCTCAAACCCCTTGCACCTCTAAAGTAACCCTTCAGGCTGCCGTCAATTGCCACATAAAATCTTGTTGTGGAGATACAAGCCTTAATCCATCCAATCATAGCCGAGGGGAAGTTGAAGGCTTCAAGGACCTTGAAAAGGAAAATCCAATCGACCAAGTCGTAGGCTTTACATAAATCAACTTTGGGGGCACATCTGGGGGTGATGTTCTTCCGACCATAGCCTTTGATTAACTCGTGAGCCATAAGGATGTTATCTGCAGTAGACCTGTTAAGGTGAAAGTTGATTAGCTAACAGAAATAAGATCCTGCAAGTACGGTTTGATTCTGTTAGCAATAATCTTGGACAAACATTTATACACAACATTGCTGCAAGATATTGGACAATAGTCAGTCAGTTTTGAAGGGCAATTGCTCTTCAGAACAAGGGTGATAATGGTTGAGTTGCAAGCACCCAACATCTGTCTAGAAGTAGAGAAAGATCTCATTGCTTTGATCACATCCATCCCAACAATACTCCACGCTTTTTTATAGAACGATGAGGTAAAGCCATCTGGCCTCGGGCTTTTGTCATCATTCATGTCAAAAATAGTTCTTTTGATTTCATCATCTGAGACAGTAGCAACCAGTAACTCATGTTCTTTATTCGAAATAGATTTACCCAGGATCATTTTGAGGTCCTCCGAAGTGTAGTCAAAAGTCTCGCTACGAGTTATTCCAAGAATGCTCTGGTAGTGCTCCACAATCTCATCCCGAATCCCCTTCTCCTCAGAGATACATGAGCCATCATCCCTAATGATACATGAGATTTTATTGCGAATAATTCTGCCCTAAACACATTTGTACTATTAAACAAGCTGCATTTCCACCTTTTTCCTTCAAGGGTCTCAACGAAACACTGTGATTCAATGTTGGAGTGAATTCCTCTCTTGTAATAACAACTTCTTATTAAAATACTTTCCTAATCTAATGATTCAGTTAGGCCTTAATTAAGGGATTAATTAACGTAGTTTAAGATCAAAGCCACTTATACATAAGAGCAGACTCCAACCAATGGTGACTGCAGTAAAAATTGAGGGAGGACTACAGTCCTATTCATCCCAACAAATATATATATATATTTGGATAAATAGCGTGTTACCCTCCTGTGTTTTGTTAAAAATGCACAATACCTTCCTGTATTTTAAAAATTAGCTGATTACCCCCCTGTGTTTTGTTAAAAGTGCACAATATCCCCTTGTGTTTTAAAAATTAGCTAATTACCCCTTTTTGTTTTGTTAAAAATAGCTGATTATCCCCTTGTATTTTATAAAAATAGTTTATTGCCCTCTTATATTTTCTAACAAAAGTGCTAATTTTTAAAAAACACGGAGGGGTAATTAGCTAATTTTATAAAACACAGGAGGGTAATCAGTTAATTTTTAAAACACAGGGGGTATTGTGCACTTTTAGTAAAATATAAGAGGGTAATAAACTAATTTTTAAAACATAGGAAGATATTGTATATTTTTAACAAAACACAGGGAGGTAATATGTTATTTATCCTATATTTTTTGAAACAAAGTGTATTTTGAAAATATTTTTAATTCAAAAAATTAATTTATATCCCACAAAAAAAAAAAAATTATTCCAATTATATATTTTTAACATTCACTAAACAAAAATCCTAAATCCTATCTCTGGAAACCGTTTGTGAAATGTAAGCAAATTGATGGCTTGGTGCCCTACTTGGTTGTTGCCAGTGTCGGGAAAAATGTGGAAATGTGGAAATGTGAAGAAGCAAAAATTAGATGGCCTACATCACGGAAACCAAGAAAGAAAAAGAAGGCTCAACTAAGTTTGGGATCGAATAGCTTAAACTTGTGAACAGAGTTACCATCAATATTTGAGCTAAAACTTTTGGCATAAAGTTAAATTTTCTACATGAACGTCACAGCCCAATTACAAATTCTCAAACTTTACTTTCGGGAGTTGCGTGGGTTTCATCAACGCAATGAGTGAGTTTGTAGAAAGAAAGGAGGCTTGGGTCTTGCGAATTAATTCGAATTCTTTCATAACATATGTTATGAAAGAAATCTAATAATTGTAGTGATTCAACTTTATACAATCAATTATTATTGAATCTCGCTCACTTATAAAATTATAATATTATAAAGAAACTCAAGGCCGGGTCTTGCAAGGCATCCCAGGCAACTAATTTGCCTACCACTTGTGCCAGTAAGGGGGAGCATTTGGTGAATGGAACTGACGGTGAATACAGAATACATTCTTATCATTATTGAATCCTACAAGTTAGATTGGTTCCTGGTCATTAAATAAAAATGAATCAAATGTCCAAAGCAACTAAAAGTTGAAAGCACAATGTGGTATGTTGACATTCAGACTGTATACTGATAATTTTGTAAACAATGAAGATGAAAAAAGAAAAATTCGTTAACTGAAGTCACCCTATATATTGTTTTGAAAAATCTTTTCCACAAAATATGAGGCAATGGGGGAAGAGGAAGGAACAAAAATGTGAGCAAGGTTTACCTCCCCACATACATCAATCAATTTCCCTTCAAAAGTAAGTTAATTTCTATTAAAAGTAAAGCTGGTTTTCACAAAATCACAACCATAACGAACATTTTCATGTCTTCAAAAATCACAAAAGTATTACGCAACATATTGAATTGGGGCAGTACAATATACTGAAAGTAAAATGTTGCAACCTTGGAGCCCCAGCTTGAACCCTTCTATGTTGCTACATATCAGTGCATAGCTTGGTAATGACAAATAATTTAATCAAAAAAAATTGACATTTGATAAAAATAAAACAGAAGAAAAAAGAGTGAGAGGGTACAGGTTCTATATGCTAACACATTATGACGAATCTTTACTTACAGGGTAACTTCCATAGATGTAGGAGCCAAATCCCCAGAAGGTAATTATTAAAGACAGGATCTTGAAACCGCTCATGGAATCATCCAACAGTATTACAGCTGCAATACTTGTGATTGGTACTCTAATTGCATTAAGGACACCGGCTAGCACAGTGGATGCCAAAAACAATGCAGCAGTGCCTCCCAAAACCCCCAACTGGAAAGTGATGATGCCCCAAATGATCACAGAGTAATAAGAATTTTTACCACCTTTGAAAGTTCTTGCCTCATCTACCATTCCTTGGAAATCCTTATTCACGATGACACCAATTGTTGTAAACATAAAGGCAAAAAGGGAGACCATGACTTGTTGCTCCAATACCACGTGGAATGATCTTCTTCCTAGTAACTTCACAAAAACTAACTCTGATAGAGCAAAAATGAGCCCGTGGAGAGCAGATCCCAGTATGTCCCATATGAAACCCATTGCATATTGCCTATCCGTGATATTACCATATCTATCTGAATTTGAATCTAAAGCAATTATGGCCATCGCAGCAGTTATGATCACAATAGCATTTATCATTGAAGCATTAAGTTTGTTTTTCACAAGAACATAGCCGAATAGTGCTGAAAACACCAGTGCTGTTGATGCCAAAAGCGAAGCAGTTGATGCTGGCAAGTAGGCGTAGGCATATGCATACATTAGGTTATCAGCAGCACTTAAGAAACCTAACACTACATAAGATAGAATGAGTTTTAAGCTTAGAGGAGTAGGAAAGACTCCAAGGAAAAAGTATGCTGGGACTAAGATTAGTGCAGTCAGAGGCCACCCAGCAACTGCCACCCATGAAATTATCCATTTGCTTTTGCCACCATTCTCGAAATAGAGACGCGACAAGAGGCTAGAAGCTGGAAATGCCACTAGCATTGCTGCACTGCTTAGAAATAGAAGAATCCAGTGTGAAATTGGTTTGCTTCTATATGCTTTCCAAGCCATGGCCTTATAGGTGGAAAGTTTGTCACAAAGTGATTTTGATTCTGCCTCTTCCATTCCTTCAGTTGAAAAGGACGACGGCAATAGCCAAACATCAGCCAAGTGATAAATTATTAGTTGATATTTGTAAATGAAGATTATTAAAGAAATCGAGAAGCATGAGAAGATACAGAAAAGTTAACACAAGGAAATCGAAGAAATTAATTTCTGCATGGATAGGATCCTTAAGCATTAATATGCCTGCACTTTTTAACTACATCATCTCTTCTAGTAAGAATCGACAACATGGGAATGAGATGTTGTATTTCTTTTAATGGACCTTCTTAGATGTGGTTTTCTATTAACAGGTACAGTACCTCAGCCAAATATCTAATTATCAGGCAGGTTACGAAAATCAAAAGTGGAAGAAGTATAAAAAATCAGGAACTCATTCTGTCGTCACATCTATATAGTCAACCCCGCCTAGTGTAATAAGGCTTAGTTTGGTGTGGTTTGGTTTGGAAGAAGTATAAACAATACAATTTTTTTGACAATCTAGTTAGCTGTGATGCCTCAGTATCAAAGCATATGTTAAGGTCTGAACAGAAGCAAATATTGCTAAAAATGCATCCGTCTGTGAACAATGGATACCTTGTGATGATATGATGAATACATTTTCACATTTGATGAAGTTAAAAGATCAAGGATCACACACATAACAATCCCATGCCATTCAACATATGATTATTTTCCTTTGGTTGTAAAATTTTATTCAGCATTTCTTCCTCTCCAAAACTCAAGATTTTGATTTGAAGATTCTAGTAATTAAATGGCATCCTCAATGTGTGCCCCTAGTCAGGGCAGCTGAAAAAGTATACACAGGCCTTAACATAAGGCAGTTGTTCCCAGAATTTTGTCCACTGAAAATCGGTTGTTGAGCTTATAATAAAATTCTTAAAATTCTAGTTGTATATGCTTTATCTGCCACTGAAGAGAATGCCGAGCTATGCACTTTTTCCTTTGAAAGCATTCATTATTGCCTAATTTAACTTATTGAGGATGAACTCAAAACATTGATTGTGCCTGATTTGTACAAATTACCCTGTAGGTATAATTGATATTCCGTAAAATCTTAGTGCTTGAAATTGAAATTTTAGAAACCTTATAAACAATAATCTCTTGGATACATTTGGGGCTCAGCAAAATAAGCTATGCAAAAGGGCAAGCAACTAATTAGGCTTATGTCAAACCGATGAACGATACCTTTCACTTGAATTGAAAACAAGAGAAACGAAATCAACAATGACAATGGCAATGACAATGACAACAACAATAAAAATGTAGTGATCCAGATCTAACTACTAACCTGCTAACACATTGAGCCTAAATAACCAGCAAAAAATGTTTTATACTAGTAGAAAATCTAAGTCATTATAAACTAAACACATACTCTTTACGGAACCAAAGAGAACGGTATAATACAAACATTAATAGTAAGAGTTGGATAACATAAATGCAATAAAATGGACTATGCTGTCATCTTGTCAAGTTTAGTATTTTCTTTAAAAAAAAATATATATATATATATATATTGTTTCTGCTAAGTAAACTGGACCTTGTTGACTTCAGGATTAGATGACTTCAACAAGTGGTTTTTGGTAAGGCAAATCGCATTTTTATCTTTCTACTTTTCTAATTTTCACTTTCTACTTACTGAATTAAGATATGCCACTATCAGCTTCTTAATTTGGAAAGATTAAGTCGAAAACTCAGGAATCATCCCGAAATACCCTTCAGTTCCTACATCTCACTATGAAACTAAAGAGTTACGAAAAACATTCAAATTCAAAATTTTACAGTATTACATCTGCACCATTCGATCACAGAATATATACAGCTTTTCTGGACCCCTGTATCTTCATAATCTAATTCAACAGAGAATATACCGAAATAGATACAACCATTAAACATGGCATATGTTATCTTGAGTGGAGTAGCCCATGATCATATATCGTTGTCTCAACTCTCAAATGCATTATTTATTAACATGAGATAATTGTATTATCTGACACTATATACAGACACATACGAAATTTTCAATTGGTATAAATCCGCAATTGTTCTTTCTACAAATTGAGATAAAGGGTTGATAAAACTTGCACTGATAGCAGCATAGGCCAAAGTGGTTCCAAAATCTTGTGTAATTTTCATTTGACATGAAGGATGCATACACAACCCATGTAACAGAACAACACAGTTACACACTATATCACTTGCATACATCAAGATTACAAAGTATAATTGAATTGCAATATGATATTAATAAAAAGTCATGACTCAGACCATGCTAAGCACATAGACTAACAAGAACAGAACTAAAGTATAAGCGTACGAATACGGGTGTTTGTGTGTGTGTAGTTGGTGATTGAGCTAACCTGACATAAGTAGCGGTTTATGCATGGAGTTGAACACTCAGATTGTTGTTGGGAAGTTAGGTACAACTCTGATGAAACTGGGTGCCTCTAAAATACTTTTATATGTAGTCTTACTAGATAGACTCAATTTTTTTTTTTTTTGTTTGTCAAAGAGGCATACTATAGACTCAATTTTTTTTTTCTTTTTCTTTTTCTCCTCCGTCAATGGTCAGATTGACCTCAACCTTCTACTTTTTTTTTTTGTCAAAGAGGCATACTATATTGCCATTGAAAAAAAGTACATTAGTCGATACCATCAAGGTCAGCATCACACATTATAAGAGTTGAAAATGTGATAGGTACGTTGGTAGACCAAGAGAAAGGTAAACAATCTATTCTAACTGCATGAGTAGTTCAATCCGTTACTTAGTTCGTTGATCGTGCGATCGAACTATAAGAGTAGCCAAAAACCAGTGAGAGTTGTGGATAATTGAGGAGATACTCCAATTACACAAATTTCAATCTCTAAAAGTGCCAATAACCTTAGCCACATCCGATTCAATTATTATCGTGATAGGAGGTTGATAGGAGGCAAGTAACAAACAAGCTGATTGACAAGCCAACGCCTCAGCCTGCTTAGAGCTGTTGCACGTAACCAAGCCAGCGCGTCCAGCCAGCGCCTCGACCTTCTACTGATGTGCTATGATTACTTAAAATTCATTGTGATTTCATAATTTTATTCTATTTTTCATTGATTTAAAATATGCATTAAAATTAGTCGTTAAATTATAAAATTTATAATTTTTAAGTGAATTTAATATGGTTTGAATTTTTCATTATTAAAAAACAAAATTAGATATTCAGTTTTGTTGTACTAATAAAAGGAGTGAGTTTGTTAGAGTTGGTGAGTGGAGTGTGGAACAAGAATGTGGGGGCTTCATTTGTGTGATCCTGGTTTTATGATTGATTTACATTCATCATTTGTCGATTCTCTCATTTTTCCTCATTTTTTAAATGAGCTACATTTTTTTTTTGCTGAAAAAATGAAATATATTATGAACTATTAAATTTAATATTTTTAACTTTTAGTAATAGATTTAGAAGAATAAACTAATTATTTATGAAAATATATATTTTAAAAATAATTGAAATTTAAAATAATTAAATTTGATAATTCATAATACACCTCATATTAAAAATGAAGGATTGAACAAAAGAGAGAATCCAAGACCATTTCTAATATATATTGAACTGTAGGCTATGATAGGTCCAATTATTTTAAATGATTTTAGTATATATTCCTGCATTATGGGGATATAAGTACTTGTTCTTTCAATTTTATCTTTTGTTTTTGGTCAGAGAGTATTAATTAATTGATGATAAAACCATTTAGAACCACCCACCCCAATGCCACTAACGGGGTATAACTTACATTATCTTTGGATTCGCCAGGAAAAGCAAAGGAACTTCACCAAAAAAAATAACATAAAATAAAATCATAGGAAAGACTAAAGAGGAAAAAAAGGAAGTTCTTTCGTTTATATAACAAAAAAAGAAGTAAATAATAATAAAATAATTTTGTTATGTAATTATTAAGATTGATAAATATTCTTCCTGATATAGATTGTGGTTCATAATTATTTGAACTCTCACAGAGATAATATATATCTAAGTCATGTATTTTGCGCCTATATAAAGTCTAAGGTAGTGATTGGTATGTGGGAATGAGTTGGGAATGAAATGACATTCCCAATTTTATTTTAATTCCCATGTTTGGTATGAGGGAATGAACTTGATAATGTCATTCCCAAGAGAATCTCATTCCCACATAAATGAGAATATGCATTCTGGACCAAATATATGGGAATGACCCATTCTCATGTGTTTGGGAATAAATTTGTCTATCATACCCTTATATAACATAACTTTTATAAATAATTTATTTTACAATAATAATAATAATAATTAAAAAATATAATTATTATTATTATTATGAAAATTATAATGAAAATAAAAATAATAATAAAAACAAAAATAAAAAATAATAATAGTGATTAAAATAATAATAATAATAAAAATGATAATAATAATAATAAATAAATAAAATAATAATAATAATATAAAGTAAAATAATAATGATAAAATAAAAATAATAATAATACCAATTTAATAATGATAATAATAATAATAATAATTGTTTTTGTTATTATTATTATTTTTATTTTTATTTTGTTATTAGTAATGATAATAATTATTATTATTTTTATTATTATTTATTGTTGTTGTTGTTGTTGTTATTATTATTATTTATTATTTTTATTTTGTTATTATTATTATTATTTATTGTTGTTGTTGTTGTTGTTATTATTATTATTATTATTTATGTTTATATTGTTTATGATTATGTTTATGTTTATTCTTATTTTTAATACTATAATAATAAAATAATAATTTTGTCATATTATACAAGTCATTTAAATTAATACTCTTAATTCCTAGAACATACCAAACATGTCATTCTCATTCTCAAGTTCATTCTATTCCCAATTTCATTTCATTCATTGGCTCATTATATTCCTGCCTAAATTCAATCTAGTGTACCAATTACTACTTAACAGTATGCAACTTTTTTTTCTATTTTGGTTATATATAGGGCTCTATGCATGGTGTAAAGAGGCCCAAGTGATAAAGCTGAGTAATATACTAGTACCTTATACAGCTCTTGATATACCAACTAAAATATTATCAAGAGTCAATGGATTTATATGGTAAACAAACCAAGGTCAACGACTTATAATGTCCCGATCCCATTTTTCATTAATACAATCTTTGATACCACAGAAGTAAAAATACCCAGCTTACAAAAACTACGAATAATCCTAGGATTGTGATGCCACGGGCTTAAGAAGATCACTCTTTCTAAGTCTGCTAAGGCACACTACAAAAGCTCGATCACTAATATCCATAGAATAGTACATTCGAGTCATTTAAAACTTCTCCAATACATTCAAGAATTCATTACAACAGGCTTTCATATTAACTCTTTAATACCAAAGAATACATCTCTATAATAATTCACTATTACATCATAACCTACACAAACTTCACAAATAATATGTATATCATTCAAAGCACGATAAACATAGTTATCACTTCCAATCTCCTTGAGCCTCACACTCGACTTCACTTGAAATGTTGTTAAAATGGGGTAAGCTTCACAAGCTCAGTGAGCGGGGTGAACATGAAGGTTTTGGAAAAGTTTTTAACTTTGGAAATCCATTTGAAACATGCATTTGAAACCATATGAAATGAATAAGCACTTTAAGCATACTTAACGAAACAAGCATTAAAATCAATATATATAAACATAAGACATCTAAACATGTTGGCTCAAGTAAACATAGAAGCTATATGACCACATACATACAATAAACATCTAATCACCACTAACTCAAGTAAGCACTTTAAGCAATGTACAACATTAAGCACTTAATTACATTTGGCTCAAGTAAACGTTAAAGCTTTATAACCATTCAAAAGGATATGCTAAAGATTGTTAATGTCGCTCCTTATACCACCATCACGAACTCTACCGCTTCTTGTCACTCCCGCTGGGTACAATCCGGATGTATACCAAAATCTACGACACACACCACATGGAACATTCTATCCATGCGAGATAAGGAATAGTCATAGTAGTCATGTCATCGCCCGGCAAGCTCGATGCCACCCGGGTGCAACACGACTCTATCATGCTGCGCTTAAACATTCGCATTTAATCACATATCATGCATTCACATTCGGTTTGAGATGACAACAAAGTAAGTTGCCCCTCAATCACATTTAACATTCAACATTCAATAGCACATATGTTAGGTAACAAAGTAGGTTACCCAATCATTTGCAACACATTTTACATTAAGCCATTGCCAACAACACTTGAACATTTCCATAATCTAATTTCAATAAAACATAACTCAACGACATATAACAGCTAGCATTTATCACATGTTATCTTTAGCTTACAATGAAACACAAATACACAAGAGTAACATAGTTAAGCCCACATTATCATTCAACAACGCATAAACTACAACTTTTAACAACTAGCATTTAACCACAATTAACCAACTCATCTTTCAATTGGTTATAGCATAATAAATCACATTATCAAGCGGTTTTCAGTCTAAACTAAAAAGCAGAGGCAAAAGATAAAGATAAAAAAATGTATCCTATGGCATACAAGGGCTTGCTTATATGTTCAAAAAAATATATCATGATGTTTAAATACGCTTGAATGATCCCTTCTCATAATGAGAATGTATATAACCCTATTCCGGTCTGGTCCAGTATGGAATGAACTTATAATCATGGAATCGACTCGATCATTAGATTATAAGTTCATAACCTTAGCCCATTCTCATTTTGGACGAAACAGATCTACTAATTATTTAATTCCAGTTAGTAAGAGGGATCTTGAACATCATGATATATTATAATCTATCTTTAAGCTATGACAACACACTACCCTAATTCATATGTGATTATTCAAATTTCAATCATGATATCGCATAAAATGCCTTAATTTGTGAAAATGTTTTAATTTACCCGTTGCTTATCATACTTTATATTCTTAATCTTTCTACCATCCATGAAGTACAAAGTTTACATGAAAACAAGCATTTTTGCAATGCTACCATTTGGTATGGATTTTGAAATATGTTTTTGATTATTTGATTAAACAACAACAATAAGAATAACGGTAAAATGCATAACAATATCTTATGTTAGACCGAACCGTATATTATGCCTCGTGTTTCGAAAATCGGAAATACCCCTTGTGTTACATCGAATGTGCAACACTCACTCCTGTCACGAAATCCATTAATATCCGTCAACCATTTGATACTAATTACCATGACCATTACCCATTGAAAGCTAGGTCCAAAAGAAAAAATAAGAATCGGCCAAGTAAGATTTTGACTTCTAGCTCATAAATGCTAAGCCTGCAGGTATATGCAATTTAGGGAGACCTTGTGCCATCTAATCCTGCAGTGCATTCGAAAGGTCGAGCAACATTAGTTGAGAGGATTAACCGTAATCCTGTAATCTACTCCAGAGCTTCCAACATAGTCATGGCCATTACCAACAAATATGTTAGCATCTGTGCTCTTTGTTTCACAAATTCAATGACCTCTTAAGACGAGCAAATAACTCAGTCACCCACTGATGTGGCCTGCATATTGTGCGCAATTAACCACAAGAACTCAGGCCATGGAAATATAAATTCCACCATAAAAACAACGAAGAATGGCCTATAATTTGACCTTATTATTCTCCACCACCGCTCTTGCCACTTCACCCATTACCATTTGAAAGTTACGAACATTAATGCCAATCAATCCCCAATGTAATGACCAAAAAATATCCCCAACCACAAATTTCCAATTCCAATTCCAACTCCAACATCCCTGACACTAATTTCAAGTCCAGCCACCATCACCATCAAATGATAACAAATTAAAATTCTTTTTCCACAATCGTGATGTTCAAAATTGGCACCTTATCATTGGAAAAAAAAGGCCAAAAGCTCTGCAAAGCTCGTAACCAACGCGATGGGGGCTACTGGTGATTGTATTGCATGATGTATGTGTGGGTTGGGTTTATGTGTCTTACGGTAATGGGTGGTATCCGCCGGTTCTTGTTTGATTAAATTTAATGGTAATGGTGGTGTTAATGGTGATGGGACAGGTGGTGTCTTGCAGTTCTTGTTTGATTAAGTGTACTAGGATGGTGGTGGAGGTAAGGAGCAAAGAAGTGGTGGTAAAGAAGAAGAAAAGAGGCATAAGGAAAAGAACATGAAAAAGAAAAAGTGAAAAGAAAAGAACATAAATAAGGGTATTTTGGTGTATTAAAATGTGTTTTAGGGCTTCATACAAATTTTAGTTGCATCTTTATTGTGTGCTTAACACTCACGGTTAAGTCTAATGGCACAATGGATGGCGGGAGGCATGGTGCGACATTCTGTGTAACACGGGGTATTTGTGAGTTTCCACAACACAACATTAATGTGTCATTTCGGTCTAACACAAGGAAGTTGTTGTGCATTTTACTCTAAGAATAACTCAACACTCTTTGAAGCAAAAAAGAATGCCAATAATAATAAATCTATTGCGTACCAGGAAATTCCCAGGAGAAGACTAACAAATTTTAAGGGTGCCAACCAAGAGCGAATTGCACCAAGACTCCCAGTGGCAGATCATTCCCTGACTGAAAATTAGTTGATGGATGCTAAAATATTGAAATGCTGCAATTCTCAAAATCATGAGCGAAAATAGATGCTTATATACGTTCATAAACTTTTTTTGAGCTAATGCACATGAACATATAAGCTATCATAGTAATATATACTGTAAATTCAGCAAACAAATAAAGGGTGACACACACGTTTTAAGAGTCTTCAAAGAGCAAATTGGCCTGATACAAGTAGTTCAATTACGTAGCAGCTAGAGCATAAATGATAGAATTGCAAACACCTAGAGGACTTGTGCATCCAAGGGTGACCCGTATCAAGTTGTCCAAGTTCACTTGTTCTCAATTTTAAACATCAACTATATGAGAGAAGTTCCACTGTAACACAAACTCATAAGATGAATACACAAAAGGTTATTGATTACTTTAACTACTTAATTTTACATAGAAGAACACAAAATGAAGGTGACAAATGCACCAGGCAAACCATTTATTGAATTATGTGGTTGCAAGATCTATTGATCTGCCCAAATGCGAGCAGGGCATGGCTCGTTGATAATAAATCCTTTTGTCTAGCAGCTGCTGCTAATTTAAGTAAAGGTTCTCCAATCTCTCCACCATGTCTGCAATATGTTTTACTGAGCCTCTCGGACATACACAAAGACCCTTTCTTAATCGATATAAAAAAGCTAAACCATACACAGCTACACTCATTAATATCAGGAATATTTGGTTCACTACAGGATTTCCATTAGACATTTTAGAGATGCTTTTAGTAATAAGGAAAAGCTATGTGAAAATGGGGAGATCTAGAGATTGAAGTTTGCTAATCCCTCCAATGGGATAGTAAATTAACCAGAGAAACCTTGGCTAAAATTTGTTGTTGTCCTCGAAACAAATTGATTGAATTCGAAGATTTTCTCTAAACAACAAGTGAAAACTTGTCACTTCTTTGAGTGTCATATAAGTCTCCAATTTTCTGCATATAGACGCACCCTTTGAACATCGGCAAGGGAAGATCAGACCAAATATTCCTTACTGAGTTCCAAATGCAAGTCGTCTCTAAGATTCTAAAAGAATTACACCAACATTCTCCTCATTTAAACACTTGATGTATAAAAGGAGCCGAGTTCATGTTAATGTAGATTATCGACAAAGATCAATAAGACAGACTGACTATCATATGAGATAGCTTTATCAGCTACAAGATTTTTATAATAAGTAGAAATATAATTCAAACTTCCTAAAAATCTTTGTAATTGGGTTTTATCAAGAATTTCATCTGAAAATTTAGAAGCAAATTCAATACTTCTATCTATAGGAATAATTTTTCTTTGCTCAATATTGTGGCAAAAAAATCTAATTTTGATCTGAAATAAATGTATTTTTGGTTTGGAAATAACAAGGCCATTTTGAATAATAATTTGTTTGAACATGTTTAAATGTTTAAAGTGTTGTTCAATATTTTTGGAAAATACAAGAATATCATCAATATAGACTATAATAAATTCACTATAAGGAATGAAAATATCATTCATGATATGTTGAAATTTAGAAGGAGCATTTTTAAGTCCAAATGGCATAACATTCCACTCATAATGTCCTTTAGGAACAGTGAATGCAATTTTATACATGTCCTTTTCATGAATTTGGATATGCCAATATCCTGACTTAAGATCAAATTTTAAAAATATGGTAGCATCATGCAACCTATCTAATAAATCTTTTTTATTAGGAATTGGATATCGAATCCATTTAAGCACCTTGTTTAGTGTCTTATAATTAATAACTAATCTAGGAATTCCTCGTTCCTGTTCAGAATGTTTATTAACATAAAAAGATGTACAACTCCATGGAGACGATGATTGGTTAATCAATTGTTTATCTAACAAGGATGAGATTTTCTTTTTACATAACTCAAGATATTCTGAGTTCATTTGACAAGGCCTCGCCTTGGTAGGAATATTTCTTTCAGAAAAACCACTTTCACATGGTAATGAAACAATATGTTTCTTTCTTTCCCAAAATGCATTGGGATGATCATTGCAGATATCTAAAGAAAATTGATGTTGGATCATTTTGATCTTATCCTGAATTTTAGGATTTCCTAATTTATGTTGAATTGTTCGACAAGAAATTTCTTTTTGAAACAAATTCAACTGTAAATTTTTTGAAGTGACTAAATCCTTAATTTCATTATGAAATCTAGTTTTTGGATTCAATGATAAAGAATGAGTAGTTTTTTTAAAATATTAAGTTGGTATTAAACCTTCTTGAACACAATTCAAATCAGCACTTGTATCAACAAGAACTATAAGATCATGAATCATATGATGCTTTCCTATAAGGAGATTGATCTTAATTAACCATTTTTGAGACGTTACCATTTTTAATGTATTTAAAAAAATTAGCATCAATTAATGTTCTAGCAGAGGGTGCATCATTCTGTGTATTGCTAGAACAGGGTGTATCATTCTGTGTATTAACAATTTTAGACGGTGCTTGAGTTTCTTCAAGAACTCTAAGTTGAATTTTGACTATCTCATTATGAATTTTTAAATCTGTAATTTCATTACGAAGTCTATCAACTTCTTGCTTTAAATCTTTGGCCGTAACAGGAGGACAATTATCCCGTTTTTGGCTCAATTGCCTGACCACCTCAACAAAGCTGTAAGGCTTATTTTCTCTTGATATTCGTGGTTTTTTCTGAAAGTGATCAAGATTTTTAGTCTTTAAAGAGCTATCTGTGATATGATCATGTAATTCAACAATTTTTTCACTATTAGTGAGAACATTTAATTCAAAATCTCAAAATTGAGAAAGAATTTTATAATATTCTTCTGTGTCACTATTTTGAACACAATGACATTTTTTTTTTTCTTTCAGGAATATCTGAATGTGCCATGCTATCAGATTCAACAATATTAAGATTTTCTTCAGAAGAACTTTCTTCTCTATCAAATGCTGAATCTAAAAGTAACTTAGATTAATTTTCTTTTAAATTATCA
This sequence comes from Ehretia macrophylla, assembly GCA_037974665.1. Classification (NCBI taxonomy): domain Eukaryota; kingdom Viridiplantae; phylum Streptophyta; class Magnoliopsida; order Boraginales; family Ehretiaceae; genus Ehretia; species Ehretia macrophylla. The sequence continues at coordinate 15,989,680 of CM075775.1, forward strand.
TCTAAGTCAAGATTATTAATCTTTTTCTACAACTGGCAACGATTGGCATATTGGCCGAGAACTTTGCTGCACCTGGGGAATGGGCTTCACGACTCCAGTTTTGACTTTAATGGCCCTTATGTTATTCGCTGGAATGTTGGGACAAATGAAGATTTTGTTATTGCCACAACTTGGGAGGAAATTCAGAGAAGATATGATAAGGTGGAGTGGTGGAGGTTACTTTGGAGAGGCGATTACGTCCCGAAGCACAATTTCTGTGTATGGCTCGCAACTAAAAACAGATTAACAACTAAAGATCGTATGCTTAGTTTGGGGATTCAAGTGGATAGCTATTGTAGCCTTTGCCATATAATGTTGGAAACTCGAGAACATTTGTTATTCGAATGTTCTTTAGCAAAAGAGACTGGAGAGAAATTATGAAGAAAGTCAAGATCAAATTTATGGGAATCCAGTGGGATGGAGTGCTAATTGGATATTGGCGGCTAGAAAGAAGACAGACTATGCAAGCTAAACTGACAACGTTGTGCTATGGGGTTACTATCTATTTCTTGTGGAATGAGAGAAATGCAAGAATATTCAACAAAGAGCATGTCAATGAGGAACAAGTCATTCAGAAAATTGAAAGAGAAGTTCGCTTCAAGATGTTAACCAACATGAGGATTAGGAGCAATAGATACGATAGAGATCTTTGTAATTTGTGGAATCTGAATGAGCTTATCTGCTAAGTTTCAAGGTTTCTTTTATCTTTTGTAAAGGGACACACTTGTAAATAGCTTTGCCAAGGTTTTTAATTTGTAGAACATAACAATTACTTGCTGATTGAGCGAAAAAAAGTGCACTAATGTCAGCGATCCTAGAAGGTCGTTGATTTATTCGATCTACTCCATGTCTATTCTCTCTTTTTCTTTTTCTTTTTTAATCTGATAGTCCATCTCCATTCCCCACTAACGGATCTAAAGTAACGACAAACTTAACGGCGTTGAACACTTACCTTTCAAAAGCCACCTGTCACTTGACCTGAGTCAACACTAGTCAAACCACATACTAAAGTAATTAAAACATATCTACAAATTGGAAAACTATTTAAAACGTCCAAGTGCACGTTAGTCTCTGACCAACCAATCATGTCCTGCCAAGTAAGCAAAATAGACTTTAATGCTGTCGTTCAAAAAGTGAGTGAAAACGATTAAATGACCTTAAAGTCCTCATGTTACAATTCGTTGAATAGTGGAAGGTGTAGTGTTAAGAGCCCACCAAAATTTAACACGTCAGGTGTGGGTCATACAAAATAGTTGCAAGGTTACCATAGTACCCCTATATAGATATGGAGAATTACCTTTATGGGCTGATGTATAATGTGCATAAAGACAAAAGTAACGTAAAATTACCAAAGTGGGTATTTGCAGCATTTAGTGCAAGATTTTTTGTTTCTCAAGAATCTATAACCAAACTATTATCTATGGATATGAAACTAAAGATAGATCTACGAATGGTGAGTATAGATATCTATGAATATGAATATAGATCTTTTATTTATATCAATAAATAATCATTTCATAGAATGTCATTATAAATTTGTAGAGAATATCCAAAGTAGGATTTACAAATGTCTGGTATCTATGAATATAAAGCTTTCTCATTAATGTTTATAGATAATCATTTTGTAGATTGTTATTATGAATTTGTAGGTATATTCAAAGTTGGATCTTCAAATATGCTTATAAGCATCTAATAATCAAAGTAGGGATTTACGAATATTCTCATTGATATTTACAAATAATCATTTTGTAGAGTATCATTACGAATTTGTAGGGAATGTATCATATTAGTAGAGTTTGCATATGCTTATTATGATTGATTATATTAGTCATCAAATCATATCATCAAACTATTCAAGTAAGTTAGAAAAACATCATATAAAGTTTAAAAGCTCATAAAGCTTTACTTCTAATTTCCACATACTTTCATTAATAAAAATCTTTCTCTATAACTTGTAGTATTTTGAATATATGAAGAGAAAGAAGAGATATATTACTCCAATTTCAAGTTATATTATCACAAATTTTCAAGTATTATAATTATGGTTATATATTGTTGCTCCATATTATTTAGTAGTAGTTATATAATATTAAAACATATATATGTGTGTGTATTTTGACATGATCCTAAAGAAGAAAAGCACTATACTGCCTCAACAACAAGTTAGTGAATCAAATATCATCATTGGGTTTTTTTTTCAAGCAAATATTAATATTTATGCTATTTTTGTTATGTAAAGATCCCATATGCAACTATATAGGTATTCTTATGCTTAATGTGTAATATTTTGTAGAGAGACCATATGTATTTCAGTGGTAGGCTAGGATACTTCAGGGGAGAAGGGAGAGTAATTGGTCCATACAATGCTAATGATTTATCAAGCTCATCCTATTATGAATTTTCAATCACATTGATGGTCGATCAAGTGATTCTAGACATATATACATATATATGAATATATATATATATATATATATATATATATATATATATATATATATGTATATATATATGCTATATCTATATGTATTTAATACATAATAAGTTTATAGACTTAATATTATAGGTGCTGAGGACATTTTGTCTACGATCAACGGGGTATAGATATGGAAGTATTTCACCATGATATGGAGATGCTGGTAATACTATATGGAAATATTTCACCATGATATGAAGATGTTAGTGAGATCATCATTTTATATGACAAATTTTTTATCTCGATGATTGATGATAAGGTAAATAGAGAGTGAACATGTGACGAACTATTTCTAAACGCTTTTTATTTTAATTTCAATCAAACAACACTCATTATTTCAACTAACATACTAATAAAATATTAGTTCTATTGCTTTTTTTTATTTTTCATTTTATTTTTTAAGTCTCAAGCATTAAATTTAAATATTCTCTATTTCTTCAAAAGTTACATTTTAATAACTAAAATAGTTACAACCCACAATTACACAACACAGATAACTATTCACATGAACTACAACAAAATACTTAAAATTAGCTTTGCCCATGATTCCATAGAAACAGAAAAAAAAAAGAAAAAAAAAAGACAAAGGCCTACAATAGAGTGAGCTATTGACAAATTTAGGAACATCTATAAATTAAGCAAAACTAAATTCGAGCATATTTGTCATCATATGAACATTCATTTGTCAAACCATGGATGTCCCTCTTGAACTGGAGCATATCCTCTTTCACCTATCAAGTTTCCTCTTGATGTTTAATGCTTATACTTCAATCTCTCCATGCCTTGAAAGCTAGCAAGTAAGACGTAAGTCTTTTAACTCCATTAGAAGAAGTAGGGGATTTTGACTAGTTTCTTGCTCTTCTAACAGAAAGTCTATGCAACATTTGACATATAAAAAAAACTTGTATTAATGTCTCTCATATCATAAAAAAATTTGACACATAAAAAAGCTTGCAATCTTTTAAAAAAGAATCGTTGGTCAAATCAAGTGATCACATATAACTCATTCATACTTGTATTAATGTCTCTCATATCATACAAGTTTCTAATACCTGAGGAAATCTCACCTTCCAACAAATTGTTGGTCAAATCAAGTGATCACAAAGCACTCAAAGACCATAATCTATGATACAGTTAACCCGCAAGTACGTAGATTTCAAGAGAAATTTAGTTTCTTCAACATTGAGCATGAGCTCAAAGAATCAGGGATTAAACCAGTGAGGTTGTTCTTGGCAAGTCAAATTGCCCATAAAGAAAGAACTACATTTTTTAAAGTGTTCATCCGTGATCAACCCTAAAAAGTTGTTCTTCAAAAACTCTCAAGTTCTCAATTTGGGCTAAAACGGGTTAATATTCCTTGTGAAGTTGTTCTTTGACAGTGAAAATACTTGCAAGTATTATAACCTCATAAGGCTTCGACCAATATGCCCAAAAAGTGAAAAATCAACAAGAACAAGTTGAGTAATCCAATCGAAACTAGGATCAGATTTAATATCAACCTAATTGCATGAACTATCATTATCTTCATTGCAAGATTTGATCTTTGATTCAGGGTCTATAAGACTATCTTTGCAAACGATAAAATGAAGAATATTATCACTTAAAGCTGGGTTGAAAGACAACCAACATGGCTGGTGCTAGAAATATACTAAATAATATGTAAAGTGAAAATTTTCAAATGAGAAATATGTCCCTTTTCAGTATTATAATTCACAAATGGCAAAAACCCAAATAAAAGTATTCAATGATTAGCCTGAAAATAAAAACAAATGGAAAAACCCCAAAAAGATATACTATTGACTCACATTCTTTTTAACCAAAATCAAACATAATAACTAAAGATAAAAAGAAAAATACGCAAACGAAGATAAAGATACAAACAAAATCCAAATATTGAAAAAGATAAAAGCGAATATCATAAAAAACAAAGAAAAAAAAGGAAAAAATATAAAATTCATTTTTTTGGGTGTGAGACAAATAGATTTACTATTTTTTTGTGAAATGAACAAATATATTATCATAAAAATTAACCATAAAACAAACATAAAATGCAAATCATTAAAAAAATTAAAAAAGATAAAAATCAAAATCATAATAAAAAACAAAGAGAAAAACGAAACCATAAACAAAAAAACTCACATTTATTCAGTGAAACGAACGGCTTGGACTCCACGACGGTGATGGTGATGCTTGATGAAGGTGTTGATCTGATGGTTAAAGAAGATAAATATTTTTTCTTTTTTATTTTTTTTCTAAAGAAGATGAACAGGAGACTAAAGTGGGTATGAGTTTGGATTTTCTTGGAAATGATCAGAGGTTAAAAAGGTCATTCTAATAAAAGGATGAAACAAACTTTTATGTATTTGAATGGATTTGAGAGCTGGAAAACAAATAAGGGTAATTTGATAATTGGAATCCTAAATTTAAAAAATTGTTTAAATAAAAGGGTGAACATCAACCATTGATGTTCAACCCTTTAAGATTAACGTTTCAAATCCATCTGGACTGATGTCAGTCCAAATGGACTGAAGAGTGACCCCTGCAAATTAAGAAGGGTTAATATCACGCCGCCCCCCTGTGTTATTCCTATATATCACACTACCCCCATGTGTTCTAAAAACTATCACAAAACCCCTATGTTATTTGAAACTAACCACACCGCTTTCCTCCGTTCATTTTTCACTAACACCGTTAAAATATTATGTGAACTGACTGATTTACCCCATATATTTAAGATACTTTGTAAGAGTGAGAGAGAAGAGAAAATATGCAGCCTATTCTACACAATTCGAAGAGAGAGAAAAAGAACTAATCCTATCTACACCAAATCGAAGAAAGATAAAATCCCTAATTCCTAACCTCAACTCTAAATCACGTGGCTGAGAGTAAATTTGTGTTAAACCAGCCTGCAGACTACGATATTAAGGAAGATTAAGGTATGTACACACTTTCTTAATTTTTTTTTTTGTGTTGAAGAGTGTGAATGTGTGTATTGTCGGCTTGTTTACTTTTGTTTTGCATTTTTTTGTTGTTTAATCAGTAGTGGTCCACCATTGTTGTGCTTTTTATAGACAACAAAGGTGTGTATCGTCGGCAAACTAAAGACACACCATGCGGTCCCCTAATGTCAGATTTGAAAACGATAGTGAACCCATGCAAATAGGGTATAAATTGTCGGATACATATTTGGGTAGTTGTCAAAACTTAGGGTTTTTAAAAATTTAGGGTTAAAAAAAATTAGGGCTTTTGAAAAATTAGGGTTAAAAAAATTAGGGCTTTTGGAAATTAGACTCCTAACTACATTTCTGATGGTTAATGATTAAATCTAATAACTTATAATACACTTTATTGGTATTAATTTTTACTATTGGTCTTTGTTGATTCTCTCGTTTAAACTAATATATTATCTAGATAATGAAAAAATCAGAAAGGAGATGATCCAAACCATTAATTAATTAACTAATACTTGCGTCAAGCTTATGTAGAATGATATTAGCATTATGTTTTCTTCAAGAATAAGCATTTGGTTTTTGTTATGCATTAGCTTTTAATGGCAGTGAAATTTTGACTTTGTGATATCAACATAGAAAACAAGAAGACTGCTAGTTGTCGTTGTTTCTTTACAATTTGGACTTGCTCAAAGTCAATACACCTATGTTCCTATTGACCTAAAATGCCATAATATTTGTATTTATGGTTGATTTGTAATCTGTTTCTGATTTGGTACTCACGTTTCGATTGCACGATCTGTTTGTTGCATATAATTTCACAACTGTCTTATTATTGATTTGGTACTTACGTGGTATGTTTCTTGACTTATCATAAGATCCCCAAAGTTACTTACACGTAGAGTTGAGGGTTGTTCTTTCTCAACTAGTAAATGGACTAAAGCTTTTTTTATGTTTGGTATTTAAATGCAGAATGGATGATGATGATGGTTTTGGTATAGTTGAGGATTGTTGTGACCTTTTTGTATGCGTAGGGGTAGATTTGTGAACAAACTTACCCTAAAATATGTAGGGGGTAGAATGAAGATCATTCCCACTGTGGAATTAGATAGACTAAATCTGTTTAAGTTTTATGATATATATGAGGACTTAGGTGGTAGCAAAGAGAGAAGTATTGAGGTATTCTATTTAAGGCCAGGTCACTTGTCAGAGAATGGGTTGCGGAAAATATATGATGATGAAACTGTTAACCAATTTCATAATACTTTTCAACACTTGCTATGTGCAAGAGCTTGAAGACTCCATTGCAGCTATAGATGCACAGGGACATATTGTGGCCTCAAACAAAATCATATTGTATGAAGGGCCAACTGAACAACAATGCCATATTGAAAGATCAAACCTAGTTGGTGACAATGATGCAGCTAGACATGAGGAGCAGTCTGAAGAACATGAAAACCAGCCTGCAGAAGTTGTAGAAAATGTAGAAGATTGTGAAGAAAATGATAAAAATACTGAGGAAATTGCAGAACAACATGCAGATCAATCTGAAATTGCAGAAGATTGTCAAGAAAATATAGAAGATTGTGAAGAAAATGCAGAAAATTATGAAGAAAATGCAGCAAAACATGTAGAGGCTGGTAACATTGAAGAACATGAAGCAGTTGGGCATGAAAAGCAGCCTGCTGAATGTGATGAGTAATACACAGATTCTAATGACACTGACTACAATTCGAATGATGATGAGAACATGGATGACGAAACACTGTATGAGTCTGAGTCTGACACACCGAGTTGGATGCTTGAAAATGTTGAAGGTTCAAGTGATGATGACATATTTTAGGACAATAATATGGGAAAAGAAATTAGAGAAAGATACAATAGGTTGAGAAACAAATATAGGTAGAAGTTCAATGAATTCAAAAAGAGAGTTAGTGGAGATTCTAATGGAAGCAAAAAACCATCTTCCAAAGTAGATTGGTATAGTGATGTTGAAGAAGACAACTTGAAGGATGTGGGTGACGGTAAGAGACAAACATTCCCTGAATTTGATGAGCAAACAAACATGGAGATTTTTGAGTTTGTGGTCGGGTTGACCTTTAAATCAGCTACACAATTTAGGGATGTACTTAGAGACTGGTCGGTTAGACATGGAATTGTGTTGCATTTCGAAAAAAATAAAAGGAGAAAAGTTACGGTAAAATGTGAGTTCAGTTATGATTTGAGGATGCATGCTTCACTAGTCCAAGGTGGGCCTCTATTTCGGGTGAAAACACTGAGAGGTAAGCATGATTGTGGGTATCATCGTGAAAACAAACATGCTACATACAAGTATCTAGGGAAAAAGATTGTGGAAAACGTGAGATTAAATGAAGTTATAACAACATCTGAAATGGTAAAGCTAATCAAGAATAATTTGGATGTTAATGTGGGGATTCAAACAATTTTAAGGGCTAAAAAGGTGGCATTGAAGTTGATACATGGAGATTTGGATGAGCAGTATGCAAGAGTACGAGATTATTGTACAACAGTGTTATTGTATAATCCTGGGAGCACTTTGATGTTGACTGTGAATAGAAGTGTCCAAGTTCCTACATTTGAGAAAATGTTTTTTTGCCTCGCTGCAATCAAAGATGGGTTCTTGGCTGGCTGTAGGCCCATGATCGGGCTAGATGGCTGTTTTCTTAAATCTGCGTGTGGAGGTCAGTTACTTACTGCAATTGCAAGAGATGGTAATGACAACATATTTCCTTTGGCTATGGCTATAGTGCCTATTGAGAACAAGGATTCATGGTCTTGGTTTTTGAGACAATTGCACAATGTTATTGGTGACCCTGATGAAAAGGGATGGGTATACATTTCAGATAGACAAAAAGGGTTGGTAGAGGTGTTGGTAGGGGCAACGGCATTGGTAGAGGCCGAGAAAATGATAGTAGTACATTAACTAGTACATCCTTAACTACTTCTACTTCTGTTGATACAAGAGCCACTTCAGAAAATTTTAGGAAGAGAATGAGGCCTTTCATACCTTGTTGAGTTATTAGCTACTTTAGAAAAATTGAACAATGCATACTCTATATTACTTTTAGCTGTTTATCTAGACAATGTATTTCTGAACTGTTGCTTTAGGATTATGTAGTTGCTTTTGGGTAGGTTTATCATTGATAGATTTTTGGACATGATGTTAACGTGGCGATTATGTAGTTACTTTTGGTTGTTTATCGTTGGCAGCATTATGCTATGTTTTTGGCTGTTTATTTTGAATGTTAACGTGTGTCCCTCTATTATGCTTTCATTTGGAATCTTTTTTAATGTGTCATAGGTAATTGCACTACTTGCTAACATATGTGTCATATATATTTGGTTTAATATGTCACAGGACCATTGACAAACCAAAACATTTTAATAAATATAATATCTTTTACAACACATGTAAATATTTATTTAAATAACAATATAAAAACAACTAGGACCATTGACAAATCAAAGGCACAAGAGGCAGTGAGAACCATCTTCAACTTCACAATCTCATCATTGGGGATCTCTTGGCTCATAGGATAATTAACTTCCTCCCCATCTTCAACACATTCCATTACGTCAAAATCTCTAGGTGGAAGCAAAGGTGGCCCACCTGATATCCAACTTGTAGTACGTGGGACACACCAATCCTTAAAAGATCTACAAGTTAGGCACTAGTAGAACAATCGACCTTTCATTTCTAAAACTTTTGACACCACTCTAATATTACACCATTGACCACAATGACACCGGCGATTTACATAGCGTAAGTCGAGTGAATCATATCTTGATGTTCTACTACTCCTTGTTGACATTCTTCAAAAAATGCAAAACATACTGTCAAATTATAGACATATAATAAGGGTAAAATTGAAGCTAATAAAGTTAACTGAACTATTCGTTATGCTTAAGCCTGCTTATTATGCTATTAATCATTAACGTTGAGAAGCTCTAAAAATTATTGGTTCTAAAGACTAGTTCTGGTAATGTAAAGACTAGATATATAAACACATTATTATGCTTTTAATCGTTAATGTAGAGAACCATTATGCTTTTGTAAAGAAGCTCTAAAAATTATTATGCTTTTAATCGTTAACATTGTATAAAATTAGAATTACAATAAGGGATTAGGGAAAAAAAAAAGACAAAGTGCTAAGTTAGAGAGCATACCTGCCAAAAACATGAAGTAGTGGACGAGTTCATATCCACAAAAGGTGCAACCCTTTTTTTTTTCAATTGAATGGGCGTTTTGGTCAATTACCTACTTTATATATAGCCAAAAACCACTACAAATTGCGGCTGTTGCGCATAGATATCACATTGGATGAAAAAACAGACGGCAGGCTAATTGAGAGGGGTGGAGTGTCTTTTTCTATAAAACACAGGGGGTTTTGTGATAGTTTTTGGAACACAAGGGGGTAGCGTGATATATATGAATAACACAGGGGGGAGGCGTGATATTTACCCAATTAAGAAATATTCAATGAAAAAATAAAAGCATTTTTCTCATGTACACTTGCACTCCTTTTACCCGTTTAATGAAAGAATTACCTTTGAACGTTCTTAACATGATAAATAAGGTGTGGTTCTATCTTAAAATCATTTCTTATTGAATAGAATCATCTAAAATTTTATATACTAATTTAGAAAATTCTCATTTGTTAATATGAATATTTGAATTCTTTAATATTTTCTTTTACGTTTGAGCCATGATTAATCGTTAAAAGCACAATTAATCACGTGATGCAAGAAGCAATGAATTTAAGTTGCATTAGAAAGTTAAATACTTGATAATATTGAAGCAAAACTAATGATGTGTCCTTATAAATTTTAAATAAGCACAAAATGCAAATAAAATAAAAAGTATTGTAAAAGTATGGATATTTATGGACAACAAATTCTGTCAGAAATAATACGTTAGTATTGTCATCCAAGAGGAAAACTCGAGTTGGTATTGAGTTCTTAAGGACACAGAAGAATACAAGATGATTAGCAACTTTAGTTAGGCCAAATGTTAGGTAATTTTAGTGCCATTACTTTAACTAAGGTAATGAATGATGGCACTTGTATTGATTATCTTTTGTATAAATATGCGTGCTTGCGGTGAGAAAATTTGTAAATGATATAGAAAAACAAGCTCTGACATACTCTCTCAATTAAGTTGTCTACATATTTACTATTATATTTCACAACACGTTATCAACACGAAACTCTGCCATAACAACAAGACACATGTAGTTTGATCATTATACTCCTACTCTTAGAAAGTTTGATATTAGGTATATGTAATTCTTCTCATTTCAATTATATCCTCATTGGTTTGTTTTTAGATCAAAGTATTATATTATCACACACACACACACACACATATATATATGTATAGATATCCATATTTACTATTATATATTTCTATATATAATTATATATTACCAATTATATATTTGGTGAATCTAATATTCCAGAAAAGATAAATAATTAGACTATAAGCATAAATAATCTGATTATGGACTAAGAGGAACCCATGCTCGGATTTACAATCTTTGGACATAATTTCTAAGACTGAACTTGAATACCGGAATAATTTTGGACATCACTTGTTGACCCATGAACAAGGATTTGGACATAAATAATTTTAATCTCCAAATGATTTATGTATTTCATTTATTTAATCTAACTTTAATTTTCATTATTTATTTACGTATTTACGTTATTGCATCTAACTTTAATTTTTGTTATTTATTTATGAATTTACGTTATTGACTCTAACTTTAAATTGCTTAATTTATTTCTTACAATTTATGTACTTGATTTCTTTTAGTCTAGAAGTTAACAATTTAATTATATCTCTATTGACTAAATTTTATTTGATATCTTTTAGTATCATCATGTCAAATCTTACAAAGCTCAAGTTTACTGCCCTTGACGTTACGGGCAATAATTATTTAACATGGATAGTGGGTTGCGGAAAATATATGATGATGAAACTGTTAACCAATTTCATAATACTTTTCAACACTTGCTATGTACAAGAGCTTGAAGACTCCATTGCAGCTATAAATGCACAAGGACATATTGTGGCCTCAAACAAAATCATACTGTATGAAGGGCCAACTGAACAACAATGCCATATTGAAAGATCAAACCTAGTTGGTGACAATGATGCAGCTAGACATGAAAAGCAGTCTGAAGAACATGAAAACCAGCCTGCAGAAGTTGTAGAAAATGTAGAAGATTGTGAAGAAAATGATGAAAATACTGAGGAAATTGCAGAACAACATGCAGATCAACCTGAAATTGCAGAAGATTGTCAAGAAAATATAGAAGATTGTGAAGAAAATGCAAAAAAATGTGAAAAAAATGCAGCAAAACATGCAGAGGCTGGTAACATTGAAGAACATGAAGAAGTTGGGCATGAAAAGCGGCCTGCTGAATGTGATGAGTAATACACAGATTCTGATGACCCTGACTACAATCCGAATGATGATGAGAACATGGATGACGGAACACTGTACAAGTCTGAGTCTGACACACCGAGTTGGATGCTTGAAGATGTTGAAGGTTCAAGTGATGATGACATATTTGAGGACAATAATATTGGAAAAGAAATTAGAGAAAGATACAATAGGTTGAGAAACAAATATAGGTAGAAGTTCAATGAATTCAAAAGGAGAGTTAGTGGAGATTCTAATGGAAGCAAAAAACCATCTTCCAAAGTAGATTGGTATAGTGATGTTGAAGAAGACAACTTGAAGGATGTGGGTGACGGTAAGAGACAAACATTCCCTGAATTTGATGAGCAAACAAACATGGAGATTTTTGAGTTTGTGGTCGGGTTGACCTTTAAATCAGCTACACAATTTAGGGATGTACTTAGAGACTGGTCGGTTAGACATAGAATTGTGTTGCATTTCGAAAAAAATAAAAGGAGAAAAGTTACGGTAAAATGTGAGTTCAGTTATGATTGGAGGATGCATGCTTCACTAGTCCAAGGTGGGCCTCTATTTCGGGTGAAAACACTGAGAGGTAAGCACGATTGTAGGTATCATCGTGAAAACAAACATGCTACATACAAGTATCTAGGGAAAAAGATTGTGGAAAACGTGAGATTAAATGAAGTTATAACAACATCTGAAATGGTAAAGCTAATCAAGAATAATTTGGATGTTAATGTGGGGATTCAAACAATTTTAAGGGCTAAAAAGGTGGCATTAAAGTTGATACATGGAGATTTGGATGAGCAGTATGCAAGAGTACGAGATTATTGTACAACAGTGTTATTGTATAATCCTGGGAGCACTTTGATGTTGACTGTGAATAGAAGTGTCCAAGTTCCTACATTTGAGAAAATGTTTTTTTGCCTCGCTGCAATCAAAGATGGGTTCTTGGCTGGTTGTAGGCCTATGATCGGGCTAGATGGTTGTTTTCTTAAATCTGCGTATGGAGGTCAGTTACTTACTGCAATTGCAAGAGATGGTAATGACAACATATTTCCTTTGGCTATGGCTATAGTGCCTATTGAGAACAAGGATTCATGGTCTTGGTTTTTGAGACAATTGCACAATGTTATTGGTGACCCTGATGAAAAGGGATGGGTATACATTTCAGATAGACAAAAAGGGTTGGTGGAGGTGTTGGTAAGGGCAACGGCATTGGTAGAGGCCGAGGAAATGATAGTAGTACATTAACGAGTACATCCTTAACTACTTCTACTTATGTTGATACAAGAGCCACTTCAGAAAATTTTAGGAAGAGAAGGAGGTCTTTCATACCTTGTTGAGTTATTAGCCACTTTAGAAAAATTGAACAATGCATACTTCATATTACTTTTGGTTGTTTATCTAGACAATGTATTTCTGAACTGTTGCTTTAGGATTATGTAGTTGCTTTTGGGTAGGTTTATCATTGATAGATTTTTGGACATGATGTTAACGTGGGGATTATGTAGTTACTTTTGGCTGTTTATCGTTGGCAGCATTATGCTATGTTTTTGCTATTTATTTTGAATGTTAACGTGTGTCCCTTTATTATACTTTCATTTAGAATCTTTTTTAATGTGTCATAGGTAATTGCACCACTTGCTAACATATGTGTCATATATATTTGGTTTAATATGTCACAGGACCATTGACAAACCGAAACATTTTCATAAATATAATATCTTTTACAACACATGTAAATATTTATTTAAATAACAATATAAAAACAACTAGGACCATTGACAAATCAAAGGCACAAGAGGCAGTGAGAACCATCTTCAACTTCACAATCTCATCATTGGGGATCTCTTGCCTCATAGGATAATTAACTTCCTCCCCATCTTCAACACATTCCATTACGTCAAAATCTCTAGGTGGAAGCAAAGGTGGCCCACCTGATATCCAACTTGTAGTACGTGGGATACACTAATCCTTAAAAGATCTACAAGTTAGGCACCAGTAGAACAATCGACCTCTCGTTTCTAAAACTTTTGACACCACTCTAATATTACACCATTGACCACAATGACACCGGTGATTTACATAGCGTAAGTCGAGTGAATCATATCTTGATGTTCTACTACTCCTTGTTGACATTCTTCAAAAAATGCAAAACATACTGTCAAATTATAGACATATAATAAGGGTAAAATTGAAGCTAATAAAGTTAACTGAACTATTTGTTATGCTTAAGCCTGCTTATAATGCTATTAATCATTAACGTTGAGAAGCTCTAAAAATTATTGGTTCTAAAGACTAGTTCTGGTAATGTAAAGACTAGATATATAAACACATTATTATGCTTTTAATCGTTAATGTAGAGAACCATTATGCTTTTGTAAAGAAGCTCTAAAAATTATTATGCTTTTAATCGTTAACATTGTATAAAATTAGAATTACAATAAGGGATTAGGAAAAAAAAGAAGAAGACAAAGTGCTAAGTTAGAGAGCATACCTGCCAAAAACATGAAGAAGTGGACGAGTTCATGTCCACAAAAGGTGCAACCCATTTTTATTCCAATTGAATGGGCTTTTTGGTCAATTACCTACTTTATATATAGCCAAAAATCACTACAAACTGCTGCTACTGCGCATGGATATCACGTTGGATGGAAAAACATACGGCAGGCTAACTGAGAGGGGTGAAGTGTATTTTTCTATAAAACATAGGGGGTTTTGTGATAGTTTTTCGAACACAAGGGGATAGTGTGATATATATGAATAACACAGGGGGCGGCGTGATATTTACCCAATTAAGAAATATTCAATGAAAAAATAAAAGCATTTTCCTCATGTACACTTCCACTCCTTTTACCCGTTTAATGAAAGAATTACCTTTGAATGTTCTTAACACGATAAATAAGGTGCGGTTCTATCTTAAAATCATTTCTTATTGAATAGAATCATCTAAAATTTTATATACTAATTTAGAAAATTCTCATTTGTTAATATGAATATTTGAATTCTTTAATATTTTCTTTTACGTTTGAGCCATGACTAATCGTTAAAAGCACAATTAATCATGTGATGCAAGAAGCAATGAATTTAAGCTACATTAGAAAGTTAAATACTTGATAATATTGAAGCAAAACTAATGATGTGTCCTTATAAATTTTAAATAAGCACAAAATGCAAATAAAATAAAAAGTGTTGTAAAAGTATGAATATTTATTGACAACAAATTCTGTCAGAAATAATACGTTAGTATTGTCATCCAAGAGGAAAACTCAAGTTGGTATTGAGTTCTTAAGGACACGGAAGAATACAAGATGATTAGCAACTTTAGTTAGGCCAAATGTTAGGTAATTTTAGTGCCATTACTTTAACTAAAGTAATGAATGATGGCACTTGTATTGATTATCTTTTGTATAAATATGTGTGCTTACAGTGAGAAAATTTGTGAATGATATAGAAAAGCAAGCTTTGACATACTCTCTCAATTAAGTTGTCTACATATTTACTATTATTTTTCACAACACGTTATCAGTACAAAACTCTGCCATAACAACAGGACACAGGTAGTTTGATCATTATATTCCTACTCTTAGAAAGTTTGATATTAGGTACATGTAATTCTTCTCATTTCAATTATATCCTTATTGTTTTGTTTTTAGATCAAAGTATTATATTATCACACACACACACACACACACATATATATGTATAGATATCCATATTTACTGTTATATATTTCTATATATAATTATTTATTACCAATTATATATTTGGTGAATCTAATATTCCAGAAAAGATAAATAATTAGACTATAAGCATAAATAATCTGATTATGGACTAAGAGGAACCCATGCTCGGATTTACAATCTTTAGACATAATTTCTAAGACTGAACTTGAATACCGGAATAATTTTGGACATCACTTGTTGACCCATGAACAAGGATTTGGACATAAATAATTTTAATCTCCAAATGATTTATGTATTTCATTTATTTAATCTAACTTTAATTTTCATTATTTATTTACGTATTTACGTTATTGCATCTAACTTTAATTTTTGTTATTTATTTATGAATTTACGTTATTGACTCTAACTTTAAATTGCTTAATTTATTTCTTACAATTTATGTACTTGATTTCTTTAAGTCTAGAAGTTAACAATTTAATTATATCTCTATTGACTAAATTTTATTTGATATCTTTTAGTATCATCATGTCAAATATTACAAAGCTCAAGTTTACTGCCCTTGACATTACGGGCAATAATTATTTAACATGGATAGTGGATGTTGATGTACATCTGCAAGCCAAAGGTCTTGAAAAGACCATAGTTGAGGGCCAACAAGAATCTCTATTCGCCATCATATACATGAGGCATTAAAGGCCGAATATCTTACTGTTAAAGATCCACATGAATTGTGGGTAAATTTAAAAGAATGATATGACCATCAAAAGGCAGTGCTCCTCCTAACGCAACGACACAGGTGGATACACCTCAGATTGCAAGATTTCGCTACCGTACTTGAGTATAACTCCGAAGTACATAATATTACCGCAATATTGAAAATGTGCGGCGAAAAGATCACAAAGGATGACATGCTAGAAAAAAACATATTCTATATTCCTCGCCTCAAATATAATATTGCAACTGCAATACAGAGAGCGTGGCTTTAAAAGACATTCTGATCTGATAGCATGTCTCCTAGTGGCGAAACAAAACAATGCATTGTTAATGAGGAACCACCAATCACGACCACCAGGCTCTGAACCATTGTCTGAGACAAATGTTATAGAGTTTAATAATCATGATCGTGGTCGAGGACATGGTCGAGGCCGTGGTCATGGTTGCGGTCGTGGTTATAGTCGTGGACAAGGCCGTAAAGGTGGTCGTGGTTATAATAATAGTTGGCATAATGATGCTCGTGGAGGTGGTAATAATAACACCTGGCACTATGATGGTCCAAAAAGCTTTGATTTTAAGAGGCAAGAAAACTACGACAAGGGAAGTAGGAGTGGTTCACAAAAGAAATCACCCCAAGAAAATATATGTTTTAGATGTGGCATGTTAGGCCATTGGTGGAAAATTTGTCGTACGATACAACATCTTGCGGACCTTTACGAAGCCTCAAAGAAGGGTAAAGGGAAAAAGATTGAGATGAATTTGGTTGAACATGATAAACATGATACTCAACAACAAAATATACACTTCAATTATTCTAGTTTTTATGAAGACAATAATGAAGGGAGTGAACATGCATCTGCCTGATGATGCAAAAATTTCATTTTGATTGAACTATTGTAACACCCTGATCCCTCTCGAGATCGGAGTTCCCGATTCCAATACCCAAGTCACGAAAAATGAGGAAAAACGGACGGAGTCTCCCCTGTTTATAGGGCTATCAGTTCACCTGCAAGCAGTAACTTATCCTCAAAAACCACAATTCAACTCCAAGGTATAATCCTATTCACACAAGCATGCAAATTAACTAGGCAATCAAGTAAATCATTGAAGTTATTACAACTCATTTACAGTTATTAGCTCATACAAAAATACAAGCTTTACTTTATATTACAACCTTTTAGACAATAGAATTATACACAAGGTTTCATAATCTCAAAACAAAACACATATAACCAGCAACTTGCATTTCCTGCACATAGCATCCAACCACAGCTTTCCCTGAAACATGTTAAAATGAGGAATGAGTAACCAGAGTTACTCAGTGAGGGAGGTGATACAATAAACCAGGGTGTGTTTTCGTGAGATGCAACAAGATAATAACATTAATAACACTAATAAACAAGTTAATTAGACAAGTATTTAACCACGTATAAAAAGGATACGGTTCCACTTTGTTTTCAATCACGAGCCACGAACCAAGATCTTCAAGTAAGTGCCGACAAAACCCTTATTTCTCCAAAATGGGGTACTCCGGATGTACCCCAATCCTACGACCCTTTCTCCTGAGGTAGGTCCATATGCCCAGCAGGTGAACCACGCCTCTGGGGCAGTGGAGTATACTCAGCGAGAGAAATGGAACATGCACCATGGTAGTCGAGGGAGCATGGCAAGCCCAATGCCGCCCATGTTTCTCGACGCTACCATGTCCGAAAAGGTTGCGTAACCCCGGGTCAAGATCACGAGAGCCAATAATATCAAATATCACATAAGAGGGACGACAAAGTAGGTCGCCCTCGCAGTTAATCACAAATAACATGAAAAGACTCAAGATAGCAAGTAAAATAATACATATAAACTTTATCCATTTAACTACATTATAAAATCTAAAAACAATAAAATAAGCTAAGATGCACAAAAGGAATGAAGACTCACTCACCTTTTCCAAGCCTCAAGATGTAAAAATGACTTAGTTACTCCAACTTTCCTTGGGTTAGCTTGAATATGAATACCCTAGTTTTCATATAAGTATAACACTTTAGCAATTGACTATAGAAGGTTTAATAACTATCTTTCACATCCAAGAATTTATATTACATACTTTATTTGATTGTAACTTAATTAAACACCATAGCTCTGAAACAACATAAAAGCATTTGCTAATATATACAGTTAAGCTAACTATAACTAACCAAAATTGTACTTAACATATAACCTAAATGCCAACTATACAAGGGGACTCAACTAACATGCATTGGTTAACATTTTACATTTAACTTATATTCTAATTAATTCTTCAAACATTCAATACAAGTCTCCAAGTGCAAAGTTAATATCGCAAGCTCAACTAAGACATTTTCCAATTCCTCTAACATAAGCATAACTTAACCCATTCGGTTACCTAGGCTGTTGACCTCTAAACTATCTTATTTTTATGTATAATTGTAGCTCTTCGAGTGTAGTTAATTTTAGGTTCGAACGGTGCTCAATTCCTAGTTAAATTCCAAAATTTATAACCCTTACCACGCAACCACGCATAGCTGGACAGAATCAGCGATTTTTGAGCTACATTTCAGAAATAATGTAATCAGAGGCCTAAAACATTAGAATTAGCCTTAGTCCTAGAAATCAACATTTTCTCTAAACTGCCTAATATAGCTGCTGTACAAATTTCGTTAATTTTTGAGCTCGTTTGCTAGGTCAAAGAAGCTTTGACAGACAGGGGCAGTGGTCTGACCCAAAACAGAACACACTCACACAAGTACCTAGTTGAATTCTACATTGGTTTCATGTTTTGCTTGCTAGCTTTAGGCTTTACTTTGGCACATACAACACTTATCCAATCAACTAATGAGTCAATTAACAACAATTATCAACATGGTTCATACTAAACTAAAGTTATGCAAACAAAATAGCTTAATTCACAAAACTTCACTATTATGATACGTATGCTACACCAAGGCATACAAGCACTTAATTACTCAATTATAAAGCAATTATCAAGTAGTAAACATGGTAAAACATGAAATTAATCAAGCACGCACAAAGGGGTCAAATGTCCGATGATCACGAAACTTCATGAAATGCTCACAATTGCTATATAACAACATATGAGATCAAGATATACAAGCACCAGTGCTAATTCAAGGCTAAGCATGAAAACTCCGAGTTTTCCCTTTGTTCGACTAGACTATTAAGCTTCCTATCGAAATTCAATGATCAAGCTAGGCAAGATAGCTATTTTACGAATCCAATAATACCTAAATATATCTTTTAGAGCCTTCAAACCATAGCCTAAAGTTCAAGTACACGAAAATACTGAAAATGCCTCTTTGTGGATTTACACTACAAGTACCAATTTCGGAACCCAAACAAGCGAAACAAAGGCACTTATAAGGCTTCAATACTTAATAAAGACTAGCCATGACGTTGAAAAGTACCCGGATTCGAGTTAACCCCGAAATCCCTTATTAAAGTAGCCTATTTTGATCAAAGTTCCTAAAATTTTCACATGGAAAGCATAACGAATATTTTTCTCATGTTCAAGGACCTAATTAGCAACTACTAGAAGCCTCGAATCGAATTAAATTGCAACTTTTTTTTTGGAACCCTTGTTTCGGCACTATTTATCATCTTCCTCAAGTGAATCGTGCTAAAAAACTTAGTTCTAAGCTATACAAATGCATAAAGATGTTCCTAATATGTAATAACACTATATCTAACAAGAATCAAGCAATTTATGGCATGAGATAGTAAAATCCGAAAATTACAAAAAACTTGACATAAACTTAAACTTAGCTAAAATGATGCATTCTCTCACCTAGAAGCTTTGGAGAGGTGGAGAGAGGCTTAGAATGAGAGTTCTTGAGCAAATGTTGAAGAAAAATTGCAAAACTTTCTCCTCTTTTTCCTCCTTATGGTCGAGGGGTAGGGGGGACAAAATGGGGATTATTTTGATTGTTTTATGAGCAAATTGTGTACAAGTGTAAAGCTAAGGCATAAATGTGCATGTATATACCATTAATCTTAAGTCAATAGCTTGAATTACCTAGTCAAACTATGCTAAAACTGTCAATTAAAAGACTAACTTACTAAATTATCATTTACACTAACGTAACACTATTCAAGCAATGTGCAAATTATTTTTCAAATGCACGTTCCTGGCCTCTAAAGTCTAAAACTACAAGTTTTCGATTCCTTTTATAAGTGGTACTATCTAGGAAAAATATTAAACCAAGCAATTTAAACAGTAAATTTTCTTATGAATAGTGACCATCAAGTAAACATATTTAAACTATAAATAAAACACATTAAAATGCACTAGGAGATATGCTACAGTTATTTATGAATATGATGAAAATTTTCGGGTGACACAGTAAATGTCAAAATAGTATTTAAAAATATTTTACTTGAATTAATAGTATTGGTCCCCTTTTTTTTAACAAATAAGAGAATTAAAAAGGAAGTGAAACTACTAGTTAAAATCTTAAATGCTAAAATAAACACTTTCACACATATAACACTTAAACTAGCACCAATTTATGTGCAATTAAGTATATTATACTACATGCTGGGTCTGGGCCGTCACAACTATTATATACTATCTTGTTAGATATTGTGTGTAAACCTTGTAATATTGTCTCATTTTCGTCATGTTTATGTCTATCAGTTTAAAAAATAATATTATCATGTATCATTTCCTCTGCTTACAAGTTCTCACATATGTTCTTTATTTTATCTTGAAGAAATATGGATCTATATAAGATCAATGATGGAGAAATATGTCTGGCAGACAGTGCAACAACACATACGATTCTTAGAAATAGAATCTATTTCTCCCAACTCAAATTAGCATAAGCAAATGTTAATACAATCGCTGACACTACAAATGTCATTAATGGCTCTGGAAGAGCTTGTATTATGCTTTCTGGTAGGACAAAAATTATGATAAGCGATGCTTTATATTCTAGTAGATCCCAGAGAAATCTACTGAATTTTAGAGATATACGTGAAAATGGTTATCATATCCAAACCATGAATGAGCAAAGTAAAGAATATCTCTATATTACATCGCTCAAATCTGACAAGCAAGTTATAGTGGAAAAATTGTCAGCATTATCCTCAGGAGTATATTATACTCAGATAAATCCTGTGGAATCTAATATGATAATAAATCAGAAGATGCTTGATCCACAAAGTTTTATCCTTTGGCATGATCGCCTTGGACATCCAGGCTCAGTCATGATGAAAAGAATTATTGAAAATTCACATGGGCACTCATTAAAGAATCGAAAGATTCTGTCATCACATGAATTTTCATGTCCTGCTTGCGTCCAAGGAAAATTGATTAAAAGGCCATCCCCTACTAAAATTGATATTGAAACTCCTGCATTTTTGGACAGGATACAAGAGGATATATGTGGGCCTATTATTCCATCATGTGGACCATTTCGATATTTTATAGTATTGATAGATGCATCAACAAGATGGTCACATGTATGCTTACTATCCACTAGAAATATGGCATTTGCAAGACCTCTTGCACAAATAATTCAGTTACGGGCTCAGTTTCCGGATTATACAATCAAGCGAATTCGTCTTGATAATGCAGGAGAATTTACATCACAATCATTTAATGATTATTGCAAGTCCATTGGAATTGTTGTTGAGCATCCTGTAGCTCACACCCATACACAAAATGGTTTAGCTAAATTATTTATTAAACGATTGCAGCTTATTACTAGACCATTATTGATGAGAACTAAGTTGCCTAGTTCTGTATGGGGACATGCAATATTACATGCTGCAGCATTGCTTAGAGCAAGACCAACTACTTATCATAAATATCCCCCAATTACAATTGGTTTATGGTCAAGAACCAAATATATCCTATTTGCGAACTTTTGGTTGCGCACTTTATATTCCAATTGCTACACCACTGCGCATGAAAATGGGACCTCAAATAAGACTGAGAATTTATGTTGGTTTTGAATCTCCATCAATTTTGAAATATCTTGAACCTTTAACTGGAGATCTTTTTACAGCACATTTTGCTGAATGCCAATTTGATGAGGCAACATTCCCAGTCTTAGGGGAAGAAAAACAGAAGCTGGAAAATAAAGCATTATTATGGAATGCATCATCAGTATCATATTTTGATCCTCGCACGAATCAATCTGAAATAGAAATTCAGAAAATTATACATTTGCAAAATATTGCAAATCTATTGGTAGATGCTTTTACTGATGCAAAGAAAGTGACTAAGTCACACATATCAGCTTTAAATGCCTCAGCAAGAATTGATATTGCAAAACAGCAATTCGCTAACACAATAACAAATGAGTCTATGGCACGTCAAAAACGTGGTAGATCAATCGGTTCCAAAGATAAAAATCCTCGAAA
The DNA here is from genome assembly GCA_037974665.1 of Ehretia macrophylla. NCBI lineage: Eukaryota > Viridiplantae > Streptophyta > Magnoliopsida > Boraginales > Ehretiaceae > Ehretia > Ehretia macrophylla. The sequence continues at coordinate 16,012,394 of CM075775.1, forward strand.
GAGAAAAGGGCAAAATGAGCAAGTGAAAATATTAAAAGTCCTATAAATGTCGCAATACAAGAAATAACTGAAAATAGAGTTTCAGTGGAAAATCAGGTACCTGAAAATGAAATAAAGAGCGACAGTATTGACAATGATGAGATCTTAATTAATTATGTCTCTACAGAACAAAGATGGAACTGAAATGAAATTATTATTGACGAAAAATTTGCATATGCAGTAGCTACTGATTTAATGATAGAAAGCGAGGATCTTGAACCGAAATCCGTTCAAGAATGTCGACGAAAAAATGATTGGCTAAAATGGAAAGAAGCAATTAATGTTGAATTGCAATCACTTGAAAAACATGAAGTGTTTGGTCAAGTGGTTCAAACACCTGTAAATGTGAAACCTGTTGGTTATAAATGGGTATTTGTGCAAAAACGCAATGAAAATAATAAAGTTGTAAGATATAAAGCCCGACTTGTAGCACAAGGTTTGTTGGTATGCGGCGACTCTGTGATCATTCTTGATATGCCCACAAAAGGGGGAGGCATATGCACTGCACTCTTTTTTCCTTTGTACAAATTTTGTCCCATTGGATTTTTTTGACAAAATTTTTAATGAGGCAGTATAAAAGGCATACACAAAGAATTTTGTACTCTTTTTCTTAGTCAAGTTTTTATCCCATTGAATTTTCTTGATAAGATTTTAATTAGGCATATTCTTAAGCAATAAATATCCAAAGGAGAGTGTTGTAAAAGTATGAATATTTATTGACAACAAATTCTATCAGAAATAATACGTTGGTATTGTCATCCAAGAGGAAAATTCAAGTTGGTATTGAGTTTTTAAGGATACGGAAGAATACAAAATGATTAGCAACTTTAGTTAGGTCAAATGTTAGGTAATTTTAATGCCATTATTTTAACTAAAGTAATGAATGATGACACTTATATTAATTATCTTTTGTATAAATACGTGTGCTTATAATGAGAAAATTTGTTAATGATATAGAAAAACAAGTTTTGATATACTCTATCAGTAAAGTTGTCTAAATATTTAATATTATATTTCACAACAAAAAAATATTTTTTTTAAACAAAAAAAAAAAACGGAACGTTGTCTCTATCATTCTGTGTCTGCTTCTGTCACTCGTTCGCGGTCCCTCATTCTCTCTCACACACGAAAACACACTCACTGTGTGCATGGAAGAGAACGATAACCCAGGTGCTTCGTCTCATCAGCTCGCCGGTTTGTCCAATTATATATCTCTCTACAATTGATTTTCACCGTGCTGTTGTATTAGTTGAAGTAGATCATGTGATCACTAGTCACTACCCTATTGTATTTACCCGTATAATTATACGTGTACTATATATGCCAAATTTATCTGTATATGGTCTTGAGAGCAAGTGTCATATACATTATATATATAATAATAATGGAGATGAGTGAATTATATCTATTTGGAATTTTGATGTAAAGTGTTTGTAAACACACACACACACACACATAGATATACATGTGTGTGTGTATTGGAATCGGAAGAAAACAAAAATTGTAGTAAATTGTAATGAGTAATTTGACAGAGGTGGCAGTGGAGTATGCTGTGGAACCGCTGGACGCCGCTGATGGAATTAAGGTTCGTGGGTCACTCAAATTCAGCTTTCAAGGGGGTTTACTTTTCTTTCTGTGTGTATGTGTGTGTGTGGTGTGTGTGTGTGTGTGTGAGCGTGTAGTTGACCTCTGTTTTAGTTCTTTGTAAATATTCGAATAAACTAATAGCGTGATTTTTTGACACACAACAGGAATGAGCGGCAACATTTTATAACCGACTCCACTTCGTAGGATGGGGCTTGATTTTGTTTAATTTGGCTAATATTTTCAAGAAATGTTAACCTTTGGAATCTGTGTGACTCGGTGTTTTAGAATGCTGTGTGACTGGGTGTTCCAGAATGAGCATTGTTGTTAATTGCTAATACTACCTTTTTGAGCTTAGAATCTAGTAGATGGATTTTGCAAAATGCTTCTATTTATAAACAGAATAATTATTGGCAATTAGAACGGGTTTGATGGGGTCAAATGTCAAAACCAAATTGTAAATCTTTATTTGAGTATCAGAATTCTGTCTCTTCATCACATAGAAAGAGATATACAGGAAAATGATACCACATTATTTTTTATCTCAAAAGCATGAAGACATGTTCAATTTCTTTTGGTGGGTCACGCGAAAAACATTGTAGGAACATAGTACGTGTTCATGGCAAGAAAGAGATAGAAATTGCCGATAAATTATTTTATAAGAGGGCACACTAAATTTGTTATTGGTATCATGTCATTAACTGAAGATCATGACAAATATTTAGTGAATTATCTGCTTATGCTAATATTTTCTTGAGTGAGTGGGTACCTTCAACTTTAGGCTCATCTTTGTATCTGTTGTCATTTCTATAATTAGATCTAAATTTTTTTCAGGATCAAGTTCATGAAAACCATCACCACGCTTTAATAAGTATTCCAGGTCAGCTTGCACAAGTGGAGGCCCAGAATCAGCTATCCTCACCTGATGCTCCTTCCTCATCAGAACTATCACCTACTTCTGTCACACAGTCCATTTCCTCAATCCTGAGTCCAACTCTACATGAACAAATGTTATCACCTATAGAGAATAAAGTCGAAACAGAAAAGAAAAACTCTTCTCACCACAAGTCTTTATCTGTTGTCCCGGTTCTGAAGAAACCATCCCCTGATGGGTACAATTGGCAGAAGTATGGTCAAAAGCAAGTAAAGAGTCCCCAAGGTTCTCGTAGCTATTACAGATGCACGTATTCCGACTGTTATGCCAAAAAGATTGAATGCTCCGATCACTCTAACAGAGTCGTGGGAATTGTTTTTAAAAGTCAGCACAATCATGATCCTTCCAGGAAAGTAAGTTGCTCACCTGAAAGTAGACTTGTGTTGTCAGATACACCTGTTAATAGGCATAGTAGTACAGCATGTTCAGCTAGAAATGATTCAGTCCCGTCCACTTCCTCAAAAGACACTGTACAAGAAATTGCTCCAGCATCAGAAGCAAAAGTACAAAGCACTGGTGATTCTTATCAGAATTCTGAGATAAACTTTGAGGAGGATATTGATGAACCTGAAGCCAAAAAGAGGCAAGTTTTGACAAATTGATGCATATGTTTCATCTTCTTATTTTATTATTTGTTTTTCTTGTTATAGCTGATCATTGGGAGTTTAAATGATGTGGATTTGGTATACTTTAATTTTCTTCATACAGCAGACTGAAAAAAGGTTCCTCTGACTGCTCTGGAACTCTATTGAAACCAGGCAAGAAACCTAAATTTGTTGTTCATGCGGCTGGTGATGTTGGCATCTCTGGAGATGGCTATAGGTGGCGAAAATATGGTCAAAAAATGGTGAAGGGGAATCCTCATCCCAGGTGCATTTCGTTGTTTTAGCACTACTTTTTAAGTCATGAATCTTTTTGAAATACTCTGACACTACATTTTGGGAACTAAGATGCTGAAACATGATAATACTCCAGTAGTTATCTGGTTGAGTTTCTCTATTTCTCCCTCTCTGGAGGACTTTTGCTGGTGGGGGGTGGGGGGTTCTTTTGTTGTTTAATCTTGTTATTATATGCTATCCTGTTGACTGACACTTCTTACACAGCCCTTCTCTATATAGTTGGTGCATATGTCATAGTAATAGCAATATTGCTCTTTATCAGGGTTAGCAAATAATGCTTGTTTCAGTTCGGTGAGTAAAATGCTGTGACATGTCAAGAAAATTTAATTTCACTTCCATCTTGAAATATAAGTGAAGAAGAACATACAACAACCACCAAGAAGAGGGAATGACCCCAGAAGATTTTCTGTTTCATGACATGACTCGAACCATGTCTTTGGCATATTCATGTTTTATGTGCAGCTGAAGTTTTTGCCAATATAGTGCTCGAGCTGCCGCATTGCAGTTTTTATAGCAGAAGACATGATGCAAAATGCAGAAACATTATGTTGGTGGTCACTGATCATGTTGATATATTTCTCGAAGATGTCTTTTCTTGTATGCACAGTTTGTTTTTGTTTTTGACTAATTATAATCATGCCTTATGTGGTTGGATATGTGTCAGCGTGTACACTTCTTGAATGAAAAGTACATTTTACTCCCTCACCCAGTGGACAAGATGGAACTGTTACATTCTCTGTAAACAGTCAAAGGTGAAGAGGGTTTATCATGGTTATAAACTTAGCAAGATAATTGATGCACCTTTAGTAAAACAGAAATTTCAAAACATGAACTCATTCAATTTTCCCTTCTTAATAAAATGTAGTGGTCTTTTATGTTTGACCTGAAGTTTGACTCGATATTTGACCATTGCACTGAAGCCAAACTACAAGGGCATGAATTTGTGTCTGCTGAATTGATTAGATGTTTACAAATTGTGTGTCAGAAAAATAGGATAGGGTGCTAAGTACAAATTTCCCTGATTGAATGAAATGCAACCATTGCACTATTGTCAAAACCACAAAGGATCTAAATTTGAATTTTGAATTGATAAGATGTTATTGAATCATGCGTCCAAACGATGGGTGTTATATGTAAGCTTAACTACCTATTGACTTTCCTTATCTTTGGCAGAAATGAAAATCACAAAGGATCTAAATTTGAATTTTGAATTGATAAGATGTTATTGAATCATGCGTCCAAACGATGGGTGTTATATGTAAGCTTAACTACCTATTGACTTTCTTTATCTTTGGCAGAAATGCCAAAATCCTCTGCTAAGCTTTTTAGTCCTGATGTTTATAGCAGTGGCATGCTGTTTAGTCTAACCTGCTATTTTTATCCAAAGTTTGGCGGTTAAAGTATGCGCGCATAGGGTAGTAATAAAAGCTGAATTACGAGGTGCAAAATAGGAAATCAGGATCAATATTTCTCTTTTCTATCTTTTTCCTTCTCTTTGCTTTTCCCTTTTTCCTTTTGTCTTTGTCCTTCTTTTTCGTCCCTGGCCTGATTGTAATGCCAAATCTCTGGCGGAAGTTCTCTGGCAAAGAGCAGCAGCAGTGACGACGCTAGAGAACTTGATGCGCCTCTCTACAGTTTTTGGCAGTTCTCCTTCTTGCCTTTCTTTTTTCTTCTTTCCCTGTAAATGAAATGAAGCTGCTGTAGCCACATCTCCAGGCCTCAAATCCATCAGTTGCCACAGATCCGTTTCTTTTCTTGAGGCATCCATTGCTCAACACCATTGGCTTTCAACAATTTTCTCACCATACTTACAGCTTCCCGGGTAAGGAACATCTGTCTTCCTCTGAAGAAACATCACATTGCCCCTCCTGACATGATTACCAGTTTACAACCAAACAACTCTTCTTAAGCAAATCCAAAGTACAAAAAGTCAAACAGGAAAAAAAAATCCCTAACATCAATACTAATTCAAAGAATCCTAGATACAACTTAAACGATTTCAAACGCATTCTGAATGCTGTTTTTCGTAGTCTTTCTCCTGCTTAATATATTAACAATTATGAGAACCGAAATCCAAATAGATATATATATATATTTTAATTGTTCCATCTTTTTTGTGCAGTGGAAATTGAAAGAAGAAATATTGCAATAAGTAGATGTTTCCTCCATTTTCTTCTTTAGGATTTTTCTGACAAAGATTGTTTTTGCCTTTTGGACATGGGAAGCTAAAGATCTCACAGATCTCTTCTTCAGAAATTGACTAACAAGGATTGTTCAGCACACACCTGTCAGGAAGAAGAAGAAAAAAGGATAAAAAGAAAATAAAAGAAACATAGAAAAAAGTAAATAAAATTCAATTTTCCTATTTTGACCCTCAAAGTTCCAGTTTTTTTTATGTCACTTGCATAGCGCTTGCTTGAATAGTAAAAAAATTGGATAAAAATGGCATCAGGGATTAACGATATCCCATATATATAAATCAAGACTAAAAGGTTCATTTTAACATTTGAGGAAAAGATAATGAGCTTGCACAGGTATTTACCCAATATGTTATTTCCCTTTTTTCCCCTCCCTTCACCGTCTTGTTGTTAGATGCTTCATGCTAGTAATGAACGAATTAATAAAAATATGCAAAGATGTAGAATGACCCAACTTGCTTGTCACTAATATTTATCCTTATTCTAATTCACTTTAAGAGGGGAAAATGGAGAAAAATTAAGTCCATTTGCACATAAAGAAATTGTTTGCTGTGAGGAATATACTTTAGGTGGTCAAACTGCCGAAGACTGCAAAACTAACATCTTAAGTTATTAGTTATTGATGAACATATTTTCGCTTCATTAGATCTGTGCAGTGGTAATTAGTCAATAACAAAGTCGGACTTTAGTCAATAATTTGTAATGATGAATTTGAAGAGTACGCAAGCTGAAGATAGATAAAGAGGGAGGCTGAGTTTTACTATTGCTGACTTGCAAGGCTGTCGATTTTTTGTGTGAATGAACACGCTTTAAACATTAGAAAATATTAGGTTTACACCTCATCTGTAATCTTTGAGAGAGTTGAGAGATAGTATGCTGCAACTGTGGGGCTTTTTTCAGGCCATAATAGGCCAACAATGGCAGAAAGCTAGATTGTTACAAGTATGGAATTTTGAAATAGTTAATTAATGTCATTTTTGTTCAAGCGAAAACTATGTTCGATGGTGTTAAGTTTAAGCAATTGGGAGTTTAGATACTCTTACTATTGGACTTTTCAGAAAGGTGCTCTAACTCCTATTTGGAGACTTTTCAGGTAGTGATCTAACCTTCCAAATTGGTCTATGTTCTTAATATTTCCATCCAACTTGTAGTCGTGTAAGGATCCAACCTGGGTATTTGGGATGTTGCTTGAGTAGATACTGCATTCCTACGTGCGTATAAATACGTTTGACAGGAATGTCAATTACTAACAGTTGAGGAAGGATGTGGAAAGAATTGCTCATGAAATACAAATTTATATGAACACAATGTTAGTGCGACTTATTTTTGTCTATGTTGCTTGAGAAGATGGCTTTAATCAACACTATGCCCTCATTACTAGTGTTCCTTCAGGAAAATCCTTCGACCATTAAAGCTCAACTATGCATAGTGTAAGGACTGGCTTATTTATCTCGCAGCTGGGTTCTTGGCCTACTGAAGTCATCTTGGAAGTTCTTGATCATTGAAATGTGTTAAAAATTGAAAATCTCAAATAAGTACTTGGTATCACTAAAAGTGGTCAGCATAATCATTGTGACAGTGATCCATGGGCTTCCTTTCCAATATTTCATGCTGCTAAGCAGGTTATGCTGGAATACGATTCTGGAAATTAGATATTTAACCAATTTAGGATGATATGAAGTGGAGGAAAGCCAGACCTCACCTCACATGCTGAGCATTGTACAATGAGAACACCTTTTCCCTTTCCCCACTTTTCTTTGTGCTACAGTGTGAGAATCTGAGTTTTCTTACACCTCTGCCTTTGGAATTTTGTTATATCACAATCCCAACTGTTGAACTTTCCTCAGTTTAGATAATAATTTACAAGAAGTCTGCTGGGTAATTGGATTGCATTATTGCCACGCCTAGCAATCTGTCATGTACACATGCTAATCAATTTTCACATATCTGCACATGCCATTTGTTGTGTATAACTTTTCAGAGAGAATCTTTTTGTTGGTTGATCTGGTGTCCTCAATTCTTTTAAAAACTTGAACAAGTCTTTTCGCATCCAACATGGCTACTTGGAGATTTTCGTTGTTGATGATGCCAAGTGTCTATGAAATGCCTAATAATGCAGTAAAAGATTAATTAATGTGTGGACTCTTAAACATTTGACCCTTTTTGGTCTGTATTTTGATTATTGCCTGTAGTCGTTTGCTCAGAAGGCTATGTTGCGTGTGGACTCCTGGCTAGAATATGGGCTATTTGTTGCAGAATTTCCTGCGCTGTATATACGTTTGCTCCTATTTCGAGATTATATAGGCTGGTCTTGAAAATGGAAGCATATCTCTCCTTACCAAAACTCTATGAACGTTCCAAAACCCAAAAACTGGAAAAATTAGAGGGACAGAGCACTCTGATTTTTATTTTTGTATACTGCTTTGAAAAGTCTTGTCTTCTTTGACTTTATGTTCCCATTAATATTTGAGACTTATTAACCTTTAGGCGTAACTCAACTGGTAAAGATGGTATACTTAGAGGTAGCCAGTTTGAGTCCCCTTAGGGCCAATGGAGGTTTACCCGGCCGTTAACTCCAGCGCCTCATGGGATTAGTTGGGCAAAATTCGGATACCCACGGATTTCAAAAAAAAAATAGTCGAGACTTATTTTGATGTCCTTGGTTTTTCTTTTGGTGAAAGTCTCTCAATCTATTAGAATTAATTTTTCAATTGTTATTCTTTCTCAGTAATGGATGATAGCATCCTATGTATACTTAGATGAGTCCCATAAAGATTGCAATAGAAACAGTGAGATGGTCATTCTTACCTTTATGATCCCTCCTTGAATTAAGAAATATTGTAATCAGGAGCAAGAACATATATTTGTGTTCATTAACTTAAGAGAATCCTCAAATTACTTTTATCTTATGCTCGATTCTGCCATTTTGTTAAAAGGCACAAAAATGATTCCCTTATATTACTCTGTTCCCTGGTGCCCTGGGACAGAATGGATTGTTCATACAAAACTTAGAAAACCTCAACAGTGGCATTCGGATTTGAAGCCCAGTCAGGCAAATTTCCCATTGTTTTTCAAATAAGGGACCTGGCGATTCCTTATTTTGGCTGAATGTAAATTTCACTTATGAAGTCTGTTGGATCACTCTTTATTTCTAGCGAGTCAAACCCTCTCCCTAGGAGGAGAGGAGCTCGAGTTGTTATAGGAATGAAATTGAGCGTACTGGTTTAGTGCCCTCTATCTATACCGAGAACAAGTTTCCCCCCTCTTATTTCCCCCCATGCCCCCCAAGCATCCCAGAGCATGGATGCAAGTTCACATTACGAGGCGTCTTAGTGACCAGATTTTAGTATTACATCCTTTTTAACATGAGGGGTTCCATTACTTCATATGACTTTATTATCCCTTTCCCATTTACTATTAATTATTGATATAACCTAGATATTAAGTGTTATAACTCTTTGTTCTGGTTAAATTGGCACGGTTGCTGTAATATGAGCATGTGGTTGACAAATGTTCTTCTCTCTTGCACAGATGCCTACCTTTAGAAGAAACTTTTGTTTTTAAATCATTTTTGATTCCTTCCTAAGTACACTCTTTTTAACTATATGTCCAATGTAGTCCTTACCCAATCTGTTTTCTATGACTCAATCTGTTTTCTATGACTCCTTTTCTGAACCATCTCTTCAATGAATTTCAGGAACTATTATAGATGCACGTCAGCTGGATGTCCTGTTCGAAAGCACATCGAGAGGGCCGTAGATAACACCAATGCTGTTGTAATAACATACAAAGGGATACATGGTCATGACATGCCTGTACAAAAAAAACATCAAGGCCTACCGAGTGCTCCCCTTGTAGCTGCTGCAGGTCCTGTTTCCATGAGCAATTTGCAGGTCCAGAAATCTGAACAACTGCAGAATGAAATATCCACAACCAAATTGTCAGTGGACAAAAAATGTGAATCGACTGGTGAGACATTAGAACTTGGAGGTGGGAAGGCAACTGAATCTGGTAAAACTCTTGTGAGTATAGGATTTGAAATCAAGCCTTGCTGAAGCACCAGACTTTTAATCAAAGGGATTAGCAAGGGATCAAATGGGAGAAGGCTGCAGGCTCTACAACAAAAGCTGTGTGTTATATAAATGTTTCTTTTGCTTGTTTGAATAGCATCTTATTCCTTTCCCTTCAAATTTTCCTTTTCTTCATTGTAGATCGGTTTAGAAGTTGGGTAGCGTGTATTGCTATTTGTATGCTGTTTTGTAGATTCAAAGAGGTCACTAGCAGTAAGTGTAGTTGGTGGCATGTATAGGTATTCTGTACATTCCTGTCCATTAAAGAACGTAAGGGGTCCCGGGAAGAATGTAATATTTAATATTCCTTTCTTTGTTTTCACTAGAATAATTCATCATGTTTGCTTTTTCTTTTTTTTTGTGTGGAAGTACGGCACATAAAACTTCTGTTATGCACAGAGTTCCAAGATGTGTTAGGATTTATTATCTGTTTATTATACATAATTTTACCTTACAGTGCAAGAGATTTTCGTGACTCAAAACTTGCACTTTTAAATTATACGATAACTTTATCATTACATTAATGCTAACCTTTCTTGGTTTTATTTATTTGTGACGCATTTTTTCATTTGGGTGACAATGAATTTAGGGGGTCTTTTTTTTGGATGAAGAGGAATTCCTTGTAGGCATAATCTCATTAAATCCACTTCAATGATTTGGAATCACGGAAAAAAAAAATTAAATAAAATGGGTGTTTGAGTTTTAGAACTGCGGATGAAGATGAAAAATTCTTTCCCTACCGATGACTCCATGATTCGGTCATCTTTAGGCGTTGCTTTCTGGTAACGCATCAATGGCAGAGCTGGTAGTACGTTCATTTTCTTGGTGCCACCAAAAGTGAACTATGAGGCCACTACTCTAATCCAAGTATTTAAAAATAGTTGGTGTTGGATGTGCAATTTGCTGAGCCAAGCTGAGGACTTATTTAGTCTTTGTTCAAGCTGAGATCCTGCATAAGTAAAGAAAAGGGACGACAGGGGTTATCTCTCGCGTTCTTTCTCGAGCGAGAGAATTAATAAGTTGGCTCTGGTATGAATCCAACAAGTAATAACAAATTTATCAATAGAATGAATGAGTTACTTTTTAGTCACTTTCCTTGTGCTATTTATAGTAATGTTTGAGAACGTTTTTTTGTGGTCCCCACCTGTTCTTGTACTCTATTTTTGTGATAAGTGTCTTGGTGATGAAGGTTATTTTTTTTCCTTTGGGCATTTAGGTAATTGCATATATCCATTATTTTATGTCCATATCACTTGCTCCCCAGAACATCTGAGGCTTAGTGTAATGCCTCGACCCCTCACGGAATCGGGATCCCATTCCAAAACCCCGAGGCATGAAAAACGAGAAAAAACAAACGGAGTCTCTCCTGTATTTAGGCCTAGCCAAATCCTGCACTCAGAAGAATTTGACCACATACAATAGTCACAACATATATAAGGTTCCATTCTAGTCCATACAACAGTTCTAGCTCCTTATTTACCATATTACATACATTAGTCTACTAAAATAGACAATGATAACTAAAATAACTATGAAAGCTAATAAACATACCACTAAACTAGAAGCTTAGTTTTACATGAATAATTCCTATATACTTCGATTAGAGACAAGGCTACCTAGCCACAAATTGTTACACAGGTACATGGAAACACGTAAGACAATCATCCTCAGCTACGAACAATCAAGTAGTCCTCAACTTGTTCTTCTACTTTTTGGGAACAAACTCTGGCTTGCCTGTAAAATTGTTAATAAAAAGGGTGATCATACACTTATGCTCAGTGAGGGAGAGAATAATTGGGGAGTTTTCGAAAACCATTTCGTGCAATGCATATAGAACATTCAATAATAGAATGAACTAAACATTGAAGGAATGCAAGAAATAACATTAAACATAGTACATTCGAAGTCATTAAATAACTTGAAAACACTAGATACCTTAAGAAAGATAAGTAAATAACTTTATACCTGAAGCTTGAAGACATTAATAATAGAACAATGTTAAGTAAACACCTGAAGAAAAGTATAATTTCAAGTAACTCTCCAAGGACATAGGGTCCAAGCGAGAGTAACGCTAGGTAACCACATAGCAACAATAGTAATAAAGACATATAACTCTGGTAAAACAAAGTCAAGCTTGACACCACTTACAAGTTCACGTACGAGCTTGTGATAGTCATGTCAATACATCGACGAACTCGACCGTCCGAAGTGACATGACGCTACTAATCACTTCCAATACCAAGGTAGTCATGCCAATACACTGACGATATCGACCGTCCAGAGTGTCATGTCGCAACCATGACCCACTGAATATAAGCGTGCTATAACATTCGATTAATAAGCAAATTATCACATTCATCAAAATAGCCACAAGTTTTACAATTAAGCTAAAAGTTATGCTTTGGAGATATTCATTAACATCACGAACGGTAAATAGACTTGATTCAATGTTCATTAGCATGCAAAAGACTTCAATTACTTTGGCTACACCAATCATTAACTTTTAACTATCTAGCTACCTTTACAATCTATTATAATCTACTCTAATATGACACAATGCTTACTAAAGTTCAAGGACTACTAAGGCACTAACATTCATCAACTTCTCACACAATTATCCATCTATTCTACTTATTTAACCACTTAAGCACACTTTAGACACTAAATAAATTCCAACAACTCAAGCATCCCTTTACAATATTTGAACATACTTGACTAACTTTTGCTTTAATACCACTTAATTTACACTAGCATACTACTCACATACCCATACACAAGAAAAACACACAAAACATACAATAAATACACATGCATAATTTTGGCCCTTTTAGTTCACACACACACACATCAAGTTTCAACACTACTCTAGCTATTTTATACAATATACTAGTCTCAACAACACTTATTCCACTCACTTATAGCATAGAAACAAGCATATATCTAACAAACTTTAAACTAACCATGAATAGTACTATTCATTGTATTTTACATATGTATCTTTCACATTTATTAGCTAAACACATGCAACAACTTTCAAAGACTACTCTACTAACTATAAGAGCACTTATTCTTGCAAGATTAAGCTTAATACCAACCATATACATCATAACCATATATGTGATAACAACAGTATCAACTTAAAATGCACAAATTGAATGAACCCTCACCTTGAAATAGCTAAGATATGCAAGGTTCTAAGCTTAAACCACCTCAAGATCTCTTGGATTGCACAATTGTTCAAATCCCTAGCAAGAATTTTCCTCTTTTTTCCTTTCTCTTGGCCGTCGACCTTGGTGCCCTCTTTCTTTCTCTCTCTCTCTCTCTCTCTCTCTCTCTCTCTCTTTTTCTTTTTTTATGCATTATATGTGCGTCTATATGATATAAGTATATGTATACATAAGTTGGGCTTTGGGTTAGGCTATTATAATGTGTAGATTAATTAAAACACGGTCCAATAACAAGCTAAGTCTTCTAATGGCCCAAAAACAATGCTAGAATTCACTATTCATGCGAGTAACTAACATTTTTATAACTCTTGTTCTTGATATGCTATGCACGTAATTTCGATGAACGAATACTTTAAATATGATAAGTATCGAGGGAAAAATATGAAATTAGAAAAATAAAATAGTTAAAAATTCACTTCGACTCGGAGCTCATTTTTTGTAAAATAATGAAACCAACCTTTGAATACAAGAAGATAAATTCAAATAGTACACATAATAAAATAGTACGATATTCATTTTATATAAATTAAGTTTAAGTATAGTTTGCATATTTAATGTAGAGTAGCAATTTAAATAATTAAAGGCACATAAATGCACATAAATAACACTAAATAGTAAATGCATATAAATGTGGTCTGAAGTCTTACACCTTCTGCAGTAATTCTCTTTTTTTTTTTATGCTGCGTAATAATTTGGGTAACACTTCGATTCTTGCACTTTTATGATGGCGTAAAAATCACGCGCCTCTTTGACTGAACGGTCACGATGCTTCTCGCTTTGAGATTCACACCACTTTCTCTCTATATATACAGAATTTCCCCATCATTTTCATTCTTTTATCTTTTCACTCTCACGTACTCCAACCTTATTTCTACTATGTGTCATCTTTAGTGTTCTGGTCAGATAATTCAAACTCTTATAACTGCTTAATCTGCTCGGGTCATTTATAGACAGTAGGTACGTCCTTACTTCCCCATCTTTTCCTTTCTTTTGGTTTCACTTCTTTAGTCATGGCCGAGTCAGGTAGTGGTAAATATTCTTAGAATGAGTCTGTCCAGTCATACGGTGGAGGAGTCGACGACGAGTCTACTAGTTCTGACTCTGAGGCAATGTTAATAACAAAAGAGCCTAGTGGAGAAGTTGGTCAGGATACTGTTGAGGATAATGAGGGTTAGGAAGTAGGAGTCAAGAGATCTTTTTATCAACCCACAATGGCACTGATGACCAGATAGAATTAGCTAGCTTTACTGACGTAGAAGAGTACCATGGCTCGGGCGATTCTCCTCTAGAGGACCTTTGAGGAATAGAACTCCATACTGAACCTATAGAATGCCATTTCCCCCACCGAGAACTGTTTCCTCAAATATCGTAGATAGACTCAAGTCTACCCCTTGCGAGTCCTCGGTAGCTACCGTAATCACCCATAGGGTTGGTAAGAAATTTTTTTCCTGTTACTCCTGAGATTGCCTCACAACCCTCGAGATGGTCAATGACAGGATGTTAATGGTTATATTCCTCACAACTTTAGAGTTAAAGTCCTCGCTATTGATGAGGTAGCTTGTCATCCTCGGGAAGGGGAAATACACATATATGATGTTGTATTTTCTTTTTTCAAATTTTCGATCCCTTCTTATATAGCTGATATAGTCAACTATTTCGAGATTAGCCTCAGTCAAATTGCCCTTAATGGTTGGGCCATGATGGTCGCCTTTTACGTCTATGTAAAACTGAAGGGTCTAACTCCTACGGGTTCTTTGTTCCGTCATTTCTTTACCCTTAAGCCCAATCCTCATAGTAGAGGCTGATACTATGCCACTGCTCGATCAAAATGTCTACTTTTCAAAACTGGCAATCTTCTTTCAAGGGTTGGCATAATAAATATTATTTTGTGTGTCTGGTCCCATGCCGTGGCATGTCCCCACTTCCTGGAGTATCATTGAGGATAGCAAGAATGACGTGCCCTATTTGTCCGAGGCCGAGAAGGATGCCTTTACATTTTTACATAGAAATAGGAGTCTGGATGAAGCAAAATATATAAAATGGAAAAAGATTTGGAGGTCAGGTATATACAGAATGCCTCATCCTCTCTTGACCTGTCTTCATCCTAGGCTCTTGGAAATCAAAACCTCTACTATTAGGAAAAAAAGGTTAAAAAGGAAAAGGGGTGGGTCCCATCTTAAAGTGTTCTTTGCTTTATGTGTCTATTTTCCTTTTCACAATTTATTTGCTAACTGTCACTTCGGTTTTACAGGTATGGATCCCTTTAGCATCTTGAGAGTGACGATTGGAAAATCCTCCAACAAATCCTCGAGGATAGAAGGCTCTTCCTCGAACCAGACTGTCCCTCATTCTCGGGAAGATAAACGTCAAAAAGAGCCTGAGGCCGTGTCCTCGGCTCTTGCTCCTGTTGATCAAAGACCATCGCCACCTAGCAAGAAAAAGAAAGCTCTTCCATCTAGTAACGACTCTACTCGCCCTCGGGCTTGATTTTCTCCCGCCACCGTAATGATCGATGCTGATACTTCCCCGTCCGATCCTTCCAAGAATCCGAAGGACGTAGTTTCGGCGGCTCCACCAAAGAATCCAAAGGTCGAGAAAGTCTTTGGCAAAGTGCCCCTGCCCCCGAGCTAATTGTTGCAGATGGGAAGAATGGTAAGGGACAGAAGATTGTGGTAAATAAGTTCCTATCTATTACAATGCTCGAAGAATTGCTGCGAGTGGCATCTTCGGTAATGCTCTGATCTCTGCCTTCTTTTTCTTTTTTCACTCATTTTCTTTTGTCTTTTGTTGTTCGGAGTTAATTCTTACTCCTTTTTTTCATCTTGTTCAAACTGTTTCTCATGCATCTACCATCTAGTCCAATATGGGCATTCTCAGGGGTTTGTACTCTGAGCTAAACAAGCAGTATGAGTATCAGTGTTCTCAAACTAAAAATGCCAGCAAAGATGCGTTGAAGAACGTCGAGGAAGCCATGAAGAAGAAAACGGAGGAGAAGGAAAAAGACAAGAAAGCTAAAGCTGATCTCAAGGCACTTGCTGATGCTAATGCCAAGTTGACCTCTGATCTAGGGGTCATGCAGTCAAGAGCTGAACCTGTGGAGAAATCTCTTGCTGAGGAGCGTTCCGCCCAAGCTATCATTGATGCCGACCTCATCAACGAAAAGGAGGCTAGACTGAAAGTGGAGTCTGATCTCAAAGAGTTGGTCAAGAGGTTGGGTTCTCACGGAGAAAAGACGATTGAAGCTTTCAAGTTGAGCCCTGAATGCGCGAAGTTTGTTAGAGAATCATCTTTTGGGGTCTTTTCTATTGCTCTCACTGTGGGGACTTTTCTCGGGTCGGTAGAAGCCAAGCGCAAGGCTCAAACACTTTTCCTTTCTACAGACCTCAAGAGCCTCATCTCTCTTCAGCCCAAAGAAGTCGAAGAACTAGACTTAGACCAACTCCAACAGCTCCCCTATTTTTTTCTTACATTTAGGGGATTTAAAGCATTTACCCTATTTTTACAGATTTCCTATTTCAATTTCACTCCAACAGCTCCCCTATTTTTAACCAATCCCTTATTTTATAGAATCCCTATTTTAATTTTACTCCAACAGCTCCCCTATATAAAAAATTCTTACTTCTATAACATTAAAAACTATGGGGGATGAGATGGGGGATGGGATTTGATCCCCCAGCAATAGGGGATCCAAACATCAAATCGTTTATCCCCTAAAATATAGGGGATCATTTGGGGGAGCTGTTGGAGCTATATAACACCAACAGCTCCCCCAAATTTGATGGTTTTGGGCATTTGGGGGAGCTGTTGGAGCTCCCCTTATTGTTTTGACGATGCATATTTTTTCCCGGCCCCAGAACAAATAGATACTGCTTGAGACGGTGTTGATGCACTAGCCGAGGACCCCCATGCTCCCTTAAACTTGAAGACTTTGGCTTAGGATTTTTGTATTTCTAGGGAACTCTTTTTTTTTTTTTGATGTTCGACTTCGGCCATTTGTTTGATTGTAATATATCTTTTGTTTTAATGAAAATATTCTAACTTTCAACTCTTACATTTCAAATGTAGTCTTTCTTTCTTTTGTTTTTTCTATTTGTTTTTACTTCAATGCCGAGGTGATACTTAGAGTAATTTCAACTTCATAAAATTCAAATGACAAACTTCATTAAATTCGAATGACGAATTGACATCGAATGACTGAGCAAAGTAACCCTGACCTTTTTGTTAGTCCAGATCGGGGTCTTGCCATTTTATTAGTTTTTCGTCATTTTTTTTAGGATCCTGTCCTTGGTGTTTCTGATCTTTTACTACTTTTGTGATTTTCATTGGTTACATTCGGACTCTTTCGTCGGTACTTTTTGGCCTTTCAACCATTTATGGGATTCTCGTCAGTCAAATTCGGGCCTTATCGTCAGCACTTTTTGGCCTTTTACCCATTTGTGGAATTTTTTTGGGTCACTTTTGGACCTTTTCATTGGCACTTTTTGGCCTTTTACCCATTTGTGGGATTTTCGTCGGTCACTTTTGGACCTTTTAGTCGTTCATACATAAAAATGAAATATCGCAATTTTGCTAGAAGGAAAAGAATTTTCATTAATATCATATGACTATTACATAAAATACTTTTTCAAATGCTCGGCATTCCAAGCATTTTTGAGTTCTTTTCCTTCTGCGTCTGCTAGGTGATAGGTTCCTAGCCAAACCTCTTTTACTATAGTGTACGACCCTTTCCATGTTGGTCCAAGCTTCCCTTCCTTGGTTGGCAGGAAAATGGATCTTCTGAGGACTAGGTCCTCCCACCTTGATTTGTTTGTCTTCGATTTGTTTGGCAAAGACCTTCTCCATTGTTCTTTTTCCTGCCAAGGTACGGATTAGAGCCTTTCGTTCTCAATTCCTTCGCCAAATCTAACTCTTCTTGAATGATTGGGCCATTTATTTCCTCCTGGTGCATCTGAACTCGGCTACTGGGAGAGCCGATCTCCACTAGAAGAATAGCCTCTATTCCGAAGGTTGGGTAGAATGGCGTTTGTGTATATATTGTGTGGTCAGATTAGACACAATTCACTGTGTGTTAACTAGTCCTTGAACTCACCTTGTTTGTGCATAAGACTGCACACATTTGTGTATACTAGCTCTAGTATGCAACCTAAACACAAATACTATAAATAGGTCTTGATGGTAGAAGAAAATTTCCCTTTTGAGGAACTATGTACCTACTCAATATTATGCAATGATGTATTATCAAAATAAACAAAGAATAAACTATCATGCATATTTTTTAAACAAATTATGAATCCATTCAAAATTATATCCACATGAGTGAATAAATATATTGAATATATAAAATTTAATAATTACAACACCGAAATCGAGTTTCACTGCATTACAGGAAAACTTGCAAAGCATTATTCAATAATTGTTTACTTCTGAATCACATCGACTACTACAAATGCCCAAACTTTTGGCCCTATGCCAACTCACAATCCAAATTTTCCTTTACTCATCTTTCTGGTTTCTTGAAACGTAATTAGTGGCGCTTGAGTCTACGATTCATGAATCATTAGAATTTACCACTAAACTAGTTTCAACTAGAAAGAATACAATGGTACCTGTCTTGCCCTTGGCTAGGTACTGAGTTTATTCCTTTTTCCAGTGCCTGCATGGGTTGCACTTGAATTACTTTCCTTTGGACTTATGACCAGCATTCTTCTTCTTCTACCCTTTGTTATATCCTATGCCCATTTTACGCTTTTGTTGCTTACCCTTCTTCTTGATCTTTTTGCCTTTACGGACAACTCTAGAAGAAGATGATTGGGCAAAGAATGCATAGTCTTTGGGCTTTACATTGTATTCTGCTACCTAAAGCTCCTCCATCAATTCAGACAGGCCCATATCCATCTTGCTCATATTATAGTAGAGTTTGAAATGAGCAAATGATTCATATAGAGTCTCCAGTATCATGTCCACTTGGCTTTGGATGTCAATTTCTGCACCAAGTATCTGGGCTGCATTAAAGTAGTCTATCATCTTGAGCATATTATTTTTAATGGATGACCCTTCAACCATTTCCGTGCTTATGATTGCCCTAATAGTAGCTTGCTTTGCTAGCCTGCTTTTATCAGCAAATATTTTATTCCAAGAAATTTATGATATCTTTAGTAATTTTCATCCTTTCAAGTTGGGACTAGAGCACGTTTCACATGGAAGCCAACATGTAGCACTTAGCCATGTTGTCAACTTTTTTTCCATTATCTTTTAAAACTGGGCTCTTCCTCAATTGACTCAGGGGTGATAACGGGGCAGGGTTGGGTCAGGACATACTTATACTCTTCAGTAGTGAGTACAATGTCCAGGTTTCTTTTCTAGTCTACATAATTGGAACTAGTTAGCTTATTCTCATAGAGAATACTGACAAGTGGAATAAAGGAACCTCCCAACATCTCTGGATGTTATATGATACATTTATATTATTTGTATGAACAGTATATATCTAATCCATGCATATGAATGATATAAATGGAAAGTAAACATTCATATACTTTTCACATCTCTTCTAATTTTTAGTATTTGAATGCTTAAACTACTAGGATGTATCAGTGTCTCAATCCTACTCGCAACCATCCCGCCATAGAGTGATCATGTTTGTAGTTTTGATTAAGTTAAGTTCCACTTATTTGGAATATAATTATTTGGATAAAACCTATCCAACGATATTCCAATCATTGATTGGTTTAGCTTCATTGAAGAAATAAGAAGTTCGTAGGGAGGATACTATATTTTAGTTTCAAGTGTATTACTGTTTTTCCATGAAGGCTTTCACTTAGAATATTCGTAATTCTAGTCCTCTGTAGGTTAGTAGCTCTCATTAATATTCTAGGAAGTGATCTATGATGAAGAGCGCCATCGTAGGGTGATCACTCCTACCAACACTTTGTCTTTGAAAACTCATTGTAGTCCATCTTATTAAATCTTAATGGAAGAACTATCATCCATAGGGCGCTTACTCCAAGGTGAGATAAGATAGAACTCCATTATTAACATGGACTAAAATGGAAAGGTGTGGGGTCTTTCCATGTCCTCTCTCCCAATTGATATTTTGACTTAAGGGTTTTTCTTGTGACTAGTCCTTTTGCAATTAAATTTTGGTTTTAATTCTAAGTAAGTTTGATTAACGAATCCTTGCTTTTAAAATACCCCTTTAACGTCACATACCTATTCGGGATTAGGTAAGGATACTTAGATACCTAAGTTAAGAGCTTGGTCTTAAAATATAGTCCTAACCAATTCATAATCTCTAGTTTAAACTAGATCTTGATGAATTTCTTAACTAACCATATCTAAGTGAATTTGCTTGGATTTGGTTATTTTTAAATCTAAATGATTGACCATGTTACTAGGTGTTTAAATATCTATACGTTTATCCAAATATGCAATATAAACATTTCGGAAAGTAAAGACATTCACAAACACACTATAACGCCCTTTTGCTTTGATGGTTTGCAGTACTTTCCATTTTATGAAAATGGAAGTTGCTATTTTCGGAGCTTTCCATTTTAGGATAAAGATGCCATCCACATCTTGATCAAGACTCCTCCTCACACCAAAAACCTCAAGAGTCCTCGAGGAAGCCAATAAGTGCACAGTCTTGGACTTATGGTTGAGCCGGCGAGTGTCCTATCACCAATGGAACTCCTCCACCACCACATGCCACCCCTTTTTCACCCTTGGAGGTACCAGACAACCACTATTTTCCTCGAAAATGCAGCTGGACCATCGAGAAAAGATGCCAAAACTGTCCGAACATACTCATGATGAATGTGCTAACATTTAACTAATCAACATTCACTACACTGAGATGTCCTAGTGTTAGTGGTATTTATGGCATACAAATCCCAACAACTTCATCATTCTTTTATAAACAAGATTATGAATCAAGTACCTATGACTTAAACCTTTTGCGTATAGAGATTGCACACCTAAGTCATGTAGTTGAGTTAAGGACCTTTATACATACATACATATATACATACATAAAAAGTTCAGGGCCCCCATTTTTCTATTTTTTTGTCATGGGTTCTATTAATTATTCTTTCATCTTTTCATTATTTTACTTCAACTTCAAAGAAAAAAAATTCCTAACCAAACAAATTTCCTTCTTCCCGAAACCCACATTTCCCTTTCCCTATTTTTACCACTTGTTTCTCATTCTCCTTTCTTCTTGAAATTCTAATTCTCAGGGATAAAATACGCACACAAGTAGACACAAAAGCTAAGGTAATATATTATGAAAAAATAGCATTATGTTTGTTTGTTCATTTTTCTTGGCTATATAGTTTTATGTATAATTTGTTTCGTTAATGTTGTTTTTCTTTTTTGCCAGTGGGGGAACATTCTGAGGCAGGACACCAATAAAGTGTCTAAAGTAAGCAATTTGACTAAGTACTTCTCTTAATAATTATTTACTATATATATTTTTAGTTAAATTATATTTAATGGTCAATTTTTTTTGTAATAGATAGATAAATTTAGCAGATAAATTTCAGTTAGGCTTAATTTTAACTTTTTGCTAGTTAATTTTAGATTTTTTTATACGGAAAAAAATAAGGGGATTTCTTCATATCAATTAGAGTAATTAAATACATGAATATAGTTAATTTGAAACTTTATATAGAATTTGTTTATTCTGAAAAAAAATTAAGCGGGTTTTTTAAAATTATTCTAATTTTTATTGAAATTATTTTCATGTTAAAGTATTAATAAATCTAAAATAATTTATTCCTTCCTTAAAAGGAAACAAAAGGATGTTGGCCCAGAAGCTAGTGATAACATTCTGCATTTGATATTGATACAAATGTGATTTTAGAATCTTCAAAAAATTTCTAAGGGTTGTATGAGACAATTAACATAAATTCTTTGGTACATGACCCAAGTTTATATACTTAGATTTAGGAGTATCCAGTGAACTAAAGAGATAAAATTTGTAGAGCATATATTCACTTTGGTCTATATTAGCATATTCAATAAGATTATCCATACTCTAGACAAGAGAGTCATCCGCATCGATTTCAAGCTCATTTGTTTGAAAAAATTTCTTGTTTGGAGAGTATTCACCAGAAAAAAAATATTGTATTCTATTTTCCTTATCACCTATTTGCAAAAGAATCAAAAGGGAACCTGGATCAAATGTATTCATTGTTAAGGGATTTATAAACTAGAAAAAACTAAACAACAGAGAAGATTGTGCTTTCTTATCTCATTAGGTAAAGGATACAAATTCAGTTCATAATTCAGCTGTCAAATAAATATTGAATTTTAAGAATCAGTCTTCTCATATAGAAAAGTTGTTCAATAGTTAACACTTCAAGGATGTGCTTTTAGAGGACACGATGAACATTCAGATTCAATAAATCAAAGTAAATTTATTGAAATGACAAAATTGGTAGTACTTTACAATGAACAAGTGCATGGAGTTGATTTGGATAATGCCTCACAAATTGCTAAATACACATCACATATTATTCAAAATGATATATATTTTTTTAATCTTTGGCTAGAAATGTACAAAACAATATTTGTAAAGAAATTGGTGAAACAATGTTTTGTTCGAGAGATTGCTATATTGTTACAAGATTTGTTGATAAGGAATGTTTATCAAGTCATTTGTTATCCCCTTACCGGAAGAGCCCCACCGATTAGCCGGTATGGCCCTTCTGATTCCACCAAAAGGCCTACCGGCTAGCTAGTAAGGCCTATTTAGTAGGGACAGTTTGCTCACCACCATGGTGCTGGATTTTCAGCACCTTTTTATCATATGTCCGGTACTACACTAACCTGAAGCCCTTTAAAACACGATTTTCAGCCATTTTTGAAAAACTTTTCACCCTTCTCTTCACCAACTTCACCCAAAATAGACACCCATCTAAATCTACACCACACCCATCATCTTTTAGTCTAGAATCAAGGATTTAATGCCATAAGGAACGAGATTCAATATCAAACCACTTGAATTTTGCACATCAACTCAAGCAAGGAGATGAGGAGATAACTTTTTGTCATTTTCATTTTCTTTTCTATAGTTCTAAGCATGTTTTGAGTAATTTATAGCTAGGATTGGTTTATGTATAATAGGTATTTGAACATATCTTTATTTTAATTTTGGGTATTTGAATATTGTGGTTTACATGTATATTGACACCCATTTGAAATTGTTCCTTTTTATACCTATGTATGACAAATATTTATATTAAAAATGCTTCTAGTGGGTAGATGTTTGATAGTCCAACTCGATGTGGTCTTAATTTCATATGGGTCCGTACTTAAATGCTTACATTTTTCAATTTCTTACCTTAGAAAGGCTTGTAGTGGGTTTGAGTGAAGCGTGACCTCAACTACATATAAACCAAGTTTAATGATAAATTAACCGTAGGTTGTACCACGATTATCTCATGTAGTTAATTAATCGAGCTTAAGATCGTTTTAATAAATCCGCACCCAGCTATTAGTGCATCTAGAGATCAGAGTTGAACCTAAGTTTGAGCTAAATTAGTTGGCTGGTTAAGAGTCAACATTCAAACACCTTGTAGTTAGGTTGACTTAGTCAACTACCTGAAGCTAGAACCCGGGCCTAGTCTATTACCTATGCATGAAATCTAATCCTAGCCTGTTTGCTAATGGTATTAATCCTTTGATTCTATTGCTACTACCCATTAGTTTAATTAGTTGTTTTTATCTTTCTTTTTAGGATTTTAGAACCTTATCATTTCCAATCCATGATTTTTCACTCGCATACACGTAGTTAGTTGTTAGTGCATGAGCACATTAAGACTCACGTCGGAGCCTCCTTGTGGAGATTCGACCCCGTAGTCTAGCACACTATATTGCATATATTCGTACACTTACGAGTTTATCTTGGTAGTTTTGACTTTAAATTATCACACACCAAGGAAATGATTAGATTACTAACGTGCTTTGCCAAGTTCTACAATAAAAAATCTCAGCACATTTTAAATGATAAGCATCTGGTTTCTAGTACATGACATGGCCTTAACAAAAATAAAAGACATCGAAGGTTAATAATTTGTTAAACATTCACATCATAAAACAAGATTGTATGATCTGCGAATAAGAGATGAGACATTGTAATATCTCTTCCTCGATTCCAACATAAAAAAAACTGAAGATAATTGTCTCGAACAAGATTCATATTATTCTATTTGAAACCTCCATCAATAAAAATTAAAAGGAGCAGTGATTAGGATTCCCTTACCAGTGTCTCAATGCATGTAAGTCAAAGACATGTGATCGTATCTTTTGAATAGATGAGGTAAGCAAGCAAAGAATCTATTCGTAGGGAGTGATATATAAAAGAGGTTATTAAAATAAGGTATGCAGCTGACCAATTGCAAGGGCTGAGCTAAGGCTAAGCCAATGGCAGGGGACCGCACCTAGCTAGCACCTGGCTTTCCTGCACCTTGCTCATATGCATCCGGATCCTCTTGCTTCTTGTGTCGACTTCGCCAACCTCTTTCCCAGCTTAAAAGTCCAGTTCCTTTCTCTACCCTAACCTATTGAAAAAGCCTAATGTTCAAGACTAGACCCTACTTCTAGAAGGATAAGGACCTTTTATTTTTTCTATCTACATTATTTGTGTATATACAATGTTTATTTTGAAATAGAGATTTAGGGGTAGTTATTATAACCAGCTCAGATAGCCCAGCCCATATGCCAACATCATCTACAAACCAAGAGGATCAAGTGTTGTGTAATTTCTAACGCAAGTGCATGTATCGTAACAAGTAATAAAGTAGTAAGTAAAGATCATTCCCACGAGGACTGTGATTATTGACTACCGAAATTTACTTAGCTTTAACTTTATTCGGATAATCAAATACTGAGAGATTGTGAGTAAAAACTAATAAATAAAGTACTTTTGGAATTAACAACTAAAGCGAATACGAAATTAATAAAGAGGATAAATCGAGAATTAAAATGTTCTAGGGGTTCCGATTTCACCAAGATTAATCTTACTTGAAACTATTGATTTATATCAATTGACGCCTATTCCCTACGCTGCCAGCAATTTTGCTAAGGTAGATATTAATCTTTCTCAAGCATCAATAACCTATCCCAATAAGCAAGCTAACTGCATCTATGTGATAACTGTTAACTTATGGAACGCATTAAGCCTTAGAAATTCAAACGCTGCACTAGATCTCATAACTATCTATAGCTTATGACAATTTAATGGTATTTTACACGTGGTCTAATTTAGTTATCACTTCTCAGTCTCAAACTAAATCACAACTCATGTAATTGTTGATCAGGCAACCACAAGCATTAAACTCAGCATAAAATACTCAACGCAGATATGGAATAGTTCATCAATTAATTCAAATCAAAAGCTTCAAATATTCAAAATCCGGCTACATCGTAGCCCTAGAAAAATAATCTAGAACATCATAAAGAAATTAAATAAAATCTCAATTGTAACGTAAAACATGATAAGAGAGATAGAAAAAACTAGGATTTGGAGAAGAATCGTGGTAAAAGTCCGTCTCCGAATTGTTCTCCGTCTTCAACTCACGAATCCTCTTTTTCTCTCCCTCTGGAACGTTGCTTTTTCTGCCTTCTTGATGGCTGCCCGCTTCTCACGTTTTTTCTCCTTTTATTTCATAGGGTTTCTTTCTTTTCTTTCCAATTTACAAAACTTCCCTTAATTTTCCTGCGATGCTGCGCAACTGCGCTATGATTGCGCTACTTCTGATTTTCCTTCAATTGTTCCACAAAGTGCATGCAAGTCAATTCTTTGCTATTTCTCTTCAATCTTCGCCTCAAAACTTAGCTTGTCTCTTGGAGATTACCTACAACTCAAATCAAAGACAAAACCCATCGAATTGTTCATAAACTACTCAAAAACTCACAAAGTTTAAGTGAAAATGTGCTAATAATATATCAATAATATACCCAACAAATACCCCCAAACTTAAGCTTTGCTTGTCCTCAAGCAAAAGACACAACTAAAGAAAGAAACAACCTAAAAACTAAAGACTCGACACAAGACAACTAATGAGAGTAATGCTGCAGGATAGTAAATTTTCACGGCCTTAGTAGCTTTATTTCACAACTCAAGAGGTGACTTTCAATCATAAGTATGAGAAATATTAACTTCACATAATTTGCATTTTACTTCAAATCCCCCAAGTAAGTGTGTAAGTAGCCTCTATTCTAATCAATTGTACCCGGATGAGTTTATGCAATCTTTTATTTGCAATTACTTAGGACTTCATAGGCTTACTTTTCATGCCACTCTCTACTAATGTAGGTTAATCATAGCATTAAAGATCATTAGGACTTTACATTTGGTTGTAACATGTGGCTAGGGTCAAGGTAGGATAATAGATATAATATAAGGCTAAACTACCTATAAGCACACAACTATTTGAGGATATTCAATGGAGCACATGCTAACTCTACTTCTTACCACCACAATTATTCAACATATCTCTTATCTTTCTTCTTTCATTTCACTTCCTCAACATTCATCCACAACATTTATAAACACAAAAAGAATCCACACTCCCCCAAACTTGCTTTTTAATATTAACTACAAGGGGTGTTGCTCTTCTCTCTTCTCTCCATTCTTTTCTTTTTCATTTTTTTTTCTCAATATTTCATTTTTTTTTCTGAAACAAAATAACACATCACCAAATCATCAAATCTCCCATCATTCAATACAACACATAGCTCCATATAATCATCCTAGAACAATCATATGTTACGAGTAGGAAGGTCATTAAGTGGGGAAAATCAAACTTGACAATTTAAGAAAGAATTTGTAAGTTGCAAAAGAAAGAAAAGGCTAATTAAGCTAAAAAAGGTGGACTAGGGATATTCAATTATTACAAGGGTTGGCTTAAAAGGCTCAAACGATCCAAAGATGACCTAAATCATTTCTCTAATGCTATGCAACCTAGGAATTCGCCTCGAGTGACAATCAAGCAAGTTCTAAAGTCCTATGCTCATTCTTCTATTCACTTAAACTCACATAATCCTTCTCTAAGCAACAACATAACTAGGAGAGGCTAAATGCGCAGTAGGTGGGGATTTTCTATAAAACAAAACTATGCTTCAGTCAATTATCCTCATTACTATCATGTCATCCTTACGCTACTCATCATCGGCCTATTTCTTATCTTTTCAGCATTACTTTCAAATTTTTTTTCTTTTTGTTCATCATATTTTTTTTTGTTTCAAATTTTTCTGATTTTTTTTAACATAATAAAAATAACAAAACACATAAAATGAAAAACACATAATATGAATACTAAAAAAACAAGTGCACAAGCAAGCAACTAATAACCACCCCCAAACTTAGAAAGAAACATTGTCCTCAATGGCAAAGTCTTAAAGAAAAACAAGTATCAAACTTCCCTGAATATCCATGTTGTGCATTGTCCGGAGGCTCTTCAAATGTTTCAGCTCCAATTATGCGAAGTTGCTTGGTCTAGCAAAGGGTATTGACATGTGGATATTCTAAACAATGTACACCATAATGGCACGCTTGCCACCATAACATAGCTTCAATAATACAATGCATTCACCAATCACCCAACCAACAGATAGGTACACAATAAAAGTAGGCCTGAATACAATAATAGTTCTACGAGTTAATATCAAACAGGTAGTGTGCAAACAATATCCACAATATATTCTACCCAAAGCACAAACCACCAACACTGAAAACACAAATACAATCCCAAACACAAACGAGGACAACCTTTTCGGTCGTGGGTACCTTTTTCTCACGCGGTGCTTCATAAAAATTATTCGTTGTTCATTAATTTTTAATTGTTTCTCAATTCAATACATCACCACACATACAAAGATGAGGCCTTACGTGGGTGATAGAAGCAGCCTTAAGCACTGCCGGCTGTCTACAATCCATCGCCAAGGTCACGTCTTGTTGTCACCACCGTGAATTATGAAGAATTGTGGTGGTGTATTGTTTCGTTGTTTGTTTGTGCTGTGAGTTCTTGTGGGTTGGATAACGAGAGAGAGTGTGTGAGTGAATGAGAGTTTTTTATAGAGTTTGTGTTGTGGGCTTAGGGTTTTGAGAGAAAGAGTGATAACTTGAGAGAGAAAGACGTAAGAGAAATAGAGAACCTTTGAGGTGCTTGTGTAGTTTGGGTTTAATGGTGTAGGTTGGGGCTTGTTAGGTAGGGTGAGGATTTGGTTCTTAGGTATGATGAAAGAAGACAACATTTGTGTTTTTTATTTTCAATTTTTTTTTTCAATGTCAAAATACAAAGACGTAAGCGTAGTTACGCTACGCCTGCAATTTTTTTCGAATGTCAATCTGAAGGACGTAAGCGCAGCTACGCTATGCCTACGCTATGCCTACGCTCTTTCTCTTCCAACAGTCCTCTTGTGAGTGTAACTTTGATCACCATGAGCGCAGCTGCGCTACTTCATAGCGCAATAGCGCTACTGTTACAGCTATGATTTTCTTCGCTTTTCTCTCTCAGCACGCATCCCACGCAATCCCTACACCAATTTTTCCATACTCTCTCCCTTAATCGACTTGGTAGTACTTTTCTTTGCCTCGGCTCCCCCCAAACTTGTTCTTGAACCTAACATGACAATAAAAATTAACAATTAGCTACGACAACTATAACTCAAAAATTAACTAAAAACAACTAAAACTATTAAATCAAGAAAAGTAAAAAACTTCGGGTTACCTCCCGAAAAACGCTTGTTTTAACGTCGACAGCCCAATGAAGCAATTTTTCACGATGAATTGAGGTGGACAACAGTCTTGTGCTTATCAAACTCATCATCCTAATAAGTCTTCAATCGTTGTTCGTTGACCTTGAATATCTCCTTCTTTGGATGATTGACTTCGACAACTCCATAGGGAAACACCTTAGTCACAACAAAAGGGCCATACTATCTTGACTTGCGTTTTCCAGGAATCCATGGGTTATACAGAAATATTTGTTGCCCAGGAAATAAATCTTTTCCCAAAACGGGTTTGTCATGCCACTCTTTTGTCATTTCCTTGTAACCTCTTATTTTCTCATTCGCTTCATCACAAGATCTTTTTAGCTTATTCAATTGCAGGAATTCTTATTTACCCACTGCTTGTACGCCCATGTTTAGTTGTTTAATAGACCAATATTCCTTGTGCTCTAATCCCACCGAAACAAAAGAATCAGCTCGTAACAAGCTAGCCTCCAAGGGATCCAATTGACCCATATGGTTAGACACTATAGCTTGTATGTCATCAATGCGAAAACAATTGTCGCTGACTTCTGGGTACTTGATAGCTTTGAAAACATTAAATGTTACCTCTTTCTCTTGTACTCGTAACCTAAGCTCACCCTTTCGAACATCAATAAGTGCTCCTCCAGTTGCAAGGAAAGGTCTTCCAAGAATGATAGGAATTTCCTTGTCTTCCTCCATGTCTAACACTATGAAATCTGCAGGAAAGATGAATTTATCGACTTTGACTAGTACATCCTCAATAACTCATTTGGGGTGCTTGAGCGAACGATCAACTAACTGTAGTGTTACTGTTGTGGGCCTTGCCTCTTCTAAACCAAGCTTCCTGAAAATAGATAAAGGCATTAAATTAATGCTAGAACCTAAATCACACAAAGCTCGCTCAAACACAACATTGCCAATTTCACAAGGAATAGTAAAATTCCCTGGATCCTTGAGCTTTTGTGGTAGCTTCTTCCACAAAATAGCGTTGCACTCTTCAGTAAGTGCAACTGTCTCATAATCTCTAAGCCTCCTCTTATTTGAAAGAATATCCTTCATGAACTTCACATAACTCGGTATTTGTTCAAGTGCATATGCAAATGGAATATTAATGTGAAGCTTCTTAAAAACTTCAAGAAATTAAGCAAATTGTTTGTCAAGCTTGTTCTTCTGCAATCGTTGAGGGAATGGTACCACCATAGGTGGTTCCTGTGTAGGCTGTGGTTGAGGTTCTACTTTCTCTTCATCTTTTGCCTTATTCTTCGTTTTACCTTTCTCAACCTTCTTAGTTCTCACTGGCTCCTCTAATTCTTTGCTGCTTGTCAAGGTGATAGCTTTGTAATGCTCCATGCCATCTTTTCTAAGATTCACCTCAGAAGTACTAGGTAAATTTTCTTGTTGCCTTTCAGAAAACAAAGTCAACATTTGACTAAGATGTACCTCCAAGTTGCTTATTTGTGCAGATTGATTCTGGAAATTCGTCCTTGTTTCATTCATGAACTGAGTCTGTGAGTTAGCCAACTGTGCCTGTGAATTCACCAACTGAGTTATTACCTCCTCCAAGTTCACATTCTTCTCTTGTGGTGGGTTGTTTTGTTCAGGTTACAACACATTTTGCGTATTCTTGTATGACAAATTTGGGTGATAACGCAACCCTGGATAAAATCTGTTGGGGTATTGATTGTGTTGTTGCCCATTAAAATTTCCCACATATTGAGCTTGTTCTGTCGCACCTTGTACAAATGGATTACCAACCTAATATTCTGCATTATAGTGTGGACCACAACAAAACTCACACACTATTGCCGCCTGAATAACATTAGCAGTTACTTGATTATTTTGCATCTGTTTCGTGAGATTATCTATTTTTGCTGCCAAAGCAGTTATGGCATCAATCTCATGAATCTCAGCTGTCTTCTTTGGTGTGACTCTCTCGCTCGACCACTGCTAATTGTTCAAGACAATATCCTCAAGCAACGCATAAGCTTCATATGTTGTCTTGTTCATTACAAATCCTCCTGCTGATGCATCAATCAAAGTTCTTGTGGTGCTAATCAACCCATTGTAAAAATTATGAACTTGCATCCACCTAGGTACACCATGATTATGACACTTCCTCAACAACGCCTTATACTTTTCCCACGCTTCACATAGAGTTTCTCTTTCATGTTAAGCAATGTTATTGATTTTAATGCGCATCTTCGTTGTCTTGCCAGGTGGGAAAAATCTTGACAGAAACTTGTGCACCAAATCATCCCAAGTGGTGATTGAATCTGAAGGCAGCGAATTCAACCATTCCTTAGCTTGATCCCTTAAGAAGAAAGGAAACAAGCGAAGGTGCAGAACCTCATCAGTGACTCCATTGTACTTAACAGTTCCGCAGAATTCTAGAAAATTCACGATGCGTTGATTAGGATCTTCGGTGGGCAGTCCATGGAACGTGATATTCTGAATCAACTGTATCGTCACTGTCTTCAAGTCAAAATCATTCACCTGAATCACTGGCATTCTAATCACATGTTGAATTCCAGTGGGTAGCAAAGCATACTCTCGCAGTGTTTGTGAAATCCCAATTTTCGTCTTTATCTCGATTTGCGTGTTTTGCCTAGTTTTACGTGATTTGACCTGTTTGTGTGTTAAATGACTTAAAATGTGCTAGATATGTGATTTATATTCCTAATACATGCTATGTGTGCATTCATAAAATTTTCATCAAAAACGGAATCAGAAATTTTATTGCCGGTTTTAGTGAATAGTATTTTGAATATCTATCCACTAAAATTTTTACGTAGGTGATTTAAGTGTTTCAAAACCTAGTCCTCGGGTATTAATAGACCCGTGTTTGGTTAAAATGGATTTGGAATCGGCTTAGGAATTTAAAAGGATTTTTACACCGCCTTTTACGAAAATCAAGTTTTGAGCTGACTCAGGTGAAAATGTTTGAATGTAAAACTTCTTGTCACCTAAAATAAACTACTTGAGATGGTTTAAGTGTCAATTTAATGTTTGAGCAAGAAATAGTCAAGAAACTAAATTAAAAGACTAGAAATAATTAAAAGACTAAATAAAACTAACTTTGACCATTTTAAATTTGTTTGACCTTGGCATATATGCATCAACACACATTAGAATCGACACAAAACACCACAAGCACACATACAAGGTGGCCGAAACTCCATAGCTTTCTTTGAGAGTTTTTTCAATATTTTTTCAAAGAGATTTTTCATTAAAAGTTGCAATTAAAGGCCAAACTTCATCAACCAAAGCTTGATTCCACTTCTTGAGCATCCATTGAGCATCTTTCTAGCTTCATAAAACCTCAAAGATGAGAGAAAAATTCTATATCTCAAATGTTATCTTTTATATTTTTGCGTATAATTGAATTTTGAACCGTTAGAAAGTTGAATTGATGTTATATTATTGCTCAGTGCATGCTAAGGATCGTTTATATGCTTTTATATAAGATTTGAACTGTTGTAGCATGAATTTTTATTTTCGGGTATTAAAAGTTGAGTTGTTGGCTATTTGTTGAATATTTTGAGTTGTAATGGTTGGAATTGATTGCCGTCAATTTTTAAAAGTTTGTTAAATACATGGTAGTCCTGTTGTAATGCCAAAATTTTGATTTCGATGTCGGTGCGAAAGTCCAAAAATTTCAGCCAAGGTGCATTAGGGTTTTAGGGTTGTTGGGTTTGATTTGGATGTATTTTGGTTGGTTTCCGAGGGGGCTAATGTAGTTGATTGAGTGGGTGAGTAATAGAAACTGGTTTGGAGTTGTTTGGATTAGTAGAATGTAAGTTATGATTATTAGAAGTTTAAGTTGTCTTTCTTTAAAATGTTGATATATGCCTTTAGTTGTTTGGGTGGTGTTTGAGTGATTGAATTATGAGTTGTTAATGGCCTACTTTGCCATCTAACTTAGTTGTTTAGTTGTTAACTGATTAACTGATGTTATGTTGTTGAAATATTATTAATTGATTGATGATTAATTGATTATTGATTATTGATGAACCGGGAGATAGTCAACAGAAAAGGTTGTCCTCCTGTGATTGAATGTTTATTATTATTGCTGAGTCTTGGTATGTGTGTGCCACCTCTCGGGCAGCATCGGGCTGTCGGGTTGAAACTGGCATGACTACCATAGGTTACCCCCAGCTCGCATGACAGAGGTGTCATCGAGGGCGGGGCTAGTGAGGTACCTCGGGTGCGTGAGTAATGGGGAGTTACAAGAAGAACGGTTGAGATCGTGATGGCGTTTGGAGCTACACCAACTAGAGTATCCTTTATTGATTGGTCATTATAATCAATGTACATATATTGTTATTGATAATTGTTATGTGTTTACTGCTCAAATGATGATTTCCAAGGAGTATAGTAAATTCTTTTAGAGATCTGTCGAATCCTCACTGGGCTTGTTTTATATAAGCTCACTTTCAATTATTGCATGCATACAGGTGTTACCGATCCAGGTGCCTCCAGAAGAGGATAATGTGCCATACGCGAATGAGTCCTATGTGCCAGAGTCTTGTCCTTGATGTCTGAGATGTTGTATACTTTGTTGTCTTGTATATTAAACTAGTTGTCATGTATTTAGTTTGTAGTTTATGATGTATATGTTGTAGTAAAGATAATTAACTAAATGTTGCTAACTTAGTAGTCTTTCTTTTGATTATGGTTAGGTTGCTAAGTTGGTTTCAATCTGTTTTGCAATGTATATTAAAGTTAATGTATTATGTTGGAACGAAGGCGTATAACTAAGAATGGATTGTTGAAAGAATGGTTATTGTATAATATGATTGTGTTGTATGTTGTTAACTTAATTGAGGAGTTGATTGTTGAATTGTTTGTGGAGTTTGGTTGTATGAGTTGCGAAGAGGTTGGTTTAGAGCCTCGGTGTCCTAATTACTGTCGTCATACTGTCAAAATTCCGTTGCATCCTGACTGATCGTATGAGGGGTTAAGTTGGGGCATGACAATAAGTGGTATCAAAGCTTGATTAGCTGTCAATCGAGGTATCCTCGGAATGTGGGTAGTGGTCTAAGCATGCAAGTATGTATTAATTGAAAGAAAAGTGAAATATATGTTAATATGTTTATATGATTAACTTGTTTATGTGTCTAACTTTCTATGTGATCAATATATCTTATGTGTTAAGTGAACCAATGTGGTCAATATGATTAATGTGACAACATGCCTTACATACTCAATGTGTTATAATTAATGTGCATTTTGCGATTAATGTGTATTATGTGACAATTGTGTTTTATGTGATCAAAGTGCCTTGTATGAAGTTAGTTGTTTATGTGCTTTTAATTGTTTATATCCTGCTTATGTGAAACAACGTACTTTAGGTGCTCAATGTACTTTAAGTGACCAATGTGAGTTACGTGATCAATTTGTCTTATGTGACTTTAATTGTTTATAACTTTTTAAGTGATATAACCTGTTTACGTGATATTGGGCTTCTTATGTGTTGAATTGTGCGTTATGTGATAATGTTGTTATGTATGTTAATTTTGTACTATGTTGTACTTGTCTTCATGTGATATAATTGTATATATGCTGTAACTACGGGTCTTTTGGGTGAAGAAAGGATAACTGTTCGAGCTCTCGGAATCAGAGGAAGACTCTGTAGGAATGAATTCATGTCTTTGAAACAAGGTAGCCTGTCTATTATGCAGTATGAGGCCCGATTCCATAATCTGTCACATTATGCTCTGGGTATGGTGCAAACTACTGAAAAGAGGATTCAGAGATTCATTCGAGGGTTGAGGCCGGAAGTTCGAGATAACTTGATTTCTTTTTAGTTTTCCACATACGGTGAAGCCCTTACTGTTGCAACAAGAGTTGAGAAAGAAAAGAATGAGGTAGGTGTAGGGTCGAGTCAATCGAGTAAAAGACTTTCTCAGCCTCAGGACCAGCGAAGATATTTTCATCCTCGAAGTCGGTAAAGTCAGCTCCAGAGGCAAAATAGGCCAGTAGACTTGAGGATACAGTGGATCAGTTTAACAGTTTCGCCAGTTCAGGGTTTCGTGGGTAATAGTGCTGCTTTTCATGTTCCATTTTGTGTTTTCTATACCAAGAGGGGTCATGTTGAGACCGGATGTTGGAAGAAGTTGGGAAAATGTCTAAGTTGTGGGAGTGATCAACACATGAAAGAGGACTGTCATAAATGGCAAAATGATCGGGGACTACAGTTAGGGATGCCAAGGAAAAGCCTATTATAGTGAGAGCTCAACAAGATGATTCAGTTACCTCCTTGGTTCCAGATTCTTCTGGGAATCGTGCTGTGGATCAAGTTATATGTTGTACTTTCTGCCGCGGAAAAGGCCATCTCGAGTCTAGTTGTCGAAAGAAGGCAGGGACATGTTTGGGTTGCGGCAGCAACCAACACAGAGCGAGGAATTGTCCTAGATATCATAGGTCTGAGAGTCGGCCAGTGACACGGGGTTACCAGGGTAGACCTGCGGGCAGTGCATCTCAACAGCAGCGGGTTCAGGCTCGTGCCTATGCAGTTGTCATGGAGGAATTGCCAGAGGCAGCAGCAGTAGTGAAAGGTAATTTCTTCTTCTCAATCAATTAGTTAAGGTACTAAATGATTCCGGTGCTACACATTCTTTTATCATGTCTACTTGATTGCAACGTACTAGAATGTGAGTAGAAAGTTTGCCTTATATGATTGAAGTTAGCACGTGCATTATATCAGTTGGCGACAGAGTAGTATATGACGCTGAAGCATATGAAATTCATATTAGGGGTCAAGCTACTTTATGACTATGTATTGACTATTGGGATTCTTATTTGGTGATCTTATTCGGCATTCTTCCTCTGGATTTCTATATGAAGATTCTTATCCGGTATACTTGATTGGAATTCTTCTTTGGTATTTTCTATTGGTATTCTTATGTGGAATTCTTATATGGTGTTACCCTGAGTTCTTTTTTTGGGATTATTATTCGGTATTCTCCAACAGTGATCTTGTTCGAAGTTCTCAGTTGGTATTCTTGACTTGGTGCTCTATTACGAAATCTATGATTGGCAATCTTCTTCGGTAATTTTATTAGGAATTATTATTCGGAGGTCTTAGTCGGTGTTCTTATTCGCCATTCTTATTCAGGCTTCTTATTTGGGGATTCTTATTTGACGACCTTCTTCGGTGTTTTACTTGGTGTTCTCAATTGGTATTCGGTCTTGCAATCCATATGTTTGAGCCAACACCTGAGTTTTTCTATGGATCGATGAAGAATTACAAGGACGCAATTGTTTTAAGGAGGGGAGAATGTGAAACCCCAGTTTTCGTCTTTATCTCGATTTGCATGTTTTGTCTCGTTTTGCGTGATTTGACGTGTTTGTATGTTAAATGACTTAGAATGTGCTAGATATATGATTTATATTCCTAATACATGCTATGCATGCATTCATGAAATTTTCATAAAAAACGGAATCAGAAATTTTATCGCCGGTTTTAGTAAATAGTGTTTTGAACACCTGTCTGCTAAAATTTTTACGCAGGTGATTTAAGTGTTTCAAAACCTAGTCCTCGGGTATTAATAAACCCATGTTTGGTTAAAACAGATTTGGAATTGGCTTAGGAATTTAAAAGGATTTTTACACCGCCTTTTACGAAAATCAAGTTTTGAGCCGACTCGGGTGAAAATGTTTGAATGTAAAACTTCTTGTTACCTAAAATAAACTACTTGATATGGTTTAAGTGTCAATTTAATGTTTGAGCAAGAAATAGTCAAGAAACTAAATTAAAAGACTAGAAATAATTAAAAGACTAAATAAAACTAACTTTGACCATTTTAAATTTGTTTGACCTTGGCATATATGCATCAACACACATTAGAATCAACACAAAACACCACAAGCACACACACAAGGTGGCCGAAACTCCATACCTTTCCTTGAGAGTTTTTCCAACATTTTTTCAAAGAGATTTTTCATTAAAAGTTGCAATTAAAGGCCAAACTTCATTAACCAAAGCTTGATTCCACTTCTTGAGCATCCATTGAGCATCTTTCTAGCTTAATAACACCTCAAAGGTGAGAGAAAAATTCTAGATCTCAAATGTCATCTTTTATATTTTTGCGTATAATTGAATTTTGAACCGTTAGAAAGTTGAATTGATGTTATATTATTGCTCAGTGCATGTTAAGGATCGTTTATATGCGTTTATATAAGATTTGAACCGTTGTAGCATGAATTTTTATTTTCGGGTATTAAAAGTTGAGTTGTTGGCTCTTTGTTGAATATTTTGAGTTGTAGTGGTTGGAATCGATTGCTGTCGATTTGTAAAAGTTTGTTAAATACGTGGTAGTCCTGTTGTAATGCCAAAATTTTGATTTCGATGTAAGTGCGAAAGTCCAAAAATTTCAGCCAAGGTGCATTAGGGTTTTAGGGTTGTTGGGCTTGATTTGGATGTATTTTGGTTGGTTTCCGAGGGGGCTAATGTAGTCGATTTAGTTGGTGAGTGATAGAAACTGGTTTAGAGTTGTTTGGATTAGTAGAATGTAAGTTATGATTATTAGAAGTTTAAGTTGTCTTTCTTTAAAATGTTGATATATGCCTTTAGTTGTTTGGGTGGTGTTTGAGTGATTAAATTGTGAGTTGTTAATGGTTAGACTAGGGTTTGATTGTGTGGTTTAATGCATGTTAAGCTGGATGACCTACTTTGTCATCTAACTTAGTTGTTTAGTTGTTAACTGATTAACTGATGTTATGTGTTGAAATGTTATTAATTGATTGATGATTAATTGATTATTGATTATTGATTATTGATGAACCGGGAGATAGTCAACGGAAAAGGTTGTCCTCCTGTGATTGAATGTTTATTATTATTGCTGAGTCTTGGTATGTGTGTGCCACCTCTCGGGCAGCATCGGGCTGTCGGGTTGAAACTGGCATGACTACCATAGGCTACCCCCAGCTCACATGACAGAGGTGTCATGGAGGGCGGGGCTAGTGAGGTACCTCGGCTGCGTGAGTAATGGGGAGTTACAAGAAGAACGGTTGAGATCGTGATGACATTTGTAGCTACACCAACTAGAGTATCCTTTATTGATTGGTCATTATAATCAATGTGCATATATTGTTATTATGATTAGGTAGCTAAGTTGGTTTCAATTTGTTTTGCAATGTATATTAAAGTTAATGTATTATGTTGGAACGGAGGCGTATAACTAAGAATGGATCGTTGAAAGAATGGTTATTGTATAATATGGTTGTGTTGTATGTTGTTAACTTAATTGAGGAATGATTTTTGAATTGTTTGTGGAGTTTGGTTGTATGAGTTGCGAAGAGGTTGGTTTAGAGTCTCGGTGTCCTAATTACTGTCGTTATACAGCCGAAATTTTGTCGCGTCCTGACTGATCGTAGGAGGGGTCGAGTTGAGGCGTGACAGTGTTGTAGGCAGATTTTCCTGATTGACTGCTTGATTATTTCCTTCTTGTACTTGAATAATTGCAGCCACGGTATCTTGAAGATGGTGGGTAGTAACTCTTCTCTCATTTTTGTTCTTCCGACAGGTTCGTTCTATCTTAGGATCGAAAGACAACAAATTGCTACCTCTTGACTTTTGCATGCACGAAAAGGAGTATGTTCCTAAAACACACGTAACGAAAATAAAATAACAACAAAAAATTAAATAAAATCCAAAGTAAAATTAAAGCTATTTGGTATCGATATTAATAATTGACACAGTCCCCAGCAACGGCGCCAAAAACTTCTTGTGAAATTTCTAACGCAAGTGCACGTATCGCAACAAGTAATAAATTAGTAAGTAAAGATCGTTCCCACGAGGACTGTGATTATTGACTACCGAAATTTACTTAGCTTTAACTTTATTCGGATAATCAAATACTGAGAGATTGTGAGTAAAAACTAATAAATAAAGTACTTTTGGAATTAATAACTAAAGCGAATACGAAATTAATAAAGAGGATAAATCAAGAATTAAAATGTTCTAGGGGTTCCGATTTCACCAAGATTAATCTCACTTGAAACTATTGATTTAAATCAATTGATGCCTATTCCCTACGTTGTCAGGAATTTCGCTGAGGTATATATTAATCTTTCTCAAGCATCAAAAACCTATCCCAATAAGCAAGCTAACTACATCTCTATGATAACTGTTAACTTATGGAACGCATTAAGCCTTAGAAATTCAAACGCTGCACTAGATCTCATAACTATATATATCTTATGACAATTTAATGGTATTTTACACGTAGTCTAATTTAGTTATTACTTCTCAGTCTCAAACTAAATCACGATTCATGTAATTATTGATCAGGCAACCATAAGCATTAAACTCAGCATAAAATACTCAACGCAGATATGGAATAGTTCATCAATTAATTCAAATCAAAAGCTTCAAATATTCAAAATCCGGCTACATCATAGCCCTAGAAAAATAATCTTGAACATCATAAAGAAATTAAATAAAATCTCAATTGTAACATAAAACATGATAAGAGAGATAGAGAAAACTAGGATTTGGAGAAGAATCGTGGTAGAAGTCCGTCTCTGGATTGTTCTCCGTCTTCAACTTGCGAATCCTCTCTTTCTCTCCCTCTGGAACGTTGCTTTTTCTGCCCTCTTGATAGCTGCCCGCTTCTCACGTTTTTTCTCCTTTTATTTCATAGGGTTTCTTTCTTTTCTTTCCAATTTACAAAACTGCCCTTAATTTTTTTGCGATGCTGCGTAACTGCGCTATGATTGCGCTACTTCTGATTTTCCTTCATTTGTTCCACAAAGTGCATGCAAGTCAATTCTTTGCTATTTCTCTTCAATATTCGCCTCAAAACTTAGTTTGTCTCTTGGAGATTATCTACAACTCAAATCAAATACAAAACTCAACAAATTGCTCATAAACTACTCAAAAACTCACAAAGTTTAAGTGAAAAGATGCTAAAATAATATATCAATAATACACCCAACGTCAAGCCCAACGTAGAAGTCAAAGGCCCAGGACCAATCCAAAATACTTAGCTGATTACGTGGCATAAACAGATATAGGGAATATGCTATGCCATCTGTGTGAGCAGAAGTTATTAGGATATATACTATGAGAACACATGAGAATAGCTAAGCTGAGAATTAATATTTCTTCTTTACTTCTATTTTTTTATTTTTCTCCAAGCCAACTTTTGGCCAGATCTATGAATGAAACTTCTGCTACACCTTCAATTCTCTGCATTTTAGCTCAAATCGTTACATTTGTCACTTGTGGGATGAGATATCGTATTAGGGGTGTCGTCAGTGGCGGATTTACTTTAGTACCAACATGTGCACATGCACGTGCTGGGTTTTGCCTCAAAAAGTGAGGGGTAAATTAGTAATTACATATTAAAAAAATGTACAATGCTACACCGCACAAGCCACGACTTTTTGTTGTTTGTGCACATGTTGGGTTTTGCCTCAAAAAGTGAGGGGAAAATTAGTAATTACATATTAAAAAAATGTACAATGCTACGCCGCACAAGCCACGACTTTTTTGCTGTTTGGTAAAGAATAAAAGGTTCCTTTTTGATCAAAAATCAACTTTTTGATCAAAAAGTATTTTTCATCAAAAATTTGCACGCCTTTTTTTTTTCCCAGCAAAGTTGGCTCTCTTCTTTTTCCTCTAACTTGTATATCAATAACGCAGACTGAGATAATTTTATAGAGAGATGTATTTAACAGCATTGACTGAGTTGATTATTCAACAATTTCAAGATATGACAACACGTCGAGGACAGTTATAAAATGTGTTTTTTCTAGTTACAAAGACTTCATAAATATTTTAGTGCTTATATTTTTTTAATTGTTATATGCTTTAGTGCGTTTATTTCTTTATAATTGCTATAATATGCTTAAATAGTTTATCCATAAATGAGTTTTCCGACCTCAATTATTAACTCTGAACCGGAATACCTGTAGTGCACACCCTAACCCCGGGTGCTTGGGTCCGCCACTAGGTGTCATGGTTGGCTACATTGGGTCCTATAATGATAGATTATGCAAAACCAGAGATAAAGTTCAGTAGGGATCAGTATGAGGTAATCTTGAAGGGGGAAACAACAGTGCCGATAGCCGCAGTACAATATAATAGAGTCTGAAGATTGTCTTCAACGGGGTCTATAGCGGCGTATTTTAGCTTAACAATGAGTTCAGAAAATCAGCCAACTTTCCAGCATGAAAACGCTGCAATTAGTGCTCTATTACAAAATTTTCAAAATGTCTTTGACAAACCACATGGTCTGCCGCCGATTCGAGAATATGATCACGCTATTCATCTTCAACCAGGAACGGCCCCAGTAAATGTAAAACCATACCGTTACCCATATTTTCAAAAGAATGAGATTACTAAGTTGGTCACTGAAATGCTTCAAGAGGGGGCTATCCGACATAGTCATAGTCTATTTTCGTCTCCTGTTTCGCTTGTAAAAAAGAAGGATAGTACATGGAGGATCTACACCGACTACCGAGCACTTAATATCGTGATCGTAAAGGATAAATTTCCCATTCCAACGGTCGACGAATTGCTGGATGAACTGCATGGGGCAACAATTTTTTTCCAAATTAGACTTGAGATCGGGCTACCATCAAATTCGTGTCAAAGCTTCCGACGTGCACAAGATGGCATTTCGAACGCATGAGGGTCATTACGAGTTTCTTGTGATGCCCTTTGGTCTCACAAATGCACTGTCTACCTTCCAAGCCGTGATGAACTTTCCGCCCTTTACTTCGAAAATGTGTTAGTTTTCTTTGATGACATACTTGTATATAGTTCTAATTTGGAGCAACATTTGCATCATTTAAAACAAGTGCTATATTTACTATCTACTAATCATTTTTTTGCAACACTTTCAAAGTGTGTTTTTGGACAGCAACATGTTGAATTTCTTGGCCACATCATCTCTGCCCGTGGAGTAACAATGGACCCAAACAATGTTAGAGCAGTCCAAGAATGGCCAGATCCAAAATCAGTCAAGGAGTTCCTGACACGACTCAAAGTAATGCCACCATCCCGAGGTTATGCTGAAATTTTAGTTGTTGTAGAAAGGCTGTTCAAATATGGTCATTTTATCCCACCAACCAGTCACGCGACAAGTGCCAAAGTTGCTGAAATTTTTGTTCGAGAAGTAGTTCTTTTACATGGAGTGCCGCGTACGATAGTTAGTGATCGAGATAAAATTTTCATGAGTTCTTTTAGGCGTGAGCTTTCAGATTGCAAGGGACTTCACTAAATTTCAATAGTGCATATCATCCCCAAACGGATGGTCAAACAGAGCGACTCAATCGTACTCTTGAGATGTATTTGCGCACATTTGTTATGGATACTCCGCATTGTGGGTAAAGTTCTTACCATGGGCAGAATTTTGGTACAATACTTCTTTCCATTCCTCCACGGGTATGACACCTTTCATATGCCAGTCTACGGTCGTGAACCCCCAACATTGATTCGATACTTGCCAATATCTACTTCCAACGAAGCTGTTGATCAGGAATTACAATCTCGAGATACAATCTTATCTCAATTGAAACCGAATTTAGTGTGTGCGTAGAACCGAATGAAACAACAAGCCGATAAACACCGGCAGGAAAAGGTGTTTGAAGTTGGTGATTGGGTCCTTGTGAAGCTTCAGCCGTATAAACAACCGTCTATTCATGGCTATTTCAATCAGAAACTGGGGTGAAAATATTTTGGTCCTTTCAAAGTGTTAGCGAGAATTGGTCCGGTTGCTTATCAATTGGTCTTTCATGTTTCATTATTGAAGAAAGCTACTAATATTAACCAGGCTGCTAAAGAAGGTATTATACTACCGCCTCATCCCACTATGCCACAATTAATTCCACAAGCTATCTTGGGACGCCGTACCATCATGTGCCATGGCCAAGCTCAACCTCAAGTTCTGATTCATTGGCAAGATTTGCCTAGAGAGAAAGCATCTTGGGAGGATTAGTTGGCATTTGAAGCTGCATATCCATGTTGGAACCTTGAGGACAAGGTTTATTTTGACGACGGGGGTATTATTACAACTAGCTCAGATAGCCCAGTCCGTATGCCAATATCAGCTACAAACCAAGAGGATCAAGCCCAACGTAGAAGTCAAAGGCCCAGGACTAGTCCAAAATACTTAGCCAATTACGTGGCATAAATAGATACAGGGAATATGCTATGCCATCTATGTGAGCAGAAGTTGTTAGGATCTGTAGTATGAGAACACATGAAAATAGCTAAGCTGAGAATTAATCTTTCTTCTTTACTTGTATTTTTTTTCTTTTCCTCCAAGCCTACTTTTGGCCAGATCTATTAATGAAACTTCTGCTACACCTTCAATTCTCTGCATTTTAGATTGAATTGTTACAGTAGTCTAGTGATGGACTACTACCTAGTGATGGACTACTACTTCTGACAATTAAAAAGACTAGGACTTGAATCTCATAAGAGTAAAGGGTAAATTTTTTTTTTTTTTTTAAATTCATTTTAAAACATCTGAGACGAACTTAAAGATTACCGTATCTATCAGCAA
The DNA here is from genome assembly GCA_037974665.1 of Ehretia macrophylla. Classification (NCBI taxonomy): domain Eukaryota; kingdom Viridiplantae; phylum Streptophyta; class Magnoliopsida; order Boraginales; family Ehretiaceae; genus Ehretia; species Ehretia macrophylla. The sequence goes on from CM075775.1 coordinate 16,055,623, forward strand.
ATATTTAAAGGGAAGCAACGAATGAAACGTAACACAAATGAGCATCTTAATGTTATGCCACGAACAATTTCTGCCAATCCACAAATCAGATTATAACAGTCTTTGCATTGAATATGAGAACATAGATTTCTATTGATAAATAAGCACGAGAATTAGCATTCACATTGTATCATTCATTCATTCTATCTAGGTTGTAGACATGCATTGACTAATATTGGTCATAAGTTTAGATATCAACTAACTGGCAAAAGTGGTTGGTTTTTCTTTTCTGGTCGCATATATAATAAGTTCTCTCCCTTACTATGAGGAGCAATATTCCCATCAAGTTCATGAGTCTCCAAGAATAAAATAAAATAATTCAATAGATAGGTCAATAAAATGTGAAAATCGTCCCGAATCATTAACAACAACTCGAAACATTATAGGTCAAGAAATGTTTCTCTTTCTTCAGTCCGCAAACTGTTTTGTACAAAGATCTTCTATGCAAGAATAAATGGAACTGCAATTTCTATTGTAGATAAAAGCTAAGTAGTTGGCTTTTTAAAAGAAAAAAAATGCATGGATTCTCAATTTTAAGTTACTTTATTACAAAATGGCACCCTCATTTTCCAGAAGAAACTATTGGTTAACCAAAAACTAGATGTAGAACATTTTGTAGAGCTAATAGATCCTCTCAGCTGTGGAGACTGGACGGAGGAAGACAGTTATAACGGTTATGTTGTCTTTGCTCCCTCGCTCAGAAGCTTCTGTTGCCAATCTCTTTGAGCACATTCCAGGCTCTTTCACAGTATCTCTGATGATGCTCACCACATCTTCATTGCTCACAACATCCCAGAGCCCATCACTAGCCATTACCTGATCAACTCACAACAGGAACCTTAGATACTCTTTAACGAATCAATGTTTTTACATGAAACAATTGAAATGTTCGTAGTAATAAATCAATAGACAGATCAAGAGTAGATTCCTGACTAAACAACATGCCCTCTTATTCGATAACCCCAATTTATCGACCCAATTGAAAGTCTTAATGACTCCTATATGACTAGAACAACTAAAAGCTTGTTTTAGGGATCATGTTATACAATTAGCTCATCTCAAACAATTCTCCCTTATCTTATCCTCAATTGGGACCACCCCACTTTTTCTTGTATCACCTCGTTTCTAATCTTGTGTTTTCTAATTTTGTCATACATCCATCTTAACATTCTTATTTGTCCACTGACATTATCTGAACATGTTACTATTTCACCACCTAACACTCTAACAAAAAGCTAGTCTAGTGACAATCTTATACTTATTCCTTTTTAATAAAAGTGGTATTCTTCGGATTCCCTACACACTTCTCCATGTCATCCATCCGCTTTCATTCTATGAACAACATCAGCATAAATATCGTGATCTTGTTGGACCACATAACCAATGTATCTGAAGTTCTCCTTTTCATGTATTGTATTATTTCAGAGTCAAATCTTATGTCTGACTCACTTTTCAACCTACTTTTGCTAAACTTACATCACATATACTCTATCTTTGATTTACTTAGTTTAAAACCCTTTGCTTTCAAAGTCTCGCTCCACATTTCTAAATAAGCACTCACGGCTTCTCTAAACTCATTAACTAAAATAATATCACGTATGAATAACATACAACATGGCACTTCGTCATGAATATGACTCCAGAGCTCATCCTATAAACTTCTTAAAACCAAAAAGAAATATTCTGCTTAACTTACCACCAAGGACACTAGTTTAAGTCAGAAACAATGTTTTAGACTACTTCTTTTAAGGAAAAAAGATTAGCTTCAGTTACAGCACATGTATTCAAAATTTATTCAACCGAGCTGCAAACTTTAACACTTAATAGCGAGAGCAAAACACCAAAGGAAATGCAAAATAAGTATGAACTTAAAAATAAAAAAGGGAAATTTAAAGCGAACAAAATGGTTAGGAACACCCCTTTACAAAGAACTCCCAAGTGAAGTAATCATTGCTCTCAATAAAACCAGGGTAAATTAGTTTTTTTTTGTACTTGGCTATAAGAATTTAAATATCATTCCAAATGGATCCCTGAGGTTTCCTTGCAAGAGAAAGGCTTTTCAGAAATCATACAAGCATTAGGCAAACTATTTCACAATAACAATACAGTTGCCACATTCAATGTGACAATGACCATGTTCAACAAACCTTGTTCTAAGTTAAAAGAAAATTGGAATATTGTGATAATTAAGCTGACATCCATTAGACAATTTAAGGATGCTTCTAGGCCAGCTGCTTCAACCAGAAATCAGACCATGTCTCATTCTCAAGGAGCTGTGGTAGCATCATCATTGAACATTAGACAAATTCTTAGCTTGAGAATTTATTTAAAATTGCTGGAAATTCTTAGCCACGGACAACGCATACCATCATCATTGAACATTAGACAAATTCACATGCATAAGTAAATGCTTGTTATAATAAAAAGAATACAAAATGGTAAATGTTACCATGTATTCGTCATCAGTAGATAGCATGGTCTCAGTAATCTCCGGTTCTGCAGTTACAGCAGGCTTCAGATCATCATCGCCTATAGACCGTGTAACCTGTGGAAAAAAGTATAGATGATTAGGGTGTCAAATAAGCATTAGTTTTCTCCTATTTCCCCAAAGCAGTTGCTCAAGACTTGCAAGACAAAAATCGAGTTGTAAATGCAAAATATTTATATGCAAAATATTTATAATGTAAGAAGTTTCTAAAAAACCACAGAAGTTTCTAACATCAATAAATTATATACTCCTGCATTTATTGCTTGCCCACCCTAATCAACTTTGCCTAACAATATGACACATTGATCAGCTGAAAAAGGCAAGACCTTCTTTCTGAACAATTTAAGTTCAATGCTAGAACTTTCAACAAACATAAGACTGGCAGTTATATCTTTTAGAAAGACCAATACCCATGACCAAACAAAAATAGGAAGAAAATTATATGATGAAATAGTTCTCAGGTGATGAGAAGTAAAAAATCCAACTACATAATATTGCATTTAATAATATATGTATAAATGGACATGTATCTCATTTGTGGTCAACTAAATATTGACTTAGCATTCACTTTCACAATCTGTATACTCAAAGGAAAGAGTAGAAGCGAAACAGAAATAACAAAAGAAAGCGGTCAAGCTCCAATGCTGGGTAGTGAGACTGATATAAGCTGCAACCTTGACTGTTTTATCAAGATTGAGTAAACATCCATCAGTTGAGTGCTAAGGTGAAGATGACCTCTACATAAGCAATACAGACATCCATTATGATGAGAAAAAAACAACTGGAAGGATTCAAGCAAAAGCAGCAAATTGATCATTCAATAAGGAAAGTGCACAAGAAGATAATACCATAAACTCTAAAAACCGTACATCGTTCAAGGAAATTAAGTGGAAGAGCAAAGAAAACCTGAAGAGCCGCAAGACCAACCCTCCATGTATCAACTTGCCATCTCACTTGACTGCCAGCACTGACTACACGTTCTCTTTCCTCGAGACAACTTGCAACATGATCCTATCATATTAAGGTTATTCAGTTGCCAAAGGTGCCAGGCAAGACCACAAACAGAGACTCTTACAGGAAAGAAAGATAAGAAAGGTCCTTCTCGTAATATTACTATCTTAACCAACTAAAATCACTCATTCTCACCCTACTCAAAGCATATGGTTGCCCAGCTCGACATAATATTGTTCTGCAGTCACCGGCATTAGCAACATAAAGCTTGTTTTTCACAATAAGGGCACCAACTGCAGTACATCCAGGATGGAAATCTTTCTGAATGACACCCTTGGGTTTGCGATGAGAGTTTAGTTCATTCCTGAACTCAATATCTGTCTGCACAAAGGCTTCAACTAGTGCATTGGAGGGACTGCGTAGTCAAAAGTTATAAAAGTATCTTAAACCTATCAGCAGAAGAACATGAAGATATGTATATAAATATTTTTGAATATATTAATAAATATGGTTTCTGATATGAGAACACCTGTACTGGGAACCCAGTCTTTGCAATATCCTGGGTAGAGCTCTAGCGGAAAACTCAGCAGCTGCCGCACCTGCACATGCTCTAGCCATTTACTTTTGTTTCCCTGCAACTTATTAATTCCTAATACGGTTTACCAGGAAGCAACTCAAACAAAAAATTCCTGTAATATACTTATGATATAACACTAATTTGAAGAGAATCATTTTGAGACAAGTAAACTACTTTTTCTCCCGGTACAAGGTCAAATAACTGTTTTTCTAACTCGAATAGCTGTCCTAACCTTTTCTTTAATTTGAAGCATTCTTTGGGATCCCTAATTGAATAGGAAAGTTCTACCTTCCTTTCCAATCATAGCAGCCAATGATTCAAGCAAGCCAGTTTTCCTTATTTTTATCTTTCTAACAAGTAAACTTCTCAAAAGTGCACCAAGTCAAATGATAGTGTAGTTTGTTTCCAATAGAATGCCTCCCAGAACAATTGAAGGTGATAATTCATATAATATAAATACAGGCCTAATTTTATCTTCTTTTTGATTTTTTCTACATAACAGAGTGATTCAGAAATTTGTACCCATGAACAATTAGGAGCCAATAACTAAATCCTCAAGCATTCCTATATGGAGCTAAAGTAAACTCCTGTGGTGCTCTTCTTCTCAAATGAAATCTCTTCAACATCTAACTTTGAGAAGAGAGGCCTTTGTTGTGATGACCAAAATAATGATCTTGCTTGTGCTAACTGGTCTTTCTAGTAGTGAATAGAAACGAATGACAGGTGGATGCATGTAGAAGAAAGTTGAAAAAAAAATGCAAAAAGCACAATAAATACCAGAGAATGAAGAATGAAGGGGAGGAGGATTTATGCAGGCAACTGAAACAAAGGGAATGCCTTCCTTTTTCTTCTGCGTCTCTCTTTTATGATCATAACAGCACATTCATGCAATCATGTATCTCTTATTCTGTTTCTTTTTAGTTATTCCCACATAGTCAAAGCACTTCTTCCCTCCTGAAACTCCATTTATCCCATTACTTGCAATTCCCATTTTATACCCTAGATCAATAAGATTACTAATGAAAAAAAAAAAAAAAAAAACTCAACAATTAAGTTATACACTTTTTTCATTAAATCTTTTTTGTTTTGGTTGAATGAACACCAGTAGAACTACAAGTAGATAGTCACATACCTCGATGTCCATCAAACACTCCAAATAAATGAATGTCCTTTTCATTGCACATCTGGGGCATGAGAAAGTATGTGTCTTCCATGGTTTCCCTTCTCCCACAAGTTGAGAAGGATCCCCAAGATAACACAGGATAATACGTGACAGGATAATCTTGAGAATCAAACCAGTTTCTCAGACCAGAACAAGGGGCAAGAGAAGCACTTGTTGAAAAATCTTCACCCTTAGTAAACCAGTTAATATTCTCTTCATAAGTTCGGAAATTTGAGTTATTCAGATCATCAGATGTAACAGTTTCAGTAATAGCCTTCTCCACCTGCTTCCCTCCATTTATTTCCAACATGGATTTAAGATCTACAACAATGTCATTGAAAAAGGGCCTTCTCAGGGGATCTGCATCCCAACACCTCTCTATCAGTGACAGTAAATTCAGTGGTGCACCGGATCCAGGACTAGCAAGAACAGGTCGTAATCCATCGGATACCACAGCTGCTGTAAGTTGTTGTTCAGTGTAGCTCATTTCCAGCACAGTATGGGCCTGCATTTCACTAAATTTATTAATGAAGAAATCATTGATAAACAAAAATAAATAGCAACTTCTAATCATTTGCAATGGTGAAGGTTTCCTATTAAGCTTATGGCACTAAATGGTGAAAGTAGTCAATGGCATTAAGGCTTCCTACTTTCTTTTGCTGCAAATGCAATCTTTCTTTGATTAACTTGTGAAGAATTTTATTTTTGCAAAAAACCTCCTTTTACATTTTACTAAAGAAAATACCTATGAAACCCTTGAGCACATTGAAATCCACATTAACATTTTTCATATCCACTTGTTTCTGTAAATGCAAATAGTATTCCCTTTTTTAGCACAAAAAGCATGTGACACCAGGATGTGCCCTCTTTTCGCCATTCATGTCGCCTTATAAATTTGGTCAAATACAGATAACATAGAATTCAGGAACTAACTAGAATCAAATATTCACCCTCCTTCCCCAGGCAGTCCTAATTCGATCCAAATTAGATATGTTAATGATAAATTCCAACATAGTCACAGGTTGCAAAACAATAAATGAGTCTAAGAAAGTCCCCCTCCCAAATGAGCCTTGGGTTATTTTTATAGATATGCAGGGACCTCTAGATGGTATACGTCTCAACCAGATGGTGACACATGCTGCAACCAGATACGCCCACAATTCCACTACCCATCTGAACACATATTGCCACCAACTATGGTATCCATCCTTCCCACACCAACCGGTGCTAAGTCATGCAAGGTTCTCCCTGAAGAGCCTCCGTTTGCCTAACTCCATAGCGACCCTCTTCCAAATCCATATACCATTCTTATTTCCCTATATGCAAGCAGGACCCTAGAAGGGCCAACTCGTGACAGGCTGCTATTTGCCTATTCACTTTTGTCCCAAAAGGTCTTAATCCTCGTTGGCAAGCTCGCGTTCAGGAATCAATAGGGGAAATGCTTATGATCTATATTTATGATCTAAGTTTCAAATATATGTCATCTTCTGTATTTGAAGTAATTAGAAATGGAACTAACCAATCAGTTATTTTCCAACTCTTAAAAGATATGCTCACTTCTATCTCAAAAATCCCCAAATAAAGTTCTCATGCAAATACATCTAAATGCACCAACTAACTTATGGATTCAACAAATGGAACACACAATTACAAAAAAGAAACAGAAAAGGGAAATATATTGATACGTATATATGAATCAAACATCTATTAGCATGAAAATGTAATCACATGCATCACTTGGTAAATTGAAGTAACCAATACTAATTATGGAACCAAATATAATCACTAAACTAGTTTATAAGGTAATAAAAGAATTAAGTCTAACCTGTGCCTCTGCACGTAGATCAGTGTAAGGAACCACACCTGTGAGAAGCTCACTGCAAACAGAAGCCCAAACTTGAAATAACGTGACTAGAAGAAAAGTAGTACATTGTAGAAAAGCAAGAAAACTCAAAAGAACATTAGATCAAGCCTTAGATGTTAAGCTTTACATGTGTGCTACAACTGGATATATAATCAAGCTAGCTACGCCACGCAAACTCAAATGAATATGAACTAACATGATGTTACTCCATACTCCATAGTGACTTATCAAAGTTCGTGCACTAACTGCTAGTCATCACGAAAATCATACAATAAATAGGAAATTGACAAGAATAAGTCGACTGTCTATCAATGTCTAGAAGGTAATTCCATAAACCATCAGGGGTGGATGCACTTCGTTGCCAGTGAGGGCTGCAGCCCCTACTAGCCTCCCAAAAGATTTAAATATTTATGTGTTTTAATTAGTCAAAATAGCTAATTAGCCCCCACTGCACAAAAACAACATATATTTATGTATTATAACCCCCATTGAGAAAAATTCCTAAATCCGCCTCTGTAAATCTTCAACTATTACAGATGAGATTAACTAATTTTGCCTATTAAGAAGCAGCATATCATACAACTACTAAGTAAAGAGTATACTGCTTTATGGGGCTTAATTTGAACCTTGTTATTCGGAATAAAAGAACAGGGTGATTGAATGTGTATATCAATCAATAATCTTATGGTTTCAGTATCAAATTTGAGGATTGTTACATCTAAGGAGTTGCTTGGTCGTTGATCTTCAAATGTAGGGCCGGATAAATACTTTTCCATATCAATATGTAACAGAACATATCACACTGTTGATGCTGAGCTTTTTTTTTTTTTTTCTTTCCTTACTTTCCTTTACCCCCCACAACATGCCTCCCCCCCCGCCCCCCCCCCCCCCCCCCCCCCCCCCAAACACCTAAAATGAGATTCAAACTTGGTCCCAAATGCCAGGGGAAATAGCCCATCACTAGGCTACTCATGAATCTCTCTGTTGACGCTAAGCTTGAGCATTTAATTTTATCATTTGTAGAGCTAACCTATGCTTCTGAATGCTCACTTCTTTATCCTAACTCTGTTCAATAAACATGACAGTAAACAGAAAATGTAGTCTCCATAAGTCCCCTTTCTACCATAATAAGTGTTTAGGGCAGAGTTTGTGCAAAAACAGAAAATTTAATAGTTTGTGGTTTGATTGTGACCTGTTCTCTCCAACTTCCACATCCCACTCTACCTTTCAGTACCAGTGAGACAATCAGACACCACTGATCATCACAAGCCAACTCCATAGAAAACATGCTTAGCCAAATTAACCAAGGTGCAGAAGTCTTCGGTCTGCCACTTAATATCCAGATCTATCGTCAACTTGAATTATGTAAAAATCCTGTCAGTGTTTCTTGGGATTCAATACCATATATCAGCCAAGATGGTGTAAAATGGGCTAATGGCAGTGATTGTCGCTCATTATGCATCTTTGCTACTTACGAGACACAACAAAACAGCAAAGGCATTAAAGGGTATTATTATTTAATATTAAAAGTCAATAGTCTCATTTTTTCTTCAACTCTTCTGGTTTTCTTTGGACTAAACAATAGCTATCAGCATGTGGATATAGTACAATGAACTCTTACAATTATTTATACTTCTAACAGGGAAAAATTGTAAGCTTATCTTTTGCACAGGAAGAAACCTGTTCGGTGCCATCAAAGAAATTTATTAAGTTTTACTTCAACCACATACATCTATATAGCTAGTTCACGAACACACTTGTTCTAAAGCCTCCGCACCAAAAAGAAGAAAAGCAATCATGTCTCTAAAGTGCAGACCTATCATCATGTCTATTACTCAATTGAAAAAACGTTCTCTTAATAATTAAGATCTTAACATAGCTTTTAAGAAGACTTTGCTAAATGATTAATGAACAGAAAACAATTTAGGCAAATTATCAGTCACAGCAGAGTATGCCTTATGCTAAAGTTCATCTTGACAATTTAATCTCTTTTGACCAGACTAAGCTTGCTCTTCAGAATGCATTTTAGGATATCCCCACAAATCATAATATAATTATAGATATGTAAATCTAGGACATAATTCTCACACCTCAGCTTCAGCCAACCAGTCCCACAGATGGACATGAAACAACCTGGAAGCAGGTTCTGTTGAATTATTACCATAGATTTAAACAGCATAACCATATTATAATTGAGAGGACCATTACAAGGATTCTCATAGCCATAATGATCTAACATTTTCTGATATACAGGATCCTCCAAGAGGCAAGTGTAGAGCATACTCATGTCATTGGTAAGGGATAGGATAGATAATAACCTAAGAGAGGCAAGCTTTCGAAGAAAGAAAAGTTTAGAAGGCCATGGATAAGAAAATGAGAATGGATGTTTTCATTCAAGTTGGTCCTGCCCTTCATTTACACAAGTACCCTATTGATAGGGGAAATGGCGAGACCGGATTACATCAATAATAGAGGTACATGTGACTCACATGATTCTCTGATACATACATCCAAACAACTTTTAAAAAACAAAAGAAAACTTCCTGACACGAAAAGTAAATCACACTACGTGTACAACCCTACTTTAATAAAGCAAAGACATTATTACAAACAAACACACAACTTTAAAAGAAAAGGACAAACGACAAGACTTAAAGCAAAAGATTCCTTCACGTGATTGCTTTAAAGAGAATTCTGACTCGGTGAATGATTAAAGTTGAAATAGTCCGACGAGTCTGAATCGATATATCCAAATCCATGTCCCCATCGTGGGGGATCCCCGTGATACTCAAAATCATCCATATACATTGGATCAATCTCCCATGGGTCCTGAGAATCTTGAAACAGTTCCGGAATATTGTCCTGATCTGGAGTTGGAGATTGCTGAGTGGTTGTACCAATATCAAGAGGCGCATTATTGAGAGTATAGAGATATTCTCTCAAAGCGTGTTTTGCCGCACCTTGACTATTTGGCGTCTTGCTGGTTAATGCTTCTGGATATGATTTCCATTTCCAACTGAGATTAACAGAGTAAAGACTCTGAGTCTTTTCAAACGGCCTGTGGAAGATGAAAATAGTGTAGTTATGTGGGGGATGAGCTCTGGACATGATTTCTTCGAAAATCTTCCTTATCAAGGAAATCACTACTCTCTCCTTGGAACATTCATGAGCTGGTTCAAACCTATTTCCGAATGGGTCAGGATTTTCGAAGAAATCATGTCCAGAGCTCATCCCCCACATAACTACACTATTTTCATCTTCCACAGGCCGTTTGAAAAGACTCAGAGTCTTTACTCTGTTAATCTCAGTTGGGAATAGAAATCAAGGTGCTACAAAACACGCTTTGAGAGAATATCTATATACTCTCAATAATATGCCTCTTGACATTGGTGCAACCACTCACTAATCTCCAACTCCAGATCAGGACAATATTCCAGAACTGTTTCAAGATTCTCAGGACCCATAGGAGATTGATCCAATGTATATGGATGATTTTGAGGATCATAGGGATCTCCCACGATGGAACATGGATTTGGACATATCGATTTAGACTCGTCGGACTATTTCAACTTTAATCATTCACCGAGTCAAAATTCTCCTTAAAGCAATCACGTGAAGGAATCTTTGTTTCAAGTCATGTCCTTTGTCCTTTTCTTTTAAAGTTGTGTGTCTGTTTGTAATAATGTCCTCTACTTTATTAAAGTAGGGTTGTACACAGTGTGATTTACTTTTCGTGTCAGGAAGTTTCCTTTTACTTTTTAAAAGTTAGAGGGACGGGAGCCTCACAAATCATAATATAATTATAAAGATGTAAATCTATGGCATAATTCTCACACCTCAGCTTTCGCCAACCAGTCCCACAGATGGACATGAAACGGCCTGGAAGCAGGTTCTGCTGAATTATTACCATAGATTTAAACACCATAACCATATTATAATTGAGAGGACCGTTGCAAGGATTCTCATAGCCATAATGATCTAACATTTTCTAATACACAAGATCCTCCAAGAGGCAAGTGTAGAGCATACTCATGTCATTGGTTACAATCTATGACAAACCATCACAAGATGAATTTAACAAATACAATACAACTAGATGATCAGAATTCACAAAATATTTAGCCATCATATATATGCTCTAAAGGATGCAATGGGGCGCTCAAAACAGCAATAGAGAGTAGCATACTGCAAATTCTTACTTGATGGATACTCCAAAACTATAGACATCAGACTTTTCAGTATGTATCTCTTTCCTCAATACTTCAGGGGCCATGTAAATGAGTGTGCCAACCATATTTTTTTTATGGAAGCCACCAGTAGGCTTGCCAAATGATCTCCAGGTTTCAACAGAAACTTGTTTAAGATCTCTTTTGTATTCTGCCAAACCAAAGTCTGCAAGATGTGGATGAAGGTTTCCGTCAAGCTGCACCATGACAATATCGATAACATCAACGCCTGACCTCATAGTGACAAATCCAACGTTCTTAGAGAAAGAAACAGAATTTTGCAGGGCAAGAACAAGTATAAACTGTATCCTATATATAATGCAGGCAGATAAACTGGTAGATCTTCAATGACATTACAAGAACATTTGCTGGTTTCACATCCCTATGTACAATCCCAAGGTTATGTAGGTACTGCAAAGCTTTAGCTGTAAAAAGAAAACACAAGCACAGTAAATCTATCATCCAATCGTAATTTTGCTACACTTCCAAAAAAAAAAAAAAAGATGCTAAATGGAAATTATAATAGCTATATGTTGCAGTCCAACAAAGGCCAAGGTAGCAGCATATAGGGTCAACAAAATAAGTATCTGCAAGCAGCTGCTAAAGGAACCAACTAGGACAACGAAGATATTTTCCAACTTAGGCTTCAGTAACAAATCTTTTATTAACGCTCAATAATGCAAGCATACCTTACATATGGTCTTTGATTGCATTTGCATCATATCTTGAGTCTATTCAATGAAGTCCTTAATCTGAACCTTATATTTGGCAGCGAAGACAAATGAACAAGAATAAAGGCAAAATCAACATGTTCCTATATTCAGGAAAATCTCCAATGAACTCATTTGTGACAACTACAGTGAAGTTATGAATTCCTCGCAAGTCAAAATCTTTTGACAGAAATTTTTAGCATAATTTCGTGTACGTTCATTCAAGTCATCAAAACCTTCTGAACCTCATATTTGGCAAAAACAATAAATGACCGAGTGTAAAAAGCAAATGCAACATGTTCCAATATGCAAAGCCATATTTCGACAAGATCTACTCCACTATAACAGTAGGGAAGTTATAAATTTCTTCCGAGTTGCAATCTTAGGACAGCAATTTTATGCATATATACCAATCTCAATTAACTCCATTTTATCTAGCAAATATAAAATATATATATATATATATACCTAGCTGATATATAGTATCAAGTGCTTGATCAATCCTGGGACTCCACTCGTCCACATGTAACTTATCCGAAAGGCTCCCAACCTCGTAAAATTCGAAAAAGAACATGTAATTTGGCGGCTGAGCATGCGCCGCCACTAGCTTTGCTATTCCCGGATGATCCAATTTGCTTCATTACCCACGATAGTATTCATACAAAAGACGTAAACAAATCAAAACTAAAAATTCACCAAACAGTTACACACACACAGAGGGGCGGAGGTCCAGCCCCACTGACCCATAAAAACATTAAAATTTTTATGTATTTAAAAAAATAAATTAAATTAAATATCTATGTATTTTTAGTTAAAAAAATAAATTAACCCCCACTGAAAAATAAAAATTAGATATCTATGTCTGTGTCCATTATCTTCTTCAATGAGGACTGCTGCCCAAAAATCAAGAGAAGCATCAGTCTATACGATGAGTTGTCCTGGACCTGGGATCTTGAGAGGAGAAAGTCGTATAGTTAAAAAATTATAGATTTTAGCCTCCAGTGACCCATAAAAACGTTAAAATTTTTATGTATTTTTTGAAAAAAAATTAAATATTTATGTATTTTTAGTTAAAATAATTAATTAGTCCCACTAAAAAAAAAAAAAAAAAACACATTAGTTCAAAAATTATGAATTTTAGTCCCACTAACAAGAAGTCTTGGCTCTGCCCATGCACACACACACAAAACATACATATTTGGTAGAGTAAGGAAATTAACCATAGTAATTGTAGTTGTTTGTGGAACTTATCGAGATCATCAGAGGTGGACAAAACGGGTTTCTTGACAGCGACTCTTTTGCCATCTAATGAGGCTTCATAGACCACGCTTTCTGCACCTGTAATTAATACAAACAGATGGGTCATGAGTGGAAATTTTAAATGTAAATAAATGTGTTGGGTAGTAATCCATGAAAAGTACCTCGAGCAATGGGGGAGGAGAGGGAATAGGAAGAAGGAGGGAGATGGAGAGGAATTGTTTGGCTCCGGCAGCATCCCCGAATGCAAGTGTTTGGTTCCACGATCTCCACCACCATCTCTGTGGACTGTGTGCGAAATACGCTGGACAGTTTTGCGGTTATAGTTATAAGAGATAGAGGCTCGAAGCAACGTGGGGATTCTGAGGCAAAGTGTGAGTGTCACCTTTGTTGGAAGGTGAGGATGGGACGGAATTAGTCAGTTTTAGTACAACGGGGCCTTTCCTTACACCTTCGTTCTTTGTCGGTAACTCTTCTATTCTTCTTTACGCAACTTGAACGAGATGTTTGCACTCCAACATATTTTCTACCATTTTTGCTTTATTTTTGGACAAAAACATTTATTAGAAAGAATAAACAACTTTAAGTGCACAATATTTTTATATATTTTATAAATAATTTAATTATCCCTTATTTTTTTAAAATATAATTGAATACTTCCTGCTAAAATAAATAATTTTTCTAAAATGAACGATTTTTCTAATAAAAGCAGGTATTCAATTATATTTTTAAAAATACAAAGGTATTCAGTTATATTTTTAAAAATACAAAGGTATTCAGTTATATTTTTAAAATACAAAAAGATAATCAACTTATTTATAAATCAGATAAGGTATTCAGCTACATTTTTAAAGCACAAAAGATTTTTTTGATTATTTATAAAATATAATAAAGTATTATTTACTTTTAACAAAACACAAAGGGTGTTAAAGGAGGTCCAAAATTTGTTGATGGTCATTCTTGATAAATATGTTGGACAAGCTGGGAAAGGTCTAAAAAATAAGCCTTTAATTTTAGTATAAGATAGAATTTTATAGAATGTTTGGAAGCACTTATAGTACTATGAAAATTCTTTAATTTATAAATAAATTATGTGAAGTTTTTTATATGTAAATAAATTCTTTTATTTGAAATTGTGAAATAATATTTAATCAATTATGTCATACTTCCTAAATTTCAGTACATTACAAAGAAAAACAAACTAGAATTTGGCACTTCTAGAAAGTGTAAAATGCACAGGCCTTGTGCTTTTTCTCGACTACACGAAATTCTTATGTACTTTTAAAACAATCAAACACCTTTCCAGTAGTTTTTAAAATGTATCACGGTTGTCCCCTCCGTCAATAAAATTGTTAGTTTTAACAAGAATATGACATGCACCCATTTTGCAAATTTGATTATTTTTTATCAGTTTTGACAATAAAATATGTTTGTTCATTTACCAAAATACCCCTTTCACCAAAAAATAAATTCAAATTGTCATCTTTCCCTAACCCCCTCCACCCTCACCCCACCCACCCCGTTAGCCCCTCATTCGCCTACCCACCCAATTAGCCTTAGGAATGGCAGTTGTTCGGTTAACCGTAATTTTTAAAAAATCGAAACCGAAACCGTTTAGCATAACCGAAATCGAAACCGAAAACTGATGGTTTTAAAAACCATTATCCAAAATCGAAACCGACAAGTATAAAAAAAACCGTTGATAACCGAAATCAAAATCGCTAATTTAAAAAATAATAATAATTTAAATAAAAAAGTCCAAAAATATGAAAAAAAAAATATTAATTGAAATGTAAAAAAAAATAAAAAATACAATAAATCAAAATCCATAAATATTAATCTAAATAGTATTTTTTTAGTTGGGCACTTGGGCCAGACCCAATAACTTTTTTTGTTGTTTTTTTTTTTTGAATAATTGTTTGGGCCTTATTTATAAAAAAAAAAAATAGCCAATTTTAATTCTATATTGATATAATTTTAGGTATTAGTATAAAAATTATTTTTATATTTTCATTAACTATAAATATTATATATGTATATATATACATTATATATTATATATATACATTATATGTTATATAATAAATTAATAATCATGTTCAGGTTTCGATTTTTTTTAACGTCTAAAACTAAAACCTATCGATTTACCCATCGATTACTATTTATAAAAATAAAAACCTATCGCTTTTTATTATCGAATTTTTATCAAGCGGATACCAATCGATTTCGGTTACAATGATTACCCATTATCATCCCTAGTTAGCCTTCTTCTACCCCCTCACCCCATCAAACCCTCCACCCACCCCATCAGTCTCTTCCCATCCCTCCACCCCATCAGACCCCTTACCCCACCCTCTCAACCCTGTCAGATCCCCTATCCCACCCCCAACCCCGTTAGCCACCCCACCCCCTACCCCGTCAAACCCCCACCCTCACCCCCACCCCCAACCTCGTCACCCCTACCCCACCCAATATATATGTTTTCTTTTTTTGGTTTGGTATATGTATGTGTATATATATGTTTTACCTTTTTGGTATGCTATGTATTTGTATACTTTTTTTCTTTGGTGTGTATGTGTTAGTCCTTGATAACCTAATAGGGGGGGTGAATTAGGTTGTTTGGTAAGATTAAGCAATTTAAAAAATTCTTGATGCGAAATTAATGTCTAGTGAAAGATGATAATACTCTAGAAGATCTTGTATGCAATTTATCAAACACTTAGTGAGCACACAAGTATATAACACTAGATAAGCAATTAGAACTTCAAAAATAAATTCCAAATGGATAACTCAACAATTATCAAACAGTTAATATAGGCAATATCTATACGAAAGTAAATGACTTGAAAATAACGAGAGTAGAGTAAGAGAAATCAAACACGATGATTTTCAAGTGGTTCGCACTCCTAAAGGCCTAGTCCACCACCTATGGTCTTCCTTTCTCTTAGGATTTAACAACTCTTCACTAAGATGTTTCTTCAAATGTTGGTGAAGCAAAAAAACCAACTACAATTACTCTTGAGTCCACTAGAGTTACACAAGCTCCTTCAAGTGTAGGTGAAACTTAACCTACTATCATCTCTTCCTTTGAGTTCACAAAGGATAACAATACTTCTTCTTACAATGATTCTCTCAATCTACGTGAAAGAGTGTATTACAAAGATTGTGTGATAATATGAGTGACAATTGCAACTCCTATTTGAGTTTGATATTACAATTAAAAAATACTTTGAATACTCAAGGATATGAAAATGATAGCTTAAGATTTCTCAAAGAAAATAATATGACAAACTCTTTGAATTTTCTTAGAAATATAAAGATTAAGGCTTGGAGAGGTGTAATGAGATGGTGAGAGAGCATGACTTAAAAAGAGGAAAAAGTTAGACACAAAACGGATATAATGCAAAAATTCTGAATTTTTCCCGTTAAGCCATCCGATCGCTGAGGCCTTTATCCGGTCAACCGGATGGGGCAGGTAACGCTCGGACCAGAGCTTTCTGCCGAGCGTTGTGGCCTTCATTCGATCGATCGGATGAAGCTAGTAACGCCCAGATGCTTAAAATACTGAAAAGTGACTTTTTTGAGCCCCAAAACAATTTGTTAAATAATAAAGCATTTGAGGATTTTTTAGGGCACTTATAAACAAGTATTTCTAGAATTTTTAACATCTCAAAACATTTTTAAAAACTCTTTAAAAAGATGTAGAATAATTTTTTATGCCACAAGAGTTTGAAATCCAAAAAGTCTTATTTTTCAAAAATGAG
This sequence comes from Ehretia macrophylla, assembly GCA_037974665.1. Lineage (NCBI taxonomy): Eukaryota > Viridiplantae > Streptophyta > Magnoliopsida > Boraginales > Ehretiaceae > Ehretia > Ehretia macrophylla. The sequence goes on from CM075775.1 coordinate 16,072,661, forward strand.
TTTGTAATGACTTTTTTGAAAATATATGTTCAAAGAATATTTTGCAGATAGAAATTTTATGAAAAACCTTTTGGAGAAATTATGAGCTACACAAGTCATACTTAGGCAAACAACATTTTATTAGTCGGTACCCCTTATGTCGCCACGTCTCCTTCCTTGTAACTCTCTTTTTATCGTCGAATCTTCAACTTGATTTCTTTGAGTTGACAAGTCTTTTTCTTCGGGTATTCATCACTTGTTTTCTTATGAGAGACTTCATTTGAATGAGACAAGATATAAGAATACCTTTTGGGTTTTGATACAATTTCTGATTGGGCTTAGACTTTGATCCAATAGTCTTGAAGCTAGCATTTGATCATTTTGAATGAACAAGTTGATGTGGGCTTTACTTGGGACAATCAAGTGTTATGAATTTGAATAACTTACCCAAGATACAAATAAGAATTCTTAAATCACAATTAAGATGTTTTGTTATTATCAAAATAAAGATTATAAGCTTTTAAGGCCAACAGTGTGTATATATACATATATATATATACGTATGTATATTTCATTTTATAAATAAATAAAAAGAAAAACAAAAAAAGAGAGAAAAGAAAAAGAATTAAGGGCATTTACATCTTTTAATCAATTTTCATTAACAAAATTGATAGAAAAGTTGGAGGGACACGTATGATGTATTTTTAAAACCACATGGGAGGTATTTGGTTGTTCTAAAAGCACAAGGTGGTCCTGTACAGTTTTTTAAAAACACAAGGGGGTCCTGTGCACTTTACCCCTTCTAGAAGTGACTGCTTATTTATATATAGACATCTAGTGCTTTTGACACCCATGGATGGCTTAAAAAATGTAAGTTACTTATTTATACAAACTCAATGCACTTATCATACCAATGCATTTTGTGTCTAACTAGAAAATAATTAATATATCTACACCTATTTGGAAGGGCTGAAAATTTGGTAGGTCATAGAGCTTCTATTACTATCGGCTACCTAACTGTCGGGAAATTGAGAGTTTTGTTTGAGAATCAATGTTGTGGTGATGTTACGAGATGGTGATTTATCGTGTAGAAGAAGAGATCTGCAAACCTATTCGTTGATTATAGATGTGAACCAAACGACTACTATCTAAGATAGGATAATTATTTCTTTTATCGAAAAAAGGCAATGGAAGAACATGTCAAAGATTTCGACTATTTGGGACTCTTGATTCCAATAGTTCATGGTTTGTTTAAACTTTCAGTCACAATACAAAAGTTAGTAATAAGAAGTTAATGATATGAAAACGAAAGAAAAGTTTGTGAATGACGCACTAGAGCTTAATGAGCTTATTGTTTTTATCTTGTTCTCTCATGACAACAACCTTGGGCTATGAGTTCAAAGAGAAGAAGAAAAAGCTTGGATTGAAAAATACATAAAATAAATTTGCCAGCAAAAAATCTCGTAGTAGGAAGAAGAAGAAATAACTTCAATGGGAATGAGAGCGAAAGAAAAGCAGAGTGACAAAAAGGGAAGAACAATGCCAATGAAAAAGGGGAAAAAAAACCTAGAGAGCAATTTTGTCCTCAAAAGATAAATAACCAATTTGGTGGACTTGGATTTACAAATTTCACCTTTTGAGCCGGGTAGAGCTTGAGAAATTTTTTTCAATTTTTGAAAAAGGTGCTTCCAAACACAAGTAACTAGATTTACAAATCTTATGGAATTCATCTGTTCTAAACAATATGTTAACAATAATTAAATGTGAAAATACAATCTTCTTTCTAAAGGGATAAAATATACTTATTAAAGTTGTCTTCCAAGCTATCCCAATGTATGCCATGTCCATTCTCCATTTCTCAATATTAGAATTTATATGATTAATACAAACATGCTAAAGAAAATTAATTATCAATAGTAGAATTTATATAATTAATATTATTTATTCTATAAATTCAGTTTGATCAACACAACTTGATTTTTCATTGTATTAAATTTTAAAATATTTCTTGCAATTTGTTTTAAAAATATAACCATAATTAAAAAGCTGGCAACTAATGTCGTATATGAAGCATTGATTTGTTTTCCAAACTCATTTAATAATCTGATTTACCATATTTTCTTAATATATATTAGGCTCTACCCGTGCATATCCTTAACTAGTTATATTAATAAAAGTTTAGAATTTCATGTGTAGTGCCAAGTAGTGACTTGTAATAACTTTAAAGTTGAACTTCATTAAAATATGATCTTCATAGCCCGAATTAATGCTTTATGTATTAAGCTTCTTTGCTCTACATATTAAACTAAACCAAGCATTTTCCCACCAGGTGGGATCGACACTCAATGCTACACATTACTGTCAAAGATAATATTCGTTGAAGAGAAAAGAGGTAAAGTAAGGATTATAGAAAATGAAGTATATGTGAGAAACTCATGCACAAAATGGTTGTGATGCCTTTTTTAAACAGAAGTATTCTAGTTATTCATGAAAAAAATCCCCTAACAAGTTTACATCTTAAAAGATTTTGTCAACATTATAATAATTGTATGAATATGCATCTTGAAATATCACATAACTATAACAATGATTTTATATGAATATACATCTAATAATTGGCTTTACCCTTTTTGTACTTTGGTAGTGGAATGATATCGATACTTGCTAACTTAGCCCGAAAAAAAAATAGTGATCCCTACAAAAAAATAAAAACTCATGACAGAGTAGATGAAATAGTTGGATGCTTGAAACAATTAGACCAGACATAGCTAGTCTAGTTAACATAACATTCAATCAAATTTGTATTTATCACTTTTGGATATCGGGTTGGGTTGCCCAAGATGGACTGACTTGACCTAATTGGGAAACTAAGTGGAAGCCTACAATTGTGTATTGTAGTCTGGGATTCCTTGCTAATATCAGTGGAACAAGTTCAGAAAAGACTCTACGGTTAATTATCTAGAATTAACAAAGAGGTCAATCTTTTTTATGGTTTTTTTACGATTTTATGAAGAATCTGTAATTAGAATTAAAATTCTTCATTGATATCAGAGCCAGAAATACTTGCTCTTTGCTGTACATATGTGATTATGCATGCAATTAATGAACTCGTTAAGAATTGAGCGTATTTGTTATACAAAACGTTTCTTTTTGTTTTTGGAGCATGCTTAAAATTGTGTGATTTTTATATTGCTAGAAAGTACTCATCAGGAGCTTTCCGGCAATATAAATTTTGTAATTTTTAGCATAGAAACGGATTTAATACGAATTTTAGAAGATTTTTAGAAAATATGAAAAAGTTATCGTTATTATGTATTCTTGGTGTATTGCGTGTATATGTTAGACATTCAACATGTGTCAGTTAATGAAAACGTAAAGAGGCCATGTGGCTTAATGGGGTGATGCCACATGGCCACATCATTATCATAAAAAAAGGGATAAACTTTTTGAATTTGAAATTCAAATTTTCAAATCAAATCAAAGATTAGATTTTTCCCCACACCCTACTGCTGCCACATGACAGCATTGTGATGGCTCCACATGGAACCAGTTACTACTAGCCGCTGTCACTGACTACTACCAGAGGTAGAATAGATATTTCCTCAATTCACTTATCCAAGTGGGAAAGATACACCGATTAGTCTACAAGAATATGAATTTGTTTTAGAACCAGTTGGTGGATCAAGTACATTTCAAACCCCTACACGAAACAGTAAACGTAAGAGTATTCCTCACCGTCGTTTGAGATTGAAGGGGAATCTTTTATGGTTACTACCCAAGATGATGATGAGCCTAAGAATATGTCTGAAGCTCTCTCATCCTCTACATGAGAAATTTGGATGAAATCAATGGAAGAAGAAATAGATTCCATGAAGAAAAACCAAGTGTGGACATTGGTTGATCTTCTGCCTATAAGAAAAGCAATTGGGAACAAGTGGGTTATAAAAATCAAATGGAAGGCAGATGGATCCATTGAGAGGTATAAAACTCGTCTAATGGCTAAAAGTTATACCCAGATTGAGGGTATAGATTATGAGGAAACCTTCTCTCTAGTAGTTAGGTCTGCCTCCATTCACTTAATTCTAGCGCTCATTTAGAACTAGAATTACATCAGATGGATGTAAAAACAGAATTTCTCAATGGAGAACTAGATGAAGAGATCTATATGGAACAACTTATAGGATTCATAGAAAATGGTGAAGAGAACAAATTGTGAAAGCTCCAAAGATCCATCTATAGATTGAAACAATCATCCAAATAGTGGTATATGAGGTTCCAATGATAAATTATTTTGTATGGTTTTACCATGGTTCAAGAAAACCACTGTGCATATGTCAAACGATCTGATGGATCAAAGAGACTTCTTACTTTGTCACAAGAATCTTACATCAAAAAAGTTCTTGAACGGTTCCAAATACAAGACTGCAAACCTATTGATACTCCTATAGCCAAGGGTGAAAGCCTGACCTAGGAGATGTGTCCCAAAGCACCAAAAGAGATAGATGACATGAAAATAGTTCCATATGCTAGTGTCGTAGGAAGCTTGATGTATGCCATATTATGTACAAGGCCAAATATTTGTTTTGGCGTGGGATTGGTAAGTCGTTATCAATCAAACCTTGGACAAGCTTATTGGAAGGCTGTCAAAAGGATCTTGAGATACGTGAAGGGTACTTCGAATTATTGTTTATGCTACCAAAGAATTGGTCTTAATCTGAAAGGATTTACCAGCATTGATTGGGGAGGTGACCCAAACAAGCGTAAATCAACTTCTGGATATGCATTCTTGCTAAATAGTGAGACTATTTCTTGGTGTAACAAGAAGCAAATGTGCATAGCATTATCAACTATGGAGGCTGAGTTTATGGCTTGCCCAGCAGTTATGCAAGAAGTAGTGTGGCTTAAGAGGTTCACGTTGAACTTGGGAGAGTCACAAATGTTGAGTAACCAGTGACAGTTATTGTAATAGTCAAGTAGCCATTGCCTATACCAAGGATCCAAAATATCATGGTAAGACAAAACACATAGACATTAAGTATAATTTTGTAAGAGATATGGTGACAAAGAAAGAAGTGATCACTGAACATATTTCTACGCATGAGATGGTTACAGATCCACTCACTAATCCAATTAATCCCTAGAGATGTATATTTGTCACATATAAAATCTCTAGGATTGCATAGAATCTGATGTATATCTTCTGTGTGTTGTCAAATAATCATTTATGTACTCATAGGATTGTCTATTTCAGTTTCCAATTCAATGAATGAAATGATTTCATGCACTTCAGTAGTGTTTAATCTTCATGATATACATGAATGAAACTATATATGAGTATGCTAGCACATATTATTGGCAATTGAAAGGTATGTCAACAGTTTGTTGAGATGGGCTCTCTTACATGAGCAATCGCCTTTGGTGCAGTGGGAGCATGCAGAGATGAGACGGTATGAGTTGGTTTAGTAATCATCGGGAATTAATATACTCATACAAGAGATGTCGCCTTAAGAATTGGTCAGGAATTAGTTCCTAATTCCTGTGACAATCATTAAGATGGGACTTCTTGAGTTGTATTAGTTATACAATTGAAGGTTAATATGACGTCGATATAGATTCCCACAATCCATATAACCTGTTTTTAGCGAGATTTGAAACCTCAATTACTACGTGCATTAAGTTCGAGGCTTCAGGTTAGTTACTAAGTGGTAACTAGACCAAGATCTGTACGATGTTTCTTTTGAATAAATACATACGCCCTTTTATGGGAAGTCACACCGTAGCATATTATTTATACTATGTGTGCTTTGTGACTATATAAGGAAGTAGATGATTGAATCCCTACTTCATCACTATGTGAGTCTTTGAAACAATAATAAGTCATGTTCAATGTTAGTTACTTTGGTGTGTCACCTAAAGATCACATAAGATTCCATCATATGGGACACAACCAAGAAAGCAGTTGACTTGACTTAGAAGATATTAGAGCAAATGGAAGACTGTTCACATCTAGCGCTACATGTATTTATTGGTCGACCGGTTATATAATCTTTGGGATTTAACATAACTTTATATATATGTTTGAGATTTTAAAGGTCAAATATAGCCTTAGAGGGATAAGGTATGTGTTGACTAATGTAAACTTTAATTGATCTAGGGTACTGCAAGACTCTATGTTCTTTTGAAGATAGTGGCTCTCATATCTTCCTTAACAGGTGCATGGTTTTGAGCTTCCACTTTTTATGTGCTTGCGAGTCTCACGACTTATTTGCTTGTATGGAGTTTTGATTATGGTTCTCGATTAATTCGTAGAGAGATAGCGATAGATATGATTCCGCCCATCTTGTGCGAGTGAAAGATGTTGGATATCGGGTTGGGTTGCCCATGATGGGCTGACCCTACCCAATTAGACAACTAAAAGCTCCCCACTAAGTTATATAAAAGCCCAGATAATTAGAGAACTAAACAATACATTCATTCAATTCTCATATACATAGAAACAGAAAGCCAAAGAACTTTGCTATTTTCTCTCTAATTGTCCATAATCACTCTAGCACTTAAGTTGTGGAAAAAACCTACAATCCCGTATTGTAGTTTGGGATTCCTTGCTAATATTAATGGAACAAGTTCAAAAAAAATTATACGGTTAATTATTCAGAATTAACAAAGAGGTTAGTTTTCTTTTATGATTTTTTACAAGTTTATGAAGAATCCATATTAGAATTAAAAATTTTCAGTCAATAAATTCTATGCAGAGAAAGAGAGAGAATTGGCTGAAGGCGAGGATAGGAAGGACCATCATTCACATAGATCCATAACCATGATCACAACAAAGGCAGAGCAGAAAAATAAAAAAGTCAGCAGAAGTGAAGAAAATTGTTGTTATTCATCTCTATTTCTTAAAAGTTCCATTCCATCAAAATTAGCTCCTACCTCCATCATATTTTCATTTTTGGTTCACTTCTCGAAAGCTGGATAGAGGACACTATATTATAGATAAAAATATTGCTCTTTTTATACTTGGGAGATGTGAATAATATAACATGAAATGTCAGCAGCATCAATACGATGAAAAAGATGTCCAGGAATTTAATGAAGAGTTTAAAAAAAAAAAAAAAGTGCCCTACACCGTGTGCACTTTCCAACTGTAGTCTTTCTTCTCTTTCAGAAAAGAAATCCACATAATGAACTGAACGACACCTCAAAGCTATTTAACTGACGTTTCAATTCAGTTTTCAAGTGGAGGCAATTTGGAGAAAAGAACAAAGAAAAGTTATCATATGGCATTGTAGCAGAAGAAATTGATAAACTTGGAACCACTAATCATGTTCATTGTTGATAGCAGTAGACAAATCAGTGCAGAGAAGGAAAACTACAAGATTTAAATGTGATTGTCAGAGTGTCAAATTTTTTTTAAGATGTTAGTGAATGTAGAATTTCATAAATTACCTAAGCAAGCATGTAATAAAACACTTACAGTACATAAAACCTTGCCATTGAAATTACAGACAAAAAATGCATTTTTATTTATCTTGTTTGTCACAACGTGAGAAAGATCCCGAAACCAGGCTTAGAACAACTAAGATGGATTGAAAACAGTAGGACCAAAACGTCAAAAGTACGAATTAGAAGCATTCCGCGTATCATAAAGGGGAAAGGAATAACTGCAACCAGATCACAGCATCTTACAAGTTTATGTGCCCATATTTTCACTAGGTATTCGAATGGATATCGCCAAGAAATGTTCCACTGTATCCCGGTACCAGTTTATGTAATTACCTTATTGTGGCATTACATGTGTGCATGCGCAAGTGAAAGAGCAAATGAAAGATTGCTCACCTAGGAATGTAAGCATATGGAGCTCTCAGGTGCTGTACTTAATAGGCTGTTACTACTTTGTGTGCGTCTCTGTGTGCATCTGAATGTGAACAAGAGTGTTTGTGTGTATATGGAAGTGTGCGTCAGGGGGAGAGAGAGAGAGAGAGAGAGAGAGACAGCACCAACATCAGAATATTTAGAGGCTGAAGATGCAAAATGATAATCAGGTGAAACCTTCCTCCCAACGGAAAATTGAGCAGAAATGAAATAAATAGGAAAAAACTCTAAGCTAACCCAAGAATGGAGCATAGTTATAAAAGAATCCATTTTACTGTAGACAATAGTTAAAAACGATAACAGAGGTTGGTTTTTCCTACTTCACACAGATAGCCAAGTTGTCTCAGTTGAAATCTCTCAGCCTTCTCTTTAAGATGTCCATTGATTTTTTCCGGCCACTCTGCTTCGTATTTCTGCTTGAAAGACTTCCAAAAAGTCCATCGGGTGAATCCTTGTACTTCTCGCAGATAGTAGATACCCTTTTATAGTCCAAAGCATTGTAGTTCTTCTCCCGAATGACAGGATTCATAAAGTTCTCAGGTTGGCTGCTTAAGAGAAGGTTTATTAATTGTCTGGCTTCTATCAAGCAATCCCGAAAACTGCCTTCCTTGTATATCTCACTCAATCCAGTACTAAGAAACCTCTCGTCTGCAAAAGATTCCAATACCTTCAGATCCTGATTAACGCCCATAACTGCATTAGCATTAAACCTCTTTACACTGTCACTGAGGAAAGTTGCCACAATTGAACTGGAAATATGCTCAAGAGCTCCACTCCCAACTTTATACAAAGCGTCCAGAGGTAAAATCTGCTGAGCAGTGGACAAAAGTGTATCAAGGTATATAACTACGTCATTTATGTACTCATGTGCATCATGAGGTACATCATCAGAAGTCCAATTTACATTTTCCGTAAGTGACATAAATTCATCCAGCTTGTTGCTTACCAAATTAAGCAGAGCTAGATAAGCAGCATCCCTTGAAGTTTTGAGAACAATCTTGGCTGTTAAACTACCTTGAGGCCGCTCAACTGATCGAACCGGGATCCCACATTGTTGAGCTGCATGTTGAAGGAAATAATCACAAGCCCTCTCAAGAACAGCTATATTTGCAGCAATCTGCATTGCCTGAGACACACCAGTAGTACTGCTGTGAATTGTGCTAAGTATGACTTCATTTAACACATCAATCAAGAGCTTGTCCAGATACTTTTTCACAAAGTCAAAGAAGTTTGTCTGGCTCCCATAGGACAAGTAGTTAACTGAGTCCTTGATGAACGATCGAACAATGCGACAGCAATCAGGTACCATGGAAGAAAAAGGAGCAATATAAGGGAAAGCTGGCATTATATCAGAGGCCTGAAGATGGAATAATAGGACATTTGCTTGGTAATCAGACTCCTTTCTCAGTACCGTTTGCTCGCTGGTGTCATTGAGTATTACATCTGTAATCTGTTGTCGACACTCTGCCAAAAGAAGCTCATGATATTTCTCACGACTACTGTTGAGGGTCTCAAGAATGGGGCTCACTTCATAACCATATTGTCTGAGGGTTGTCCCAAGAAGAGTCACATAATCCTTAACCAAAAGAAGATGGCTTGCTGTGTTCATTTGCAAGAACTGCTCCTCCAAGATTGCGGTCACTTTAGCAATGGCTGTGTCCCACATCGTCTCAAGCTGATTTGGTAACAGCAACCCACCAGCAGTTCTTAGGACCCGATCCTCAACAATGAAATAACCCGCAATTTGAGCCAAATATGTTTGATGGGATTCAAGGAAAGGTTGTGTTGAGGAGATTTGCAGATCTGAACTCAGTTGCAATAACCGATTCTTATAGTAATATTCACGGAATTGTTCCTGGATTCTAAGACAACTGTGAATATGGTATGCACGATAAAGAGGCGTAAGATCAAACTTTAGGATAGATTGTTCATTGATTTCCTCTATATCTAAGCTATAAGTAAAATCCCCAAGTCCAAGATTACTATGCTCCTCGGCTTTCCTTTGACGAGCTAGCATATCCTCATCCCTCTGGCGAGCTGATGCAGCATATCCTATAGCAGTTTGCCCAATATCCTTTGCGGTGCTTCTAACATGAACTAGCCATTCATTAACCTGACCACAAACCTTCTTCACAATGTGCGACTTTATTATTGGTATTCTCTTCTCGATCAGCCCCTTGACTGCCTTAACAGGGATATGCTCCAGATAACTTTTCTCAATCAGATCAACAGCCTTCAGCGCAGGGTAAAAGCGATCCTCGGAAATATGATTATTGCATTTCAGACAAAGTTCCAACACTTGGACGCAGTTTCTGGACATCTTAATTGCTTCAGTTACATTCTTTTTAATCGCATATGATTCAAGAAGCTCTTCGAGTTTCGAAAGTAGGGCGCTACCAACCTCTTGTAACCTAAAATTATCACTTGCAAGGTCACTTTTCAGGTCTTCAGCATCCACCAAAACAGCACGGAGCTCATCAACCGCGAGAATAAATTCCTCATAATGGAGCTTGCAAAGCTCCTCTATTTCAACTTCTTTCTTTTTGACAACATTCTTAAGCTGTTGCATTAAAGGATCGGGCTTCCTCATTTCAAAAGCATATCTAACCATAGGACCCAAATCCGCCCCATTACTAATCATGGTCGCGAGCACTGAGTCATCAGCCACATCCCCATTCTCTCCTACTGTTTTCCTCTTGGTTTTAGCACTCATGATTTATGCCAAATCCTGGATAAATCCAATATCAAGCAATTTAATACATCCATATTAAACTCTCATAGTTTGATTTCATTTTATTCCACCGAAATACTCAAAATAGAACTTGATAGGTTTACTGATTCATAAAAAATTTCTCTGGAGTATACTTAACTTATGCTTATAAAAAAATAAATACCATATACAAGTAGAAGACACAACAGTTATTAAACTACATATACATCTAAGCAAGAAAAATTGAAGATTTATACAATACCAGATTCAGCTTCTAAATTTAAAGGTTTCCTTCTTCAGCAAACGTGGTCAAATCTGTTGCATTATCCCAAGGTCCACCTCTGGCTGATGCTCTGTAAATATGTTAAACATAAATAATAGAGACTTGCACACTCAACCATTTAACAACATAAAAGGAAAAGTAAAGGCAAAACACCCCGTGGTTAGTCGAAGGTGTCAACAGCGTACCACAGTAATAATCTCGTAATCCTCTCGTGATTTTTCATATACACACATAATGGAAATGCTAAATTGTCCACATTGTCCTTTCATCTTCTCTTTTTCTTTTTCTATACTAAAACCCACTTCCAGGAAAAGCTTAAAGCAACCATTCTGGCAACAAATTTCAATAACATTCAAACAAAAACAACGATTGCTTCCTAAATTCCAATCAATTCAAAGGTGAAAAACAGATTTATGATAATCCAACAAAAATGGGTTTCTGATAAATAAATAAATAAAAAAAGAAAAAGAAAAAAAACCATCCAGAATCATAATATCAGTTTCACCAGTATATATATATATATATATATACACCATATGCCAAACAAGTATGAAAGCCAAACATGGGTAAAAAGCAGTACTGTGCACGAAACATTCACTAGTTCCGAAAAATGTCGGAACCATTTACCTGGGTGTAAACAGAGAACATAGGAAAGATTGTAAATTTGGGTTTCACTTACCTGAATGTGAAGTTCAAATGTTGCTTCACTTTCTTTGGCTTTTCTTTTTGCCTGAGGTTCTTGGAGCTTGCCTTTTCTTTTTTACTTTTTTTTGGCTTTTTCTTTCTCTTTTTTTTTTTGGGTTGAGTTTCGATGTAATTTAGGATGTGTTTGACAATAGAATATAAAATATTGTAGCTTCTAAAATTGAATTAAGTAAAGCGGCAAAAATATTCTGCCTTTGAAGAAAATGCTAAATGAAGCAATTATTTTATAAATATTATAAAATGGTCTCTTCTATGGGTTGAATGTTGTCCCAATATCTTTTGTCCCACGGTCTTTTGCTGCCCGCTCACTAACTTCTTTAATTATATTCTAATTTTCTTAATTCAACATTAGCAGTTAGAATTCTGCGATTGTTATTTTTTTTGCCCAACTTAGAAATATGGACAAAATATTCAATTTTTTTGCGAACTGAACATTATGATTTTTCTGTCCAAATGTTTAACAATGTTAGACACACAAAACAAAGTAATTTGAGGATTTAACTTTTGAAATTAAAACTTTAAAAGTTCGATCAAAAAAGTTGACAAACTTCAAATATCTACGCCCCCTTTAATTTATTTACCAATTTGTTAGGCAACCCTTCGAATTTAGAGTTCATAGCTTATCGCCAATTTAATAGTAAAATATTGGACTGAGGTTTTTGCTTTAATATTTTACTTGTAAATATTTTTGTGATATTAATCACTTAAAAATCGTTCAACAATGAAGACATAATTTGATTTGTTTTAAACAACTTTACAAGCCTCGATTGTAAATTTTTTACAATAGGTACATATTATTGAGTATGATAATGTGTTAATAGATTGAGTAGGCAAAAGTTTTTTCGTTGCAAAAGATATGTTGGTACAATTTTGTGTTATTAGTTGGCAAGTCACGCATTCTAAATTTATTCTCACGTGGAATTTCTCTTTTCCATCCCATTTGGGAAATAAGCCATGTTTATGGAGAAGGTGAAAGTCCCGATTGGGCCGCCCACTCTTTATTGAAGTTTTCAAGCAGCTGTTGCCTGTTGTGGCTGTTCATTGGGTTCAATTCAAATGAACTTTTACATACCAATATAGAATACTAGGTCTTGTTGGAGTAGCTATTTTTGTTGAGAGGAAAACTTCCAATTTGCATCATTTAATGACAAGGACGAAAAAGAAATTTTTTCGGGGAGATATGCTTGAGAAAGATCCCACAACTCAAGGATTGGAAAGTCTTTTTCCTTTTTTTTTTTTTTGTTTTTCATTTCCCATTATGAGAGTAAGTTTAGATAAAGATCACAAAAGTCAAAATGGAAGAGTCCTAAAATAAAATGAAGACTTTATTTGGCTCTTTTTCATCTAGACTTAAAAATGATAATCCTTATTACTCCAATTTACTAAATTCAACCATCACGGCTCATAGAAATAGATGAAGATTTAATTTTCTTGAAAAATAATTTTCTAATACCAAATTTATTTTTATAATTTCGAGTAATGTGAATTCTTTCAAGCAGAGGGTAGGTAGGGCACATCGAGCCCCTAAATTAGTCTTGTTCTTTTCATATATTGGCTTATCCTCCGGTGGTATCTTAGTTAGTTTGCAAATGCTAGCACATGCTGCGTGTGTGCACAATCTGTAATCAGATCCAAAAATATCTAATTGGATCTATATTTACTCTAGATGATTGCCGCAGTTTAACAAGATGAAGTAAAACAATTTCTTCTTTCAAAATTATCTCTCCCTGTTTTCTCTCTCAATCTTTTCATGTTATATAGAATATGTTTTATCATTGCCTAAATATAGTCCATTTTTCTTTCAGTCCAAGAACTGCCTAAGCTTCTTTCTCATCCATTAATGGCTTCCATGTCTTCTTCCTCTACCTCCATGGAACTTCTATTAAGGCTAAAACTGCTTCTTCAAAATCTAAGCAACCTTATTCAAGTAAAGGTGGGCTTCAAATATTGTCCTATGGAAAGATCAATACTGTTAAGGTAAAAATCTGGTGCTGCACTTCCGAGCTCCGACAAGGGCAGGGCTAACTGGTCCGGCCTATTTCCTGCAAAACAAGGACCCCTGGGGTTGTGCCCGGGGCCCCCTCCGAAGCTCGAGTCAGTTATGAATTCGGGAGCTCGGATAAGTGTAGAGAGTATTCTAGTAAGAATTGTGTACCTTTCCTGATGGTATTATGTTCTATTTATACTTACTCATGGCCAAGATTTGTGATAAGAATAGATCCCTAAGATCATGCTTCAAGAGCTTATCCTCATCCTAAGCTAAAATCCCTCGTGTTTATCCTTATCTAAAAGCTTATCAATACCTGCAAGATGCTCCGTCAGGTCCCTATACGAGACCTGAAGGATGTGGGTTCCTAGGCATCTAGACATTTAATTTCAGTTTACATGCAGAATCTATAAACAATAAACATCAGCCATATAATCCATGCCATGAACACATGTAATCATGCATAAACATCCCACCGAAATCAATAACAAGTGCTAATAAGTAAATAGTATGATTAATACCTTTTGTGTTGGCTTGTATACACAACACACACATGAGTTATGTCTGGAATATGGCTGAAAAATTCCTCCAAGCCGTAAGAAGTCCTCCAAGGCACGAGCACTCTCAATTTTCTCCCCTATTCCAACTCCCTTGCGAATGGCAATGAAAAATTGTGTGATTTTTTGTCTCTACCTTTCTTACTAACTATGGACGTGTATTGTATGTGTGTGTATGTAGAGTGTGGCGTGTAGAATGGTATAGATAGCCTATCTATTTATAGATGCTAGTTAGGTAATAAGGGTAGAGTGTCCTCGTTAGATTAGATAATTACCTCTTGATTTTCTTATCAATTATCTTGGAGATAATTCACATTATCTCTTAATTAATAAAATCAAGGTAATTATCTCTTCCAACAAACTCTATCCACACACCTACACAAGCCTTCCACATGCAGGAATATGCTTGGCACACACCATCTAGACATGCTACACAAGGACAAACATTCTTGTCCTAATGTCCTGGTCTTTTCAAATTGAGTTGCATGTTCCCAAAAAGGAAACCATACTCAATTTACATATACGTGCCAAAATAAGAAAGTCATAGTTCACCATAAAAGGAAAGTGGCTAGGAGAGGGACTCAAAGACAATTGTTGTAGCTTTAAAATAACCAAAATGTCCCTACTAGACACTAGCAATATTTGGACCATTTTAACCTTAATTCATTCCACTAAAGAGTTAGGGTTGCACTCCATGACAATTAATAAACTTTCTTAGGAGGTTTTATCTTTTCCCTACTAAGTAAAAATGACCGAAATGCCCTTCTATATTTTATCTGTAATTAAGAGCAGGGACTGCATTAGTACTATCATCCTGTCTTTGATTACAACTAAACCTTGGACCTTTATCGTTCCTATTGTAAGGCCCAACACGAAACCCCATATGCATTCATATCAGTTAATGCGTATTAATGTGCATTTGTCTCATTTAACGTGCATTTATGTGTTTTAAGTATCGTAGATATTAATTATCGTAGATATTAATTATGTGTTATCGATTTGCAAATGGAAACTAGACTAGTTAGGATGCAACTAAATGGCAAACTAGTAAACAAATATCCTACCTACCTTTTATTATCTAAAATAAAACAAAACATACATTCACACACACACAAGAGAGCTGGCCATCAAGAGAGAAAGGGAGGAGAGAAAGAAAGAAAGAAAGGAGAAGGAAGAAGAAGAAGAAGGAAGAATGAGAGGTTTCTAGTACCATGTCAAGCTTCATTCTCTATCATTTGTGCATCTTCAACACCATATTTGCATTCAATCACTTGTTTGAGGTAAGGGGCATTTTCTAAAGCTTTATAAAAGTCATATAATGCATGTTTATGAGTTCTATATACTTATTGAGCATGATCAAGGTATATATATGCTCATTTTGTGATTTCGAGCTTGGAATAATGATCAAGCGTTTCAAGAGTATGTTGTAGTACTTCCTTTTGCTTGAACTTGCTATTGTATGCTAGAATGATGCTTGAATGTGAGTTTCAAACATGGTTTGAAGTATGGTAGTAGTGTATGAATCTATAGGTGATAAACCTTAAAAATTTTCCTTGTATGTGTGTAGTTGTCAAGCTTGTGTGCTTTAATTGATTCAAGATTAGGATTGCACCTAGGTGATACTTTGAGCATGCTAAGATAGTTGGCTTGGAGTTGTAGTTCAAGGGAGATGGTATAAGTGCATGTGAGTTGTTAGAAGGGGAAAAGTTGGTGTTAGAACATGCAAAATTTGTAGTTAGCCTTGCATTGGTTGGGAGATGTCGGTTGAGGAGTTGGACGACTCGTCCGACTCACTCTTCCGACACTCTCTGGAAAAGCCGGTTGAAGTTCACTCGCCCGACTCCTCTGTTTTCCTTTCATGAATTTGACACTTTGTGTTGTTTTAAAGTGTGGTTGTGATGTCTAAATGCTAGCATGTTTCAATGAGTATTATATGGGTTATTTGTGACATTATAAGTGCATCTATAAATATTGTTCTTGCATTACACATAGTGTCACGCCCCGACCCGACCCCGCAAAAGGCCAAGCCCGGACCCGACACACTGACGGAGTCTCCTCTGTACCGTGGACGATTCGAAAATCCTACATTCAATATAATACTTGCGAAAACCACAATAAATGTTTGAAACAAGCCAACTTCCCTTTAGAAAACCTACATCTTTTCATTAACAACTTTTCAAACCAAAAATGTCATGCATACTACACAAGTATTTATGCCACTAAACAGTTAACCATTAGCATGCATTTCTTACTAGTCACATGAGTATAGCTTTACAACTTTACATCCTTCAAACTTTTACAACATAAGACCATTTAGGCCTCAAAATAGAAACTACATACAAGGCTATAAGCCTCAAAATAAAGCGTCAACCAAGCATTATACACATCAAGCATGGCCCGCACAAAGGATTGGCAACCAACCACCAGCTAAGCAAAGAAAGTGCTATCAAGGAAACACTTCCACTTGTTCATCCTCCTCAATTACCTCAATAGGATCCGGTTCAACTACTCCTGTAAAATATAGTATAGAAAGGAATGAGCAAAAACTATTGCTCAGCGAGGGCAAATGGTCTCAAGGACGGAGATGAGAGGAGAATGCAATGCAAATAATCAAGCAATTCATTCAATTATCATATAGAGATACAAGCAAAGCCAACAATAAAACAAGACAAGCATTAAAGCTATAAACATTCAATCAAAGGATACAATTCTCTTTCCACGAGCAACTTTCAATCATGAATTCGATGACGACGCACCAGCCCAAATCACCTTATAACTTCAGTTTGGAATACCCCGAAAGTATCCATCAATTCTACGACCCAAATCTCCCTGGGAGGCAATCCAAGCGAGAAAGGGACTAGGACACGGAGCTAGAGCAACCAACACTGGCAACCCGAGGCTACCCAGAGATGCCCATCACTCTGCCCCTGACTCTATGAATGCAATACAATATACAATGCAACAATCGAGCAATCGAGCAATCGAGCAATAAAGCCACACGTGGGAGAATAACAAAGTAGGTTACTCTCGCACGCATTAGCAACAATTGATAAACATTTCAATCAAAATCAACTCTAACAAGCATAATAAGTATTAACAAGCATTAACAAGCATTCTATAAGCAAAATTCTATGAAAACCAACAAAAACACAAAATGACCCCAACTTTCCAAACGCTACTACTTTCAAACGAGCCACGAGTTTTGGAAACCGACTTCACCAATCCTTCTAGGTGACCATAAGGCACGTCGAAAGACCCCGAAACCCTACTTTACCGTAGAATTCACGCAAAGCCCCGATTTTGTCCTTTGCTCGTTTGAACTATAACTACATTAACCAAACACCCAACCAACACCATAACCACACCAAAAGTGCTTCCGTGGCCTCCCGAGACAATGCCATCATGCAAAACGAGAAAACGCTAAACTCGACCTAAACGGCCCCAACTTTCACCAAGGCTTTTTTTCTCGTTTTTCCATTACACAATCCAAACAAACCATGCATTTAGGCATTCTAGCATATCTAGCATCTTTTCACATCAACAGAACGCATAACGGAGCAACTTCATCGAAACGGGGGTTTACTATTCATAATTTACTATTCAACTATCAATTTAAATTGCAATCTCGATATTCAACCGCAGAAAATGCTAAAAAGCTATAAATACACGTTTTACAATTGTCAAGGAACATTCTTTAAGTATCAAAATGATTAAAACAACAAACTACAGATAAAATCCAAAAATTATAAAGTTGATACATATAACATTCAAATGCGCAAATAACGTGCTTCCCTCACCTTAGACACTCCTAGTCGTTAGGAAAACCAAGCTGGATGCCTCAGAAACAACCCCGTGTAAGCTCACGCGAAGATTGAAAGTTTGAAAGTTAAATTTTTTTTTTCCTCTCAAGTTTCGGCCAGCTCCTACTGTTTTTCAGCTTTGTTTTTTTTTTATTTTTTATTTTGCAATGTTTTAAGCTTAATAATAGATGACAAGCCTTGGTCAATGGTCAAGCCCTTGGTCAACTAACTTAAGTTGGTCAATTTAGCCTATTTTTATGCATTTTAAAGCTATAATAACCAACACAAAATTAATTCTAGTTAACAACAAATAAAATATTAAATTTAAGACACCAAAATACTAGTTTTCACTATTTGTTGAGGACTAGAAAACACCCTCTAACTATCGCTCTCGAAATGCAATGCACTTTGCGACAATAAAGAAGTAACAATTAGATTCCAAGGAATTTAAGAAAACATAATTTTCAGAATAATAAACAAGAAAAATTCACATTCCGGGCTTGGGTATTACACCTTCTCCCCCTTAAAACAATTGCGTCCACGCAATTCTTACCTGGTCGACAAACAACTCCGGATACTGACTCCGAACCTGGTCCTCTCTTTCCCAAGTCGCTTCCTCAAACCCATGATGATTCCACAGAACTTTTACCAACGGAATACTCTTCCTGTGAAGTTCTTGAACTTTCCAATCCACAATTCGAATCGGTTTCTCCTCATAAGTTAACTTTTCCTCAATCTGCAAAGACTCTGGTTCAAGTACATGTGAAGGATCTGGATGGTATTTCCTCAACATTGACACGTAGAACACATCATGCAGTCTCGACAAGCTAGGAGACAAAGCTAACCGATAAGCCAAAGGACCCACCTTTTCGGTGATCTCATACGGACCCACATACATGGGAATAAGTTTCCTGCTCTTACCGTGCCGAATCAATCCCTTTCGAGGAGAAATCTTAAGAAATACCCAATCTCCCAAATCAAACTGAAGATCCCGACGGTGCTTATCCGCATAACTCTTCTGACGACTCTGAGCTGTAAGCATACGCTGGCGAATGAGGTGAACATTATCTACCATCTTAATCATCTCAGGTAACACAGTCGGATCAACTGCTCTCATCTCTCCAACCTCTTCCCAATACAATGGGGATTTGCATTTACGACCGTACAACGCCTCGTAGGGAGCTATACCTATAGTAGATTGATAACTATTATTGTAGGCGAACTCCGCTAAAGGTAAAAACTTCTCCCAATTCTTCCCAAAGTCTAACACACATACCCGAAGTATGTCTTCCAAGATCCTGATAGTTCTCTCAGACTGGCCATCAGTTTGTGGATAGTATGTAGTACTGAAGCTCAATTTAGTTCCCATGGCCTCTTGCAACTTTTGCCAAAAATAAGATCTGAATCTGGGATCTCTATCTGACACTATATTCTGTGGCACACCATGAAGTCTCACAATATTAGCAACATAAAGCTCAACTAGTTTATCAAAGCTATCCTGTTTGTTCACAGGAATAAAATGTGAAACTTTAGTCAATCGGTCCACAACAACCCACACAGAATCACATCTTCTCGGAGATCTAGGAAGATCGGTCACAAGATCCATTGTTATATGCACCCACTTTCATTGCGGAATCGACAACGGTTGCAGAAGCCCGACTGGCCTCTGATGCTCAACTTTAACCCTCTGACAAGTTAAACACCTGGATACATACCCAGCAATCTCCCTCTTCATATTGTTCCACCAGAAGTGCTGTTTCAAATCTCTATACATTTTAGTACTGCCCGAGTGAATCGTATATCTAGAATTATGTGCCTCGGACAGAATCTCATTCTTCAAAGTCGGATCGCCAGGAACACACACTCTGTCCCTGAATCTGAAGATACCATCTACATGTAATTTAAACTCCGACTTTCCCCCTTTTGCTTTTTCTTGGATCTTCAAGATGTGAGGATCAGTCTTCTGAGCCTCTCTGATTTGTGCTAGCAATCTTGACTGAATTTGTAAGCTAGCAAATCGAATCCCTACCTTAGTAGCTTCCGGCTTCCATGAACAAATTTCCTCCAAAGTTTCCCAATCCTTGATAATTAAACTTGCTACAGTAGCCTTTCAGCTCAAAGCATCTACAACAACATTGGCCTTACCTGGCACGTAGTTTATAGAACAGTTGTAACCACTTAAGAGCTCTAACCATCTTCGCTGCCTCATATTCAAATCTTTTTGTGAAAATATATATTTGAGACTCTTGTGGTCAGTGAAAATTTCAAATCTGCTACCCCACAAGTAATGACGCCACTTCTTTAAAGCAAACACAACTGCAGCTAACTCAAGATCATGTGTAGGATAATTGACTTCATATGGTTTCAACTTCCTAGAAGCATAGGCAATCACCTTACCATTCTGCATTAAAACACAGCCCAATCCTTCTTTAGATGCATCACTGTAGACAACAAAGTTTTCTGTACCCTCAGGTAAAGCTAGTATAAGAGCTGTAGTTAGTCTCTTCTTCAATTCTTGGAAACTGGATTCACATTTAGCATCCCAATTGTAAGTAACTTTCTTTCGAGTCAACTGGCTTAAAGGTTCAGAAATTTTGGAAAAGTCTTTAACAAACCTCCGATAGTAACCTGCCAACCCCAGAAAACTCCGAATCTCTGACACTGTTTCAGGTCTCTTCCAAGACAAAACAACTTCAATCTTAGCTGGGTCTACTGAAATTCCTTGATTTGAAATGATATGGCCCAGAAATGATATATGATTCAACCAGAATTTGCACTTGCTGAATTTAGCAAAAAACTTGTTTTCTTGCAAAGTCTGTAGCACAATCTTCAAATGTTGTTCATGTTCAGCCTCATTCTTAGAATATACTAAAATGTCGTCAATAAAGATTACGACAAACTGATCAAGATAAGGTCGAAAAACCCTCTGCATTAAGTCCATGAATGCGGTTGGTGCATTCGTCAATCCAAACGGTAACACAACAAATTCATAGTGGCCATCTCTAGTCTTGAATGCCGTCTTAGGTATATCATCACTCCGAATCCTGAGTTGATAGTAACCCTGCCTCAAATCAAATTTAGAGTAAACACTCGCACCCTGCAACTGGTCAAACAATTCTTCAATCAACGGCAAGGGGTATTTGTTCTTAATCGTGACTTGATTAAGTCCCCTGTAATCAATACATAACCGTAGCGTGCCGTCTTTCTTTCTCACAAACAACACAGGCGCACCCCACGACGAAGAACTAGGTTGTATAAACCCTTTCTCAAGCAAGTTCTGAAGCTGAATTTTCAATTCTTGAAGTTCAGCCGATGCCATTCTTTAAGGACTTCTAGAAATTGGCGCAGTGCCTGGCACAAGATCAATCACAAACTCAATCTCCCTATCCGGTGGTAAACCCGATAATTCCTCGGGAAATACACTAGGGAAGTCTTTAACAATTGGAACCTCATTCAAATTCAACTTATCAGTAGGCTGATTGATCAAATAAGCTAGGTAAGCTTCACAACCTTTACTCAACAACTTAGAAGCTTTGATTGATGATAAAAGATGTATTCGTGCAGCCTTGCAGTTCCCAACAATCTCTAGTACCGGTAGGTCAGGAATCTGAAGATAAACAATTTTTGTTCTACAATCCAACTGAGCATAGTACTTCCCCAACCAGTCCATTCCCAAAATGATTTCAAAGTCACGAAAGGGCAGTATAATTAAATCAGCAGGAAAATTATGGTTCTCAATGCATATCACAAGATTTGCAAATACACTCAGTAACAAATTTCGCACCCAAAGGCGTACTAACTTCAACTTCATGCGGCAGTTTATCAATGCAAACATTCACAGATCGTGCATATGCAGGAGTTATAAACGAATGTGTAGCTCCGGGATCAATCAAAACTTTAACTGGCTGAGTATTGAGAAGAAAGGTACCTTCTACTATTGCAGTAGTATCGGGCAGGTCCTCCGCATCTAGTGCAAAGACCCTAGCTTGTACCCTTTGTGTTGGACCTGCACCTGCAGCCCTATTCTGCACACCTTGGCCTCCAGTACGGCCCTGAACATTCTTATACTTAGGGCAATCTTTTACCCTATGCTCATCACTCCCACAACCAGTGCATTTACCACTCTTCCTCCAGCAATTAGCCTCAACGTGCCCCGATCGATGCTGATTTTGTCTTATAACAGTGTTTCCCGTAGGTGCGGGAGCTCTGGCAGTGTTAGGAACTGTACCTCCCTGCTGGGGTCTAGTCGCAGCTGGCCTCCCCTGAATCTGATACTGTGGCTGATGCGGACGTTGCTGAGGAGCCTGAACAAAAGTCTGATACTGCCTCGGCTGACTCTGGCTGCTCTGGCCCAAATACTGTTTCTTACTCGGCTGGCTACTCTCAGCTATCATCTCTGCCTTCCGTTTCTCAAACTTCGAGGCTGCTTGGAATGCCTCGGGAAAAGTAGTATAAGTCTGCCCAGTCAAATGCAGCTGTATATCCATTCTCAGACCATGAACAAACCTATGAATCATCCTCCTAGCTGGCCGCACTAGCTCAGGCATATACCTCGACAGGCTGACAAACCTAGCCTCATACTGTGCAACAGTCATGTTTCCCTGCTTCAGGGCCACAAACTCATCTTCCTGCCTTTCCCTAGCCATCTCGGGAATATACTTGTCCCGAAACTCACTCACAAAATCATCCTACAAATGCGGAACATCCTCACAGTCCCACCCTAACCTGACAGTGTTCTATCACTGTTCTGCATCGCCCTCAAATAGGAATGCCGCATAATCTATTCTTGCCTCATCAGTGTACCTCAAAGCAGCGAAAATTTTCTCAACACGGTTAATCCATCTCTCGACTGCCTCATCATCCGGCTCTCCAAAGAACTTACCCGGCTCGTGCCTCAGGAATTTCTCCAACTGATTATTCTCAGCCTTATACCCCTGTCCACCAAGATTAGCTTGATTTCCTTGGGGATTATTATTCCTGTCCTGCCTCTGCTCATGCAGTACCTGTGTAATCCGGTCAACTGCAGTGGTCATAATAGCCATAAACTGTTTAGGCAACGGTTGCTGACCCTGTTATGCTGCCTCTTCATCTGCCCCTTGACCTTGAGTACTACGACGTGGCGGCATAGTAACAACTCACAATAGCTGGCAGCATATAAAAACAGTTTATAGATAGAAATATAGCACATAAGATTAGATAACACTCAAGTCAATAACAATCAAATATCCTATCACACAATTCACATAACACAAGATTGACATGCCAAACTAATTCACTTAACACATAAGCACCCAAGTTCACATAGTCATACTATAACATTTTCTCTTAACAATCACACAATAACACTTTATCATTTTAGACCTTTACCCCACAGATCGAGAAACATATCCTGGCTCATGCAATACTATCATGCTCTGATACCACCTAAAGATGTCATGCCTCAACTCGACCCCGCAAAAGGCCAAGCCCGGACCCGACACACGGACGGAGTCTCCTCTGTACCGTGGACGATCTGAAAACCCTACATTCAATATAATACTTGCGAAAACCACAATAAACGTTTGAAACAAGCCAACTTCCCTTTAGAAAACCTACATCTTTTCATTAACAACTTTTCAAACCAAAAATGTCATGCATACTACACAAGTATTTATGCCACTAAACAGTTAACCATTAGCATGCATTTCTTACTAGTCACATGAGTATAGCTTTACAACTTTACATCCTTCAAACTTTTACAACATAAGACCATTTAGGCCTCAAAATAGAAACTACATACAAGGCTACAAGCCTCAAAATAAAGCGTCAACCAAGCATTATACACATCAAGCATGGCCCGCACAAAGGATTGGCAACCAACCACCAGCTAAGCAAAGAAAGTGCTATCAAGGAAACACTTCCACTTGTTCCTCCTCCTCAATTACCTCAATAGGATCCGGTTCAACTACTCCTGTAAAATATAGTATAGAAAGGAATGAGCAAAAACTATTGCTCAGCGAGGGCAAATGGTCTCAAGGACGGAGATGAGAGGAGAATGCAATGCAAATAATCAAGCAATTCATTCAATTATCATATAGAGATACAAGCAAAACCAACAATAAAACAAGACAAGCATTAAAGCTATAAACATTCAATCAAAGGATACAATTCTCTTTCCACGAGCAACTTTCAATCACGAATTCGATGACGACGCACCAGCCCAAATCACCTTATAACTTCAGTTTGGAATACCCCGAAAGTATCCATCAATTCTACGACCCAAATCTCCTTGGGAGGCAATCCAAGCGAGAAAGGGACTAGGACACGGAGCTAGAGCAACCAACACTGGCAACCCGAGGCTACCCAGAGAGGCCCATCACTCCGCCTCTGACTCTATGAATGCAATACAATATACAATGCAACAATCGAGCAATCGAGCAATCGAGCAATAAAGCCACACGTGGGAGAATAACAAAGTAGGTTACTCTCGCACGCATTAGCAACAATTGATAAACATTTCAATCAAAATCAACTCTAACAAGCATAATAAGTATTAACAAGCATTAACAAGCATTCTACAAGCAAAATTCTATGAAAACCAACAAAAACACAAAATGACCCTAACTTTCCAAACGCTACTACTTTCAAACGAGCCACGAGTTTTGGAAACCGACTTCACTAATCCTTCTAGGTCACCATAAGGCACGTCTAAAGATCCCGAAACCCTACTTTACCATAGAATTCACGCAAAGCCCCGATTTTGTCCTTTGCTCATTTGAACTATAACTACATTAACCAAACACCCAACCAACACCATAACCACACCAAAAGTGCTTCCGTGGCCTCCCGAGACAATGCCATCACGCAAAAGGAGAAAACGCTAAACTCGACCTAAACGGCCCCAACTTTCACCAAGGCTTTTTTTCTTGTTTTTCCATTACACAATCCAAACAAACCCTGCATTTAGGCATTCTAGAATATCTAGCATCTTTTCACATCAACAAAACGCAGAACGGAGCAACTTCATTGAAACGGGAATTTACTATTCATAATTTACTATTCAACTATCAATTTAAATTGCAATCTCGATATTCAACCGCATAAAATGCTAAAAAGCTATAAGTACACATTCTACAATTGTCAAGGAACATTCTTTAAGCATCAAAATGATTAAAACAACAAATGACAGATAAAACTCAAAAATTATAAAGTTGATACATATAACATTCAAATGCGCAAATAACGTGCTTCCTTCACCTTAGAAACTCCTAGTCGTTAGGAAAACCACGCTGGATGCCTCAGAAACAACCCCGTGCAAGCTCACGCGAAGATTGGAAGTTTGAAAGTTGAATTTTTTTTTCCTCTCAAGTTTCGGCCAGCTCCTGCTGTTTTTCAGCTTTGTTTTTATTTTATTTTATTTTGCAATGTGTTAAGCTTAATAATAGACGACAAGCCTTGGTCAATGGTCAAGCCCTTGGTCAACTAACTTAAGTTGGTCAATTTAGCCTATTTTTATGCATTTTAAAGCTATAATAACCAACACAAAATTAATTCTAGTTAACAACAAATAAAATATTAAATTTAAGACACCAAAATACTAGTTTTCACTATTTGTTGAGGACTAGAAAACACCCTTTAACTATCGCTCTCGAAATGCAATGCACTTTGCGACAATAAAGAAGTAACAATTAGATTCTAAGGAATTTAAGAAAACATAATTTTCAGAATAATAAACAAGAAAAATTCACATTCCAGGCTTGGGTATTACACATAGGGTCGTGTTGAATAAGGTTTACTCGATGAGTCCTGAATCTCTTATGTACTTACATGTCATCACTACATGTTAAGTGCTTATATGACGGAGGGAACCTACTTTGTTGCCTTCCATATGTGTTCTAAATGCAAATGTATACACGACAAGGTTGCAACCTTTTGGCATGGTAGTGTTCGTTTCCTCTGGGCGGCATTGGTTTGCTAGGTACGGTCTCGACTACCTTGGTATAATTCTTTCTCTTGCTAGGGCTCTGCCACCTTGGGAGAATTCCCTCGCTGGGGTCTTTGCCACCTTGGGAGAGTGGATCATAGGATTAGGGTACATCTAGAGTACCCCACTCAGAGTGATAAGGGAAAGATGCTGACAAATGATTCAAGACTGACCATCTCCATCAAATGCAAATGTAAATGTATCATTTTCTATGTGGTTGGTTAATTTCCGTTTCTTATTAAATGCTCTAGATCATGTGTTACCTACTCATAAGTGTGTTCATATATGCATGGCATGGTTTTCTCTAAATGTTTTCTAAATGACAAAATGTTTTCGAAAATTCCCTTCCCAGTTCTCCTTCACTGAGCTAAGTTTAGCTCAGCTCTTTTCCTGACTATAACAGGTAAGGTTGAGCCCGAGCCAACTCCACAAGTTGATACAGAAGTTCCCTTATGTGACGAGTATGATTTCTGCCTTATGTGATCTATATACTTGCTGTTGAAGATGTAACCCTTGTAGTAGGATAGTGTGTTATATATTTGAACAACTTGATGTAGTGTATTAATCTTTTGGACATTTGGCTATGTAACTAATTTAGTCTATTATTCTTTTGAGGCCTAGGTGTTGTTATTGGACATGTATTATGTAAGAATAGAAGGACCTAGGTCTTGTGTGTATGTAATAGGTTGATGTAACCTTGAAATGCCAAGGACTTGGGCAGTTTTTGGAATTTCTTGTGGAATATTAATGAATGTTTAGGTTGTTATTGATGATCTTACAGGTGTTAAGTGATATAACCATTACATCCGGCCTTAGCCTAGGCAGGGGTTGGGGTCAGGACGTGATACCCCTTAGGTGGTATCAGAGCTTTTGTTAGCGTAGGCCGGGTTTTGAACCATGGTTCGTGGGTAGGTGTCTTAACATGAATGTGAAACCCCTTATTTCATCTATACGTGAAAATTGCGTGTTTTGACTTGTATATGTGTTATCTGAGTTAAAACGTGCAAATTCTATGATTTATACTCCTATTACATGCTATGTGAGTGTTCATGAATGTTTCATAAAAATTGGCATTGAAAATTTTATCGTCGAGTTTTGTGAATAGTATTTTTGAAACACGTCCACTAAAATTTTGAAACTGGTCTTTTTAGTGTTTGAAAACCTAGTCCTCGGATATTAATAAACCCATGTTTGATTAAAATGGATTTTAAATAGGATTAGGAATTTTAAAGGTTTTTACACATTTTTTTGCAAAAATTGAGTTTTATAGCTATTTGTATGTATATGTATGCATATGAAGAAGTTGTCACCTATTCTTGAACTACTAAATATAGTATATATGATAAATATATATGTAAGTATGCAAAATAGTCTAAAATACAATTAAAAGACTAGAAAATACAATTAAAGGACTAAAATTGGCAACTTTGACTTGGCTTTAGTTATTTGACTTTGCATATATATATATAATACATACAATACATCATATAACAAAGCTCAACACACCTCCAATTCTCACCTACATGGCCGAAACCCCATAGACCAAAAAAAAGAGAGTTTTTCAACTATTTGTCAAAGCAAATTTTCTTGAGAAAACTCATTTGAAAATCAACTCTCTTCATCCAAAGTTAGATTTTGCTTGTTGGGCATCCATTGCACACATTTCTAACTTCATTTGGCATAAAAGGTGAGAGAAAAATTCTAGATCTAAGAATGCTATTCTTTGTCAATTTTATATAATTGTATTTTTATCCGATATTTTGTTGAATTGTCTTTAGATTATTGCTCAGTAGTTACCAAGGATCGTTTATATGTATTTATAGCTGTTTTGATCGGTAGTAGCATATATTTCTATTTTCTGGGTATTAAAGTTGAGTTATTGGTTCATTGTTGAATAATTATTGTTGTGGTGGTTGGAATTGATTGGTTGTTGCTTCTAAAAGTTTGTTAATTATGAGGTAGTAATGTTGTAATGCTGAATTTTTTATTGGGATGTCGTAGCAAAAGTCCAGAAATTTCAGCCTAGGTGCATTGCCAAATTTGGGTTGTTGGACATGATTGGGATGACTTTTGGTTGGTTTCCGATGGAACTAATGTAGTTGCATGTGTGGTGGAGTGATATGAAGTGGTTTGGAGGTTATTGGATTAGTGGAATGTAAGTTATGAATTTTAGAAGTTTGTGTAGTCTTTCTTTAAAATGTTGAAATGTTGTCTTTGGTTGTTGGGTAATGTTTGTGTAGTTGTTTCTTGAGTAATTGGAAGGTAGGTTCGGGGTTGAATACATGTTTAAATGTATGGTAAGTTGGATGACCTACTTTGTCATCTAACTTAGTTGTTTTAGTTGTTAATTGATGTTATGTGATTGGGATGTTATTAACTGATTGATGATTGATGATGATCTGGAGGATAACCTAATTTTTTGTCTTTCCAGAATATGAGATGTTTATGATTATTATTGAGTCTTGATAGTGTGTGCCACCTCTCAGGTAGCGTCAGGCTATCGGATTGATAACGACATGACTATCATAGACTACCCCCAGCTCGCATGGGCGGAGATGCCATGGAGGGAGGGGCTAGATGAGGTACCTCGATTATGTATTATGGGAGTTATAAGAAGATGGTTGAGATCGTGATGACGTATGGAGCTACACCAGCTGTAATACCCGAGCTCGGAACGTGAAATTTTTCTGTTTCTTTTTCTGGAAATTATATTTTTCTTAATTTCCTTGATATTTAAATGTTATTTGTTTATCATCGCAAAGTGCATTACATATCGAGAGTGTCAGTTAGGAAATGATTTATAGTCCTCAGCAAATATTAAAAATAGTATTTTGGAGTTTTAGTATTTTAGTAGTTTAGTATTTAGTTGTTAGTTTATTAGACTAGTAGTTTTATGCTTTATTTTAGGTTAAAAATGCCAAAGTAGCTAGATTTGACCAAGCCAAAGACCATTGACCTTTGACCATTTAAGTTGTCATCTTTTAAAAGCATATAATAGCATAATAAAACAAAGAAAAGCTGGAAAAAAAGAGAGGGAGGCCGAGAGCTTCAAGGAAAAGAAAAAAAAACATTTTCAACTTCAAATCTTCAAATCTTCGCGAGGGCTTGCACGGGGTTGTTTTCGAGGCTTCCAACGTGGTTTTCCTAGCATCTAGTAGCATCTAAGGTGAGGGTTGTATTGTTATTTGTGCATTTGAAATTATTGTATCTAAACTTTAATTTTTGTGATTTAGTCGTAGATTGTTATTTTATCCTTTTTGTTGCTTAAAGAATGTTCCTTGATGATGGTAGAACATGTATTTGTAGCTTTTGTAGCATTTTCTACGGTTAAATATAGCAATTACAATTTAAAATGCGAATAGAATAGTAAAATATGAATAGTAAACCCCTGTTTCGTAAAAGTTGCTCTGTTTTGCATTCTGTTGATGTGAAAAGATGCTAGATATGCTAGAATGCTTAAATGCATGATTTGTTTGGGTTGTATAAAGGAAAACCGGGGAAAAATGGCTTTGTACATGTTGGGGTCGTTCCGGTCGAGTTTGGAAATTCCTCGTTTTGTGTGAAGGCATTGCCGAGGTATGTCATGGAAGCACTTTTGGTGCAGTTGTGACATTGGTTGGGTGATCGGTTGAGGTAGCTATAGTTCAAACGAGCAAAGGGAAAAATCGGGGCTTTGCGAGAATTCTAGGGTAAAGTAGGGTTTTGTGGTCTTTAGACGTGCCTTATGGTGTCCTAGGAGGAGTGGTGAAGTCGGTTTCCAAAACTCGTAGCTCGTTTGGTAGTAGTATCATTTTGGAAGTTGGGGTCGTTGTGTTGTTTTGTTGGGTTTTAGCATGTTTTGGCTTTTAGAATGTTATTGTTGCTTGGTGTTGCTTATTGTGCTTATTATAGTTGATTGTGGTTGAAATGTATATCAACTGTTGCTATTGCGTGCGAGAGTAACCTACTTTGTTATTCTCCCACGTGTGGCTCTATCGTTCGATTGTTGCATTGTATATTGTATTGCATCCATAGAGTCAGAGGCGGTGTGATGGGCCTCTCTGGGTAGCCTTGGGTTGCCAGGGTTGATTGTTCTAGCTCGTGTCCTATTCCCTTTCTTGCTTGGGTTGCCACCTAGGGAGATTTGGGTCATAGAATTGAATGGATACTTTCAGGGTATTCCAAACTGAAGTTATAAGGTGGTTGGGCCGGCGCGTCGTCATCGGATTCGTGAATTGAAGTTGCTCGTGGAAAGTGAATTGTATCCTTTATTTGAATGGTTATAGCCTTAATGCCTGTCTTGATTTATTGTTGGCTTAGCTTGTATCTCTATATGTTAATTGACTGATCTACTTGACTATTTGCATTGCATTCTCCTCTCACCTCCGTCCTTGAGACTAATTAACCCTCGCTAAGCAATAGTTTTTGCTCATCCCTTTTTATACTATATTTTACAGGAGTAGTTGAGGCTGATCCTTTTGAGGTGGTTGATGAAGAGGAGGAGCAAGTGGAGGTGTTTCCTTGATAGCACTTTCTTTTCTTAGCTGGTGGTTGGTTGTCAGTCTTTTGTGTGGGCCGTGCTTGATGTGTATATTGCTTGGTTGTCGCTTCATTTTGAGGCTTGTAGCCTTGTATGTAGTTTCTATTTTGAGGCCTCTACGGTCTTATATTGTAAAAGGTGAAAGGTTGTAAAGTTGTAAAGATGTACTCTCGTGACTAGTAAAGAACTGCATGCTAATAGTTTTACTGCTTAGTGGCATAAGTACCTGGGTAGTATGCATGTCATTTTGGGTTGCAAAGTTGGATAATGAGAAGATGTATGTTTCTAAAAGAAAGTTGACTTGTTTCAAATGATTATTGTGGTTTTCGCGAATATTATGTTGAATGTAGGGTTTTCGGATCATCCACAGTACAGAGGAGACTCCGTCCGTGTGTCAGGACTGGACTTGGCCTTTTGCAGGGTCGGGTCGGGGCGTGACATCTTAGGTGGTATCAGAGCATGATAGTATTGCATGAGCCGGGATATATTTCTCGGTCTGTGACGCCCGAGATTTAGCCGTGCATTTAATTACTGTTGCATCCTTGTTTACGCATTTCCTTCTGTGCATTATTAACTGCTTTCTTGAGTTACTATTCACTCCATTTTTAAACTGCCTTCTATTAGCTAATTAGCATTTTTATTAAATCATATTAATTGTAAAAGTAGTGGGAAAAATGTGCATTTGAGCTAAAGGCATTAGGAGAGCTCGTTTAGAAAATGACTTTTGTAGTTGAATGAATAGTATTACGTAACTAACTTAGGTAATTAATTAGCTAGCATATATTTTACCATCTAAGCTCGTTTTAAGCTCAATAAGCGCATTATATTAGATCACTTAAGCACCCAAATGACCCCACCTCAACTTAGCCCTTTTATATATCATTTAAACTCTCAAAATGCAAAAGAAAAAAAAAAGCTGAATAGGAGCAGGAGCAAACCCGACAGCAGCATTAGGAGGAAAGGAGGATATTTTGCTCACCAACACTTCAATCCAAGCCCTTGCAAGCTAGGTACAAGTAGTTTAGAGTGTCCTCTAGCCTTCCCCTAGCTTTCACGTGCATTAGGTGAGGGATTTACACATTTATTTTCCATTTTCTAAATGTTATAACTTTCTTGATTTGGTGGATTTGCTAACAAATGGATATGGAATGCTCATATATGATAATGTATGCTATATACAAGTGCTAGAGAACATATTTGAGTCATCGTTTCGCAATTTAAACGGTTAGAATCGTTAGTTTGATTTTTAGGGTGAATAGTGATGTTTTTCTAGGGTTTTGCGTAATTGCTCGAATTAGCTTGATTTAATGCTTCTAATAGATGCCTTAGGTGCTAGTGAAGGTAACCTAATAGCCCCGTGCACTTGCATTGCCCTTAAATCGCCTAAAATGGAAAATAGCCGACTTTAATTTGGGACTTTCGGGGTTAATGCGAATCCGGGTGTATTCGGGCTTCAATTCTAGTATCCTTAGGCTACCTAGGTGCTATAGAAGCCTTGAAATCCCTTGTTTGAAGCCCGGACAATGTATGTGTAGTTTAAAGCCATAAGAGGGAACTTGGGGCTTTCGGGGTAATCGCGGGAATTTGAATGAGTTAGAGGGTTGAGAGGGTACCTTGAGGGTTAGTTAGAAGGTTGGGAGAGTTTCTTTTGAAAATGAAATCATTAACCTTGGTTTGGAAGAGAAATAGTTCGAAAAACAAAGGGGTTTTGGTGCAATTTAGGTTGTCTCACACTTCTAAACCCATGTCATGACTTCTTGAGTGTTTATAAGTGATTTTAAGTTGATTTGGAGCCTTTGGTATGATTCTAAACTTATCTTGCTAATGTCTCTTTGTAAAACTGCATATTTGCTTATATAATTGTTCTATTCTAATTGCATCGATGTCAACCTACTTTGTTGATCCTCATATGTGTTAATGCTTATATTATTGCTATTAACTTGCCATCGTTAAGTGCATTGCATAGTGGTTGCGCAACCATAGTGTCATGGGCGGATGTGTTGAATATCGGCTGGGCGGCAGAGGGCTTGCCGGTGGATATTCAAACTCCGTGCCCTATTCCCTCATTCGCCTGGTCCAGAGATTGCCAGGGGATGTTGGGTCGTAGGATTATCGGGGTACATCCGGAGTACACCCACTGGAGTGTTTGGGGATTATGCTGGCTTAACGTGATCGTGCTCGTGGTTCGTGGATCGTGATTGAAGACCAGTGAAGATTGGTGTATAGGGGATTGAGTGAAATGTATCCTTTTAAATGTGTGGTTATTTAAGTTATCATTGTTTCTTTAATTGTCTAAGTGATATTGTTGTATAACTGTATTATCTGTTGCATTGCACGCCCCGGAACTATATCCCTCACTGGGCAACAGTGGTTGCTCATACCTCGATATCTGTTTCAGGAGACGCTGAGGGTGATCCCCAGCTTGTTGAGTTAGTTGAGGAAGAAGAAGTTCAGACTGATCCTCTACCTTAGTTGCCGTGCTTGATAGCTTGAGGTGGTTAATGAATTTGCTGCTATGTGGAAAGTTCAACTAATTGTTTTATGTACTATTTTGTGGCCTAAGGGCTATGTATATGCTTGTTGTATAAGTTGAAGACTAGTTGGTTGTGTTGTAGCTTTGAAAGCCTATGTACTGTAATAACTTATGATCTACTTCTATTTGCTTTGCGTGCTTGGGAGTGAATGGCTTAAAGTAGAAATGTTGACCTTTCAATTATGTTTAATTGATTTCCTAGGATGTCATGATTATAAAACTATGTTGATAATAAGTTCTCGCATGCTTGTGTGTTTTGGAACTATTGTGTACTATAAGGCTCGGATGGCCTTAGAACCTTGTTGTTTATTTAAGAAAAGCTTGTATTGTATTG
Organism: Ehretia macrophylla; assembly: GCA_037974665.1. Classification (NCBI taxonomy): domain Eukaryota; kingdom Viridiplantae; phylum Streptophyta; class Magnoliopsida; order Boraginales; family Ehretiaceae; genus Ehretia; species Ehretia macrophylla. Next base: position 16,105,903 of record CM075775.1, read on the forward strand.
TTGGGACTTTGTTTGAGTGAGTACAGGTTTTTAGAATGTCCACGGTACAGGGGAGACTCTGTCCGTGTGTCGGGTCCGGACTTAACCTTTAGCTTGGGGGTTGGGTCGGGGCGTGACACGGTCTGTGGGATAAAGGTCTAAAATGATAAAGTGTTATTGTGTGATTTTTAAGTGAAAAATGTTATAGTATGACTATGTGAACTTGGAGTGCTTATGTGTTTAAGTGAATTAGTTTGACATGTCAATCTTGTGTTATGTGAATTGTGTGATAGGATATTTGATTGTCATTAACTTGAGTGTTATCTAATCTTATGTATTATATTTCTGTTTATAAACTGCTTTTATATGTTGCCAGCTACTGTAAGTTGTTACTATGCCGCCACGTCGTAGTACTCCAGGCCAAGGGGCAGATGCAGAGGCAGCAGAACAGGGTCAGCAACAGATGCCTAAACAATTTATGGCTACTATGACCGCTGCGGTAGACCGGATTACTCAGGTACTGCATGAGCAGAGGCAGGAGCGGAATAATAATCCCTAGGAAAATCAAGCTAATCCTGGTGGACAGGGGTATAGAACTGAGAATAATCAGTTGGAGAAATTCCTTAGGCACGAACTGGGTAAGTTCTTCGGAGAGCCGGATGACGAGGCAGCCGAGAAATGGCTTAACCGTGTTGAGAAGATTTATGCTGCTTTGAGGTACATTGATGAGGCAAAGATAGCATATGCAGTATTTCTGTTTGAGGGCGACACGAAACAGTGGTGGAACACTATTAGGTTGAGATGGGACTGTGAGGATGTTTCGCATTTGTGGGATGACTTCGTGAGTAAGTTTCGGGACAAGTATATTCCCGAGATGGCTAGGGAAAGGCGGGAAGAAGAATTTGTGAGCCTGAAGTAGGGAAACATGACTGTCGCACAGTATGAGGCTAGGTTTGTCAGCTTGTCGAGGTATATGCCTGAGCTGGTGCAGCCAGCTAGGAGGATGATTAGTAAGTTTGTTCGTGGGCTGAGAATGGATATACAGCTGCATTTGACTGGGCAGATTTATGCTACTTATCCCGAGGCATTCCAAGCAGCCTCGAAGTTTGAGAAACGGAAGTCAGAGATGATAGCTGAGAGTAGCCAGCCGAGTAAGAAACAGTACTTGGGCCAGAGCAGTCAGAGTCAGCAGAGGCAGTATTAGACTTTTGTTCAGGTTCCTCAACAGCGCTCGTATCAGCCACAGTATCAGATTCAGGCAAGACCAGCTGTGACTAGACCCTAGCAGGGAGGTACAGTTCCTGCCACTGCCAGAGCCCCCGCACCTACAGGAAACACTGTTGTAAGGCAAAATCAGCAGTGTAACTTTTGTAATCGATCGGGGCATATTGAAGCTAATTGCTGGAGAAAGAGTGGTAAGTGCACTGGCTGTGGGAGCGATCAGCATAAGGTGAAAGATTGCCCTAAGTTTAAGAATGTTCAGGGCTGTACTGAAGGCCAGGGTGTGCAGAACAGGGCTACAGGTGTAGGTCCAGCACAGAGGGTTCAGGCTAGGGTCTTTGCACTAGATGCGGAGGAGTTACCCGATACCACAACAATAGTGGAAGGTACCTTTCTTCTCAATACTCAGCCAGTTAAAGTTTTGATTGATCCCGGAGCTACGCATTCGTTTATAACTCCTGCATGTGCACAATCTGTGAATGTTAGCATTGATAAACTGCCACATAAAGTTGAAGTTAGTACGCCTTTGGGCGCGAAATTTGTTACTGAGTCTATTTGCAAATCTTGTGATATATGCATTAAGGACCGTAAATTTCATGCTGATTTAATCATATTGCCTTTTTGTGACTTTGAAATCATATTGAGAATGGACTGGTTAGGGAAATACTATGCTCAGTTGGATTGTAGAACAAAAATTTTTTATCTTCAGATTCCTGACCTACCAGTACTAGAGATTGTTGGGAATTGTAGGGCTGCTAGGATACCCTTTTTATCATCAATCAAGGCTTCCAAGTTGTTGAATAAGGGCTGTGAAGCTTACCTAGCCTATCTAATCAATCAACCTATTGATAAGTTGAATTTGAATGAGGTTCCAATTGTTAAAGACTTCCCTAGTGTATTTCCCGAGGAATTACCGGGTTTACCACTGGGTAGGGAGATTGAGTTTGTGATTGATCTTATGCCGGGCACTGCGCCAATTTCTAGAAGTCCTTATAGAATGGCACTGACCGAACTTTAGGAATTGAAAATTCAACTTCAGAACTTGCTTGAGAAAGGGTTTATACAACCTAGTTCTTCGCCATGGGGTGCGCCTGTGTTGTTTGTGAGAAAGAAGGACAGCACGCTACGATTATGTATTGATTACAGGGGACTTAATCAAGTTACGATTAAGAACAAATACCCCTTGCCTTTGATTGAAGAATTGTTTGACCAATTGCAGGGTGCGAGTGTTTACTCAAAATTTGACTTGAGGCAGGGTTACTATCAACTCAGGATTCAGAGTGATGATATATCTAAGACGGCATTCAAGACTAGGTATGGCCACTATGAATTTGTTGTGTTACCTTTTGGATTGACGAATGCACCAGTCGTATTCATGGACTTAATGCAGAGGATCTTTCGACCTTATCTTGATCAATTTGTCGTAATCTTTATTGACGACATTTTAGTATACTCTAAGAATGAGGCTGAACATGAACAACATTTGAAGATTGTGTTACAAACTTTGCAAGAAAACAAGCTTTTTGCTAAATTCAGCAAGTACAAATTCTGGTTGAATCAAATATCTTTTATGGGCCATATCATTTCACATCAAGGAATTTTAGTAAACCCAGCTAAGATTGAAGTTGTTTCGTCTTGGAAGAGACCTGAAATGGTGTCAGAGATCCGTAGCTTTCTAGGGTTGGCATGTTACTATCGGAGGTTTGTTAAAGACTTTTCCAAAATTTCTGGGCCTTTAAACCAGTTGACTCGAAAGAAAGTTACTTACAATTGGGATGCTAAATGTGAATCCAGTTTCCAAGAACTGAAGAAGAGACTAACTACAGCTCCTGTACTAGCTTTACCTGAAGGTGAAGAAAACTTTTTTGTCTATAGTGATGCGTCTAAAGAAGGTTTGGGATGTGTTTTAATGCAGAATGGTAAGGTGATTGCCTATGCTTCTAAGAAGTTAAAACCATATGAAGGCAATTACCCTACACATGATCTTGAGTTAGCCGCCGTGGTATTTGCTTTGAAGAAGTGGCGTCATTACTTATGGGGTAGCAGATTTGAAATTTTTATTGATCACAAGAGTCTCAAATACTTGTTTTCACAAAAAGATTTGAATATGAGGTAGCGAAGATGGCTAGAGCTATTAAGTGGCTATAATTGCTCTATAAACTATGTACCAGGTAAGGCCAATGTTGTTGCAGATGCTTTGAGCCGAAAGGCTACTGTTGCAAGTCTAATTATCAAGGATTGGGAGACTTTGGAAGAAATTTGTTCACGGAAGCCAGAAGCTACAGAAGTAGGGATTCGATTTGCTATCTTGCAAATTCAGTAGGGATTGCTAACACAAATCAGGGAGGCTCAGAAGACTGATCCTCACATCTTGAAAATCCAAGAAAAAATAAAAGGGGGAGAGTCGGAGTTTAAATTACATGCAGATGATATCTTCAGATAAAAGGACAGGGTATGTGTTCCTGGTGATCCGACTTTGAAGAATGAGATTCTATCTGAGGCACATAATTCAAGATATACAATTCACCCGGGCAGTACTAAAATGTATAGAGACTTGAAACAACACTTCTGGTAGAACAATATGAAGAGGGAGATTGCTAGATATGTATCCAGGTGTTTAACTTGCCAGAGGGTTAAAGCTGAGCATCAGAGGCCAGCCAGGCTTCTGTAACCGTTATCGATTCTGCAATGGAAGTGGGTGCATGTAACAATGGACCTTGTGACTAATCTTCCGAGATCTCCGAGAGGATGTGATTCTGTTTGGGTTGTTGTGGACCGATTGACTAAGGTTTCACATTTTATTCTTGTGAACAAACAGGATAGCCTTGATAAACTAGCTGAGCTCTATGTTGCTAAAATTGTGAGACTTCATGGTGTACCAGTGAGCATAGTATCAAATAGAGATCCCAGATTTAGATCTCGTTTTTGGTAGAAGTTGCAAGAGGCCATGGGAACTAAATTGAGCTTCAGTACTGCATACCATCCACAAACTGATGGCCAGTCTGAGAAAACCATCAGGATCTTAGAAGACATGCTTTGGGCATGTGTGTTAGACTTTGGGAAGAATTGGGAGAAGTTTTTGCCTTTAGCGGAGTTCGCCTACAATAATAGTTATCAATTTACTATAGGTATGGCTCCCTACGAGGCGTTGTACGGTCGTAAATGCAGATCCCCATTGTATTGGGACGAGGTTGGAGAGATGAGAATAGTTGATCCGACTTTGTTACCTGAGATGATTAAGATAGTGGATAATATTAATCTTATTCGCCAGCGTATGCTTATAGCTCAAAGTTGTCAGAAGAGTTACGTTGACAAGCACCGTCAGGATCTTGAGTTTGCTTTGGGTGATCAGGTGTTCCTTAAGATTTCTCCTCGAAAGGGGTTAATTCGGCACGGTAAGAGTGGGAAACTTAGTCCCAGGTATATGGGTCCATTTGAGATCACCGAAAAGGTGGGTCCTTTGGCTTATCGGTTAGCTTTACCTCCGAGCTTGTCGAGACTGCACGATGTGTTCCACGTGTCAATGTTAAGGAAATATCATCCAGATCCTTCACATGTACTTGAACCAGAGCCTTTGCGGAATAAGGAAAAGTTATGAGGAGAGACCGATTCGAATTGTGGATCGGAGAGTTTAGGAACTTTGCAGGAAGAGTATTCCAATGGTAAAGGTTCTGTGGAATCATCACGGGTTTGAGGAAGCAACTTGGGAAAGAGAGGACCAGGTTCAGAGTCAGTATCCGGAGTTATTTGTCGACTAGGTAAGAATTGCGTGGACGCAATTGTTTTAAGGGGGAGAGGGTGTAATACCCAAGCCCAGAACGTGAAATTTTTATGTTTCTTTTTCTGGAAATTATATTTTTCTTAATTTCCTTGATATTTAAATGTTATTCATTTATCGTCGTAAAGTGCATTGCATATCGAGAGCGTTAGTTAGGAAAAGATTTATAGTCCTCAGCAAATATTAAAAATAGTATTTTGGAGTTTTAGTATTTTAGTAGTTTAGTATTTAGTTGTTAGTTTATTAAACTAGTAGTTTTATGCTTTATTTTAGGTTAAAAATGCCAAAATAGCTAGATTTGACCAAGCCAAAGACCATTGACCTTTGACCATTTAAGTTGTCATCTTTTAAACGCATATAATAGCATAATAAAACAAAGAAAAGCTGGAAAAAAAGAGAGGGAGGCCGAGAGCTTCAAGGAAAAGAAAAAAAAACATTTTCAACTTCAAATCTTCAAATCTTTGCGAGGGCTTGCACGGGGTTGTTTCTGAGGCTTCCAACGTGGTTTTCCACGCATCTAGTAGCGTCTAAGGTGAGGGTTTTATCGTTATTTGCACATTTGAAATTATTGTATCTAAACTTTAATTTTTGTGATTTAGCCGTAGGGTGTTATTTTATCCATTTTGTTGCTTAAAGAATGTTCCTTGATGATGGTAGAACATGTATTTGTAGCTTTTTAGCATATTCTACGGTTAAATATAGCAATTGTAATTTAAAATGTGAATGAAATAGTAAAATATGAATAGTAAACCCCTGTTTCATAAAAGTTGCTCCGTTTTGCATTCTGTTGACGTGAAAAGATGCTAGATATGTTAGAATGCTTAAATGCATGATTTGTTTGGGTTGTGTAAAGGAAAATCGGGAAAAAATGGCTTGGTACATGTTGGGGTCGTTCCGATCGAGTTTGGCAATTCCTCATTTTGCGTGAAGGCATTGCCGAGGTATGTCATGGAAGCACTTTTGGTGCAGTTGTGACATTGGTTGGGTGATCGGTTGAGGTAGCTATAGTTCAAATGAGCAAAGGGGAAAATCGGGGCTTTGCGGGAATTCTAGGGTAAAGTAAGGTTTCGTGGTCTTTAGACGTGCCTTATGGTGTCCTAGGAGGAGTGGTGAAGTCGGTTTCCAAAACTCGTAGCTCGTTTGGAAGTAGTAGCATTTTGGAAGTTGGGGTCGTTGTGTTGTTTTGTTGGGTTTTAGCATGTTTTGGCTTTTAGAATGTTATTGTTGCTTGTTGTTGCTTATTGTGCTTATTATAGTTGATTGTGGTTGAAATGTATATCAACTGTTGCTATTGCGTGCGAGAGTAACCTACTTTGTTATTCTCCCACGTGTGGCTCTATCGCTCAATTGTTGCATTGTATATTGTATTGCATCCATAGAGTCAGGGGCGGTGTGATGGGCCTCTCTGGGTAGCCTCGGGTTGCCAGGGTTGGTTGCTCTAGCTCCGTGTCCTATTCTCTTTCTTGCTTGGGTTGCCGCCTAGGGAGATTTGGGTCGTAGAATTGAATGGATACTTCCGGAGTATTCCAAACTGAAGTTATAAGGTGGTTAGGCCGGCGCGTCATCATCGGATTCGTGAATTGAAGTTGCTCGTGGAAAGTGAATTGTATCCTTTATTTGAATGGTTATAGCCTTAATGCCTGTCTTGATTTATTGTTGGCTTAGCTTGTATCTCTATATGTTAATTGACTGATCTACTTGACTATTTGCATTGCATTCTCCTCTCACCTCCGTCCTTGAGACCAATTAACCCTCGCTGAGCAATAGTTTTTGTTCATCCCTTTATATACTATATTTTATAGGAGTAGTTGAGGTTGATCCTTTTGAGGTGGTTGAGGAGGAGGAGGAGCAAGTGGAGGTGTTTCCTTGATAGCACTTTCTTTGCTTAGTTGGTGGTTGGTTGCCAGTCTTTTGTGCGGGCCATGCTTGATGTGTATATTGCTTGGTTGTCGCTTCATTTTGAGGCTTGTAGCCTTGTATGTAGTTTCTATTTTGAGGCCTCTACGGTCTTATGTTGTAAAAGGTGAAAGGTTGTAAAGTTGTAAAGATGTACTCTCGTGACTAGTAAAGAACTGCATGCTAATAGTTTTACTGCTTAGTGGCATAAGTACCTGGGTAGTATGCATGTCATTTTGGGTTGCAAAGTTGGATAATGAGAAGATGTATGTTTCTAAAAGAAAGTTGACTTGTTTCAAATGATTATTGTGGTTTTCGCGAATATTATGTTGAATGTAGGGTTCGCGGATCGTCCACGACATAGAGGAGACTCCGTCCATGTGTCGGGTCCGGACTTGGCCTTTTGCAGGGTCGGGTCGGGGCGTGACACCAACTAGTGTATCCTTTCACATTGAATGGTTATTTGTGTGGTTGAATTGAAATGTTGATGTTAATGAAATTGTTATTATTGCCTATAGGATGATTTCCAAAAGGGTAAAGTAAATGTTTTCAAATGATCTTTCAAATCCTCACTGAGCTTTGTTATATATAAGCTCACTCTCATTTGTTTATTGTCATAAGGTGTAACTGAACCAGACCTAGGGTACGTCTCTCAGGAAGCTGAGTATGTGCCTTCTGTGGACTAGTCTTATGTGCCCGTGTCCTATCCTTGATATTGTGGATGAAGTTTTATTTTGATGACTTGTATACTAGAACATGTGATATTGTATTTACTTTAAGGTCATATTGTATAAGATGCTATAAGGATAGTGGAACATATAATGCTAGATTAGTTGTCTTACTTTTGGAACTTGAATAGGTTGCTAGACTAGCTTTATATATATATGTGTTATGCTTGTGTTGGTTTGGAGTGTAGTTGATGTTAGAACGAAGACGTATAACCTATGGATGAACTGTTGAATGATTGTTTAATATATGGAAATGGTTGTGTTGTATGTTGTTGAAATAATTGTGGAGTTGTTGTTGATCTTTGGAGTTGGTTGTTTGAGTTATAACGGGTTGGTTTAGAGCCCGGATGTATGTGTTACAGTCGTTATACTACCGAAATTCCATTGCGTCATGACTGATTATGAGTGGGTTTGAGTTGGGGCGTGACATTTAAGTGGTATCACAGTGTATGTTTAGTTGTCAGTCAGGTTATTCTTTGATAGTAGAATGGCGGGACGACCGAGAACCCGTGGTAGGCCTCAGGAAGATAATAAGGTACTGGGGAATGTTGTACCAGGCCGAGATCAGGGTTACGATCGTCTTGCAATGGCTATGGACCGGATAATAGAAGTCATAGCGAGACAGGCTTCTCAGGCATAGACCGTGCAGACTCAGATGCAGAATGCGCAGGGTTGTTATCGAGGGGGTAGTCTACTGAAGAAATTTCTTGGGTATTTTCCACCGAGGTTCCAGGGTGAACCCAATGATCGGAAAGCTGAGTCTTGGATCAACAAAGTGGAGAAGATATTTGACCCCTTTGGTTATACGGATGAGAAAAATGTCACTTTTGCAGTGTATCTGTTGGATGACTAGGCTGAGGAGTAGTGGCATACCGTGAGATTTGATTGGGAAGCACGAGGTACTCCCTATGTCTGGGATACTTTTCTTAGGGCGTTTCGGGCCAAGTATATTCCCAGGATTGCGCATGAACGTAGGGAGGTGGAGTTCACATCTTTGATTCAGGGTAGTTCCACTATGGCCCAGTATGAGGCCAACTTTACCAGGTTGTCCCGGTATGCACCGGAGTTTGTGTTAGAACATGAAAGGAAGACCCGGAGGTTTATTTTGGGTCTAAGGCCTGAGATTCAGGATGCAATGGCCTTAATACAGTACGATGAGTTTACGGAGGCCTTTAATGTGGCATCTAGGTTGGAGAAGAAGAAATAGGAACAAGTTGTTTCTAGTCAGGCCAGTAAGAGGACGTTTAAGCCACAGGGTCAGCAGGTCATGTATAGGCCTGCAGTGCAGCAGAGTGGTTACAGGCCCCTAGTGCAGCAGGGTTGTTTTAGACCTCAGGGGCAGCAAGGTTTTTTTAGGCCCCAGTTTCAGCAGGGATCTTATCAGGCACAATCACAGTATAGGTCGGCCCAATCTCAAGGTCAGTATAGGCCTAGTATTGCAAGACCTCAGCAGTACGCTGGTTCAGCTACTTATTCAGCTTCCGATTCTTCAGGAGGCAGCGTTAGTGCTCCGTCACTGCAGTGTACTTATTGTAAACGTAAGGGCCATTTAGAGGCTGACTGTTAGGCAAAGGCAGGGACATGTTTGGGTTGCGGCAGCAACCAACACAGGGTGAGAGATTGTCCTAGATATTAGGGTTCTGAGGGTCGGCCAGCGACTCAGGGTTATTAGGGTAGACTTGCGGGTGGTGCACCTCAGTAGCAGCTGGTTCAGGCTCGGGCCTACGCAGTAGACTTGGAGGAGATACCTGAGGCAGTGGCAGTTGTGGAAGGTAACTTCCTTATACTCAATCAACTTGTTAAAGTATTGATTGATTCTTGTGTTATGTATTCTTTCATTACATCTATCTGTGTGCAACGTGTTAATATGCAACCTGAAAGATTGCCTTATGTGGTTGTGATTAGTACTTCTTTGACTGATAAATATGTGACTGGCTTAGTATGTATTGTGACGCCCGAGATTTAGCCATGCATTTAATTACTGTTGCATCCCTTGTTTGCGCATTTACTTCTGTGCCTTATTAACTGTCTTCTTAGGTTACTATTTACTCCGTATTTAAACTGCATTCTATTAGTTAATTAGCATTTTTATTAAATCATATTAATTGTAAAAGTAGTGGGAAAAATGTGCATTTGAACTAAAAGCGTTAGGAGGGCTCGTTTAGAAAATGACTTTTGTAGTTGAATGAATAGTGTTATGTAACTAACTTAGAGATTTAATTAGCTAGCACACATGTTCACCTTAGGCTCGTTTTTGAGCTTACTACGCGCATTCTAAAAGCCACCTTAAGCACCCAAACTTGACCCCACCTCAAGACCTACCTATTAAAACATAAAACAAGCACATTTGAGCACAAAAACAAAACAATTTCAGCTGTGAACAGTGCCCAAAACCCGGCAGCCCCTCCCTTGTGCATTTAGAGATTTTGCTTCATCAAATCATCAATTCAAGCCAAGCCAAGCCTTGAGCAACTAGTGTAGGGTGTTTGCAAGGTTCCTAGGTGCTCCTACGCGCTTTGGTGAGGGATTTTACGGCTTGTTTTTGCATTTCTAAATAGTTGTCAATTTCTTGATTTGTTGAAAATATGATCAAATGCCATTGTACTTGTTATCTATGCTATTATACCATGTATATGAATGCTAGAGAACATATTTGAGCCATCGTTTCGCAATTTAAACGGTTAGAATCGTTAGTTTGATTTTTAGGGTGAATAGTGACGTTTTTCTAGGGTTTTGCGTAATTGCTCGAATTAGCTTGATGTAATGCTTCTAATAGATGCCTTAGGTGCTAGTGAAGGTAACCTAATAGCCCCGTGCACTTGCATTCTCCTTAAATCGCTTAAAATGGAAAATAACCGACTTTAAGTTGGGGCTTTCGGGGTTAATGCGAATCCGGGTGGATTCGGGCTTCAATTCTAGTATCCTTAGGCTACCTAGGTGCTATAGATGCCTTGATATCCCTTGTTTGAAGCCCGGACAATGTATGTGTAGTTTAAAGCCATAAGAGGGAATTTGGGGCTTTCGGGGTAATCGCGGGCATTTGAATGAGTTAGAGGGTTAAGAGGGTACCTTGAGGGTTAGTTAGAAGGTTGGGAGAGTTTCCTTTGAAAATGGAATCATTAACCTTGGTTTGGAAGAGAAATAGTTCGAAAAACAAAGGGGTTTAGGTGCAATTTAGGTTGTCTCACACTTCTAAACCCATGTCATGACTTCTTGAGTGTTTATAAGTGATTTTAAGTTGATTTGGAGCTTTTGGTATGATTCTAAACTTATCTTGCTAATGTCTCTTTGTAAAACTGCATATTTGCTTATATAATTGTTCTATTCTAATTGCATCGAGGTCAACCTACTTTGTTGATCCTCATATGTGTTAATACTTATATTATTGCTATTAACTTGCCATCGTTAAGTGCATTGCATAGTGGTTGCGCAACCATAGTGTCAGGGGCGAATGTGTTGAATATCGGCTGGGCGGCAGAGGGCTTGCCGGTGGATATTCAAACTCCGTGCCCTATTCCCTCATTCGCCTGGTCCGGAGATTGCCAGGGGATGTTGGGTCGTAGGATTATCGGGGTACATCCGGAGTACACCCACTGGAGTGTTTGGGGTTATGCCGGCTTATCGTGATCGTGCTCGTGGTTCGTGGATCGTGAATGAAGACCAGTGAAGATTGGTGTATAGGGGATTGTGTGAAATGTATCCTTTTAAATGTGTGGTTACTTAAGTTATCATTGTTTCTTAAATTGTCTAAGTGATATTATTGCATAATTGTATTATCTGTTGTATTGCACGCCCCAGGACTATATCCCTCACTGGGCAACAGTGGTTGCTCATACCTCGATATCTGTTTCAGGAGACGCTGAGGGTGATCCCCAACTTGTTGAGTTAGTTGAGGAAGAAGAAGTTCAGATTGAGCCCTTACCTTAGTTGCTGTGCCTGATAGCTTGAGGTGGTTAATGAATTTGCTGCTATGTGGAAAGTTCAACTAATTGTTTTATGTACTATTTTGTGGCCTAAAGGCTATGTATATGTTTGTTGTGCAAAGTTGAAGGATAGTAGATTGTGGTGTAGAATTGGAAGCCATGTCTTCTAATAACTTTTATTCTTGCCTTTATTTCCTTGCATGCTTGGGAGTGGATGGTTAATGTAGAATGCATTATCCTTTAAGTTGTTTTATTGATTTCCTAGAATGTCATGATTATAAAACTATGCTGACAACAAGTTCTCACATGCTTGTGTGTTTTGGAGCTATTGTGTACCATAAGGCTCGGATGGCCTTATAGCTTTGTTGTTTAATTAAGAAAAGCTTGTATTGTATTGTTGGGACTTTGTTTAAGTGTTTACAGATTTTTGGAATGTCCACGGTACAGGGGAGACTCTGTCCGTGTGTCGGGTCCGGACTTAACCTTTAGCTTGGGGGTTGGGTTGGGGCGTGACATTTAAGTGGTATTAGAGCTATAGATTGCATGAAGCCGGGTTAAATTTCTCGGTCTGTGGGTAGAGATTTGTTATGTGACTTTGTGAATGCATGAGTCCTTGATTTTGATTGACCTAAGTGAAATTTGAATTAGGAATGAACATGCTAGCATGGAAATGGAATATCAAGAGTCTAGAATGTCAAGTATGATCTAGCGATTTATGTGTACTTCAAGAATGAGGAATATCTATTTGAACTTCTATGTACTTGACTTTATGTGAATCTAATTGGACTTTTCTTTATGTGTTTACTTATAAATTGCATATATACATATATATACCTGTCATAACACTTTGCATTCTAGCTATTCGAGATGAGGCCTCGCCGTCGTGCTGATAATCCGAATGTTGGTGGAGAACCCGATGGTGTTCATGGGCAAGAAGCTGAGGTGGCCGAAAATGCACCGCAGGTTCAAGAACCGAGCACTGCACAGATCTTGGCCACGATGGCCATTGCTATGAACACTATCGCCCAGTTTGTTCCACAACAGGGTCAGCCAGGGGTCGTTGGAGGTAATCAGACTGCGAGAGCCGGAGGTAGTGGCCCTACCGGAGGTAATCTGTATGATCGGTTCATTCATCATGGGGCTTATACTTTCTTTGGGGAGCCGGACGATATGAAAGCTGAGATGTGGCTAAGGAAGTTTGAGAGAGTGGCAGCAATACTCGAGTGCCATGATGACAGGAAGATTACTTATGCTACTTTCCTTCTCGAGGGTGATGCTAAAGATTGGTGGAATACCATCAGTGAGAAATGGGGAGCTGAGGGAGTTCATCATTCGTGGGCCGACTTTGTCCGAGAATTTCGAGACAAGTATATATCGGTAGTTGCCCGCGAGAGGCGACAAACAGAGTTCATAAACTTGAAACAGGGAAGTATGACGGTAGATCAATACGAGGCTACTTTTACCCGGCTTTCCCGTTATGCACCAGCTTTAATTCAGCCGGAGGACATGAAGATCCAGAGGTTCATCCTGGGTTTAAGGAGGGATATTATGCTGAACTTGTCTTCAAATGATTTTCCTAACTATGCTGCAGTAGTCCGAGCTGCCTCGAGATATGAGAAACGGAAGGCCGATGTGTTAGCCGAGACCAATCAATCGAGTAAACGGTTTCAGTCTCAGAGTCAAGGGTACCAGGGGCAGGCTGTATCAGTTGGGCAGAGTTCACAGCCGAGGCAGACTCAGAGTTACACAGGGCCTACTCAGACTCAGGCACGACCAGTCCAGAGTTAGACTCAGAGTCAGTTCCGTCCAGCAGTTTCCCGTTCATAGCAGGGTAGTTCAGCTACCTCTACTTACAGAGCTCCTTCGGGAGGCACTGTTGCAAGACGTCACCAGCAGTGCAGCTTCTGTCAGCGCCAGGGCCACACTGAGGATGTTTGTTGGAAGAAACATAACAAGTGTACAGGTTGCGGCAGTGATCAGCATAGGGTTAAAGACTGTCAGAAATTTAAGAACCCTAGGGGTCAGACATCAGCTCAGAACTCTCAGACCAGGGCACCAGCTGCAGCACCACCACCACGAGGTCAGGCCCGTGTATTTGCTTTGGATGCTGAGGAGCTTCCGGATACTACCGCTGTGGTAGAAGGTATTTTTCTTCTTAATGATCAATCAGTTAAGGTTTTAATTGATTCCGGGGCTTCGCATTCTTTTATTACTCCTACTTGTGCACAAAATGCTAAATTGAAACATGATAAACTGTTGCATGAGATTGTGGTTTATACTCCTATGGGTCCAAAGTTTGTTACTAGATCTATTTGCAGAGCATATAGTATATTTATTGAGGGTCGTGTTTTTCCTGCTGATTTGATTATCCTACCCTTCAATGACTTTGAAATTATATTGGGGATGGACTGGTTAAGTAAATATTATGCCCAGCTTGATTGTAGAAAGAAGATTGTGTATCTAGAAATGCCTGACCAGCCTGTACTTAAAATAGTTGGTAGTAGAAAATCTACGGGGACTCCTATTATTTCTTCTATTAGGGCATCTAAATTATTGAACAAGGGTTGTGAGGCTTATCTTGCATATTTGATTAATCAACCTGGGGATCAATTGAAATTGAATGATGTACCTATCGTGAGGGAGTTTCCGGGGGTCTTTCCTGAGGAATTACCTGGGTTACCGCCTGATAGAGAGATAGAGTTCATGATTGATTTATTGCCGGGGACTTCACCTATCTCTAGGACTCCGTACAGAATGGCTCCACCTGAGTTGCAGGAATTGAAAGTTCAATTGCAAGGCTTGCTTGAGATAGGATTCATTCAACCGAGTTCTTCACCGTGGGGTGCGCCAGTTCTATTCGTTAAAAAGAAAGACGGATCTCTTCGCCTATGCATTGATTATCGAGGTCTTAATCAGGTAACCATAAAAAATATATATCATTTGCCTTTAATCGAAGAGTTATTTGATTAGTTGCAAGGCGCTAGGGTATTCTCTAAATTTGATCTGAGGCAGGGCTATTATCAACTGAGGATTAAGAAAGATGATGTTCCTAAAACTGCTTTCAGAACTCGATATGGCCATTATGAGTTTGTTGTCTTGCCGTTTGGTCTTACTAATGCTCTTGCCGCATTCATGGACTTAATGCAGAGGGTATTCCGTCCTTATCTGGACCAATTTGTGGTCATATTCATTGATGATATTCTTGTCTATTCTAAATCTGAGGCGGAACATGAACAGCATCTCAGAATTGTGTTGCAGACTCTTCAGGAGCATCAGTTATTTGCAAAGTTTAGCAAATGTGAATTCTGGCTTAAGCAAGTTGCTTTTCTTGGCCATATTATCTCGCAGGATGGTATTTCTGTTGATCCAGCGAAGATTGAAGTTGTGTTATCTTGGAAACGACCCGAAACTGTAATAGAAATTCGTAGCTTCCTTGGTTTAGCTGGGTATTATCGGAGGTTTGTCAAGGATTTCTCTAAGATTGCAGGGCCTTTAACTCAACTTACTCAGAAGAAAACCGTATTTGATTGGAATGATAAATGCGAGGCCAGCTTCTAGGAATTGAAGAAGAGATTGACTACAGCTCCTATTCTTGCTTTACCTGAGGGTTATGATAATCTGGTGATCTATAGTGATGCTTTGAAGGAAGGTCTGGGTTGTGTATTGATGCAGAATGGCAGGGTTATTGCTTATGCTTCCAGGAAACTGAAGCCTTATGAACTCAACTATCCGACTCATGATCTTGAGCTTGCAGCTATCATTCTTGCATTAAAGAAATGGCGTCATTATCTCTGGGGCAACAAGTTTGAAATCTTTACAGATCATAAGAGCTTGAAATATCTGTTTTCACAGAAAGAGTTGAACATGAGGCAGAGGCGATGGCTGGAATTACTTGAGGACTATAACTACACCATTAACTATCTTTCGGGCAAGGCCAATATTGTTGCTGATGCTTTGAGTCGAAAGGCTACTGTTGCTAGATTGATTATCAAGAATTGGGAATTCATGGAAGAATTGTGCTTATGGAAGCCTAGTACTTCAAATTCTGGTATTCAATTTGCAAGTTTGCAGATTCAATCTTTGTTATTATCCAGGATTCGAGAAGCTCAACAGGCTGATCTTCAATTAGTGAAAGTCTTAGAGAATTCTAAAGGGGGAGAGTCGGATTTCAAACTGCACGACGATGGTATTCTCAAATTCAAAGGTAGAATCTGTATTCCGAATGATCCAACTCTGAAGAAGGATATTCTTGCTGAAGCACACAATTCTAGATATACTATCCATCCAGGCAGTACTAAAATGTATAAAGATTTGAAGCAGAACTTCTGGTGGAATAATATGAAGAGAGAAATTGCTGACTATGTTGCTCGATGCCTTACTTGCCAGAAAGTTAAAGCAGAACATCAGAGACCTGCAGGGTTGTTGCAACCTTTGGCTATTCCTGTTTGGAAATGGGATCATATTATTATGGATTTCGTATCAGATTTACTGAGGTCTTCGAGCGGTAAGGACTCAGTCTGGGTTATTATGGATAGACTGACCAAGACTTCTCACTTTATTGCTAAAAAGAAGTCTGATTCTCTTGATAAACTGGTAGAGTTGTATATTGAGAATGTTGTCCGACTTCATGGAATTCCAAAGAGTATTGTGTCAGATAGAGATCCCAGATTCACATCTCAGTTCTGGAAGAAGATTCAAAAAGCTTTGGGCACGACTTTGAATTTTAGTACAGCTTATCATCCTCAGACAGATGGTCAATCCAAGAGAACTATCTTAATCCTTGAGGATATGTTACGGGCTTGCATTCTGGACTTCGGTAGGAGTTGGGAGAAGTATTTGCCACTCGCAGAGTTCGCCTATAACAATAGTTATCAAGCTACTATTGGTATGGCAGCAAATGAGGCACTGTATGGGCGTAAATGTCGGTCTCCTCTCTACTGGGATGATGTTGGCGAGATGAAGACTATCGACCCTACTCTCTTACTTGAAATGAACAAAATGATTGATCATGTGCAGCTTATCAGAAAAAGAATGCTTACAGCACAGAGCCGGCAAAAGAGTTATGCAGATAGACGCCGTCGTGATCTGAAATTTACTGTAGGGGATCGAGTATTTCTGAAAATTTCTCCTCGCAAGGGTTTGATTCGGCATGATAAAGGAGGTAAACTCAGTCCTCGATATGTGGGACCATTTGAGATAACTGAAACTGTTGGTGATTTGGCTTACCGTCTAGCTTTACCTCCCAGTCTGGGAGAATTCATGACGTATTCCATGTTTCCATGCTTCGAAAGTATCAGCCAGATCCCTCTCATATACTTGAGCCGGAACCGCTAGAGATCAGTGAAACTTTGACCTACACAGAGAAACCTCTTCGAATTGTTGATCAGAAAGTTCAGGAGCTGAGGACTAAAAGCATTCCGATGGTTAAAGTTCTGTGGGATCATCATGGTGTAGAGGATGCGACGTGGGAGAGAGAGGAGCAGATGCGGGAACGGTATCCGGAGTTATTCGCCGAATCATGTAAGAATTGCGTGGACGCAATTAGTTTAAGGGGGAGAGGATGTGACGCCCGAGATTTAGCCATGCATTTAATTACTGTTGCATCCCTTGTTTGCGCATTTACTTATGTGCCTTATTAACTGTCTTCTTAGGTTACTATTCACTCCGTATTTAAACTGCATTCTATTAGTTAATTAGCATTTTTATTAAATCATATTAATTGTAAAAGTAGTGGGAAAAATGTGCATTTGAACTAAAGGCGTTAGGAGGGCTCGTTTAGAAAATGACTTTTGTAGTTGAATGAATAGTGTTACGTAACTAACTTAGAGATTTAATTAGCTAGCACACATGTTCACCTTAGGCTCGTTTTTGAGCTTACTACGCGCATTCTAAAAGCCACCTTAAGCACCCAAACTTGACCCCACCTCAAGACCTACCTATTAAAACATAAAACAAGCACATTTGAGCACAAAAACAAAACAATTTCAGCTGTGAACAGTGCCCAAAACCCGACAGCCCCTCCCTTGTGCATTTGGAGATTTTGCTTCATCAAATCATCAATTCAAGCCAAGCCAAGCCTTGAGCAACTAGTGTAGGGTGTTTGCAAGGTTCCTAGGTGCTCCTACGCGCTTTGGTGAGGGATTTTACGGCTTGTTTTTGCATTTCTAAATAGTTGTCAATTTCTTGATTTGTTGAAAATGTGATCAAATGCCATTGTACTTGTTATCTATGCTATTATACCATGTATATGAATGCTAGAGAACATATTTGAGCCATTGTTTCGCAATTTAAACGGTTAGAATCGTTAGTTTGATTTTTAGGGTGAATAGTGACGTTTTTCTAGAGTTTTGCGTAATTGCTCGAATTAGCTTGATGTAATGCTTCTAATAGATGCCTTAGGTGCTAGTGAAGGTAACCTAATAGCCCCGTGCACTTGTATTGTCCTTAAATCGCTTAAAATGGAAAATAGCCGACTTTAAGTTGGGGCTTTCGGGGTTAATGCGAATCCGGGTGGATTCGGGCTTCAATTCTAGTATCCTTAGGCTACCTAGGTGCTATAGATGCCTTGATATCCCTTGTTTGAAGCCCGGACAATGTATGTGTAGTTTAAAGCCATAAGAGGGAATTTGGGGCTTTCGGGGTAATCACGGGCATTTGAATGAGTTAAAGGGTTAAGAGGGTACCTTGAGGGTTAGTTAGAAGGTTGGGAGAGTTTCCTTTGAAAATGGAATCATTAACCTTGGTTTGGAAGAGAAATAGTTCGAAAAACAAAGGGGTTTAGGTGCAATTTAGGTTGTCTCACACTTCTAAACCCATGTCATGACTTCTTGAGTGTTTATAAGTGATTTTAAGTTGATTTGGAGCTTTTGGTATGATTCTAAACTTATCTTGCTAATGTCTCTTTGTAAAACTGCATATTTGCTTATATAATTGTTCTATTCTAATTGCATCGAGGTCAACCTACTTTGTTGATCCTCGTATGTGTTAATGCTTATATTATTGCTATTAACTTGCCATCGTTAAGTGCATTGCATAGTGGTTGCGCAACCATAGTGTCAGGGGCGGATGTGTTGAATATCGGCTGGGCGGCAAAGGGCTTGCCGGTGGATATTCAAACTCCGTGCCCTATTCCCTCATTTGCCTGGTCTGGAGATTGCCAGGGGATGTTGGGTCGTAGGATTATCGGGGTACATCCGGAGTACACCCACTGGAGTGTTTGGGGTTATGCCGACTTATCGTGATCGTGCTCGTGGTTCGTGGATCGTGAATGAAGACCAGTGAAGATTGGTGTATAGGGGATTGTGTGAAATGTATCCTTTTAAATGTGTGGTTACTTAAGTTATCATTGTTTCTTAAATTGTCTAAGTGATATTATTGCATAATTGTATTATCTGTTGCATTGCACGCCCCGGGACTATATCCCTCACTGGGCAACAGTGGTTGCTCATACCTCGATATCTGTTTCAGGAGATGCTGAGGGTGATCCCCAGCTTGTTGAGTTAGTTGAGGAAGAAGAAGTTCAGATTGAGCCCTTACGTTAGTTGCTGTGCCTGATATCTTGAGGTGGTTAATGAATTTGCTGCTATGTGGAAAGTTCAACTAATTGTTTTATGTACTATTTTGTGGCCTAAGGGCTATGTATATGTTTGTTGTGCAAAGTTGAAGGATAGTAGATTGTGGTGTAGAATTGGAAGCCATGTCTTGTAATAACTTTTATTCTTGCCTTTATTTCCTTGCATGCTTGGGAGTGGATGGTTAATGTAGAATGCATTATCCTTTAAGTTGTTTTATTGATTTCCTAGAATGTTATGATTATAAAACTATGCTGACAACAAGTTCTAGCATGCTTGTGTGTTTTGGAGCTATTGTGTACCATAAGGCTCGGATGGCCTTATAGCTTTGTTGTTTAATTAAGAAAAGCTTGTATTGTATTGTTGGGACTTTGTTTAAGTGTTTACAGGTTTTTGGAATGTCCACGGTACAGGGGAGACTCTGTCCGTGTGTCGGGTCCAGACTTAACCTTTAGCTTGGGGGTTGGGTCGGGGCGTGACATGTATAGATTGTAAAATATATGTTAAGGGTCAGGATTTTCCTTCAGACCTTATCTTATTTCCTATCCGGGGGTATGGTGTTATCTTGGATATGGACTGGCTTTCTAAGTATGATGCTCAGTTAAACTGTAGAACAAAGGTAGTACAGTTTCGGTTGCCGAAACAGCCAGTGGTTGAGGTAGCGGGAAACCAGGATGCTAAGACGAGTTTCATTATCTCATCAACTAAAGCTATTAAGTTGGTGAGTAAGAGGTGTTAAGGGTATCTAGCTTATTTGTTCAACAAGCCATCTGATAAGCTAAAGTTGGAGGAAGTTCCAATAATTCGGGAATATCCCAATGTATTTCCCGAGGAGATGTCAGGGTTGCCGCCAGAGAGAGATATTGAGTTTGTGATCAACTTGTTACCCGGTACTCAACCTATTTCTAAATCAGCATATCAGATGGCACCAGCTGAGCTTAAGGAGCTGAAAACTCAGTTGCATGAGTTATTAGATAAGGGTTTCATTCAGCAGAGTTCTTCACCGTGGGGAGCACCCGTTTTTTTTGTGAAGAAGAAGGATAGTACCTTGAGATTGTGTATTGATTATCGTGGTTTGAATCAGGTGACCATCAAGAACAAGTATCCTTTTCCACTAATTGATGAGTTGTTTGATCAACTTCAGGGAGCTAAAGTCTAGTCTAACTTTGATTTGAGGCAAGAGTATTATCAACTTCGGATCCGTACGGAGGATGTTCCAAAGTCTGCTTTCAGGACTCGGTACGGGCATTATGAATTTGTAGTTATGCCCTTTGGACTAACTAACGCATTAGCAACATTCATGGATCTTATGCATCGAGTCTTTCAGCCGTACTTGGACCAATTCGTGGTAATCTTTATTGATGATATCTTGGTTTATTCCAAGATTGAATCGGAGCACGAGCAACATCTACGGCTTGTCCTACAGAAGCTTCAGGAGCATTAATTGTTTGCGAAGTTCAGTAAATGTGAATTCTGGCTACAACGGATATCTTTTCTTGGCCATGTGATTATAGAGAACGGTATTTCAGTAGACCCCACTAAGATTGAAGTGGTGATTTCTTAGAAATGGTTGGAGAATATTTTGGAGGTTCGCAGCTTCTTTGGTTTGGCGGGTTATTACTGTAGGTTTGTGAAGGACTTTTCTAAGGTCGCAGGGCCACTTTCTAAGCTAACTCAGAAACGAACCAGCTTTATTTGGGATGAGAAATGTGAGAGTGGGTTTCAAAAGTTGAAAAAGAGGTCGACTACCGCTCCAATACTTGCACTACCAGAGGGAACCAACAATATGGTCATCTACAGCGATACATCCAAGGAGGGCTTGGGTTACGTACTTATGCAAAATGGTCGGGTTATCACCTATGCTTCTAAAAAGTTGAAACTGTATGAGGTAAATTATTCGACTCATGATCTTGAGTTGGCAGCGGTTGTATTTGCACTAAAAAAGTGTCATCATTATCTGTGGGGCAGTAAGTTCGAGATTTTCACTGATCACAAAAGTTCGAAGTACTTGTTTTCACAGAAGGAGTTGAATATGTGTCAACGGAGGTGGATAGAGTTTCTTGGAGATTATAATTGTTCTATCAATTATCTGTCTGGGAAGACAAATGTTATAGCAGATGCTCTTAGCCGTAAGGCGAGTGTTGCATGTTTGGTTGTCAAAAAGTGGGAAGTTCTTGAGGAAGTCAGTTATTGGAGACCGGAATTGACTCAGGTTGGGGTGATGTGTTCACATCTCCGTATTCAACCTTTATTGCTGTCTCAGATTATAGAAGCTCAACAACTTGATGTGAAACTTCAGAAAATCAAGGATCAGCTTACGGATGATTAGTCTGACTTCAAATTACATGAGGATGGTATTCTTCGATTTCGAAATAGGATTTGTGTTCCAGATGAACCGAGTTTAAGGAGAGGTATTTTGGAAGAGGATCATAATTCTAAGTACATCATTCATCCCCGTGGAAACAAGATGTATCGGGACTTGAAACAACACTACTGGTAGAACAATATGAAAAGAGAGGTGGCTCAGTTTGTATCCAGATGTTTGACTTGTTAGCGGGTGAAAGCAGAACATCAACGACCAGCAGGGTTACTTCAGCCGTTGACAATACCGGAGTGGAAATATGAACATATTACGATGGACTTTGTCACTAATTTGCCTAGAATACCAAGAGGTAACGATGCGGTTTGGGTTATTGTGGACCGTTTGACGAAGACATCTCATTTTATTCCGATGAGGATGGGAGATGAGGTTGCAATGTTGGCAGACCTTTATTTGGATTAGATTGTTAAACTTCACGGGATTCCATCTAGTATTGTCTCTGATCGAGATCCTCGGTTTACTTCTCGACTTTGGGAGAAACTTCAAGAAACTTTGGGTACTCAATTGAACTTCATCACAGCGTATCATCCGTAGACTGATGGCCAGTCGGAGAAAACTATTCAGATTCTGGAAGATATGCTCAGGGCTTATGTTCTGGACTTTGGGAAGAACTGGGAGAAACATCTACCGCTAGCCGAGTTTGCCTATAACAATAGTTATCAAGCGACTATTGGAATGACACTTTATGCAGCTCTCTACGGCCGTAAGTGCCGATCACTTTTGTATTGGGACAAAGTAGGGGAGATGAAGGCTATTGATCTGACTATAATGCCAGAGCTTCTAGAGAAGATTGAGAATGTCCAGTTGATCAGAGAATGCACCGAGTTTTGTTAAAATTGTCTCCTCAAAAGGGGTTTGCTCGTTATGGTAAATGTGGTAAGCTGAGTCCGAGGTTTGCAGGGCCGTTTGAGATTACCGGCAGGGTTGGTAAGTTGGCGTATCGGTTAGCTTCGCCGGAGCACTTCTCTAATGTTCACGATGTCTTTCACGTGTCTAATTTGCGGAAGTATTATCCGGATCCTTCTCATATCCTAGAGCTAGAGCCATTACAGCTTCGTGAGAATCTAACTTATGATGAGCAGCCAATTTGTATTCTAGATCAAATTGAACGGGAGTTGAGGTCGAAAGCGATTTCGACGGTCAATATATTGTAGAAGCATCACGGGATTAAGGAAGTTACTTGGGAAAGAAGGGATCAGATTCTGCAACAATACCTAGACTTATTCTGAGCAGCAAGTAAGAATTTCAAGGATGAAATTTCTTAAAGGGGAAAAAAATGTGAAACCCCAGATTTTATCTATAAGTGAAAATTGCATGTTTTGACCTGTATATGTGTTATCTGAGTTAAAATGCGCAAATTCTGTGATTTATACTCCTATTACATGCTATGTGAGCGTTCATGAAAGTTTCATAAAAATCGGCATTGAAAATTTTACCGTCGAGTTTTATGAATAGTATTTTTGAAACATGTCCGCTAAAATTTTGAAACTGGTCTTTTTAGTGTTTGAAAACCTAGTCATCGGATATTAATAGACCCTTGTTTGATTAAAATGGATTTTAAATCGGATTAGGAATTTTAAAGGCTTTTACACATTCTTTTGCAAAAATTGAGTTTTATAGCTATTTGTATGTATATGTATGGATATGAAGATGTTGTCACCTATTCTTGGACTACTAAATATAGTATATATGATAGATATATATATATATATGTAAGTATGCAAAATAGTCTAAAATATAATTAAAAGACTATAAAATACAATTAAAAGACTAAAATTGTCAATTTTGACTTGACTTTAGTTATTTGATTTTGCATATATATACATAATACATACAATACATCATATAACAAAGCTCAAAACACCTCCAATTCTCACCTACATGGCCAAAACCCCATAGACAAAAAAAGAGAGTTTTTCAACTATTTGTCAAAGCAAATTTTATTGAGAAAACTCATTTGAAGGCCAAATCTCTTCATCGAAAGTTAGATTTTGCTTGTTGGGCATCCATTGCACACATTTCTAACTTCATTTGGCATCAAAGGTGAGAGAAAAATTCTAGATCTAAGAATGCTATTCTTTGTCAATTTCATATAACTGTATTTTTATCCAATATTTTGTTGAATTGTCTTTAGATTATTGCTCAGTAGTTGACAAGGATCATTTGTATGTATTTATAGCTGTTTTGATCAGTAGTAGCATATATTTCTATTTTTCGGGTATTAAAGTTGAGTTATTGGTTCATTGTTGAATAATTGTTGTTGTGGCAGTTGGAATTGATTGGTTGTTGCTTCTAAAAGTTTGTTAATTATGAGGTAGTAATGTTGTAATGCTGAATTTTTGATTTGAATGTCGTAGCAAAAGTCCAAAAATTTCAGCCTTGGGTGCATTGCCAAATTTGGGTTGTTGGACATGATTGGGATGGCTTTTGGTTGGTTTCCGATAAAGCTAATGTAGTTGCATATGTGGTGGAGTGATAGGAAATGGTTTGGAGGTTATTGGATTAGTAGAATATAAGTTATGAATTTTAGAAGTTTGTGTAGTCTTTCTTTAAAATGTTGAAATGTTGTCTTTGGTTGTTGGGTAATGTTTGTGTAGTTTTTTCTTGAGTAATTGGAAGGTAGGTTTGGGATTGAATGCATGTTTAAATGTATGATAAGTTGGGTGGCCTACTTTGTCATCTAACTTAGTTGTTTGGTTGTTAATTGATGTTATGTTGATTGGGATGTTATTAACTGATTGATGATTGATTATGATTTGGAGGACAACCTACTTTGTTGTCTTTCCAAAATATGAGATGTTTATGATTATTGTTGAGTCTTGATAGTGTGTGCCACCTTTCGGGAAGCGTCGGGCTGTCGGGTTGATAACGGCATGACTATCATAGACTACCCCCACTTCACATCGGCGGAGATATCATGGAGGGAGAGGCTAGATGAGGTACCTTGGTTTTGTATTATGGGAGTTATAAGAAGATGGTTGAGATCGTGATGGCGTATGGAGCTACAACAACTAGTGTATCTTTTCACATTGAATGGTTATTTGCGTGGTTGAATTGAAATGTTGATGTTAATGAAGTTGTTATTATTGTTCATAGGATGATTTCACAAAGGGTAAAGTAAATATTTTCAAAAGATCTTTTGAATCCTCACTGAGCTTTGTTATATATAAGTTCACCCCTCATTTGTTTATTGTCATCAGGTGTAACTGAATCAGACCTAGGGTACATCTCTCAGGAAGCTGAGTATGTGCCTTCTGTGGACGAGTCTTATGTGCCCGAGTCCTATCCTTGATGTTGTGGATAAATTTTTATTTTGATGACTTGTATACTAGAACATGTGGTTTTGTATTTACTTTGAGGTCATATTGTATAAGATGCTATAAGGATAATGGAACATATAATTCTAGATTAGTTGTCTTACATTTGGAACTTGAATAGGTTGTTAGACTAGCTTTATATATATATATGTTATGCATGTGTTGGTTTGGAGTGTAGTTGATGTTGGAGTGGAGGTGTATAACCTATGGATGAACTGTTAAATGGTTATTTAATATATGGAAATGGTTGTGTTGTATGTTGTTGATCTTTGGAGTTGGTTGTATGAGTTATAACGGGTTGGTTTTGAGCCTTAACATACGTGTTACAGACGTTATACTGCCGAAATTCTGTTGCGTCCTGACTGATTATAAGTGGGATCGAGTTGAGGTATGACAATGAAGATGTCTTAAGTAATTGTGTGTGTCACGGCCTGACCCCTCACAGAATCAAGTCCCATTCCTGATACCCTAAGGCACAAAAAATAAGAAAAAACGGATGAAGTCTCCTCTGTACATAGGCCTATCCACAAACCTGTATGCAGAAGAATCAACACAAACAACATCCCAAAACATATATATATATAGTTCCATCTCCAATTCATAAGACTATTCTAGCTTTCTTTTCCTTAGACAAGTACATACATGCATATGGACTTGAACAATACTAATCTAATACATTTACTAAGTTATCATATCACTCTAATCAACTTTTAATTTGAACTTTAATTACATCTCCTTACATAATAGTTACATTCGAGATCACAAAATAGAATACATGTCAGGCTATCCAAATACTTTACATAAATTCACATATGACATCTATTTAATGCTACAAGCAATCACGGGGACACATGATCTTCCTCTTCTATCTCTCGAACTATCTCCGTCATGCCTGTAAAATGTTAAAAAGATGGGTGAGCAAAACACTATTGCTCAGTGAGGGAGGTAACAATTATTCGGAGATGTTTGAAAATATTTTCGTGCAATGCATATAAGTCATAGAATCATTAGTAAAATAAAATACTAATTCAAGACAATAAAGCTAAATAACCCATCTTAGAAAGCTATACTAGGAGCAAGCTATGAATGAACAATAGAAGATAAACAATACAGTCATAAAGGTGTCACGTCAACACGAGAGAATCAACTAATATCATGAATTAAATAACATTTAAGCAATCATTGGTAACTTTCAAAGGACTTAGGGCTCAAGCGAGAATTACTCAAAAGGATACAATGCCGGTCACGAGCACGAACTTCAAGCCACGAGCACGAACAAGTTCACGATATTATGCCGGTAAATCCCCAAACACTCCAGTAGGGTACTCCGAATGTACCCAGATAATGCTACGACCCAACTCTCCTAGGGCGGTATCCCTAGCGAGAGAGGGACTAGAGCATGGAGGTCGAAACTAGCCACTGGCAAGCCCAATGCCGCTCAAGGTAACCCAACACATCCGCCCCTAAATGGTTGCGCAACCACGATAACGATAACATGATATAACAATTAACAAGTAATATTCACAAAATTCGGTTCACATAAAGGAGGAACAACGAAGTAGGTTGTCCTCGCACATAAGCAATAGCAATTAATAAACATCTAACACATTGTCACAGAACTTCACTTAACTATTCATTTTCTCACAAGATAGCAAATAAGCATGTAACACAAAATCACATAGCAATATATATAATAATGAAGTGGCGCATATACGAGGTGACAAAGTAGGCTACTACCTCATGCAATTGCACATAATCATGTAATAAGTACTCTAGCATGCTTTACTTTAAAATAAAGCTAGGTAACAGGTTATAGCACTTTCTAGTGGTTATACATTATATTACACTAGATTAACATACAAAACACATTAACATATAATGAGTTCACTACACTAAGAACATGTGCCTTAATATAACTATCAATTAACCTTCATTAGCTACCAAGTACCTACATACACATTAGCAGACATTTATAACACTACACTTGCATTATTTGACATTTAAGATAAATGGTGTGCTTACTTTAATTAAAAGTTAAATAACATGTTTTGATAACACATGTTACTACATGACTTGCAAACTCACTTTAAAATTACCTTTCTATGTACATGTCAATTCACTAAAAGGAAATAACTACACATGAACTACCAAGCCAAGCTTCATTCACTCACAACTAAGCTATCACATTACCATTAAGTAATTTCCTCAAAACTCTAAACAAGTCAAGCTAGAACTTCACAATAGCATGCCCTTTTTCCATTTGTCTAACAGAATCTTAACTTAATCAGTTCTGTTACCTATTTCAACGACCTCCAAATTTTCTAATTTTTATGTATAAATGTAGCTCTTCAAGTTTAGATGATTTTAGGTTCAAACGGTACCTAATTCCGAGCTAAATTTCATGAGTTATGACCTTTATCGTGCAACTATACCTAGCTGGGCAGAACCAGCATTTTTCAGAACATATTTCGGAAATGGTCTCGTTAGAAGGTTAAAACGGTGGAATTGGCTCTATATCCAAAAACAAAGTTTGTTCTAGATTGAGAGACCTAGCTATGAGCATGTGTACTATGTCAAAAAGACTCTAGAATACATGGGCAGTGCACTGTCCAGAATTACTCTTTTGCACTCCTATACTTTTAGCTTTATTTCCTTGCTTCTTGAGTTAAATTAAGCATTATATTGACTTATAGTTAGCATATGCCACTCATCAACCTCACTTAGAACATCTACCAAACACTTGGTCTACATAATTAACAATAACTAACAAGCATTCACTTCAACTACAACTACTTGCAAAAGTTAGCAAAACATGCAAAAGATTACTTCTACAACATACTACTCACTATAGACCATTTTTACAAGCATTTACAAGCTCATTCATCATATGACTACATTATAGCCAACCCTAAAGAGACATGAATAAACAACAATAATGCACAAAAGGATGGTATCCCTCACCTATTAAGATAAAATTATAAGAAAATGCATAGAATAGGCTTGTTTTCTTCTATTTTCTCCTTTTTTTTCTTCTTTCCTTTTCTTTCTTTCCTCTCCCTTTCTCTTCCTCCATGGCCGAGCTCTTCTTTTTTTGGTTCTAGACGTTTCCTTCTCTTTTGTTTTTCTTTTTGTGATGTTTTGTATGTTATATGTGTATATAGATAAAGTATGGGCTTGGGTTAAAGGTTTCTATTGGATTGGACTCTAATTAATTGGTAGATTTAGTTAAATTAAAGTCCAAACAAAGGCTTGGTCTTCTAATGGCCCAATGAAAAAGTCTAGCCAATTGTTACTATTCTTACGATACATTATTCACTCAGGACCTTCCCAAAATGCTCTAAATAAAATTCCTTCAATGAACGTGCCTTAAAAATAGTTTAAATAAGATAATCGTGCATGTCAAATAATTAAAGAAAATAGTTGGAGATTGTCTCCAGGCTCGGAGCTACCTATTCAATAATTGAAATTAGTGACAAACCAACACTTAAATGCAAAGATATAATTTCAAATAAGTATAATTCTTAAATAATTATCTCATTTAAAGTAGTTAAACGCATTTTGGACATTTTCAAAAATAATACAGATTATACCAAGAAATATATGTAGAAGTTGATAAAGATTACATAGTTATGCATTTTCATTTAGAATAAACACATAGGTATATGCAATTAAGTATTAATCACTACATGCTAGGTCTGGGTTGTTACAGTGTGCGCCTATGAGTCTTATGTGTCTTCTGTTTGAACTGTATATGCCTAATATGTTATAATTGTTTCTCGCTTATGTGAAATTTATGTGTTAGGTATAGCCATACTATATGTGTAATAAGTTTATTGGTGGTGCACGTATTCATGCCTCATATAATGCATACATGTTATATAAATGTGAGTGTTATCTATACCTATAGATGGCATGACCTAGCACTCCCAGGAACACTGGGGCTCAAGAAACTGAGAATGCCAATCAAATCAATCCTGGAATGACGATGTTTAATATGATGGCGACTCCCATGGATCGAATGAGCCAAATTTTGGAACAACAAACAACTGGAGGAGTGGGTAATAATAACAATGGTATTGGTAGTAACACTAACAGCAACGGAGAAAATAAGGACGATACATTAAGAATCTTCCTAAGCTATGGACCTCCCAGATTCCTAGGTGAACCTGACAATGAAAAGGCTGAGGCTTGGCTTGCGAACATTGAAAAGATATATGCTGCTCTTGATTATACTTATGAAAGGAAGGTGGTTTTCATAACATTCTTATTGGAAGGGGATGCAGAACAATGGTGAAGAACGAAGAAGTTTTGTTGGGAGCAACATCGTTTACCTGTCACTTGGGCTAACTTTATGAAATCCTTCAAGGGAAATTATATTATGGAAATAACCCGAGAGAGGAATGAAGAAGAGTTTTTAACAATGAGACAAGATGGAATGTCCGTGGTGCAATATGAAGCTCGCTTTAATAAGCTTTCTCATTACCTCCCCGAATTAGTCCAAACGGAAAACAGAAGAATCAAGCAGTTTGTTCGAGGACTAAAGGCCGAGATCAAAGACTTCTTGGCTGCACATCGCTTCACTTTATACGACGATGTGATTGATGCGACAATTTGCATTGAGAAGAAGAAGTTTGATACCCAGGGTGGGCCAAGTCAAGTCAACAAAATGCCACTCCTATTTCAGACACCATTGAGATCTTACCCGACCCAGAGTCAGGGTCAGAGTCAGGTGAGACCAGCTGCTACTAGATCATCGTCTGGTGCCTTAGTCAACTATTTAGCTCGTGTTTTATCTCAGAATGTCACATGTAATTGTTGCAACCAGAAAGGGCACACCGAAGCCCAATGTTGGAAGAAGTCTGGCAAGTGCATGGGGTATGGAAGAGACTAACACCAAGTTAAGGAATGTCCAAAATGGAAGGGTAGAGGTGCACAGAACCAGCCCGCAGGAAATGCTCCAGTGCAAAGAGGTCAGGCCTGAGTTTATGCTGTGAACCAAGAGAAACTTCCAGAGGTTGTAGCTGTTGTTGAAGGTACCTTCTTAATCCTAAATCAACTGATTAAGGTGCTTATTGATTCTAGAGTTGTGCATTTATTCATTATCCCTTAGTGTGTGCATTGAATTAAGTTGCAAATTGAACCTTTATCTTGTCACGTAGAAGTTAGTACTCCTATTGATACCAATTATATTTCTAAATTTGGTTGTAAAGCTTGTAAGATTCAAATAAGAGATCGGGAATTTTCGGCTGACTTGGTAGTACTTCCTTTCCAAAATTATGATAATATTTTGGGGATGAATTGGTTAGCTAGGAACTATGCACAGTTGGATTGCCTAACAAAAGTTGTGAAGTTCCAGGTACCAGGATAACCTATAGTTGAGGTGAAGGGTAAAGGTGACTTTTTGGGAAATACCGTGATATCCCCAGTTAAGGCTGTGAAGTTCATGAGGAAAAACTGTAGAGGGTATTTGGCTTATCTAATCAACAAGTCAACGGACCAAAACAAGTTAATTGAGTTCATGATTAAAATACTACCGAGTACGCAACCAATTTCTAAAGCTCTATATCGCATGGCTCTGATTGAATTGCAAGAGTTAAATGTTTAGTTATAAGGTTTGTTGGAGAAAGGATTCAAACAACCTAGTTCATTTTCATGGGGTGCACCAGCTTTATTTGTGAATAAGAAGGACAGGACCTTGAGATTATGCATCGATTATAGGGGGTTGAATTAGGTGACCATCAAGAATAAGTATCATTTTCCATTGATCGACGAATTGTTTGATCAACTTCAGGGAGCCAAAGTTTATTCAAAATTTGACTTGAGACAGGGTTATTACCATCTCCGTATCAGAAAGAAAGATGTGTCTAAATCAACTTTCAGGACGAGATACAGACATTATGATTTATTGTGATGTCATTTGGACTAACAAATGCTCTTGTCGCTTTTATGGACTTGATGCACAGGGTGTTGCAGCTGTATTTGGACCAGCTCGTCGTGATCTTTATAGACGATATCCTAGTATATTCAAAAAATGAAGCTGAGCACGAATGTCATTTGCATTTAGTGTTCCAGCATTTGCATCAGTTATATGCCAAGTTTAGTAAATGTGAATTCTGGCTTTAGTAGGTGGCATTCTTGGGACACATAATTTCTCAAGAGGGGATTGCAGTGGAACCATCAAAGATTGAAGTTGTGCTGTCGTGGAAGAAGCCAGAGAATGTCACTAAGGTGCGCAGTTTTCTCGAATTAGCAGGATATTACCGGAGGTTTGTGAAAGATTTCTCTAAAATTGTAGGGCTACTAACAAAACTTACACAACAGAAGACCAACTTTGTGGGGGATGACAAATGTAAGAATAGTTTTCAAGAGTTGAAGAAAAGATTGACGATTGCTCATGTACTAGCATTACCCGAGGGAAATCAAGATTATGTTGTTTATAGTGATGCCTCGAAGGAAGGGCTGGGATGCGTATTGATGCAGAATGATCGAGTCATCGCCTATGCATCCCGAAAATTGAAGCCTTACGAGGTGAATTATCCTACACATGACTTGGAACTTGCAGCAATTGTGCTTGCATTGAATAAATGGAGGCATTATCTATAGGGAAGTAAGTTTGAGATATTTACTGATCATAAGAGTGTGAAGTATCTGTTTTCTCAGAAAGAACTGAATATGAGATGAAGGAGATGGTGTTGGGTGTATTATTGATATATTATTTTAGCACATTTCTACTTAATTCTTGTTAGTTCTTGAGTAATTTTTGGAGCAATTTGCTGGGTTTTGTGTTTGTTTTGCAATGTAGGTGATTTCTATGAGAAAGTCTGAGTTTTGAGGCAAAATTGAAGAAAAATGGCCAAGGGCTAACTTGTATTGAACTTGTGAAACATTTGATAAGAAATCAGAAGTAGCGCAGTCATAGTGCAGCTGCGCAATATCGTAGGAAATTAAAGGGCATTTTTGTAAAATGGTGTGAAAAGAAGCAAACCCTATGATAAAAAGAAGAAAACACACGTGAGAAAGGGGAGGCTTCTAGTGGCTGGTTCTTGGGAACAAAAAGCAACGTACCAGAGAGGAGAAAAACGTAGGAGATTGAAGCTGAAGATGAAAGACCTTGGAGACAGATTTTGACGATGATTCTTCTCAAAATCCTCGTTTTCTCTATCTTTCTCATCATGAACTATATTCAACTTTGTATTTTGTTTATTTTCGTGACTATGTTCTAAGTTATTTTTCTAGGGCTACGATGTAGCCAGATTGTGAATACTTGAAGCTTTTGGTTTTAATTGATTGATGAACTATTCTATTTATGCATTGAGTATTTCATGCTGAGTTTAATGGTTGTGATTGCCTGATCAACAATTGCATGATTTGTGATTTGGTTTGAGACTGAGAAGTGATAACTAAATTAGACCACGTCTGAAATACCATTAAATCGTTATAAGCTAGAGATAGTTATGAGATCTAGCGCAGCACATGAATTTCTAGAGCTTAATGAGTTTCTTAAGTTCACAGTTATCATAGAGATGTAGGTAGCTTGCTTAGCAAAATATGTTATTGATGATTGAGAAAGATTAATAACCACATTAGTGAAATTACTGGCAGCGTGGGGAGTAGACATCGATTGAATAAATAAATAGTTTCAAATATGATTAATCTTGGTGAAATCAGAATCCCCAGAGCCTTTTAACTATTGAACAACCCTCCTTTGTTAATTTCGTCATTATTTTAGTTGCTATTTTTTATCGATTTCATAATTTATTTCATTGTTAGTAGCAAATTTCTCAATTCGTGATTGTCTGAATAAAGTTAGAGCTAAATCAATTTCGATAGTCAATAATTTTAGTCATCATGGGAACGATGTTTACTCATCACTTTATTATTTGTTGCGATATGTGCACTTGCGTTAAAATTCACACAACAAGTTTTTGACGCCGTTGCCGGGGACTGTGCCAATTATTAATATCGATACAAAATAGCTTTAATTTTAATTTGGAGTTTATTTTATTTTGTTAGTCGTTTTCTTATTTTGTGCTACTGGTGTTTCAGGAACATATTTCTCTAGATGTATGCGAAAGTTGGGAAGTAGTATTTTGTTGCCTTTTGATCCTGAGATAGAACGAACTTGTCGAAATAACAAAAAAGGAAAAAGAGCTACTACCCATCATTTGTGAGAGAATATGGCTGAAATCGTGGTAGGACAGGAAGGAAATAATCAGGAAAATCCGCCTAGAACACTACGAGACTATGATTTGCCACCCACTGGAATTCAACCTGTGATTAGAAGGCCAGCTATTCAGGTGGATAATTTTGAGTTGAAGACAATAACGCTGTAATTGATTTAAAATATCCCATTCCATGGATTAGCCACTGAAGATCCTAATCAGCACATAGTGAATTTTCTAGAAGTCTGTGGAACTGTTAAGTACAATGGAGTCATTGATGAAGCTTTGCACCTTCGTTGTTTCCTTTCTCCTTGAGGGTTCAAGCTAAGGAATGGTTGAACTCGCTGCCTTTGGATTCAATCACCACTTGGAATAATCTGGTGCCCAAATTTTTGTCGAGATTTTTCCCACATGGCAAGACAGCGAAACTGCGCATTGAAATCAATAACTTCACTCAGCATGAAGGAGAAACTCTGTGTGAAGCGTGTGAAAGGTATAAGGCGTTGCTGAGGAAGTGTCCTAATCATGGAATACCCAAGTGGATGCAAGTTCACAATTTTTACAATGGGTTGGTAAATTCAACAAGAACTTTGATTGATGCATTAGTAGGAGGAACTCTGATGAACAATACAGCGGATGAAGCTTATGAGTTGCTTGAAGTTATTGTCTTGAATAATTTGTAGTGGTCAAGTGAGAGAGTCACGCCAAAGAATACAGCTAGGATCCACGAGATTGATGCAATAACTGCTTTGGCAACAAAAATTGACAGTCTCACTAAACAGTTACAAAATAATCAAGTGACAACCAATGCTATTCAGGCGGCAATAGTATGTGAGTTTTGCTGTGGTCCACATTATAATGCAGAATGTCAGGTTGGCAATCCATTTGCGCAAGGCACAATCGAACAAGCACAGTATGTGGGGAACTTTAATGGGAAACAATACAATCAGTATTCCAACAGATATCATCCAGGATTGTGTTTTCATCCAAATATATCTTACAAAAATACTCAGAATGTGTTACAACCTGAACAAAATAAACCCTTATTAGAGAAGAAGGTAAACTTGAAGGATACATTGGCTTAGTTGACGACTTTGCAAACTCAATTTATGAATGAAACAAGGACTTCCCTCCAGAACCAATCTGCACAAATCAGAAACTTAGAGGCGCAATTTAGTCAAATGACTACGATGTTTTCTGAAAGATAACAAGGAATTTTACCTAGTACTTTTGAGGTGAATCCCAAAAGAGATGAAATAGAGCATTGCAAAGCGATCACCTTAGGACATCCTTACCAGAGGATGTAAAGTGTAATTATAACACTTTTTAGAGACTATCATGTATAAAAATCCAACCACAGCAGATAGTTTGAAGACCCAAAAATGAATTTTTTTTTAAAGACTGAAATAACAAAAATGGAGAAGTCTGAAAAAAAAAGCAAATTTGGAGACTCACTGTAGCTGAGTCTCCAAATGTCTGTCAGACGACAAACCTTTTCAAAAATAAAAATAAAAAATCCAAAGCCACAAATTTTATAGCCGTTGAAGGTGAACATTGGCAACGTTCACTTTCAACATTCTACGTATTTGTATATATACATATATACACATTCTGATTCTGATTTCAAGTTCAAGGCAAAAAAAAAAAAAAAAAGAAAAATCACAACTCCAAAACAGAAAAAAATGTATGTTGGTTTGACTGCCATGGGGGGTACGTGGGTCATGTGGGGGTGGTGATGCCGTAGGGAGGGGAATTGGTGGTGATGGTGTTATTGAAGAAAGGGAGGTGGTAATGGTGTAACGCCCCAACTCGACCCCTCCTACAATCAGTCAGGACGCAACGGAATTCCGGTAGTATAACGACAGTAATTAGGACACCGAGGTTCTAAACCAACCTCTTCGCAACTCATACAACCAACTTCACAAATAATTCAACAATTAAACAACACAACCACAATATACATTAAACATTCTTTTACCATTGCATCCATAGGTTATACCACAACATCTTATACATCATAAACTTCTAAATAATACAAACAAACTAGTTTTAATATACAAGATAACAAAAGAGTACAACATCTCAGATATCAAAGACAAGAGTCTGGCACATAGGACTCGTCCACATATGGCACATTCTCAGCTTCCTGAGGCACGTACCCGTAATCTTGTTCAATATCACCTGTATGCATGCAATAATTGAGAGTGAGCTTATATAAAACAAGCTCAGTGAGAATTCGACAGATCTCTTAACAATATTTATTATACTCCTTGGAAATCATCCTTTGAGCAGTAAACACATAATAATCATCAATAACAATATAAGCACATTAGTAATAATAACCAAACAATAAATGATACTCTAGTTGGTGTAGCTCCAAACGCCATCACGATCTCAACCATTCTTCTTATAACTCCCCATTACTCACGCACCTGAGGTACCTCACTAGCCCCTCCCTATATGGCACATCCGCCATGCGAGCTGGGGGTAGCCTATAATAGTCATGCCGTTATCAACCCGACAGCCCGACACTGCCCGAGAGGTGGCACACACATACCAAAACTCATGACAATAATAATAATCATTCACATCTCAGGAGGACAACAAAGTAGGTTGCCTATCTCTTGGCTTCATCAATAATCAATAATCAATAATCAATTAATAATATTTCAACAACATATCATCAATTAAATAATTAACAACTCAACAACTAACTTAGATGACAAAGTAGGCCATCCAACTTAACATGCATTAATCTACTCAACCAAACCCGACCCCAACAAACAACAACCCATAATTCAACCACTCAAGCACTACCTAAACAACTAAAGACATTATCTCAACATTTAAAGAAAGACAACCCAAACTTCTATAAGTCATAACTTACAATCTACCAATCCAATGACCTCCAAACCAGTTTCTATCACTCACCCACTCAAGCAACTACATTAGTCCCCTCGGAAACCAACCACAATCCATCCAAATTAAGCCCAACAACCCTAAAACCTCAATGCACCATGGCTGAAATTTCTGGACTTTTACCACGACATTGCAATCAAAATTTCGGCATTACAACATTACTTCCATGTATTTAACAAACTTTTTGAGGTTAACAACAATCGATTCCAACCACCACAACTCTAATTATTCAACAAATAGCCAACAACTCAATTTTAATACCCGAAAAATAAAAATTCATGCTACAACGGTTCAAAACTTATATAAACACATATAATCAATCCTTAGTATCTACTGAGCAATAATATAACATCAATTTAATATTTGAACGGCTAAAAATTCGATTATATGAATTAACATAAAAATGATATTTTGAGATCTAGAATTTTTCTCTCACTTTTGATGTTATTTGATGCAAGAAAGGTATAGAATGGATGCCAACAAGTGCAATCAAGCTTTGGTTCAAGATTATTGGCTTTGTATTGCAATTTCTATTGAAAATTTTGATAAAAAATAAGCTAAAATGGCCTTGAGAGTTTCAGCCATGTGTATGAGTTTTGAGTGTGTTTGAGCTTTTGTTTTATGTGTTATTTAGTGTATGACGCATATATAAGCAAAGTCAACAACATAATAAAAGGTCAAAGGTGAACACTTGTTAGTTTATTTAGTATTTTTAGTCTTTTAATTTAGTTTCTTGACTATTTTTGCTCACAACATGCAATTGACACTTAGACTAATTTAAGTAGAATATTTTTGGGTGACAACAATTTTCTCATGCAAAGACTTTCACCCGTCTCGGTTAAAAATACAATTTTTGCAAATTTTCACAAAAACCGTCGATTAAATTTTTGATGCCGTTTTTGATAAAAATTTCATGAAAATACACACATAGCATGTAATTGGATTATAAATCACAGAATTAGCACATTCTAATTCATATAACACATAAACAGGTCAAAACATGCAAATCGAGGCAAAAATAAAAATATGGGGTCTTACATTCTCCTCCCTTAAAGAAATTTTGTTCTCGAAATTCTTACTTGCTGTATGAAAAAGATCTGGATACTGCTGCTGCATCTGATCTCGCCTCTCCCAAGTAGCTTCCTCAATTCCGTGATGCTTCCACAATACTTTAACCATTGGAATCTTCTTCGACCTCAACTCCTGTTCCATCTTATCAAGAATACGAATCGGCCGCTCATCATAAGTCAGATTCTCACAAAGCTGTAATGACTCTAGCTCTAGAATATGAGAAGGATCCAGATTATATTTCCGCAAATTAGACACATGAAAGACATCGTGGACATTAGAGAAGTTCTCCGGTAAAGCCAACTGATATGCTAACTTGCCAACCCTGTTGGTAATCTCAAACGACCCTGCAAACCTTGGACTCAGCTTACCACCTTTACCATAACGAGCAAACTCCTTTTAAGGAGACAATTTCAAGAAAACCCGATCCCTGACTGCAAACTCCAAATCCCGACGACGCTTATCAGCATAACTCTTGTATCTGCTCTGCGCTGTAAGCATTCTCTGCCTGATCAACTGAACATTATCAATCTTCTCTAGAAGCTCTGGCATGATAGTCATATTAATAGCCTTCATCTCCCCTACTTCATCCCAATACAAAGGTGATCAGTACTTACGCCCGTAGAGAGCTGCAAAAGGTGCCATTCTAATAGCCGCTTGATAACTATTGTTATAGGCAAACTCGGCAAGTGGTAGATATTTCTCCCAGTTCTTCTTGAAGTCCAGAACATAAGCCCTGAGCATATCCTCAAGAATCTGAATAGTCCTCTCAGACTGACCATCGGTCTGTGAATGATACGCTGTGCTGAAGTTTAACTGAGTACCCAAAG
This sequence comes from Ehretia macrophylla, assembly GCA_037974665.1. NCBI lineage: Eukaryota > Viridiplantae > Streptophyta > Magnoliopsida > Boraginales > Ehretiaceae > Ehretia > Ehretia macrophylla. The sequence continues at coordinate 16,143,675 of CM075775.1, forward strand.
TTTCCTGAAGTTTCTCCCACAAACGAGAAGTAAACTGAGGATCTCGATCTGAGACAATACTAGATGGAATCCCGTGAAGTTTAACAATCTGATCCACATAAAGATCCATCAACTTTGCAACCTTATCTCACAACCTTATTGGAATGAAATGAGTTGTCTTCATCAAACAGTCTACAACAACCCAAACTACGTCGTTACCTCTTGGTGTTCTAGGCAAACTAGAGACGAAGTCTATCATAATATGTTTCCACTTCCTCTCTGGTATTGCCAACGGCTGAAGTAACCCTGCAGGTCATTGATGTTCGGCCTTCACTCGCTGACAAGTCAAATATCTGGATACAAACTGAGCAACCTCCTTATTCATATTATTCCACCAATAATGTTGTTTCAAATCCGGGTACATCTTGTTTCTACCGGGATGAATGGTGTACTTAGAATTATGAGCCTCTTCCAGAATACATCTCCTTAAACCCGGTTCATCGGGAACACAAACCCTATTCTGAAACAGAAGAATACTATCATCATGTAGTTTGAAATCAGACTGATCATCTGTGATCTGATCCTTGACCTTTTGAAGTTTTGAATCAAGTTGTTGAGCTTCTCTGATTTGAGACAACAATAAAGGTTGAATACGGAGATGTGAACACATCACCCCAACCTGAGTCAATTCTGGTATCCAATAATTGAATTCCTCAAGAACCCCCCATTTTTTTACAGCCAAACAAGAAATACTCGCCTTACGGCTAAGAGCGTCTGCTACAACATTTGCCTTCCTAGGCAGATGACTGATAGAACAATTATAATCTCCGAGAAGTTTCATCTACCTCCGTTGACGCATATTTAACACCTTATGTGAGAACAAATACTTCAGATTCTTATGATCGGTGAAAATCTCGAACTTACTGCCTTACAGATAATGACGCCATTTTTTCAGTGCGAAAACAACGGCTGCCAACTCAAGATCATGAGTCAGATAATTCACCTCATACGGCTTCAACTTTCTTGAAGCATAGGCAATAACCCGGCCATTCTGCATAAGTACACAACCCAAGACCTCCTTGGATGCATCGCTATAGATAACTATATTATCGGTCCCCTCTGGTAAAACAAGTACTGGAACGGTAGTCAATCTTTTTTTCAACTCCTGAAACCCACTCTCACATTTCTCATCTCAAATAAAGCTGGTTCATTTCTGAGTTAACTTAGAAAGTGGCCCTGCAATCTTAGAAAAGTCCTTCACAAACCTACGGTAATAACCCGCCAAGCCAAGGAAGCTACGAACCTCTGAAATATTTTTCGGCCTTTTCCAAGATATCACCACTTCAATCTTAGTGGGATCTACTGAAATACCACTCTGTGTAATCACATGGCCAAGAAAAGATATTTGTTGCAGCCAGAATTCATATTTGTTAAACTTCGCAAACAACTGATGCTTCTGCAGCTTCTGTAAGACAAGCTGTAGATGTTGCTTGTGTTCTGATTCAAACTTAGAATAAACCAAGATATCATCAATAAAGATTACCACGAATTAGTCCAAGTACGGCTGAAAAACCCGATGCATAAGGTCCATGAATGCTACTGGTGCATTAGTAAGTCCGAAAGGCATAACTACAAACTCAAAATGCCCGTATTGAGTCCTGAAAGCAGACTTTGGAACATTTTCCGTATGAATCCGAAGCTGATAATACCCCTACCTCAAGTCAAACTTAGAGTAGACTTTGGCTTCCTGAAGTTGATCAAACAACTCGTCAATTAGTGGTAAAGGATACTTGTTCTTGATGGCCACCTGATTCAAACCACGATAGTCAATACATAATCTCAAGGTACCGTCCTTCTTTTTCATAAATAAAACAGGCGCTCCCTATGGTGAAGAACTCTGCTAAATGAAACCCTTCTCTAATAACTCCTACAACTGTGTTTTCAACTCCTTCAGCTTAGCTGGTGCCATCCGCTATACCGATTTAGAAATAGGTTGAGTATTGGGAATCAGATTAATCACAAACTCAACATCTCTCTCTGGCGGCAATCCTGGCAACTTCTTAGGAAATACATTAGGATATTCCCGAATAATAGGAACTTCCCCCAACTTCAGCTTATCAGATGGCTTGTTGATCAAATAAGCTAGATAACCCGAACACCCCTTACTTACCAGCTTAACAGCTTTAGTTGATGAGATAATAAAACTCGTCTTAGCATCCCAATTCTCCGCTACCTCAACCACTGGCTGATCGGGCAACCTAAACTGTACTACCTTTGTTCTACAGTTTAACTGGGCATCATACTTAGAAAGCCAGTCCATACCTAAGATAACATCATACCCCCAGATAGGAAATAAAATAAGGTTCGAAGGAAAATCCTGACCCTTAACATGTATTTTACAGTCTTTACATACTAAGTCAATCACATACTTATCAATTAAAGAAGTACTAATCTCAACCACATAAGGCAATTTTTCAAGTTGCATGTTAACACGTTGCACAAAAGTAGGTGTAATGAAAGAATGCGTAGCACCAAAATCAATCAACACTTTAACAAGTTGATTGAGTATAAGGAAGTTACCTTCAACAACTGCCGCTGCCTCAGGTACTTCCTCCAAATCCATTGTGTAGGCTCGAGCCTAAACCCGTTGCTGCTGAGGTACACCACCGGTAAGTCGGCCCTAATAACCCTGGGTCACTGCCCGACCCTCAGTCCTCTGAAATCTAGGGCAATCCCTTGCCCTATGCTGATTGCTGCCGCAACCCAAACACGTTCCTACTATCACCCTGCAGTCGGCCTCTATATGGCCTGACGTTTGCAGTAAGTACACTGTGGTGACGAAGCACTGGCACTGCCCCTAGAAGACCCAGAAGCTAAATAAGTAGCTGTACCAGCCTACTGCTGGGGTCTCGCAACACTAGGCTTATATTGACCTTGAGACTGGGCCAGCCTATACTGTGACTAAGCTTGGAAGGAGCCCTGCTGAAACTGGGGCCTGTAGAAACCCTGCTGACCCTGCGGTCTAAAAGAGCTCTGCTGAACGGGTGGCCTGTACACAACCTGCTGTACTGGAGGCCTATACACATCCTGCGGCTGAAGTGGCCTCTTACTAGGCTGACTAGGTCCAATCTGTTCCCCTTTTCTCTTTTCTAACCTAGATGTCGCCTCAAAAGCCTCAAAAAATACGTCATACTGATTCAGGGCCATTGCATCCTGAATCTCCGACCTCAAACCCAATATAAACCTCCGGGTCTTACGCTCCTTATCAGCTACAAATTCCGGTGCATACTGGGATAGTCTGGTAAAAGTGGCCTCATACTGAGCCACCGTAGCATCCCCCTGAACCAAGGACAGGAACTCCGCCTCTCTCCTTTCCTGTGCAATCCTCGGGACGTACTTAGCTCGAAACGCTCTAAGAAAGGTATCCCAAACATACGTAGTACCTCTTGCCTCCCAACCGCCTCTCACTGTGAGCCACCACTCTTCTGCTTCATCATCAAACAAATAGACTGCAAAAGTGACTTTCCTCTCATCAGTATAGTCTAGAGGATCGAATATCTTCTCTATTTTATTGATCCAAGCCTCCGCCTTTCTATCATCTGGCTCGCCCTGGAATCTAGGTGGATAATAACCCAAGAATTCCTTCAACGTATTTCACTTGTGGTAACCCCCCTATACGTTTATCATCTGTGCCTGCACAGCCTGTGCCTGGGCAGCTTGCCCTACTAATAACTGTGACTGTCCTGCCATGATTTCTGTCATTCTATCCATAGCTGCAGCAATACGATCATCACCCTTATCTCGGCCCAGTGCCACATTACCCGGTGCCTCATTATCTGCCTCCGGCCTACCTCTTGTTCTTGGTCTACCCGCCATTCTACTATCAAAGAGTTAGCACATGTTATAGCACATAGACAGGTTATAAACAATTATTAGCACATGAGTAACAAACTCACATAAAGCACATAAGTCACTTAAGTATCAATCACATAAACAAGTTGATCACATAATCACAAAGTCACTAAATCACATAATCACTTAATCATATTAACACATATTTCACTTTCTTTCACTTCATACATACTTTCATGCTAAGACCATTACCCACATTCTGAGAATACCCCAGCTGACAACTAAACATAATCTTTGATGCCACTTAATGTAACACCCCAACTCGACCCCTCCTATAATCAGTCAGGACGCAACGGAATTTCGGCAGTATAACGACAGTAATTAGGATACCGAGGCTCTAAACGAACCTCTTCGCAACTCATACAACCAACTCCACAAACAATTCAATAATTAAACAACACAACCACAATATACATTAAACATTCTTTTACCATTGCATTCATAGGTTATACGCCTCCGTTCCAACATCATACATTTACTAGATAACATACATTTCCAAAATAGACTATAACCAATCTAGCAACCTAATCATGTTCCAAAACAAGACTACTAAGCTAGTAACATATAATCCATTATCTTTACAACATCTTATACGTCATAAACTTCTAAGTAAATACAAACCAACTAGTTTTAATATACAAGATAACAAAAGAGTACAACATCTCAGATATCAAGGAAAAGACTCTGGCACATAGGACTCGTCCACATATGGCACATTCTCAGCTTCCTGAAGCACGTACCCATAATCTTGTTCAATATCACCTGTATGCATGCAATAATTGAGAGTGAGCTTATATAAAACAAGCTCAGTGAGGATTCGACAGATCTCTTAACAATATTTACTATACTCCTTGGAAATTATCCTTTGAGCAGTAAACACATAATAATCATCAATAACAATATAAACACATTAGTAATAATAACCAAACAATAAATGATACTCTAGTTGGTGTAGCTCCAAACGCTATCACGATCTCAACCATTCTTCTTATAACTCCCCATTACTCACGCACCCGAGGTACCTCACTAGCCCTTCCCTCCATGGCACCTTAGCCATACGAGCTGGGGTAAGCCTATGATAGTCATGCCGTTATCAACCTGACAACCCGACACTGCCCGAGAGGTGGCACACACATACCAAGACTCATGACAATAATAATAAATCATTCACATCTCAGAAGGACAACAAAGTAGGTTGCCTATCTCCCGACTTCATCAATAATCAATAATCAATAATCAATTAATAACATTTCAGCAACATATCATCAATTAAACAATTAACAACTCAACAACTAAGTTAGATGACAAAGTAGGTCATCCAACTTGACATGCATTAATCCACTCAACCAAACCCGACTCCAACCAACAACAACCCATAATTCAACCACTCAAACACTACCCAAACAACTAAAGACATTATTTCAACATTTAAAGAAAGATAACCCAAACTTCTAAAAGTCATAACTTACAATCTACCAATCCAATGACCTCCAAACCAGTTTCTATCACTCACCCACTCAAGCAACTACATTAGCCCCCTTGAAACCAACCACAATCCATCCAAATTAAGCCCAACAACCCTAAAACCTCAATGCACCATGGCTGAAATTTCCGGACTTTCATCACGACAACGCAATCAAAATTTCGGCATTACAACATTACTCTCACGTATTTAACAAACTTTTAGAAGCTAACAGCAATCGATTCCAACCACCACAACTTCAATTATTCCACGAATAGCCAACAACTCAATTTTAATACCTGAAAAATAAAAATTCATGCTACAACGGTTCAAAACTTATATAAACACATGTAATCAATTCTTAGCATCTACTGAGCAATAATATAACATCAATTTAACATTTCAATGACTAAAAATTCGATTATTTGAATTAACATAAAATGACATTTTGAGATCTAGAATTTTTCTCTCACCTTTGATGTTATTTGATGCAAGAAATGTGTAGAATGGATGCCCAACAAGTGCAATCAAGCTTTGGTTCAAGATTATTGGCTTTGTATTGTAATTTTTATTGAAAATTTTGATAAAAAATAAAGCTAAAATGGCCTTGAGAGTTTCAGCCATGTGTGTGAGTTTTGAGTATGTTTGAGCTTTTTTTTATGAGTTATTTAGTGTATTATGCATGTATAAGCAAAGTCAACAAAATAATAAAAGGTCAAAGGTGAGCACTTCTTAGTTTATTTAGTCTTTTAATTTAGTTTCTTGACTATTTTTGCTCACAACATGCAATTGACACTTAGACTAATTTAAGTAGAATATTTTTGGGTGACAATAGTTTTCTCATGCAAAGACTTTCACCCGACTTAGTTAAAAACGCAATTTTTGTAAAAGAAAATGTAAAAACTTTTAAAATTCTAAAGCCAATTTAAAATCCGTTTTAATCAAACATGGGTCTATTAATATCCGAGGACTAGGTTTTAAAACGTTTAAAACACCTGTGTAAAAATTTTAGCGGACGTGTGTTCAAAATACTATTCATAAAAACCATCAATAAAATTTATGATGCCGTTTTTTATGAAAATTTGATGAATACACACATAGCATGTAATAGGAGTATAAATCACAAAATTAGCAATTTTAATTCATATAACACATAAATAGGTCAAAACACGCAAATCGAGACAAAGATAAAAATATGGGGTCTCACAAATGGTGTGATGGTGGCGATGGTTTGATTGAAGAAAGGGGGGTGGTGATGGTAGTGATGGTCTGATTGAAAAAATGTGGGGGCGGTGATGGTGGCGATGGTCTGACTAAAGAAAGAGAAGGGAGGTGGCGGCGGTGGAGAGGAAGAATAAGGGAAATGAATGGGGAGGAGGGTAGGGTTTGTGTTATATATATTTTTTAAATTTATATTTTTGTTTTTTCTTTATATTATTCCAATCTAAAGGCCTTAATTTGGATAAGATATTTTGTTTCATGATAACAAATTAATGGATGAGATCATCGAGGAAACATCATATCCAATGGCCGCTATTCGGGTTTTTCAAAAAATAGCGTTGTTGTAATTGAGTGTAGTTAACGACATAATATTTGGCAAAATATAATTGTTGTTGGAATTATTTAATTTTTAGGTTGAAATATTCGTAAAAAAAAATTATGAATTTATAAGTATATAAAAAAATCAAGTACTAAAATACACGAAAAAATAGCGCAAAATTAGATTATGTTGAAAAATTAATAGAGTCTCTAAAATAGAGACCCAAAAATCAATGTGGTTGGAAAATTTTTAAAGACCCAAAAAGTAACTATAATTTTTGGTAGGGTCTCTATTTTGTTAAAAGTCTCCAAATTATAAAATAGAGACTCATGATTTAGAGACTCTAGTAAGGATAGCCTTAAGAAGTGGTAAGGAGCTAAAGGCCGGTGAAAACCAAGAAGGTTGAGAAAGGCGAAATAAAGAATGAGGCGAAAGATGGAGTGAAAGCAAAAGCTCAGCGACGACTATGCAGGAGCCACCTGTGGTCGTGTCATTTCCTCAATGCTTGTAGAAGAATAAGCTTGACAAACAATTTGCTAAATTTCTTGACGTCTTCGAGAAGCTTCACATTAATATTCCATTCACGGATGCGCTTGGAGAAATGTTGAGTTATGTGAAGTTTATGAAGGACATCCTTTTAAATAAGATGAGGCTTGGAGATTACGAGATAGTTGCACTTATTGAGGAGTGTAGCGTCATCCTACAAAAAAAGCTACCACAAAAGCTTAAGGATCCAAGGAGTTTTACTATTCCATGTGAAATTGGCAATGTTATTTTTGAGCGAGCTTTATGTGATTTGGGTGCCAGTATTAATTTAATGCCGCTGTCTATTTTCAGGAAACTTGGATTGGGAGAGGCAAAACCTACTATTGTAACACTACAATTAGCTGATCGTTCGCTAAAGCACCCCAGAGGAGTAATTGAAGATGTGCTCATCAAAGTTGATAGATTCATCTTTCCTGTAGATTTCATAGTGCTAAATATAGAGGAAGACAAAGAAATTCCTATCATTCTTGGAAGACCTTTCCTTGCAACTAGGGAAACACTAATTGATGTTCGAAAGGGTGAGCTTCAGTTGCGAATACAAGAGGAAGAGGTAACCTTTAATGTTTTCAAAGCTTACAAGTATCCAGAAGCGAGTGATAATTGTTTTCACATTGATGCCATACAAGCTATAATATCTAACCATGGGGGTCAATTGGATCCCTTGGAGGGTAGCTTGTTACAAGATGATCTTTTTGTTCCGATGGGATTGGAGCACAAGGAATATTAGGAGACTAAGCAACTACACATGGATGTGCAAGCTGTAGGTGAGAAAAGACGCTTGGAGTTGAATGAGCTGGAAGAATTCGGTGATGAAGAATATGAGAATGCAAGAAGTTGCAAGGAGATGACAAAAAAGTGGCATGAGAAACCTATTTTGGGAAAAGATTTTTCTTCGGGGCAACAAGTATTTCTTTATAAACCAATGATTCTTGGAAAATGCAAGTTGAGATGGTTAGGTCCTTTTGTTGTGACTAAGGTGTTTCTCTATAGTGTGGACAAAGTCACTCATCCGGAGAAAGGGACATTTAAGGTCAACGGACAACGGTTGAAGATTTACTGGGATGATGGGTTTGATAAGCACAAGACTGTTGTCCACCTCAACTCGTCATAAAAAAATTGATTTGTCGGGCTGTCGACATTAAAACAAGCACTTTTCGGGAAGCAACCCGAGTTTTCTTACTTTTCTTGCTTTAATAGTTGTGTTTTCTTTTAGTTAATTTTCAAGTTATAGTTGTCGTAGTTAACTTTTAATTGTCCTTGTCATTTTAGTTTCAAGAACAAGTTTGGGGGAAGACAAGTCAAAGAGAAGCTCTACCAAATTAGTTTAGGGAGAAAATGTGCAAATAATAGTATTTGGATTGAGGAGGATGCGCGCGTTGAAGAAAAAAGCAAAAAGAAATAGAGTTGCGAGGTAGCTCTGTTGCGCTAGAATTTAGCGCAGCTGCGTTGGCAGAGTTAAGAAGTTACGTTTTTGAGGAGCTGTTAGAAAAAAAAGCTAGCGCTATTGTGCTAGAATACAGTGAAGCTGCGCTGGCAGTGTTTCAAAGTGACGTTTTTCAGAGAGCTATGAAAAAAAAATAGCGCAGGCACAGCGCAGTTGCGCTGGCATCCTTGCATTTTGACGTTGAAAAAAAAATTCAAAACCAAAACTTTTTCTTCTTCTTTCTACCATCACCCCCAAGATATACACATACACCTTTATCTCTCAGAAAACCCTCAGCCCATAACACAAAATCCACAAACCTCTCTCAAATCTACCCATCTATTTCACGATCCCCTCTCTCACGACACATACTCTCTCTGTAATCTACCCAACCCGAACAAAACTCTCCCTCACTATCTCAAACTCTCTCTTTTTCATGATACCATCTCTCTAACCCACCAAACCCACAATCAGAGGAGAACACAATCCTGTTAGGAATTGTGTCCTAAAGTCAGTCATCAAGTGTAGTTGGCAAATTAATTTGTATGTGGATTACTGTTCTATTAATAATATTTGGCCATTACATCATATCGTCCATCTTCTTTTACCTTTGATTGATTATGATGTAGTCCTTAGAATGACTTTATGGAATCATATGAATGAGGGTTGATTTTGGTCATTCTTAAACTTTGTTCGTAACCAAATGATGAAATTGGTATTGGGACGTCAATTTCATCGAGTATAGGTTATTGTTTGCTGCATTGGTTGGTTATCCTCATGACCAATGGGTGTTGGGACACCAGTGCGATAAACAGGTGACATGTGGAGACATGTTCACTGAACATGACTCTCTTTACGAGCATCCTATGGTATGTACCCTACTGTCTAAGGATAGCTCGTGGTACATGTGGTAGACATGTTCCTTCTAACCTAAGACTACCATGGAGACTTACGGATTACTTCTCATGCTTAGATGCCGGACTATCCAAATTTTTAATCTGGTAACGGAAGATTACTAGGTATGGGCAAATGCCGGAGAAGTCAATGTGTGAGTCAAGATGGGATTGACTGCTCTGGGTATTTGGAGAATGGTGTTTCGCTTAATTTCAATTCAGAAAGTCTTTGGCCAAAGCATATCTCGTGATGAGTCACGAGGGTAAGTCATGATGTGTCATGACAGGATTGAAATTTGGCATGAAGTAACTAATTAGAGATTTGACAGTTAACTATGTCCCTAGGGTTATTTCGGAACACCGAGGGTCATAGGGAATTCACCATTGTAGCGAGGTTCATTGAATGTTGCCTTGCACCTATTTAGCTTATTCGGTCATCGGGAACCATTGCTAGATAGTATCTTCAATTAGTGTAAGGATAGTCTTTATGCTACCGACTTAAGTTTGAACCTATGGAGTCACGTAAAAGAATATGTGATTTAATTGGAGAGACGACCTAATTATAATCAATATTTAATTGATAATTAAATATTATTTGTGATTAATATTTAATTAAGAATTAAATATTATCTAATTATTATTATTTGGTCGTGGATTTAATTATTTGACAATTTCTAGCTAGCACTAGATTTATGATTCATCAATTAAATCCTAGGTTGATTGATTTAAATTAAATAGTGATTTAATTTGAATTGTTGTGGGCTTTATGGAAACCTACATTAAATGATTGGGTTTTTTTTTATAACTATTTTGGGAGTTGGCCTTTTGAAGAGCCTAGCCCACATGGTCTTTATAAGAAGGGCCATGTAGGGTTTTCAAAGTAGTGAGATTGACATATATCATTTTCTGAAAATGTAAGAACAAGAAACAAATAAAAAAAAACCCTCTCTCTAAAAAATTATAGCCATCTCCTCTTTCATCCTTGTTCACGTGTGAAGTAGGAGGAGCTAGACACTTCCTTGGGCAATTCTATAACACTACCATGAATCGTTCGATGGGGTAATCCTAATTCTCTGATTTAAAATTGCCAATTATTATGTATAACGAGTTGATCCTGGTGGAATTCCAAGAGATAGTCTCATAGATTTCCTGCAGTGGTATCAAAGCCACCTCATTTAGTGTGTTTATTTTACGTATTTGATACAAGATTATACATTGCCTATATGATATAGTTGATATATTTGTTTTTTTTTCATACTGTTACTGTAGCAGAATCAAAAAAAAGGGCGTACTGTATGACGTTACTGCAGCAAAAAAAGGATCTGAACCCTAATGGGCTGCCTGATCCGATTGGGCTTGACCCAATTTGGATCAGTTCAGCCTAATCTTGCTTATTTTTATTTTATTTCTTGTTGGGCTTAAGTTAATTCTAATTCTTTAGGCCTTAGGATATATTAATTCTATTGGGCCTTAATTTATTCACTTGTTTTTTTTTATGTTGGGCTTATATGATAATTAAATGTCTATTTCTAATATAGTTTGGAAACATTGGGCTCAACTATTAAATTAATTTAAACTAAGTCCAAATTAATATTAATTAGTTGATAGTGTTAATCCAATATGGATTAAATTTTATTTTGGATCAACAATTAATAACATAGTTTATTAATTGTTTTGGTATATGAAATAGTTTCATAGAATTGAGTTTAATTAAATTTATATTAATTATTAATTTAGATAGCAATTAGTAAATAGTTTATTAGTTGAATTTATTTAACTAAATTAATTTGGTTAATTAATTTAGGATATCCAATTAATTGAAACTTATTTTAATTAATTGGAAAAATATTAAGCTTAATCGTTAATTTTGCTAATATTAATAAATTATTTATTAATTTGTGCCTCTTTAACACTATTTATTTTGAATATTGTTGTAGGACATCAAATTAATTTAAAATTAGTTTAATTAATTGGAAATATCGATTTAATTTGATTAAATTGATTTAATGCCTTGGAAATTATATAGAATGTCTATGTGTATACCTATTTGTGTTAATGATGTATGACATGTTTTTAAAGGAGGTTATGGGCTTGCATATCATGATGATTATTGCATTTTATTATTATAAATTGTTATAATTATTTATTTGGGTTAAATTGGGCCTGCGAGTCCAGCCTTCTATTTTTCTGGTTGTAAATCCCTACCCCAACTAATGTATCCCCTCCTTTTAGAAGGAGTTCTCTATCATGTTTATGTAATTAATAGAGATCGAGCTTTGGAGCATAGATCAAGGAGTTGAAGATTTCTAGAAGGCCTGGGCCTGTCCAGGTTAACCCAATTAAATGTAATAATCTTTATTTGCATGACTAGAGTGGTCCATGATGGCTCTAGTGGACCACATTAGGAAAGCCCATAACCACCTATTATTTATGCTCAATTTATTATTATGCATGCCTTATTTATATATATCTCTCGCGATCAATTAATTGGATTAATTAATACTAAGGCAAATAAAACCAATCATTATACTATAATTAAAATCCTATAATTATTAGGTCCTTTAAGTGGGTTGAACATTGGATGTTCAACTCACTTCCTTCCATTAAAGTGAATAATAATGGGCCCAACATCTTAATAAACGTTGGAGGCCCTCTGGCCTGGCTTTTATCAAGGTGTTGGAATTATTATTCATTGTATGAATTCCATGGAATCTTTTTAAGATGGTGAATAGGTGGGCTGGCCTCCGTCAGGCCTACTCATCAAGCTTAGAGAGGGACTATGAGATATCATGTTAATGGCTTGACCTAACTGGGTCTTTCAGTAGAGGACCTCCGTCCTGCTGAAGGGGTACTTGGGGCAGAATTGAGCTCACTGAGAGTTATTTGGAGAAATAACTCGTTATGAACCTACCAAATAAATGTGCATAGGTGGGTTGGCCTCCGTCAGACTTATGTACAATTATTTGGATCTTAGTACCCACTAAGAGAATTTGGATCGGGAATTCCTTCGGATTGAAGGTAGAGGCTATCAATCTGAACAAAATAGTGGGAGAATCCTTTAGACACTGGCCTATGTCTAATGTGATTAGATAATTCATATATTTTAGCTAATTTATTTCCTTTACTTCAATTATTTGCAGAATTAATGGCTAACACGTTGTCTTTGAGATCACTATTGGATAGTAAAAAGTTGATCGGGCCAAATTACGATAGCTGGTATCGTAAATTGCACATTGTGCTCGAGCATGAATATATCCTGTATGTTCTGTCTGATCCAGCACCTGCTGAACCTGCTGCCCAAGCGACTGTTGCTGATCGTCGGCGATATCAGAAATGGGTTGATGATAGAATAACAGTTCGTTGTATCATGAGGGATGTAGTGAATGATGAATTCAGTCACAAATTTGAGGAAACACAACTTGAGAACATTATTCAAGCATTGAATGAATCTTTCGGCACATTTGATGACACAAAAAGACATAGGACCTTTTGTGCCATCTTCAGCACTAGAATGAGAGAAGGGACTTTCGTCACTAATCATGTATTGTACAAGACTGAGCAAATTGAGAAGTTGGCTAAGTTAGGCTATCCGCTCCATGAGCAGCTTGGCAAGGATGTCATCCTCAACTCTCTTCCTCCATCCTACCTCCCTTTCTTGAACCAGTTCAAGATGAACAAGCCAGTTGTTAACTACCATGGACTTCTGGGGTTGCTGCAAACCTTTGAGAAAGATAATTAGCCCCTCAGAAAGACAGTTAATGTGGTTAGAGGTGCTAGTTCCTCAAAACGCAAGAATTCTTCACGACGTGGCAAGAAAAAGAACAAAAATGCATATGCATTTCAAAGCGGGGTTAAGAAACCCGCTTAGCAGCAACCACAAGTTCGCAAGCAGAAAGCTGACTAGAGTCAAACAGAATGTTTCTTCAGTAAGAGGAAAGGACTTTGGAAGAGGAATTGTCCTCAATATCTGGCATCGTTAGATCCAAACAGGCCAAAAAGACAACAAGGAGTTGCTCAGCAAGGTATGTATATGATAACACCTTGAAACTTTAGTGTTATAGACTCTACCACCTATGTATTAGATACAGGCAGTCCTTATCATATTTGCAATTCGTTGTAGGGGATGGAGGTCAGTAGGAAGTTCAGAGTTAGTGAGCGACATCTCAGCGTTGGAAATGGAAATCAAGTTCCAGTACTAGCGTTAGGGCATTTATCTTTAGCTACAAACTCAGGAAACTTTAGTCTTAATAATATTTTCTATTGTCCGAATTTTGTTTTGAACATTATCTCAGTTGGGCTTTTAGCCTAGGATGGTTATTCCTTCACTATTATGAATAATGATTTTGATGTTATGTTGAATAACACTACTGCCATTAAAGGACAACTGAAACATGGAATTTATGTTATAACACAGCCGGTAAACATAATGTATGTTAGCAATAAGCGTCCAAAGCAAGGAATAAACTCAGGTGCCTACCTTTGGCACTGCAGGTTAGGTCATATAAATGAAAACATGATTAACAAGTTAATCAAGGAAGGGTTGCTTGATATTAGTGATCCAGCATCACTCTTACTTGTGAGTCTTGTCTATTGGGTGAAATGACCAAATCTCCTTTTATTAGAAAAGGTGATCGAGCTGCAGAGCTCTTGGGCCTCGTGCATACAGATGTATGTGGACCTATGAGCACAAGTGCTAGAGGAGGATACTCCTACTTTATTACCTTTACTGATGATCTATCTAGGTATGGGTATATCTATTTGATGAGAAATAAGTCAGAATCTTTTGAAATGTTCAAAAGATATCGTAATGAAGTAGAGAAACAAATTGGAAAAGATATCAAGATTCTATGATCTGATCGTGGAGGTAAGTATATTTCCAATGAGTTTATGGGTTACCTTGAGGAGAATGGAATTCTTTCACAATGGACTTCCCCCGCTACACCGCAGCATAATGGTGTATCTGAGATGAGAAATCGAACCTTGTTAGACATGGTACGATCCATGATGGGACGTGCGTATCTACCCATATCCTTTTGGGGATATGCCATTGAAACTGCTGCTCACGTGCTGAATAGGGTTCCTAGCAAGTCAGTCGATAAGACACCATATAAGATGTGGTTTTGGCATAAACCAACACTCACACACCTTAAGGTTTAAGGGTGTCCAGCATATGTCAAGCGTCTTCAAGCTGACAAGTTAGAACCAAAATCTGATAAATGTTTATTCGTAGGGTACCCTAGAGAGTCTAGAGAATACCTGTGACGCCCGAGATTTAGCCATGCATTCAATTACTGTTGCATCCCTTGTTTGCGCATTTCCTTCTGTGTATTATTAACAGTCTTCTTAAATTACTATTCATTCCATTTTTAAACTACATGCTATTAACGAATTAGTATTTTTATTAAATCATACTAATTGATAAAGTAGTGGGAAAAATGTGCAATTGAGCTAGAAGCGATAGGAGAGCTCGTTTAGAAAATAATTTTTATAGTTGAATGAATAGTGTTACGTAACTAACTTAGAGATTTAATTAGCTAGCTCACATCCTTCACTTTAGGCTCGTTTTAAGCTTACTACGTGCATTATATTAGACCACTTAAGCACCCAAACAAGACCCCACCCTAGCTTAGTCAATATATAGTCATTTAAGCTCATAAAATGCAAAAGAAAAAAAAATAAAAAGCTGAAAAAACAGAGCAGAACCCGACAGCCCTTCTTGCACTTGGGAGGAAAATTTTCATCATCAACTCTTCAATCCAAGCCTAGCCAAGCAAGGAGCAAGTAGTTTAGGGTGTGTGCAAGCTTCTTAGGAGCTCCTACGCGTATTGGTGAGGGATTTCACGGCTTATTTTCGCATTTCTAAATAGTATCTATTTTCTTGATTTGTTGAAAATGATGTTAAATGCTATTGCAAGGCTCAAATAAGCTTATATATGTTGTGTACATGTAGTAGAGACCACATTTATGCTATTGTTTCATGTTTTAAACGGTAGAAATTGATAGTTAATTCGTAGGAGTGAATAGTGACAGAAATTCTAGAGTTTATGAAATCGTGCATTTTAACTTGATTCAATGCTTCTAATAGATGCCTTAGATGCTAATGAAGGTAGTCTAATAGCCCCGTGCACTTGCATTGTCTTAAAATCACATAAAACGTAAAATAGTCGACTTTAACAAAGGGCTTTCGGGGTTAATGCTAATCCGGGTGGATTTGGGCTTCACTTCTAATATTCTTAGGCTACCTAGGTGCTATAGAAGCTTTGATAACCCTTGTTTGAAGCCCGGATAAGGTATGTGTAGTTTAAAGCCATAAGAGGGAATTTGGGACTTTCGGGGTAATCGCGGGCGTTTGAATGAGTTAGAGGGTTGAGAGGGTACCTTGAGGGTTAGTTAGAAGGTTGGGAGAGTTTTTCTTGAAAATGGAATCATTAACCGTGGTTTGGAAGAGAAATAGTTTGAGAAACAAAGGGGTTTAGGTGCAATTTTGGTTGACTCACACTTCTAAACCCATGGCATGACTTCTTGAGTGTTTATATGTGGTTTTAAGTTGATTTGGTGCTTTTGGTATGATTCTATGCTTATGTTGTATATGTCCCTTTGTAAAATTGCTTATTAGCTTATATAATTGCTTCTATTCTAACTGCCTCGAGGTCAACCTACTTTGTTGATCCTCCTATGTGTTAATGCTTATATTATTGCTATTAACTTGCCATTGTAAAGTGCATTGCATAGTGGTTGCGCAACCATAGTGTCAGGGGCGGATGTGTTGAATATCGACTGGGCGGCAGAGGGCTTGCCGGTGGATATTCAAACTTCCTGCCCTAGTCCCTCATTCTCCTGGTCCGGAGATTGCCAGGGGATGTTGGGTCGTAGGATTATCGGGGTACATCCGGAGTACACCCACTGGAGTGTTTGGGGATTATGCCGGCTTATTGTGATCGTGGTTCGTGGATCGTGAATGAAGACCAGTGAAGATTAGTGTATAGGGGTTATGTGAAATGTATCCTTTTAAATGTGTGGTTATTTAAGCTATCATTGTTTCTTTAATTGTCTAATTGTTATTGTTGTTTAACTATATTACCGGTTGCATTGCATGCCCTGGGACTATATCCCTCACTGGGCAACAGTGGTTGCTCATACCTCGATATATGTTTCAGGAGTCGCTGAGGGTGATCCCCAGCTTGTTGAGTTAGTTGAGGAGGAGGAAGTCCAGATTGATCCTTTACCTTAGTTGCTGTGCCTGATAGCTTGAGGTGGTTTAAACTCTTGCTGCTATGTGGAAGGCTCAACTGTTTATCTTATGTCCTATTTTGTGGCCTAAGGGCTATGTATATGCTTGTTGTGTAAAGTTGAAGGATAGTAGATTGTGGTGTAGAATTGGAAGCCTATGTCTTGTAATAACTTATGTTTCTACTTTTATTCACTTTGCATGCTTGGGAGTGAATGGCTTAATGTAGAATGTGTTATCTTCTAAGTATGTTTTATTGTTATCCTAGATGTCATGGCTACTAGACTATGTTGTAAACAAAGTTCTTGCATGCTTGTGTGGTTGTGGAGCTGTTATTTGCTTCAAGGCTCGGATGGCCTTGAATCTTTAAATATATAGCCATGAAAAGTTTATTTACCATGTAGTTACCTTATTTGAGAGTTTACAGGTTTTTAGAATGTCCACGGTACAGGGGAGACTCTGTCCGTGTGTCGGGTCCGGACTTAACCTTTAGCTTGGGGGTTGGGTCGGGGCGTGACAATACCTATTCTACAACACCAGCGTACAAAAGGTATTCGTTGCCCTTAGAGCGGTTTTCCTAGAGAAAGGGTTTCTCGAGAAGGAAAGCAATGCCTCCAATATTGGACTTGGAGAAGTTCAAGTAGAACAAGAACAGACATTAGCAGAAGAACATATAGAACATGATAAGGTTAATGAATCGAATCCTAAGCCTGCTGTAGACACATCAATAAGAAGATCTGGTAGAGTACCACGTCAACCGGACATATATGGATTCCTAGTCTGTGGCGGTGATCCCATCGAACTTGATGAGAATGATGAGGATCCGATCAGTGATATGGATGCAATGCAGAGACATGATTCCGAAGAATGGCTTAAAGCCATGCGATCCGAGATAGAATCCATGCATGTCAACAATGTTTGGACATTAGTTGACCCACCTGAAGGGGTAAGACCCATAGGGTATAAATGGGGTTTTTAAAAGAAAAAGAGGATCAGATGGGAAGGTAGAGACCTACAAAGCCCGTTTGGTTGCTAAGGGATTTCGTCAATGTTATGGTATTGACTATGATGAGACATTTTCTCCTGTAGCAATGCTCAGATCGATTTGCATTATGCTTGTTATAGCTGCATACCTAGATTATGAAATTTGACAAATGGATGTCAAGACAGCTTTCCTTAATAGTGAGCTGGAAGAGGAGGTGTACATGACACAGCCTGAAGGGTTCACATCCACAAATGAATCTAAAGTATGCAAGCTACATAGATCCATTTATGGACTCAAGCAAGCCTCTCGGAGTTGGAACATACGTTTTGACAAGATTGTCAAAACGTATGGCTTCGTTAAGAATAAAGAAGAGCCTTGCATCTATAAATGGGCAACTGGTCATGTGGTCATGTTCTTGGTGCTATATGTGGATGATATTATTCTTATAGGGAATGACATATCTGCATTGTAGAGCGTGAAGTTGTAGTTGTCATCCCAATTTTCCATGAAAGATTTAGGAGAGACTTCCTATATCCTTGGGATCAGGATCTATATGGATAGATCAAGAAGGTTGCTGGGATTGTCCTAGCGTACGTACATAGACACCGTGCTGAAAAGGTTCAGAATGGAAAATTCCAAGAAAGGCTATCTCCCGATATGTCATGGAATTACTCTTTCTAAAAAGGATTGTCCGACAACTTCTCAAGAAAGAGAGCGCATGAGTAGAATCCCATATGCCTCGGCAGTAGGATCTATCATATACGCTATGTCTTGTACGAGACCTGACGTGGCTTATTCCCTTGGAATAGTAAGGAGATACCAATCTGATCCTGGTGAGAAACATTGGCAAGTGGTTAAGACCATCCTAAAGTATTTAAGAAATACAAAGGACCAATGACTCATTTATGGAGATTATGATATGAAACTGGTTGGTTATACCGATTCAAGTTTTCATTCAGATAGAGATGATAGTAAGAGCGTATCCAGTTTTGTGTTCATCCTGAATGGTGGAGCCATCAGTTGGAAAAGTTCCAAACAGCATACTGTAGCCGATTCTATTTGTGAGGCAGAATATAAAGCAGCATCTGATGCGGCGAATGAGGCAGTTTGGCTTAGAAAATTCATCACGGAGCTCGGAGTTCTTCCTTATCTGACTGGTCTAGTCACGATCTTCAGTGATAGTACTGGAGCCATTACACAAGCTAAGGAACCCCGATCTCATCAGAAAGCCAAACATGTACTGAGACGTTACCACCAAATTAGAGAGATCATTGCTAGAGGTGATGTCACTCTGCAAAGGATTGATAGTAAAGAGAATTTAGCTGACCCCTTCACCAAAGCTCTCGGGATCAAAGAGTTCGATGCACATCAAGAAAAGATGGGTATAGGATACAGATCCGACTGGCTTTAGGTCAAGTGGGAGATTGTTAGGAATTGTGTCTTAAAGTCAGTCATCGAGCGTAGCTGGCAAATTAATTTGTATATGGATTATTATTCTATTAATAATATTTGGCCATTATATCATATTGTCCATCTTCTTTTACCTTTGATTGATCATGATGTAGTCCTTAGAATGACTTTATAGAATCATATGAATGAGGGTTGATTTTGGTCATTCTTAAATTTTGTTCGTAACAAAATGATGAAATTGGTATTGGGACATCAATTTCATCGAGTATAGGTTATTGTTTGTTGCATTGGTTGGTTATCCTCATGACCAATGGGTGTTGGGACACCGGTATAATAAACAGGTGACATGTGGAGACATGTTCACTGAACATGACTCTCTTTACGAGCATCCTATGGTATGTACCCTATTGTCTAAGGATAGCTCGTGGTACATGTGGTAGACATGTTCCTTCTGACCTAAGACTGCCATGGAGACTTATAGATTACTCCTCATGCTTAGGTGCCGGACTATCTAGATTTCTAATCTGGTAACGGAAGGTTACTGAGTATGGGCAAGTACCGGAGAAGTCAATGTGTGAGTCAAGATGGGATTGACCGCTCCAGGTATTTGGAGAATGGTGTTTCGCTTAATTTCAATTCAGAAAGTCTTTGGCCAAAGCACATCTCGTGATGAGTCATGAGGGTAAGTCATGAGATGTCATGACAGGATTGAAATTTGACATGAAGTAACTAATTATGGATTTGATAGTTAACCATGTCCCTAGGGTTATTTCGGAACACCGAGGGTCATAGGGAATTAATCATTGTACCAAGGTTCGTTGAATGTTGCCTTGCACCTATTCAGCTTATTCGGTCGTCGGGAACCATTGCTAAATGGTATCTTCGATTAGTGTAAGGATAGTCTTTATACTACTGGCTTAAGTTTGAACCTATGGAGTCACGCAAAAGAATAAGTGATTTAATTGGAGAGACGACCTAATTATAATCAATATTTAATTGAGAATTAAATATTATTTGTGATTAATATTTAATTAAGAATTAAATATTATCTAATTATTATTATTAGGCCGTGGATTTAATTATTTGACAATTTCTAGCTAGCACTAGATTTATGATTCATCAATTAAATCCTAGGCTGATTGATTTAAATTAAATAGTGATTTAATTTGAATCGTTGTGGGCTTTATGGAAACCCACATTAAAAGATTGGGTTTTTTTTTAACTATTTTGGGAGTTGGCCTTTTAAAGAGCCTAGCCCACATGGTCTTTATAAGAAGGGCCATGTAGGGTTTTCAATGTAGTGAGATGGACATATATCGTTTTCTAAAAATGTAGGAACAAGAAACAAATTATAAAAAAACCCTTTCTCTAAAAAATTATAGCCTCCTCCTCTTTCATCCTTGTTCGCGTGCGAAGTAGGAGGAGCTAGATACTTTCGTTGGGCAATTCCATAATACTACCACGAATTGTTCGAAGCGGTAATCCTAATTCTCTAATTTAAAATTGCCAATTATTATGTGTAACGAGTTGATCCTGGTGGAATTCCAAGAGATAGTCTCACGGATTTCCTGCAAATCCAACCCCACCTATTTTACCCATAGCGACGACGACGCTACTCGAGCTTGGTGGCGGCAACTTCGGAGTTGGCAGCAGTGATAAAGACAACCCAAACCCACGTAAGTCATCTCTTCATCTTTGAAGTGTTGGCTTGCACTGAAAGAAGAAGAAAAAAAAGAACGTCAAATACGAAGAACAACGAGGCTATTGGCCACTTCGGTTAGTGTTGTTTGCATGGTGTGAGCACTGATAATCTATGCTTTTGAGTGGAGTAAGCTGTGAGATTTGAATGCACAAAACACTTGTTTGATAAAAAGTGTCAATGAGGCAGAAAGAACTTGTGCGTTGTGATGGTTGAAATTGTCTGCTAGGCACATACTTCCCCTTTGATGAGGAATGACATAGATATTTAGGGAAGTCCTCTACTTTCTTTTCTTTAATTTTTGCCATTGGGGACAATGTCTCATTTAAAGTTTGGGGGTGGTTATTTGATGTCTATCTGTCTAACTTGTTCTACTTAGAGTATGTGTACTTTTTTTTCGATGTGTTTTGCTATTCTATTAAAAAAAAAATTGAAAGTGATGGTGAAATGATAAGAAATTAGGCCGATGATGAGTAGCATAATAATGACATGATATTAGTGAGAATGATTGAATGACACATAGTTTCACTTTACAAAGAATCCCCACTTCTTGCGTACTTAGCCTCACCTAGTCATATGTGTACTTAGAGAAGGTTTATGTGAGTTTGGGTAACGGAAAAAGAAAAAAATGAATGGAAAAATGGGACTTTAGAACTTGCTTGATTGTCACTTGAGGCGAAATCCTAGGTTGCATAGCATTAGAGAAATGATTTAGGCCATCTTTGGATCGTTTGAGTCTTTCAAGCCAACCCGGTTAATAATTGATTATCCTTAGTCCACCATTTTTAGCCTAATTAGCCTTTTTTTCTTTGTGTAGCCAGTAAGATCGTCCTTAACCTTTCATGTTTAATTTTTTCCAAATAATGACCTTCTTACTTGTGGCATGTGATTGTTTTAGGATAATTATATAGAGCTATACTGGAAGTGAATGATGGGAGGTGTTATGCTTGGGCAAATTTGTTTGTCAAACTAGAAAAAAAAATCAATCAGAAAAAGGAAAAAAAAAACCCTCTTGAAAAAAGATTGAAAAGAAAGGAGAAGAGCCACACTCCTTATAGTTAATGTCAAAATGCAAGTTTGGGGGAGTGTTGATTCTTTATGTGTTTTTTATAAATATTATGGATGAATGTTGAGGAAATAAAAAGAAAGAAGAAAGAAAAGAGACACGTTGAATACTTTTTAGGGGTAAGAAGTAGAGTCAACATGTGCTCCATTAAACATCCTCGAATGATTGTGTGCTTACGGGTAGTTTAGCCATATGTTATATCTATTATCCTACCTTGACCCTAGCCACACATTACAACCAAATAAAAAGTCCTACTGATCTTTTATGCTATGATTAACCTACATTAGATTAGAGTGACATGAAAACTAAGCTTATGAAGCCCGAAATGGATCAAGAGAAAAAGATCGACATTGATAATTCACTTAGCTTGCATAAACTCATCCGAGTACAATTGATTAGGGTAGAGGCTATACACACACTCACTTGTGGGATTTGCAGTAAAATGCAATTTATGTGAAGTTGAGATTTCTCATGCTTATGATTGAAAATTACTATTTAAGGTTGAATTGTGAAATATTGCTACTGAGGCCGTGAAAATTTACTATCTCACAACATTTTTTCATGAGTTGTCTTGTGTCAAGTCTTTAGTTTTTAGGTTTTTTATTTCTTTAGTTGTGTCTTTTGCTTGAGGACAAGCAAAGCTTAAGTTTGGGGATGTTTGTTGAGCGTATTATTGACATATTATTTCAGCACTTTTCTACTTAATTCTTGTTAGTTCTTGAGTAATTTTTGGAGCAATTTGATGGGTTTTGTGTTTGTTTTCCGATGTAGGTTATTTCTATGAGAAAGTCTGAGTTTCGAGGTAAAATTGAAGAAAAATGGCCAAGGGCTAGCTTGTATTCAACTTGTGAAGCATTTGATGAGAAATCAGAAGTAGTGCAGTCATCGCGCAGCTGCGCAACATCGCAGGAAATTAAAGGGCGTTTTTTGTAAAATGGCGCGAAAAGAAGCAAACCCTATGATAAAAAGAAGAAAGCACACATGAGAAAGGGGAGACTTCTAGCTGCTGGTTCTTGGGTGCAAAAAGCAACGTACCAAAAAGGAGAAAAATGCGGGAGATTGAAGCTGAAGATGAAAGATCACCTTGGAGATAGATTTTGACGACGATTCTTCTCAAAATCCTCGTTTTCTCTATCTTTCTCATCATGAACTATATTCAACTTTGTATTTTGTTTATTTTCGTGACTATGTTTTAAGTTATTTTTTTAGGGCTACGATGTAGCCAGATTGTGAATAATTGAAGCTTTTGGTTTTAATTGATTGATGAACTATTCTATTTATGTGTTGAGTATTTCATGCTAAGTTTAATGCTTGTGATTGCCTGATCAACAATTGTATGATTTGTGATTTGGTTTGGACTGAGAAGTGATAACTAAATTAGACCACGTGTGAAATACTATTAAATCGTCATAAGCTAGAGATAGTTATGAGATCTAGTGTAGCACATGAATTTCTAGAGCTTAATGAGTTTCCTAAGTTCACAATTATCATAGAGATGTAGGTAGCTTGCTTAGCGAAATATGTTATTGATGCTTGAGAAAGATTAATTACTACATTAGCAAAATTTCTGGCAACGTAGGGAATAGACATCGATTCAATTAAATCAATAGTTTCAAGTAGGATTAATCTTGGTGAAATTGGAATCCTTAGAGCCTTTTAACTATTGAACAAGCCTCATTTGTTAATTTTGTCATTGTTTTAGTTGTTATTTTTATCGATTTCATAATTTATTTCATTGTTAGTTACAAATTTCTCAATTCATGATTGTGTTAATAAAGTTAGAGCTAAATCAATTTCGGTAGTTAATAATTTCAGTCCTCGTGGAAACGATCTTTACTCATCACTTTATTACTTGTTGCGATACGTGTACTTGTGTTAAAATTCACACAACAGATGGATGGAACTCTTGGATGACTGTAACTGCACAATTAATTATGTGTCCGAGAAAGCCAATGTTGTAGCAAACGCTTTGAGTCGGAAGGCAAGTTTAGTGAGATTGAAGATTAAAGAATGGGAAATGCTCGAGGAAGCAAGTCAGTGGAGACCTGAGTTGACAGGTAACAATTTGTTGCTCACTTGCTTAGTACAACTTACGTTGCTATCCTAGATCCGAGAAGTTTAGAAGCAAGACCCTCAATTCCAGAAGATAAAAGATGATAATCCGAATTTCAAATTGCAGGAAGATGGACTATGGAGTTTCAAAAACCAAATTTGTGTGCCAAATGATCCAGAGTTGAAAAGAAAGATACTCGAAGAAGCCTACAACTCTAAATATACTATTTACCCAGGAGCTACAAAGATGTATCGAGATCTTAAGCAATATTATTGGTGGAACAACATGAAACAAAAGATTGCAAAGTTTGTATCTTTGTGTTTGGCATGTCAGCGGGTGAAGGCAGAACATCAAAGACCCGTAGACCTTCTACAACCTTTAGAGATTCCGCAGTAGAAATGGGAGCATATAACTATGGACTTTGTTATGGACTTACCGAGGTCACCTCGGGGATATGATGCAATATGGGTTATTGTGGATCGGTTAACAAAAGACAGCTCATTTTATTGCGATGAATAAGAAGGATAGCCTTGAGAAGTTAGCTGACTTGTACGTGGCTAATATTATAAGACTGCATGGTGTACCAACTAGCGTCGTATCAGACAGAGATCTCTGCTTTACATCTCGGTTCTAGCAAAAGTTATAAGTAGCCTTGAGGACGAACTTGAGCTTCAATATAGCATACCACCCTCAGACAGATGGACAATTAGAAAGAACTATACAGATATTAGAAGATATGTTGAGAGCATATGTATTGGATTTTAGGTGTAGTTGGGAGAAACATTTGCCTTTGGCGGAGTTTGCCTACAATAATAGTTATTAGGCAACTATCGGTATGGCACCTTACTAGGCTTTATATGGTCGAAAGTGTAGATCACCCTTGTATTGGGACGAGGTCGGTGAGATGAAAGTAGTGGACCCCACACTATTGTCGGAGTTGATGGAAAAAATTGAGAATGTGCACTTGATTCGGAAAAGGATGTTCACGGCCCAAATCAAACAAAAAAGATATGCAAATAAGCAGAGAAGAGACTTGGACTTTGAAATTGGTGACCGAGTGTTCTTGAAGTTGTCACCTCGAAAAGGATTGACTAGACATGGCAAGGATAATAAGTTAAGCCAGAGGTATGTAGGGCCATTTGAAATTGTGGAAAGAGTCGATAAGTTAGTATACCGATTTGATCTACCCCTAAATCTCTCCAACATTCATAACGTGTTCCATGTTTCAATGCCAAGGAAGTTGCACCTCGATCCATCTCATATTCTAGAACCAGAACCGCTACAACTTCGGGAGAACCTGTCATATGAGGAAAGACCTGTGCGGATCTTGGATGAGCAAGAGCGGGAATTATGTAACAAGAGTATTCCGATGGTGAAAGTACTTTGGAATCATCATGGAATTGAAGAGCCGACATGGGAGTAACGGGACCAAATGGAACAACAATACCCGAAGTTGTTTACGAGGTAGGAAGAAATTTTGGGGACGAAATTGTTTTAAGGGGGAGGTTGTAAGGCCCAGCACGAAACCCCAAATGTATTCATATCATTTAATGCGTATTTGCATCGCTTAATGTGCATTCACGTGCATTTATGTATTTTAAGTATCGTAGATATTAATTATGTGTTATCAATTTGCAAATGGAAACTAAACTAGTTAGGATGCAACTAAATGGCAAACAAGTAAATAACTATTAGTTAAAAAGGAAAAATTGGTCATTTGGCTTTAAACAAATATCCAACCTATCTTTTATTATCGAAAATCAAACAAAACATACACTCACACACACACAAGAGAGCCGACCATTAAGAGAAAAAGGGAGGAGAAAAAGAAAGAGAGAAAGGAGAATGAAGAAGAAGAAGAAGGAAGAAGGAGATGTTTCTAGTGTCATTTCAAGCTTCACTCTCTATCATTTGTGCATCTTTAACACCATATTTGCATTCAATCACTTGTTTGAGGTGAGATGTGTTTTCTAAAGGGGTTACCATTATCCTTTTTGTAGTGACGAATCTTGTATGTCTTCCTAAGAAAAGGAATTTGTATGAGTTGATCGGATGCAGGGAAGCCCAGGCAATCCGTTCCTATCAATCAACCGATATTCAAAAAGGTCGGCCTTATCCTACATAAGCCCATTCCCTAAACGGAATAGACAGAGACGACATAAGTCGACCGATAGAACTTCGTAGTAGGAAATCCGCATCAGCGGGGGTATATGGAAGGAAACCAGTCTGCAGTAATTCAAATTTCTCGCAATTGAACAAATCAAGCAAGCTTGAATTGACGTAACATGAGGTAGGAAAAAACTTTTTTAGGTGTAGCTCTAGTAAAGTAGTCGGCCTAACATTCGGTTCCCGTAACCAAGTTTTTCTTTCTCACTCCTTATGTACTTTACGAGTATATCTTAGTTCTATCTCGTGGGAGTCCATCTTCCTTCCTTCTAGCCATATCGAGTTGAGCCTACCCATCCCTCCTTGTAAGAGGAAAGATTCCAATTACCATGTCAAAAAGCAATCGCTGAGGTAGAAGGGGAAAAATCAATGGGTGCCGGAGCTGCTACAATTGCTTCAGCGGGAGCTGCTGTCGGTATTGGAAACGGAAGGAGGGAAATGACATAAGAGGGGATTCCCACTCTCTTCTCTGGTATTGATGCCAAATTCTTGATAACCTGAAACTAGGAAAGAGCCAAGTACAGGGGGGGATGGAACTCTCAAGGTATATATATGCTTATAATGTGATTTTGAGCTTGTAATAATAATCAAGGGTTTCAAGAGTATGTTGTAGTGCTTCCTTTTCCTTGAACTTGTTCTTGTATGCTAGAATGATGCTTGAATATGAGTTTCAAACATGGTTTGAAGCATGGTAGTAGTGTATGCATCTATAGGTGATAAACCTTGGAAATTAGACTTGTATATGTGTAGTTGTCAAGCTTGTGAGCTTTAAATTGATTCAAGGTTAGGATTGCACCTAGGTGATACTTTGAGCATGCTAAGATGGTTGGCTTAGAGTTATAGTTGAAGGGATATGGTATAAGTTCATGTGAGTTGCTAGAAGGGGAAAAGTTGGTATTAGCACTTGTAAAATTCGTAGTTAGCCTTGCATTGGTTGGGAGATGTCGATTGAGAGTCAGATGAGGGACTTGTCCGACTCATTCTTCTGACATTCTCTGGAAAAGCCGGTCGAAGGATTTGGGTGAGTCATTCGCCTGACTCACTCGCTTGACTCCTCTGTTTTTCTTTCATGAATTTGACACTTTGTGTTGTTTTAAAGTGTGGTTGTGATGTCTAAATGCTAGCATGTTTCAATTAGTATTATATGGGTTATTTGTGGCATTATAAGTGTATCTATAAATGTTGTTCTTGTATTACACATGGAGTCGTGTTGAATAAGGTTTACTTGATGAGTCTTGAATCTCTTATGTGCTTACACATCATTACTACATGTTAAGTGCTTATATGACAGAGGCAACCTACTTTGTTGCCCTCCATATGTGTTCTAAATGCAAATGCATACACGACAAGGTTGCAACCTTTTGGCATGGTAGCGTTTGTTTCCACTAGGCGGCATCAGGCTTGCCAGGTACGGTCTCGACTACCCTGGTCCAATTCCCTCTCTCACTGGGACCTTTGCCCCCCTAGGATAGTAGGTCATAGGATTGGGGTACATCTGGAGTACCCCGCTGGGAGTGATAAGGGGAAGATGCTGATAAATGATTCGAGATTGGCCATCTTTAACAAATGCAAATGTAAACGTATCCATTTCTATGTGGTTGGTTAATTTCCGTTTCTTATTAAATGTTCTAGATCATGTGTTACCTACTCGTAAGTGTGTTCATATGTGCATGGCATGGTTTTCTCTAAATGTTTTCTAAATTACAAAATATTTGAGAAAATTCCCTTTCCATTTCCCCCTCACTGAGCTAAGTCTAGCTCACCCTTTTTCTTGACTATTACAGATGAGGTTGAGCCCGAGTCGACTCCACAAGTTGATGCAGAAGTTCCCTTATGTGACGAGTCTGATTTCTACCTTATGTGATCTATACGCTTGTTGTTAAAGATGTAACCCTTGTAACTGGAGAGTGTGTAATGTATTGTATATTTGAACAACTTGCTCTATTGTATTAATTTTTTGGACATGTGTCTATGTAACTAATTTAGTCTATATTCTTTTTAGGCCTAGGTGTTGTTATTGGTCATGCATTATGTAAGAATAGAAGATCCTAGGTCATGTGTGTATGTAATAGGTTGATGTAACCTTGAAATGCCAAGGACTTCAGCAGTTTTTGGAACTTCTTGTGGAGTATTAATGGATGTTTAAGTTGTTATTGATGATTGTACAATTGTTAAGTGATATGACCATCACATCCAACCTTAGCCTAGGCAGGGGTTAGGGTCGGGGAGTGACACCTATAATCATCGCTTAAATACTATTCCCTTATTTTCGGGAGTGACCCACAAGTCTAGTATCTAATATAGCCATAACTATATTACTAAGCACTTAGATTCCGACGATCATATAGATAACTCCAAGCAAATAGCTCACTATCAATTACGATAGTCATAGAATCATGACTCATATGCACGCCATCTAATGGATCTAGTCCATGTACCCAAAACACAGAGTTGTTGACCTCTACATAGGATCTCACCCATAGCAAATCAAAGTACATGTCCTAGGCTCCACTGCCACATCTACATATGATTATGATACAGAACTTTGGTCACTTATTAACATAAGATGCTTTTAGTTCTCTGACAATGATAGTAATGTCATTGAGATAGCATATACTTTAAGTCTTGTTCAATGCACCATAATGCACTAATGAGAGTTGTCTGGAAAGCCCCTCCAATGACCAAGGTAAGTTACCCTACTAAATAGGAGACCTCGCATTATAACTTTACCATAGTTAAGTGCCCAGCCTCACTATTCGGTTATGAACATATAGTTTTGACATAAGCCTCATGCATAGACCTTTCTGTGCCGATTACCATGCACTTATGCCATTCACTCATATCATGGAGCCTTTTGCATACAAATATATATCAAATAAAGAGAGAATATAAGATGCTCATAATGATGCATTGATTATATATAACTGTATATATTCACTTGTACTGAGATGTCTTAGTACATAGTGGTATTTAGGGCATAAATCCCAACAAGACCATGTCTGCCAAGTCTGCATTTACTAGCCAGGTCCACGTCGGACCTATGTGACAGGTCCTATTTTTCTGGAGCTCTGAGGTCTACCCTCATCAGTTGGCCCCTAATCCTCTGAGCTCTGGAAGAGGTCAGGGGATTGTCATTAATATTGGGCTTTTCAACTCGATCGTTACTATAGCCCTTATATCTGATATTTGTCACAATTAAATGAGTTGTCAGTTATGCTTTGCATTTCATTACATCTGGAACGTCATAGAGTCTCATATGATGCTAAAAAACTATGAGATGGTCTTCCAGATCTCTCATTTCACTATAGGTTTGCAGGCTTAGGAGCTTGTAACCATAGGGCATAGGCTCTAACATAATTTCCCTAACAGAAGGATAATTTTTCCCTTGTCCCGCAAAAGCATGTTGCTGAACGCCGTAAGCTCGAAAGACCTTCTGTCCCCTGCACTACGTCTGGCCTTCCTGGCACTTATTGTCATACCTTTGTTGTTAGATCTTCTTTTGATTTAGCAAGATTATTAGTGTATCCCTACTGCTTGAGGTTGGTTTCCTCATAAATAGGGCAATATCACTTGAGTGACATGTTTTTTGCATGACTCGGGGTTGATGACCCTATCTTTGAGTTTGGCTCACATCTCTGTTCTTTTGATTGGGTTAGGTAAGCCCTTAGACCCTTTTAACAGTGATTGCCGTAAATTCAATTTTGACATGTTGATGTGCTGGTGGACCAGCCTATGGGAGGGAAACTTAGGCATGCCCCTCAGCTCTCTTTTGAGAGGTTGGATAGCTTGTTCGTGGCTACTGAAGTTGTTCGTAGATGAGCTATGAGTTCGAGAAGAGAGGTTGACCAATGAAAGAACTCGAGGAGCAGACCTCTTCAATGGGAAAACACATTGCTGACCTGTAAAGACGAGTGTAGGATGCTAAGGTCAATTCTTGAAAGCATAAGGCCGAGGTGTAGTGATGCTAGGTAGAGGTCGAGAACAAGACCTTGCACCCTAACAAGGGCTTTGATAGCTCTGGCGTCCTATCTAAGAGGAACTAATGCTGCTATGGGCGAGCCCAAGCCCCTTAGACGTCATGCTGATCTCTTCCTCTTTTCTTGTGATGCAATTGTCTATCTTGCATAGTTTGGCCTTGTTTGACCTGTTCTGTGATGTTATAACCTTCAATAGGTATTTTCATTACAATTAGAAGTAGTTTGGCTCGATTCAAATAGGTTTGGCCTCTGCTGATATCTTTTTTTCCCCACTTGAGTGTAGAGTTTCAATCCCTTCTGCTTGATTTAGCTTTCATCTCATGTTTATCTTGAGTTCTTGTGGTCCAAGCTCTGTTCTTTGAGTTTGACCCCGACGTGGCTTGGCCTTATCATTTTTGCTATGACTTAATGCTTGTTCTTGCTTTTACGATGCTCGAATGTTTGGTCTGATGCTACCTTTTACATGTACTTTGCCTTTTTTGGCTAATGGTAGCTCGACCCTACCATATTAGGCTCAGTCTTAGCTTGGAAGCCGTTCTTTGGGTTAAAAATGGTTCAAGTGATTCTTCTAGATAAACTTCTTGAAAGCCATTCCTTGGGTTAAAAGTGGAAGATTATTATCTCCGTCATTTATGCTCAATGACATTTGCATCGTTAAGATTACCTTCCCATTGATAAAACTTGCATATCTTTCTTTGTCGGTGCAAGATGATAAGTATGGAACCTGAGAATCCTTATACTTCTCTGATTGGAATACACATCTTTATACCCAAGGACCAAGCCGATTCTCCCCAATTTAAAGAATAGTATAAGAAGAAGCAACTGATATATAGATGTTATAGATTAATAAATGTTAATGCAAAAATTGGCAGCCCCGAAATCCTTCCGGGGCTAGACGAATTCCCTTATCCAAATAATATTTTGTATGCTCTGTTCACCTTGCAGCCTTCGTAAATCTAGGGCAGACAATTAGCAGGGCTGTTATTAGCCCTGTAGGCAAACCTTACCCAGGGTTACAGCTCCGGTCCTCCGTTTCTGATGGGGCTTGATGGTCGGGGCTGACATGTCTGCCTTGCTCCTCATCCTGGTCCTAGGGGTTTACCCCCTCCTGCTAAGTGCTCTGCTATGTCACTGCTTGTTACCATGTCAGCGAGGGTTGTATCAAATTTGTGCATCAAGTACTGTTGTCCTGGAGCTCCGAGGTCTGACCTTCTGTCATTGTGGCTTGACGTCCCAGGTTGATATGTCTGGCGGGACTGGACGAGCCCCATCAGCCTTTGTTGTATGAACTGTAAGGGTTGGAATCTACTGCTTGAGGCTCCATCAACTTAATTTCCTACAAAACAAGGACCCCTTAGGGGGTGCCCGGAGGCCCCCTCCGATGCTCAAGTTAGTTATAGGAGCAAGAGATTAGGCTTAAGGAGATAATATCAAAGGAGATAAGACAAATCCCTTATCTTTAGGCTCAAGGGGATAATATCCGTATCTCTTATCTTCAGGAATCCAGCAAAATTATTATGTACTTATCCTTATCTCAAAACTTTCTTGTTTTTCGTCTACTGCCCAATGCTTCCCGTGAGCCCAAGTCAGGACGTTGACGGGGCTACCCTTGTGAGCCCAAGTCTGAACGTTGATAGGGTTTTCCCAACTCCGTAGGCCGGATCTTTCCATCTGCTGCCACATACCCCTTATGAGCCCAGGTCCGAATAATGGTACAGCGACCCTAACTCCGTAGGCCGGATCTTTTTGTCTGCTGCCCAATACCCCTTACTAGCCTGAGTCTGGACGTTAGCGCGGTTACCCTAGTTCCGTAGGCTGGATCTTTTCGGGGCTCAAGATCCACCCCTATCAATTGCCCCTAATCTCCTGAGCTCCATAGGAGGTCAGGGGATTGTCATGTGGGTGGAGCTCTTTAGTTCCCTCATCAGTTTAGTTGTTATAATCGCCACTTTGTACAATCTATATAACGCTATCTCTACTGGTTTGCGTACCCTAAGATTTGTCCCCCCCAACTCCATGTCGTTGAAAAGATCTTCTTCATGACATGGTTTTTGCATGACTCGGGCTAATGATCTTATTTTTGAATTCAACTCACGGCTTTATTTTTGTGGATTGGTCGGTGAGCCCTCAGACCCTCATGTCAGGGAATTCAATTTTGAAGTTGCTCCTACTGATATTTTGGTGAAGCTTTGGTATACCCCTCCAAGTCTTCTTTAGAGAGGTTAGAAAGCTTGTTACGACTATTAAGGTTGGATGTAGAGGCGCTGTGAGATCGAGAAGAGAAGTCGACTAATGGAACAATTCGAGGCGCAGACCTCTTCAATGGGAGCGTGCATTGCGAGCCTGTAAGTACAAGCACATGATGCTAGGGCTAACTTTTAAGCTTGATTTAGCCCTCATCCCATGTTTATCTTGGGCTCTTATGGTCCCACCTCTGGTATTTTATGACTCTTGCAATGCTTGAGTGTTTGGCTAGAAATGACGTTCGACATGTAATTTTTTTTTTAGCTAAGGGTAGTTCGACTTTTCCATTTTCGGCTCAGCCTGACTTTTTGACCTTCGACATATGTCCGACCTGAGAATGATACTTCAACTTCTCTCTTGGCTCTTCTTATATTTGACATGGCTCCTGGCCTTGCCTTGTGCTTGAGTTTGGGCTCGACCTTCTCGAGCTTTCCCTAGGTTCCACTCATACTTGAGCTTCTTGAAACTCTTTTGAGTTGGTCTTCCTTGATGAGAGATGAGTGTTGAAGGCTTAGCTCTACTTAACTTGATTTTGGTCGTTCAGCCCTGGCTCTTTCGAAGCTTACTACCGGGTTCTATCTTTAGCCAAGTTTTCTTAGCGTTTGGGACTTGTGGGAGCCCTTTCAATGGTCTTTTCCGAACTTACATTTGATTTTAAAGGTCTAAGGGGCTTTCGGGGTCCCTTTCTAGACCCTTAGCCTAGGTTCATTTTGGCTTTTCCTGGATCCCAACATGCTCTTCTTAGCCCTCGAGATATATCGGGATTTGGCCTTGGCCATATATGTATTGGCTTGGTCATTGTGCTTAGCCTTGATCTATAGCGAGTTGGTTTCCAACTTAGCTCGCTTCAGTTAGCCTTGTGTCGACTTTATTTCAATTCCTTCCGAGCTTAGAGAGGTTTAGGCGTCTCATGGAGGCCCTTTCTCAATCTCTTTCTAAGCTCTTCTTAAGGTCTTAGGGAATTTAAAGGTCTATTCCAACCTTCTTACTAGCTTTATTGAGACTTAGGGACTTGCGTGGAGCCCTTCTTCAGCCTTAAGTGAGCTTTTCCGAAGTCTAGGGACTTATAGAGGGCCTTTTTTATGACCTTAAGCTCATTATATTTTTATTGCAGAATCCACTTTTTTGGCGAAAGGCCTTTGTGTGGCTGAGATCCTTTATGTAATTCTAGCTTTGGTAGTTCCAACCTCTTCGAGAATGTGCTAAAGTTCAGCCCCTCTTTAGTTTGAGGCTTGAGGAGTATTTTGGCATATCCAATGGTCTTTTGGGTAAGATACATCTTTATGGGCCTTACGTTTGGCCCAATTTCTCTTGATGACCTTTAAATTGATGCCAGTATCTCTAAGTCTTTTTGATTCAAGTAGCCTTGAGTTTTTACGTCCTTAAGGGCTGACTCGATAGTTGGGGGTAGTCGGCCTTGATCTTTTACAACCTCGGGGTTTGGCTTAAAAATTGGTGTTATTCAGCATTTCGGACCATTATATGATCTCTTGCTTGTGAAATAGGCCTCCCTGATTTTGGACCAACAATTTACAGGTCCTTAAGTGAGGATGCTAATGATCCTTTGATTTCGGATCTGGTACTTGAGCATAGACTCTCGGTTACTTAGCCTAGGAATTCCTTAGTTAGCTTCCTACATACTTTCTAAGGATGCTTTAGGCCTTAGTGGAGGTCATTTCTTCTTGGTAGGACCTATGGGGCTGTAGTGCTTATCAAATTTTACAACTTAAGTGGGCTAAAACCAAGCTTCACTCGGTGCTCAATTGTTCCAGGCTATGCTTGACTTTTGGAGCAAAGAGCTCAATGAGTATCGTGACCGAAATGGGCTATGTTGAGCTTCATTTGGTGTTTGGATGCTTCTAGCTATACCCTCTATTATTTGGTCCCTTGTCGGCCTCGATGTATAGCCTGAGGGATGATAACCTGAATAGTTGTCGGGAAGACCCTGAAGGGTTCTTGTCTAAGCTTGGGGAATAATGACCCCGGTGATGGTAGTGAGAACTCAGAGGGTTCTTATCTTAGCTTGGGGAGTGATATTCCCTATGATGGCTGGTACGACCCCGGAGGGATATTGTCTTGGCCTAGGAGTAATGTCCTATATGGTGGCTGATGAGACCCCGAAGGGTTCTCATCTTTGCCTGGGGATTAACGTCCTCGGTAGTGGCTGGTGAGACCCTAGAGGGTTCTCATCTTGGCTTAGGGAGTAATGTCCCCGATAGTGGCTGGTAAGACCCCGAAGGGTTCTCATCTTTGCCTAGGGAATAATATCCCCAGTAGTGGCTGGTGAGACCTCGAAGGGTTCTTGTCTTAGCTTGGGGAGTAATGCCCCCTATGGTGGCTGGTAAGACCCTGGAAAGTTCTTGTTTTGGCCTTCAGGGTACTGCAACCCTTGATAGTGTTGAGCTGTTATGGCTCATAGGCTGACTCTCGTAGCTTGGAGAAGCTTGAGATACTACTATTGTGACTAAGCTGACTTGGTCACCCATTTTTGTTGATGTTGGAGGAGCTCCACTGAAGTTGGAGGAACTCTACTGAGTTTAGGAGATTTATTGCTTTTTGAGCTAAAGAGAGCTATGATAATCTTGGGAGAGTTCTACTAAGCTTAAGAGGGCTCCTACTTTTTATGGTAAGAAAAGCTCCGCTGGTCTTGGAAGAGCTCCACTATTCTGATGGGCTTAAGAGAGCTTTTGCCTTTTGAGGTAAGGAGCTTCGCTGATCCTAGGAGAGTTTCGATACTCTACTGGGCTGAGGAGAGTTCTTGTCTTTCGAGGTACGTAGAGCTCCGATGCTCAGCTGGGCTAAGGAGAGCTCCATTGATTTTGGGAGAGCTCTGATACTCTACTGGACTGAGGAGAGTTCTTGCCTTTCGAGGTATGTAGAGCTCCGATGCTCAGCTAGGCTAAGGAGAGCTCTGTTTATTTTAGGAGATCTCCGATACTCTGCTGGACTGAGGAGAGCTCCTACCTTTGAGGTAAAAAGAGCTCCGCTGATTTTAGGAAAGCTCCGATACTCTGTTGGGCTAAGAAGAGCTCCTATTCTTTGAGGTACGGAGAGCTCCGATACTCGGCTGGGCTGAGGAGACCTCCTGCCCTTTGAGGTAAGAAAAGCTCCGCTGATTTTAGGAGAGCTCCGATACTCTGCTGGGCTAAGGAGAGCTCCTATTCTTTGAGGTATGGAGAGCTTCAATGCTCGGCTGGGCTGAGGAGAGCTCCGATACTCTACTGGACTGAGAATAGCTCTTGCCCTTTGAGATAAGAAGAGCTCCGCTGATTTTAGGAGGGCTCCGATGCTCGACTGGGCTGAAAAGAGCTCCGATACTTTGTTGGACTGAGAATAACTCTTTCCCTTTGAGGTAAGAAGAGCTCCGCTTATTTTAGGAAAGCTCCAATACTCTGTTGTGCTGAGGAGAACTCCTGCCCTTTGAGGTAGGGAGAGCTCCGCTGATTTTGGGAGAGCTCCGATACTTGTTATGTTTCATACTTCTTTCACAGTGTAATTTTTTTTGCCTCTTACACTACCTCAAAATGTAGTAGTATGACCAGCTAGGTTGTCATTATGCATGTCAAATATAGGCACAGCAGGTCGAACCATAATTATAGGCGACTTAAATTAGCTTAGACATATTGTTCCCCGAAACACTTATTTCTCTTAGGTGTTTTATCAAACACCCTGAGTGCATATGATGAGGGGCATATATTTGTATAAGTTTTTCCATGCAAATTACACATCGACATTTTATCAAACATCTTCGACACATAACATAAGAGATATACAATTTGTGTCTAAGTTTCCTGATGCCAAGTTCACATTGGCATTTTGTCGAACACGTTAGGTTCATCTTATGAAAAGCCTTTTGTTCAAAAAATATTTAGCACAGGCATTCAAATCAGAAGTTCTACTGTGTCCACATGTTCTCGGATTTAGGACGTGCATCCACATTTAAAATGAACAATGCACTGATTAGAATATTGCACTTCTTATCCGTGCTTGTGAGTTGTGCTACGTGGACTTTTGAATATGCTCTTTTGTGGTCTTCAACTAGGTTTCATAATTCTTGAAACATTGATTTAAAGTTATGCATATTTGACTAAGAGTTTGCGATGCACAGGGCTAGGATATGGTAAACATATAATCAACTATGATAGCATAAAAATTATCGTGAGCTGCGATGCATTGTCAAGAATGCACATAAAAATGGAAGCACTAAAATGCCAAGCGATAGATTGATAGCAATTACCATGACATGAGTATTAAAGTTATTCATCTTACTCGTATTGATGATGGTTTCTCAGTGGGTCAATTTTTCGTTCCCACAGATGGCGCCAAACTGTTAATGCAAAAATTGGCAGCCCCGAAATCCTTCTGGGGCTGGACAAATTCCTTTATCCAAATAATATTTTGTATGCTCTGTTCACCTTGCAGCCTTCGTAAATCTGGGGCAGATTATTAGCGGGACTATTATCAGCGTTGTAGGCAAACCTTACCCAGGGCTACAACTCCGGTCTTCCGCTTGATGGTCGGGGCTAGCACGTTTGCCCTGCTCCTCATCCTAGTCTTAGGGGTTTAACCCCTCCTGTTAAGTGCTCTGCTAGGTCCCTGCTTGTTACCATGTCAGCGAGGGTTGTATCAAATTTGTGCATCAGGTCTCGTTGTCCTGGAACTCCGAGGTCTGACCTTCTGTCATCGAGGCTCGACGTCCCAGGCTGATATGTTTGGCGGGGCTGGACGAGCCCGGTCAGCCTTTGTTGTATGAACTGTAAGGGCTAGAATCTACTGCTTGAGGCTCCATCAACTTATTTCCTGCAAAACAATGACCCCTGGGGGGGTACCCGAGGGCTCCCTCCGATGCTCAAGTCAGTAATAGGAGCAAGAGATTGCTAAGAGCATTAAAGCATTGCGTGAGAGCAAAAGAGTTGCTTAGGAGCAATTAAGAGAGGTAAGCATTAGAATGAGATACCTGTAGTTTTAATGTCTACCTATATATATAATTACTGAAATATGGAGTTGTAAGATATGATAAACATAAATCCCACGATATTAGGCTTAAGGAGATAATATCAAAGGAGATAAGACAAATCCCTTATCTTTAAGCTCAAGGGGGTAATATCCATATCCCTCATCTTCACGAATCCAGTAAAATTATTATGTACTTATCCTTATCTCAAAACTCTCTTGTTTTTGGTCTATTGCCTAATGTTCCATGTAAGCCCAGGTCAGGACGTTGACGGGGCTACCCTTGTGAGCCCAAGTCCGAAAGTTGACAGGGCTTTCCCAGCTTCGTAGGCCGAATCTTTCCGTCTGTTGCCTCGTACCCCTTATGAGCCTAGGTCTGAACAGTGGTACATCGACCCTAGCTCCGTAGGCCGGATCTTTTTGTCTGCTACCCAGTACCCCTTACAAGCCCAGGTTTGGACGTCAGCGTAGTTACCCCAGCTCCGTAGGCTGGATCTTTTCGGGGCTCAAGATCCACCCCTATCAATAAGCTATTGAGAACGAAGAAAAAAAACTAGAGATCCTGTAATGGATAAAGAATTTCAATAAACACTCTGGTCCCCGTCTTCGATTCTCCTCTCCTTTCTTTTATTCAATTTTTTTTTTTAAAATTCAATTTGTTGGTGCAAAAAGAAAAAAGGCAATTCCTCCAAGTCACGAATACAAGATTGCTTTTTTACTTTCTTTTACTCTTCTCATTTCCGTGAAATAGTTGAAAATGGACCTCTTGCCCCAGCTTGTTCTGCAATCTAGTAGTTCTTCTGTGAGTTTGCTGTAAATATATATATATATATATATATATGTGTGTGTGTGTGTGTGTGTGTGTGTGTGTCTGACAGAGCATGCTGCAAATTCAGAACATACAAGTCAATAGCATGTCATAAACACTATAACAAAGCCAGATCATGGAGTTCACATGTTTCACATATAAGTAGAACGAACAAAAACAGTGAGTTCTACAACTGCGGCATTTATCAGAATGACTGAAGCTCTTGTCTACAAGCTTAAGTTATAATGACAGTCGTCCAAATTTGCAGGTTACATATATAAGCTACGTAAGCTGTAAGAACTATTATCTAATAACTTTAGCTATCTACAAAACCCTTTGTATTCGACTACCCGACTTCTCTTCCATCTTAAGCAGTCACCAGATGAGTGCCGGATCCTTTAATCAAAGGAAGCATACATGAGTAAGTGACATACTTCACGCTGTCGATCAACACAACCACAAAAATCCGCGGGAGTGACTTGGCCCCCATCACATTGTCTCCATCAGTGTCAGCTGCCTCCCTAGGATCCACAAGCACAGACACAACCATTGAAGAGCCAGAATCAGCTTGACTAAAGTTTCCTTTTGGTGAATCTCTTCCAGCATGTTGTTCAGAAACATTATGAACTGACGAGGATCCAGGGAGGGGGATGGGAAGACCATGAAGGATCCTTCTATTCCTCCCTTTGTTGAGGTGAGTAGAGTTCTGACTACGCTCCGCAGAAACATTTTTTGAAGAGGTAGCAGGAATAATGGCTCCTGGAGCAGATGCAGATGACACCTTAAACTGGAAGACTTCTGTGCACATGCCCGAACTTAACATTGGCCCTGCAGGAAACCAAACAAGAGATTAGACACTTCGAAACGACTAGAGAAACCAAATAGTTTACTAAAGTTACCACGACAAAGAAAAAGTTCATTGAAGATTAATGCAACTGCAGTTTAATAAAAATCAAGTAATCCAGACTACAGGGCCACCAACGATTGTCTCAGAGACCATGTAGGCCATACATGCAATGGGTTGGCCAGAAACCAAACAAGTTTCTTCTGAGCTTATCATTCGGTTACCCTA
Source organism: Ehretia macrophylla (assembly GCA_037974665.1). Lineage (NCBI taxonomy): Eukaryota > Viridiplantae > Streptophyta > Magnoliopsida > Boraginales > Ehretiaceae > Ehretia > Ehretia macrophylla. Next base: position 16,183,091 of record CM075775.1, read on the forward strand.
TATGTTTTGTTTTTACTATATATCTAATTATCAAGTCTCTGCCCAGTGCCAAATCCAACAACTAAAAGTTCCATATAATTGCTACTTACCAGTTATCAGAATGGTAGAAGCCAAAAGGACCTAAATTACCAAGATAAAAACAGAGCATCCTCTGCTAAAAAGTGGCGTATGGGTACATTTAAGTTTATAAAAGCAGAAAAGAAAGAGTTCCAAAGATGCTAAAAGAATAGATGTATCTCCATTATGAATAAGAAACACAAAGGTGAATGGTAAATGAAAATATAACATATAATGGGAAATTTTGACTGCATAAACAATTAATATTTTGTATTTGTTATTTCCTTGTTCTTTTCAGGGATAGGGGGGTGGCGGTGGGGAGGAGGGGAAGAGAAAGCTTCCAGCATAAGATTATCTGTTAATAAGGATAAAATTTCTGATGCTTAGAAGTTTGGCATTCAGAGTACCTGCCATAGAAAGCAAGAATTAGAAATAGCTAGATATCTTTAAAGAGAATAATACTTCAATTTACATAGACACTTCATGCACATGTAAAAGAATTCTTCCATCCTGAAACCTCTGGAGTTCCAAAAATGGAAAAGACTCTTTAACACATTTCACGGTTCCATTGCAGGATCCACTATTGGCTACCCAAACTCAGAAACAAATTCAATGGCTTAAAAAACAATTCGACAATTTATATTGGCACATAAAACCTATGTGCTAAGACGAAGCAATTGCAGGATAATGATAAAGAGCATAAAACCTATGTGCTAAGATGAAGCAATTGCAGGATAATGATAAAGAGGAGGATTTCTTACCAGCGAGGCCTTCACGGAACCATTGGTGCAGTCTGCCATCAGCTGCTGTGGACTTCAATTTTTCCTTCTCTGCATAACTGGAACCAAGAGCAAGGTGAGGGTTTCTTCCAGCATTTCTTCCCATTCCTGGAATAGGAACTGCAGGGGCCAAGTCTCCTGGAACTGCCAGACCAGTCTCATCACTCTTCTTCTCCTTAGAGTCTTCATGAGATGCCATGGCCTTCTCACTAGCGAGAACAGAATGAATTATCAAGTTGCCATCAATCTTCACAAGCTTATCATTCCTTGGAACATACAACGAGGCCATGAGTGGTTCACTCCCATTCCCTGCTCTAACAAATTCATCGCCGCCATGCTTAATATTTGATTCTCCTCTACCATGACCTCTACGAGAACAATGTATATCACTAGTTAAATCAGGTCCACTACCAAATTTCTCACCAAACCCACTCCCATTTACAGTTAACACTCTCCCACGATGCTTCTCGTATAACCCATTTCCCAGAAAATCTGACCCACCCATTAATGCCTCCCTTGTTCCTCCATATCTCACATGCACCATAGGAACCAAACCACCAAAAAGAAGCATGAAGAACAACAACCCCAGAAAACTGACACTGGCAACCTTCTTAGTCTTCCCTTCATTCTTCTTACTCTCAGCCTTCTTACTCATCTTTGTAGCCGACGCTGCCTGTTGCGGTTTCAACCTCGGAATCGGAACCAACGGCACCTGCGATCCCTGGGGCTTCACCATATATGGCGGTGCAGGCATCCAGGGATACATCATTGGAGGAGCTGGATACATCCCCGGTGGTGGAGCCATATGAGGCGGCACTGCACCGCCACCCAATTGTTGCCTCAAAGTCGCATTCTCCGCCATTACATACGAAATCTTAGTATTCAAATCTTGAATAGTCGAATGCATCGTCCTAACCTTATCCTCCAATTCTTCGACATAATGCTTCTTCCTTTGCCTCGACAATTGAGCGCTCTCTCTATTCCTCATTAACCTTGCCTTCCTTCTCTCATCTTCCTCCATCATTAAATTACTATTTTCACCTCCACCTTGACTATTACTATTTGCCTTTTGGTACTTATTCGTTCTTGAGTCAAGATTATCTTTATTACTCTTATTATTTGAATCCTCGCTATTTTTTTTCCTCTTCAACAAACAATTCTTATTACTATCGCTACAATTATTATTATTATCGTTTCCATTATTCTCATTCTTAACATATCCTTCTAACTTAATCTGCTGATCAACAACACCGTTTTTAATCGAATTATTATCAAAATCCGGGGAAGAATTTACCGATTTATTAGAACCTGCCTCTGATAGATTCGACCTGCGGTTGCCCGAACCCTGAGAGTCCACCGGCGACGGACAATTCAAAACCCTAGCTTCGATTGAACCCTTGTTTGACCCATTTGACTCCGGCGAAGGCACGTTCACGTAAACAGAAACATCATAGCTTCGATCGCCGGAACTCTGGTTATTTTCCGGCGACTGAACGTTCAGATAAGTAGAAATATCGCCGGAAAATTGACAAATTTCCGGCGACGATGAAGAATGCAAAACCCTAGAATTCTTATCGGAGCTCTCCGGCGATTGTGAATTGGGGAACTCAGGCGACGTCGTTTTGAAGGCGTTGAGAGAAGAGTTTTGAAGGGTGTTGTCATGAAAAGTATTGGGGTTGAAAAATTCGGGTTGGGATGGATGAAGGGTCGGGTCAGAAGAAACGGGTATGAAAGTGGCGTCGTAGACGTTGTCGTTGTTGTCGGCGGCATCGTCCAAGGAGGGGAGGTAGAGATCGTCAAAGGAGAAGTCAAAATCGATGTCGTCGAGCATGACGTCGTTTTGGGAGAAGAATGTGGAGTCCATTGGAGGAATTGGGAGGCCATCATCATAGCCATTGGATGGTGGTGGTGGTGGATCTGCCACCGTTGACTCGGCCATTTTTCGGCTTGAATATGGTGAAATCCGTGTGTATGTGTGTGGATATTGATATGTATGTTATGTAAGAGAGAGGGGAGAGAGAGCGAGGACAAAAGATGTTAAGGTAGGTAAGGGAGGTTATGAGGAATGGAGGAGGCGGTTTTGCTTTTGCTTTTGGACTCCGTACACGACGGTATGGGGTTCAAGTTTTAGCTGGTAGCCTGGTATTACAATCTTACGTAACCCACACGCTCCATCCTTTTCTTTTCTTTTTCTTTTTTCTTTTTCGTTTTTTGGGTTGTTTTGGTCAAAGCTCTTATCATTATCATCCATCTATTCATAATGTATTAGTAATTTCCAAAATGTTTTGAACCATTGAGTTTACTGGAATTCTATCAAGAGCGTATGTATAATTAGACCCTATTAATTGCAAAAAACTGTTTTTTGAAAAGAATTGTGGTTTAATAATAGGGTGAATTATACTAATGGTCCTATATATTTAGCTCAAAATTCAATTTAGTTTTATATATTTTAAAAGTTTCAGTTTAGATCTATATGCTTAATTAAAAGTTTCAATTTAGTCCTACCGTTAATTTTAACAAAAAAGTCCCCAAATGACTTTTTTGCTCTCTACTATTCTCCAAATTAACTTTTTTGCCCTAAATATTCTCCAAATCAGAATACTAAGTTACTATTCATAGAATAGTAACTCAAAAATAAAGGAAGAAGAAGACACCTTATCTTCTTCATTTGACTACGTCACAACATGCAAAGGGTACCATTGGACTTGTATTGACGAGAGGAAGAAGTTTGTACCAACCACGCCTGTCACCATTAACTGAATCATCATTGGAGAAAGAAAGAAAGCCAGGAGGTGATTTCTTGATTTGTATGCCTCGTATGCTCTAAATTTATATTGGAATAGATCTTTAGAATCCTTGTCATGAGAGAAGTCCAACCACACTTGTCACGCCATCCGAGAATGCTGGAGTTGGTCGAGATCTGAGAAGAAAGTCTCGAAAGTTGTAGTATCGGTCAACGTTAATTGTTGAACAGATCGGTGATATTGGAGACTTTCAAATTGTTCATTGTCCGACGAAGAGTCCAACGGTGTTGACCATTCAAAAATTGAACGGTTAGATTTTGAGATATCAACCGTTGAACGTGAGCCATCCAGTTCTTATCAGATCTAAAAGGTTTTGATCTGGTGCTTTTAGGACTAATTTGAACAGTTTCACAAACATTCAGGACCAATTTAAAACTTTTAGCAAACATTCAGGATTAATTTGAATATTTTTACAAATATTTAGGACCTAATAGAACTTTTTTTTTCTTTCACACATGTTGTTTTTCAATTTTGCCTCTCATGCCTTGGTTACGTGCGAATCACATGACCAAATTTCTACTAAAATTAACTCCAATTTTAACAGAAATGACTAATATAAGACTTTTATGAAATATATAAAACTAAACTGAAACTTTTAGATAAACATATAGGATTAATCTGAAAATTTTGAAACATTTAAGACTAAACTGAATTTTTGATGAAATATATAAGACCATTAGTACAATTCACCTTTAATAATAAGAAATTTAAATGCTAAGCAAGAGATATCGATTTTGTCTTTTGTTTTTTTTTTCTAAAAAAAAAAATCGATATATTAGAGGTTTTCCTTCCAAGTTTTATAATTTATCGCTTCAAAAGAAAAAGAAAAAAAAAAGGTTAGATGAATTAGTAAATCTAGTTTCTATTTATGACAACATCATACAATTTTTTTCTCCTTTTGTAACGTACAAGAGAAGTGTAAAGCCAAGTACAACTTTCACCTCAACATTGTGATGATAATTTTGTGCTAATCCATTCAAGGTTGTGCGATAAGATTTTTTTCAAGTAACCTGAATCTCAAATCTTAATTTATTTAGGAGGATTATTTCTTAACTCTTGAGTGGAATCCTTTTATTCAAATTTTTTTTTTTTGCAATAATGAATATCTTAATCCTTTTATCCCTTGTTTTCTAATAAAATTGAACAATAATTTAATATCAAGAATATTGGCCTATCAATCACTTTTAAAAAAAATATATTTTTAAAAAAAAATATTTTTAAAAGAGGTTTAAATTATTTTATAACATTTAAAATATTTAATACACACGAAACTTAATCTCAAATAACTATCGACCACTTAACCCATAGAACTCCACTTCTTCACTTTATTTCAATTTCTCAATTCTCTAACTCCTCAACTTCTCAAAATTCCCGGCAAGAAAAAAAAAAAAAAAAAAACTTCACAGATTTCAATTTGAGACCTGACCAAATCAATATACGACACTACATATGCACTACTTCCGATTACATTATTGAGTGCTAAATGGATCAATCACACTTACTATAGTGCGTCTAGTTATGGTGGTCCTTGGGGATTTGGTAGAGTGTTAAGTAAGCGCGTGTGGAGAAAAGATAGGGGTGGTTGAATTTTCTAGTCGCCAAAATCATCTACTACGTCGCCCCTCGTAACCCACAGGTGCCTGGAAACTTCTTGCTTGACCTTCCCGTTACGCGTGGCTCAATCAAACCCCCAACATGATCCACAAAACCCATTCACAATTGTTTACATCTATCCTCTTCTCATAATGTGTAATACACTTCAGATCTACTCAATCTTCCTTCTTTAGTAAGAAATAATGATCTCCATCTCACTTTCACATGACCATTTAAAGGCATAAGGATTATCTTAATATATAAAACATGGCCCACTTCTATCAAACGAAAATTAGTGTTGGATCCAAAGAAAGTGTTTTTATTCATATTTTGTGCTCTGGCTAAAAGAAAAAGTTCACTTTTGTTTTTTCTTTTTGGTCTTGTCAAAAATAGGATTAGAGTTCTTGGTTTAGTTTTTGTTCAAATGACCTATGCATTTACTCAAAATTAACTAAATCGCCTTTAAATCAAAATTTCGGGAGATACGTTACTCATCTTACTTAAACATTAGCTTGTATTACCAATAACACAGAGAGCCAGACTATGCCAAAAAGATAACAAAATGGAGAACTGTAATCTCATTGGATTAAATACAATTTTCATTTTACAAATTCTTTGAAATTACACTTCCTAATAATAATTGGACTGATTCTTAAGAGAATGCTATAAGTGGAGGATTCAGATTAAACAAGTAATACAACAGATATAAACAATATGAATTTGTACTGAACATATGAAGGAACTTTGATTAATCAAATATGTTTATAGGATTGCTTTCTTTTTTCATTTATTGTCTAGGTGAAACGAGAAATGAGGTTGTGTAACTAGTCACACTAAAATTATGGTGGCCAAAATCTAACGTTGATCTACGCTATATTTTTCATATTGTGAATTTGGTTTTGATAAGTTCGAACTCACGCAACAATAGATCCAACTTGAACCACAAGTTAAGGGATCCATATAAATAGCCTTCTATAAGCATTAACATGAGAACCTTAATCGCACAAGCCTTGTCTTGATCCCCTCTATTCTATGCAACACTATTACTAGTATTTGTTGGGTATTGTGTATGCCCTTACGACCACTTGCATGACATCTCACTTGTATTAGATATTACAGTTTATCAATTAATAATTATTCAAGCAATTACCTTTTCCCTCTCTATTACATATATATGTGTATGTATAAGGCCTAGTGATTCAAGATTGGTTTATAACCAATTAATGAAGTTGGGCACTTCTTCATGACAGGTTTATAATAAAAGGGTCTCCTAGTTGAGAAAGTGGTGTACTTTGTTTATCAGGGATGCTTTAAGGACCTATCTTACTAGTACATATGACATGCATTGAATGAGACCACTATAAATGTGATCTCTAGAACTTTACTACACCTATTACTACTAAGTGGTCAGTGCTCTTAATCTTGAGCATGTTGGATGAACTAGCGCAACTAAGGGCTTGTAATTTGCTTCTCTATAGGTAAGATTCTTTGATGGGTTAACAACTCTGTATTTTGGGCACTTGAACTTAATTAGTTGGGATATGCTGTTACGACAAATAGACTTGAGAGAGGGAAGTGGTGAATTAAGTCAAACACAAACAACTACCAATAAAAGTTTATACTATCAACAATAAATGCTAGTGAGACAATTTATCAACCCCTTAGTATGCACAATATACAAGTATGTAAAGAGTAAGGTAAACATAAGGAAACTCAAGATTTTTAGGTGGTTCGTACTCCCAAGGGCTTAATCCACCACCTAAGGATTTATCTCCTTCGGATTTTGTCAAACCTCAATTGTGATGCTTCTTCAAAGGTTGGTAAAACACAAACTGTTGGGAATTGTATGCCTTAAAGGCCACTAGCACTAAGACATCTCAGTGAAATTATATTATAACAATTAAGAATCAGTGTATATTGCATGAGCATCTCTATATATGCATGCTAAGGCTCCTTGATTTAAATGAATGACATAGGTGCGTGGTGATCCACACAGAAGGTATATGCCATGAGGCTTAAATCCAAACTATAGGTTCATAACCGTATAGTGAAGTTGGGCACTTTACTATGGAAGGTTATAATGAAAGAGTCTCCTATTTGGTAGGGTGACCTACCTTGGTCATTGGAGGGGCTTTTCGGACTTTTCTCATTAGTGCATGAGAATGCATTGAATTGGACCATGGTAGATTTGATCTCTATAAAAGTACTATCGCTTGAATGAGATCAAAAACATCTCAAGCTACTAAGAGACCAATGTTCTAGTTCTTGAGCATATGTGGATGACCAATGAACTCAAGGACATGTATTTTGATTCACTATGGGTGAGATCTTATATGGGTCCACAACTATGTATTTTGGATACATGGACTTGACTAGTTGGCACATGCATATGCGTCAAGTCATTTTATGCCATCTTAACGATGGGTTATCCCCCTTTGTGACATCTTATTAATCATCGGAACCTAAGTACTTAGTAATATAGTCAACCGGGACTATATATAGATATTGAACTTGTAGGTTGCTCCCTGATCAAGAGAATAATATCTAGATGATGATTAATGGAGGATTAGAGGCACAAAGTATATAGGTAATCAAGAAAGGTGGATAGTACAAAGTCAAGACCTAGTATTGATTACGGGTTCTACATAGAAGGGCATTGTGGTCTTTTATACTTAGTAGGTCAAAGACATAGTCAAATCTCATTTGACTGGCATCATGGGAATGAGTATTCGTACTAGAGTGCAGCCATAGCTCTTTAGTGGAATGAGCTAGGGTTAAAATGAATAAAATGCAGCTAGTGTCTAGTAGGGGCATTTTAGTCATTTTGGAACTAGGGCAAATATGTTTTTTGGTCTCTCTTCTAGCTAATTTCTATATTGGTAAGAATACTTTCCTTTTCAGTGTATGTGGCGTGTAGAGTGTGTTTTTAGCAAGTGCTATGCGTGTGATAGGATTAAGAAGTTAAAGGATAAGATTGTAGGCTAGATAGTTATGTAGAGCTCTTTAGTTTTATGATATATTTCAATTTGTTTGAAATATGATTATCATAAAATATAAAAGAAGAGATAATCCTACATTTATCTAGTTATCTCTTGGAAAAATAATATAGACACAATTGTGTTTACATTCGTTTCCTAGAGCAACTATAAGTCTTTCACTTCACCATTTCTTCCTATCTGTCACATGAGTCATAAGGGGTCTCTTGCAAGTGATTCACATGGCTAAGAAGAAAAAAAATACACACGACTCTTTCATACAAGCTAGCTTCGGCTAGGAAGAAGAGAATAAAAGAGTGAGTTTCATCCCACAACGAATTTCACCAAGGCTTGGAATTAGAATAGAAAAGAAGATCAATTGTGACTTCCCTTTCGTAGCCATGGATTTCTTCTTCCATTGGTGTGGAGCTCTCGGCCAAGGCAAGCATGGAGGAGTGGTGTCCACTCATTGTAGCCATCGTGTGGTGAGCATCATTGTAGTGTTGAGTTTTGATGCCAACACTTTAAGGTAACAAATCTGTCTGCGAAATCTTAAACTGCGTTTTATGTATGTATGCCTACTTGTTTATATGTATTTGCTTGGTTATTGGTTTTTGATTGCTTCCGCTGCACTAGATTAAGTTTTTGATGCCTAAATCACTAGTAATCTAGGCTATAAAACCCTAGATAATAACCAACAAGTGGTATCAGAGCCACTCTAAACGCAATACATGTTAAAACATGACATTAGAATTATTGGAAAAATGCTAGAGAGTCCATGATTGGCAGACTGTTTAGGCTAAGCACAGACTGATTTGTGTGCTACAATTATGTGGCATTATTGCATGATAAATGAGGATATTAACCCTTGTTTTGTAGCCCATAATAACCCTTCCTTGATGGTTAGAATGCATGGTAATTATTGTGGTTCTGATTTTTCAGCTTTAATGGATTATGTATAATTATTGGATTAGTGGTATATCCAATTGGTTTGTAATCTTTAAATAATTTAGATAGCTAAATATAAGCTTCATTATGAAGCATAGGACCATATGTAATAGATAGGTTTGCTGTATTTTGCAATTCTATTATGAAAATGCTTGTACAATGCTGAGAATTACGCAAGCCAAGTCAAGGAAGCAGTTCAGAATTTTTGCGGACTGTTTTTGATGTTTTTCTTGACAAACCAGCGGTGGTTTAGAGAAAATTTTGTGGCTGTCATGACCCTCCATAGGTGGTGGAGTGGTGGAGTGTGGTTGTAGAAGAGTTCTATTGGTAATAAGACACTTGGTTGCTTATCCAAATCTAAGACTCCTAGATTGTGGCTGAATTCTTCATCCACAAGGACTCTTAGAGATTTGGATAAGATAAGAGTCTTGTTGTGATTAGGATAAGAATTCTATTGGTAGTAGAACACTTGGATGCTCGTCCAAATCTAAGACTCCTAGATTGTGGTAGAATTCTTTATCCACAAGGACTCTTGGAGATTTTGATAAGATAAAGAGTCTTGTTGTGATTACGATAAGATTCTCATTCCTAAACTAGAAAGCTCCAAGAATAGCAACTTCCATTTCCAAAAATGGAAAGTACAAGATATCAATGAAAAGGGTAGTGGTGTATGTATATATGTCTTTACTTTTCAAAATTGTGAGTGATACTTTATTTTGAATGGATGTATAGACATGAAACACCTAGTAGCATGGCCAATCATTAGGATTTAAAAATGGCTAAATCGTAGAGAACTTTAATTAGATATGACCAGTTAATGACTATTTGAATCGACACCTAGATCAACATAGTTTGAGGTTATCGATTTCATAATTGGTTAGAGAGATACCCTTTGAAACCAAACATTAACTAGATACCTAAGTTGCCTTACCTAATCCCGAATAGGTATGTGACTATTGCAATTAAAGGTAAAGTTTTAAAAGCAAGGATTTAAGGATCAAGCTTGCTTAGATTTAAAACTTAAAGGTAAAATTGCAAAGATGAGTTACAAGTAAAAACCCTTAGTTTAAAAGATCAAGTGGGAGAGGGGATTTGGAAAGAACACCATGGCTTTCTGTTTTGGTCTATGTTAATAGTGGGAGCTATTCTGAGCTCACCTATGTGTGGGTCATTCCTTTCGGAGGATAGTCTGTTTACTAAGACTTAGCAAGACTAGATTAAAGTGAGTTTCAACAAAGTGTTGATAAGAGCGACCACCCATTCGGTAGAGTTTTTGTCAAAGATCACTTCATAGAATATTGATTAGGGTTAACTGTCCTTCGGTAGGCTCTAATCAAGAATATTCTAAGTGAAAAGACCTCATGGAAAAACGGTTAATATACTTGACATTGAAGAATAGTATCCTCCCTTTGGAGTTCTTGCTATTTCTTCAGTGAAGCTTAACATAAATCAATGATTGGAATATCATTGGATGGGCTGTCATCCAGATGGTGATATATCAAATAAGTGGTACTTAACTTAATCAAAACTGCAACATGATTACCCTTTCGGTGGAATGTTGTGAGTAAGATTAAGACACTAAGATATCTTAGTAGTTTATGGGTTGAACTACTAAAACCAAAGATTATGAATGTCATGCTTTCCTTTTAACTGTCATTCATATGCATGCACCATGAATATAACTGCTCATATACTAATATATAATTGTTTGTTGAAAATATCCAGAGATGTCAGAAAATTTAGATTCATCTAAAGTCCATTATCTCTTTGTGAATATTTTGACTGGGTATAATTTCGAAAGTTGGGTGTATGACCTAGACATAGTACTTGAAGTAGAAAAATGTAAGTACATCTTAGACTAACCTTGACCTCAAGTTTTTCTATGTTCATCTAAAGATTGTGTAGAGGTAGAGAGACTATGTGTGACGCCCGAGATTTAGCCATGCATTCAATTACTGTTGCATCCCTTGTTTGCGCATTTCTTTCTATGCCTTATTAACTACCTTCTTGAATTACTATTCACTTCATTTTTAAACTGCATTCTATTGGTTAATTAGCATTTTTATTAAATCATATTAATTGATAAAGTAGTGGGAAAAATGTGCAATTGAGCTAGAGGCGATGGGAGAGCCCGTTTAGAAAATGTTTTTAGTAGTTGAAGGAATAGTGTTACGTAACTAATTTGGAGTTTAATTAGCTAACATTAAATTTATGCTTAGGACTTGTTTCTAACTAGTTTGACTCACATTTGACCATACACTTAAACTAAATAACTCACCCAAGCTTATATAACACACACACAACTCACCTTAAGTCATAACAAGCAAAAAAATCAAAACAAAAAATGCTGAAATGGCACTGTAGCAGGGCCGAAATTTTGCAGCAGCTCTAGGAGAGAAAATTGGTCTTCAACTCTTCAATCCAAGCCTTCCCAACCCTTGAGCTAGTGGATTAGGGTGTGTGCAAGGTTCCTAGGTGCTCCTACGCGCATTGGTGAGGGATTTCACGGCTTGTTTTTGCATTTTTAAATAGTTGCTCATTTCTTGATTTGTTGAAAATATGATTAAATGCCATTGTAATTGTTATCTATGCTAATATACCATCTATATGAATGCTAAAGAACACATTTGAGCCATTTTTTCGCTTTTTAAACGGTTAGAATCGTTAGTTTGATTTTTAGGGTGAATAGTGACGTTTTTTCTAGGGTTTTGCGTAATTGCTCGAATTAGCTTGATTCAATGTTTCTAATAGACGCCTTAGGTGCTAGTGAAGGTAACCTAATAGCCCCGTGCATTTGCATTGTCCTTAAATCGCTTAAAATGGAAAATAGCCGACTTTAATTTGGGGCTTTCGGGGTTAATGCGAATCCGGGTGGATTCGGGCTTCAATTCTAGTATCCTTAGGCTACCTAGGTGCTATAGATGCCTTGATATCCCTTGTTTGAAGCCCGGACAATGTACGTGTAGTTTAAAGCCATAATAGAGAATTTGGGGCTTTCGGGGTAATCGCGGGCATTTGAATGAGTTAGAGGGTCGAGAGGTTACCTTGAGGGTTAGTTAGAAGGTTGGGAGAGTTTCTTTTGAAAATGAAATCATTAACTTTGGTTTGGAAAAGAAATAGTTTGTAAAATAAAGGGGTTTAAGTGCAATTTCGGTTGTCTCACATTTCTAAACCCACGGCATGTCTTCTTGAGTGTTTATATGTGATATTAAGTTGATTTGGAGCTTTTAGTATAATTCTATGGTTATTTTGTAATGTCTCTTTGCAAAACTGCATATTTGCTTATATAATTGTTCTATTCTCATTGCATCGAGGTCAACCTACTTTGTTGATCCTCATATGTGTTAATGCTTATATTATTGCTATTAACTTGTCATCGTTAAGTGCATTGCATAGTGGTTGCGCAACCATAGTGTCAGGGGCGGATGTGTTGAATATCGGCTGGGCGGCAGAGTGCTTGCCGGTGGATATTCAAACTCCGTACCCTAGTCCCTCATTCGCCTGGTCCGGAGATTGCCAGGGGATGTTGGGTCGTAGGATTATCGGGGTACATCCGGAGTACACCCACTGGAGTGTTTGGGGTTATGCCGGCTTATCGTGATCGTGCTCGTGGTTCGTGGATCGTGAATGAAGACCAGTGAAGATTGGTGTATGGGGGTTATGTGAAATGTATCCTTTTAAATATGTGGTTACTTATGTTATCATTGCTTCTTAAATTGTCTAAGTGATATTGTTGTATAACTGTATTATCTGTTGCATTGCACGCCCAGGGACTATATCCCTCACTGGGCAACAGTGGTTGCTCATACCTCGGTAACATGTTTCAGGTGGCACAGTTGGTGGAGTTGCCTTAGCTGCTGTGTGATATTTGTCTGAGGTGGATGTGCTTTCTGGTTGCTATGTGAAGAATTTGTTGTCCTATGTATAATCTATTTTGGGGCCTTAAAGCTCATGTATGTATTTGAGTAATATGTAAGCTGGAAGTCTGATAATGTAGTAGCAGTGGTAATTCTATGGATTGTAATAACTTATATTTCTATTTCTAGTTGCTTTGCATGCTTGGGAGTGAATGGCTTAGTGTAGAATGTTTTATCTCTAAGTATGTTTTAATGTTATCCTAGAATGGCATGGTTATTAGACTATATTATAAACAAGTTACTTGCATGCTTGTGTGGTTTTGGAACTGTTGTTTGCTTCAAGGCTCGGATGGCCGTGAATCTTTAAATATTTAGCCATGAAAAGTTTGTTTACCTTGTAGTTACCTTATTTGAGAATTTACAGGTTTTCAGAATGTCCATAGTACAGGGGAAACTCTGTCCGTTTTTCCCCTAAAATTTTGAGACTGGGTTGGGATTGGGTTGAGAATAGCTTGGTTATTAGAGCCTTCGGTCTCGTGAGGGATCGGGGCGTTACAGGTGGTATCAGAGCTTAGTTAGCTCTAAGCCGGGACAGGATCCTCGGCCTCTCGGGTAGTAACCCTTACGTGTGTGCTTGTTAAAAGTGTGTCTTGAAAGTGTATGCCTGCATGCGTGATTGTGTGTCTTGTATTGAATGTGTGCACCTATGTGATATAATTATGTGTTACGTGCTAAATGTGTGCTAAGTGAAGTAAAGTGGCTGGTTATGCATCAAATTGACCTCGTGAATTGTTAATTGCTTGGACTGTTGCTTATAATGTGTGCATTTGAAAGCCTTTGATTGAGTTGTGTTATGATGGACTTGATTGTCGTGCTTGAATGACTTTGATGATTACACTATTTCATAAACTCTTATATAAACATGTTTGCATAATAGTTTAAAACATATATGTGTAAATGTGATATCTTGGCATTCATACATGTCCCGTTGAAATGGTAAGAAAGACTTCTTCCTCCCCCTGAAGAGAAGTGATTAGCAACAAGCCCTCCAAGTTGTGTGGATTAGCGGGAATGGGAATGTTTGTAAGCGGAGCTCAGTTATTGGGATTTCTTCCAAGGCATTCTTCTACGCTCAGTAGTCAGAAATGAATGGCTTCCTTTGGGATTTCTATATGACCGTTCTCTCGGTTTTCTTATTGAGTATTCTTCTAGTATTTTCTTGCTGGTATTACTCGGAAGACTTAGTTTGGGATTCTAATCAGCCTTATTATATGGAATTATCTTCTGTATTTGTACTCTAAATTCTTATTGGTATTTTCTCTCCACTGTTAGTTGGGATTCTATTCTTTTATGGTATTCGTGCCAGCGGGATTCTTATTTGGATTTCGAAGTAGCATCTCTATTGGAGCCTTTATTTGGCCTTATTACGTGAGGTTCGCAGGCAATACTACTGGGATTTCTTAATGAGCTCCCACGAGAGTTTGTATATGGTATTCTTGCTTAGCAACTGATGACGAGTAATCGGAGTTGGTTTTCAGTTGTTGTGGAGTTCCCTTGTGAAGAAGAATTGCGTGGATGCAATTAGTTTAAGGGGGAGAGGATGTGACGCCCGAGATTTAGCCATGCATTCAATTACTGTTGCATCCCTTGTTTGCGCATTTCTTTCTATGCCTTATTAACTGCCTTCTTGAATTACTATTCACTTCATTTTTAAACTGCATTCTATTGGTTAATTAGCATTTTTATTAAATCATATTAATTGATAAAGTAGTGGGAAAAATGTGCAATTGAGCTAGAGGCGATGGGAGAGCCCGTTTAGAAAATGTTTTTAGTAGTTGAAGGAATAGTATTACGTAACTAATTTGGAGTTTAATTAGCTAACATTAAATTTATGCTTAGGACTTGTTTCTAACTAGTTTGACTCACATTTGACCATACCCTTAAACTAAATAACTCACCCAAGCTTATATAACACACACACAACTCACCTTAAGTCATAACAAGCAAAAAAATCAAAACAAAAAATGCTGAAATGGCACTGTAGCAGGGCCGAAATTTTGCAGCAGCTCTAGGAGAGAAAATTGGTCTTCAACTCTTCAATCTAAGCCTTCCCAACCCTTGAGCTAGTGGATTAGGGTGTGTGCAAGGTTCCTAGGTGCTCCTACGCGCATTGGTGAGGGATTTCACGGCTCGTTTTTGCATTTTTAAATAGTTGCTCATTTCTTGATTTGTTGAAAATATGATTAAATGCCATTGTAATTGTTATCTATGCTAATATACCATCTATATGAATGCTAGAGAACACATTTGAGCCGTTGTTTCGCTTTTTAAACGGTTAGAATCGTTAGTTTGATTTTTAGGGTGAATAGTGACATTTTTTCTAGGGTTTTGCGTAATTGCTCGAATTAGCTTGATTCAATGCTTCTAATAGACGCCTTAGGTGCTAGTGAAGGTAACCTAATAGTCCCGTGCATTTGCATTGTCCTTAAATCGCTTAAAATGGAAAATAGCCGACTTTAATTTGGGGCTTTCGGGGTTAATGCGAATCCGGGTGGATTTGGGCTTCAATTCTAGTATCCTTAGGCTACCTAGGTGCTATAGATGCCTTGATATCCCTTGTTTGAAGCCCGGACAATGTACGTGTAGTTTAAAGCCATAAGAGGGAATTTGGGGCTTTCGGGGTAATCGCGGGCATTTGAATGAGTTAGAGGGTCGAGAGGTTACCTTGAGGGTTAGTTAGAAGGTTGGGAGAGTTTCTTTTGAAAATGAAATCATTAACTTTGGTTTGGAAGAGAAATAGTTTGTAAAATAAAGGGGTTTAAGTGCAATTTCGGTTGTCTCACATTTCTAAACCCACGGCATGTCTTCTTGAGTGTTTATATGTGATATTAAGTTGATTTGGAGCTTTTGGTATAATTCTATGGTTATTTTGTAATGTCTCTTTGCAAAACTGCATATTTGCTTATATAATTGTTCTATTCTCATTGCATCGAGGTCAACCTACTTTGTTGATCCTCATATGTGTTAATGCTTATATTATTGCTATTAACTTGTCATCGTTAAGTGCATTGCATAGTGGTTGCGCAACCATAGTGTCAGGGACGGATGTGTTGAATATCGGCTGGGCGGCAGAGGGCTTGCCGGTGGATATTCAAACTCCGTACCCTAGTCCCTCATTCGCCTGGTCCGGAGATTGCCAGGGGATGTTGGGTCGTAGGATTATCGGGGTACATCCGGAGTACACCCACTGGAGTGTTTGGGGTTATGCCGGCTTATCGTGATCGTGCTCGTGGTTCGTGGATCGTGAATGAAGACCAGTGAAGATTGGTGTATAGGGGTTATGTGAAATGTATCCTTTTAAATGTGTGGTTACTTATGTTATCATTGCTTCTTAAATTGTCTAAGTGATATTGTTGTATAACTGTATTATCTGTTGCATTGCACGCCCCGGGACTATATCCCTCACTGGGCAACAGTGGTTGCTCATACCTCGCTAACATGTTTTAGGTGGCACAGTTGGTGGAGTTGCCTTAGCTGCTGTGTGATATTTGTCTGAGGTGGATGTGCTTTCTGGTTGCTATGTGAAGAATTTGTTGTCCTATGTATAATCTATTTTGGGGCCTTAAAGCTCATGTATGTATTTGAGTAATATGTAAGCTGGAAGTCTGATAATGTAGTAGCAGTGGTAATTCTATGGATTGTAATAACTTATATTTCTATTTCTAGTTTCTTTGCATGCTTGGGAGTGAATGGCTTAGTGTAGAATGTTTTATCTCTAAGTATGTTTTAATGTTATCCTAGAATGGCATGGTTATTAGACTATATTATAAACAAGTTACTTGCATGCTTGTGTGGTTTTGGAACTGTTGTTTGCTTCAAGGCTCGGATGGCCGTGAATCTTTAAATATTTAGCCATGAAAAGTTTGTTTACCTTGTAGTTACCTTATTTGAGAATTTACAGGTTTTCAGAATGTCCATAGTACAGGGGAAACTCTGTCCGTTTTTCCCCTAAAATTTTGAGACTGGGTTGGGATTGGGTTGAGAAGAGCTTGGTTATTAGAGCCTTCGGTCTCGTGAGGGATCGGGGCGTTACACTATGGGTGCCATGTCAGATACTCAGCGATCTCAACACAAAAATATAAATCTGCTTCTTATATGTTGATCTCTTTAGAGATTGTGTGTGATGTGATGGCTACAAAGATGGCAGAGGAAAAATGCTTCAAAGTGCATGTGCACCAGATAATGCATAATTTTTCTGTCGCCAGGATCTTTGGAGCTAAGATCAGTCTCGCAAGTGAGGTAGAAATGATCCTTTGGACACTACCGAAATCATAGACTAGCTTGAGTACCTCACAGATGGATTGAGCAAAACACCTTCAAGGTTGTTAAAGGATTTTCAGGAAGTAAAAGAAGAAGAGCTGGAACAACTATCTAAGTAGTTTGATGAACAGCTAAGTGGAAATAAGAGGAATGCTAATTGTAAGCCTAAGAGCAAGTGCTTCAAGTGCAAACAAAAAAGGCATTGGAAGCAGGATTGTCCTTGGTAT
Organism: Ehretia macrophylla; assembly: GCA_037974665.1. Classification (NCBI taxonomy): domain Eukaryota; kingdom Viridiplantae; phylum Streptophyta; class Magnoliopsida; order Boraginales; family Ehretiaceae; genus Ehretia; species Ehretia macrophylla. The sequence continues at coordinate 16,200,651 of CM075775.1, forward strand.
CTTGCTAAGAGCAAATTAGATATTTCTATTAATCTTTGTTTATGAAACATGTTTAGTGGTAAAATCTACTATAGTAGACTCAGGCATCACTAACCATTACTGCATATCGTTGTAGGGGTTTCAGATAACAAGGAGGCATAATAGAAGAGCTTTGCTATGCAAAGGATGGGCCAGAGCAGTAAGAGTTATTAATTTATTGATTAGAATACATGCATTTAGAACATGTGATAAAACTAGGTTTTGGGATCGCAAATTATTGTTTATTCTTTTTATATACTGATTTTTTATATCAGTTAGAATGTTACAATAATAGGTTCTATTTTAAATACATGGTATTTTATACTCCATTGCATGTTTCTGAGTGAAGAGTCTCTTACCAGCTAAGTCTGCTATTTTGTTCTCCATGCTAATTAAGAATGGTCAAGAATGAGTTTCGGACTCATTAGATCTTGAACCATGGACTCATTTAGGATATTAGCTTGTGGAAAAGTGATTGAAAGATCACTTACAGCTAAACAACAAGGACAAAAGATATACTAGGCTTGGTATACATAAGTGTAGACACTTATAGCTAAACGACAAGGACAAAAGATATACTAGGCTTGGTACACATAAGTGTAGACTAATGAGAAAACCAGTTTATTAATAGATACCCATGACTTTCATAGATGATCATTAGAAGGATGATTTTGTATCGCATAATGCAAAGTCCGAGCATTTCAGGCTTAGACAGAGCAACGACTAAATATGCGAATCATGGTACTTCAAATTGATCGTGAAAGTGAATATCTATTAGGTGAGCTCAAGGACTACTTAATTGTGACTCAGGTAATTATACCAGTTTTTACAAAAGTAAAATAGTGTGTTTGAGATAAGCAATTGTATTCTACTGAATATGATAAGATCCATGGGCAACTCAAGGGTCTTTGATAATATTCTTTTGGAATATGCAAGTGAAATAGAAGATTATGATGTCAATCTTGGTTCTATTTAAATCAGTACTTAGGGCACCCTAATACTATGGATAGCGCCAGGACTTAGTTTTGGCACAAGGTCCATTTAAGGGGTCGTCCAGCCTATGTATAGCTATGCTAAGAAATAGAAAACCAAGATCTGACACATACTATTGCATAAGTTATCCAAAGAATATAATGTAGAGAACATTCTACAATACCAAGGAATAGAGGATGCGGTATAGTGTCCAAGCTAAGTACCTGGAGGAACGTTGTATGAATTTTTTCCAATAATCTAACTAAGATAAAGTTCTAAAACTAAGAGTTTGAGATTATTCTAGCATTATAAAGGTTGTAGATGGTCAGTAATCTAGTTCTTACGCACAGATGGAACTATCTTGTAGTGGGAGAAAATTCTGGATTCCTAGATAGCTACATCGAAGAGTTTCATTCGGAACTGACTCTGATATTCTAGTAATGGATCCCACATATCACAAAGTAGTTATCCATGAACATACAGACGTATGGAACCGTTTGACATCACATCCGAAAAATAAATCCCATAGGATGTGCATAGTATATTGCAAGTGAAGTAAATGGTCAAGAAGATGAAAATCTTCGAAACCAGGCATGATTACAAAGTTCTTTTAGAAAGGAATTTGTAATACCCCGATCCCTCTCGAGACCGGGAGTTCTATCAATCGATCTAAACACAACCCAAACCAAACCCGGGCATAAATTTTCAGGGAAAACGGACGGAGTCTCCCCTGTTTCTAGGCGAAAAGTAAAACCTGCGACAACATATAAGTGGACCAATACCATGTCCAAACATTCAACCACCTCAAGGCCATCCGAGCCTTGGTTCACAACAAGCAAAATACAAGTAAATATACATTCAAGCTTAGCAATTAAACTACACCAACCTATATCATAAGCTAGACTATCATACCTTTCTATCTCTTTTCTTTTGTCATTACAAATATACATTGAAGTTAAGCTACATTAACTAAATACATAATCTAGTGAAACTTAAATTACATCCCCTTTAACATTAAATACATATAATACATAAAAGCATACAACTTTACAACTTTGACAACTCAAGTCACATAGGCACGCAGGACAACTCTTCAAGCACGAACTTTCACGAAATCACGAACTTTCCAGCTAACATGGCATTTCCTGAAATGTGGTGGTGAGGAGTGAGTATACACAACACGTATACTCAGTGAGGGCGAGACAGATATCGAATTGGAGAGAAAGAAAGTCGTGCAATGCAAATAAGACAGTTAAGCAATATAACTAATAAATAAGCAATCAAAACAAATAATCAATACAATAAGCAATTACTGAAAACATTAACACAACCATTCAAAGCTATACCACACTTTGAAGGCTATGGTTCACTCATACGAGCAATGTACCATTTCACGAGCGATACATCAATCTCGAGCTTGATGTTGACAACGATAACAATAAGCGCGCATCCACCTTATAACACCAGTTTGGAATACCCCGGAAGTATCCATCAATCTACGACCCAAATCTCCCTGGGAGGCAGCCCAAGCGAGAAGAGGGAATAGCTACGGAGCTAGAGCAACCAACACTGGCAACCCGAGGCTACCCAGAGAGGCCCATCACTCACGTGCTGACACTATGCAATGCAAGACTCGATACAAGGCAATAAACGAGCGATAGCACAACAATACAAACTAGTGACAACAAACGAGATAACAAGCAATCACAATCAATACTAGCATTCAATTAACTTTTTAAGCATAACAAACAATAATAAGCAATAATAACACCAATTAAACAAGTATATCAAGCAACCCTAAGCATTCTATAGGCATAATATCAAGATAACAAGCAAAATCACAAATCGGCCCCAACTATCAAAACACTACCATTTCCAAATGAGCCACGAGTTCTGGAAATCGACTTCGCCAATCCTCCTAGGTCACCATAAGGCACGTCCAAGGACCCCGAAACCCTACTTTACCCTAGAATTCGCGCAAAGCCCCGATTTTCCCCTTTGCTCGTTTGAACTACAACTATACCAACCAAACACCCAACCAATGCCATAATCGCACCAAAAGTGCTTCCATGGCCTCCCGAAACAATGCCAACACGCAAAACGAGAAAATGCCAAACTCGACCTAAACGACCCCGACTTTCACTAAGTCATTTTTCTCCATTTTTCCATTACACATTCCAATTAAACCACACATTTAGGCATTCTAGCATATCTAGCATCTTCCTACATCAACAGAACGCGTAACGGAGCAACTTCATCGAAACGGGGGTTTACTATTCACAATTTACTATTCATCACACAATTTATATTTCAATTCCAATATTTAACCACATAAAATGTTAAAAAGCTATAAATACATGTTCTACAATCAACAAGGAACATTCTTTAAGCAACAAAACGATTAAAACAACAATCTACGCATAAAATTCAAAAATCAAAGTTTAGATACAAATATTTCAAATGTGCAAATAACGATGAAACCCTCACCTTAGATGCTCCTAGACACTAGGAAAACCTCGTAGAGTGCCTCGGAAACCACCCCACACAAGCCCACGCGAAGAATCGAAGATTTGAAGTTGAGATTTTCTTTTTTTTTTCTCCTTCTTTTCCTCATGGTTTCAAGCCTTTTTTTCTCTGTTTTTTTCGTGTGCATTCTGCTTATTTAGAAAAAAAAAATGACAAGAAGTCAAAGGTCAAAATTCGGTCAACCCGCTAAACCAAAACAGCTATGCGCGACCTTACGAAAACGGCCATAACTTCTTCTAGAAAACTCCAATTCATGAACAGTTTGAAGCCTCAGAAACTAGACTCATAGAGCTTTCCAACCATATATAATTTTCTCCCTAACTCTTTCCCAATTGGTTCAGATTTAATTCCAAAGTTGACCCAAAATTTGACTAACTTAACATTGCACTTTTTTATTTCTAATCCCAAGTTTTCCTTTTATTAAACATTTCAAAAATTCCCACCTTGTCCTAGTTGGTCAATGTAGATGAAAAGTCAACTAGTTTGGTCAAAAAAGGTGAAAGGTCAATAAAATGCAATTTAAATGAACTTTAAATGCTATTGAATATATGCCAGGTTCGGGGTATCACAGAATTGACCGATTATAAGAAGATGTCTTTGCAAATGATTAGGTTAGAGTCCATCTATACACTTTTTGTCATTGGTAGTCATTCTAAATGCCAGATATGACAAATAAATGTCGAGACAGTTTTCTTTGGGTAGAAGTCTTGACGGATCTAGAAGTATGCTATTGGGTTTAAGAACATACTGTCGGTGAGCTTGAAGGTCCATTTATTTGGATGAAAGCTGACATCCAGGGTACTGGAAACATTAGATTTGATCAATTTTTTTTTTAATCAAAATGTTAGTGAGCCCTGCATGTGTGAAAGAACAAAGAAGATTATTGAAGAGCACTCTTGATTGCAAATGTATGTGTACTATTTTGGTCTAGAAGTTTTCTTGGAACCAAAAAAAAGAAAAGATTAAAATAAAGTGAACTATGTCTTGGATATTGCGAAGTCGCAGGGATAAAACACTAGTTTTGTTTCAAGGTTCATTTTTTGAGAAAACATAAATTGGGTTGACATACAAGTCTCCATGAAAAGTGGGCATTACTTTTCAGACTTGGAACATCTCTATCTCAGGATTATTGTCAAAGTGACAAGTAAGGAGATAGAAGCAATAAAGGGATTTCCATGTGTGGCAACAGCTGGAAATCGAGGGTATGTCATGATTCTGTACCAGGTTGGATATTTGTATTGCCATGGGCATAATAAGCAAATATCAGTTACATCTAAGATCAGGTTGTTAAGTGATGGATATGTATATGCTTAAGTATCTTAGGAGAAAGAAGGATTATATGCTGCTACATTTGTCTAGTATCCTAATACCTAGAAGGTGTATAGTATTGCGAAAACCAGTCATGTAAAATCCAAGAGTGGATCTCTGGATGTGTATTCATTTTGTGTATGGTGGTGAGGGATGACAATTTGCTATTGTCAACTTAACCATAGAGATCAGAGTTTGCGGTAATAGCGGAAGCTGTAAGGAAGAGAGGTAGAAACTCGAGTAATTCTTAACAGAATTAGAGTTTTCATGATAATAGTGGAAGCTTTGTTGCTATGTACTATAGGGACTTGGTACCAAGAAGAACCTAAGGAACCACTATATAGGAAGCTTGTTAAGTGAGAGCACCACTAAGTTCGGGAGTTTGCCTGAAATGGCAATGTAGTGGAGAAGATAGCTTCGATAGATAATCTGGCAGGCCTTGTTTTTTTGGTAAGTCTCACTGAGAGAGTATTCTACACTCTTGTGAGGGCCAAGGGTACTAAATTAGATTAGTGGTAGTGCTCTTTAGTACAAGTGAGAGTATGTTGGAAATTGTATGCCCTAAAGACCACTAGCACTAAGACATCTCAGTGAAAGAATATTATAACAATTAAGAATCAGTGTATCTTGCATGAACTTCTCTATACTCTCACTATATTCTCTATATATGCATGCTAAGGCTCCTTGATGTGAGTGAATGACATAGGTGCATGGTGATCCGCACAGAAGGTATATGCCATGGGGCTTAAATCTAAACTATAGGTTCATAATCGTATAGTGAAGTTGGGCAATTCACTATAGAAGGTTATAATGAAAGAGTCTCCTATTTGGTAGGGTGACCTACCTTGATCATTGGAGGGGCTTTCCAAACTTTTCTCATTAGTGCATGAGAATGCATTGAACTGGACCATGATAGATGTGATCTCTATAAAAGTATTATCGCTCGACTAAGATCAGAAACATCTCAAGCTACTAAGAGACCAATGTTCTAGTTGTTGAGCATATGTGGATGACTAATGAACTCAAGGACATGTGTTTTGATTCACTATGGGTGAGATTTTATATGGGTTAACAGCTTTGTGTTTTGGATACATGGACCTAACTAGTTGGCACATGCATATGTGTCAAGTCATTCTATGCCATCTTAACGATGGGTTATCCCCCTTTGTGACATCCTACTAATCATCAGAACCTAATTACTTAGTAATATAGTCAACCGGGACTATATTTAGATATTGAACTTGTGGGTTGCTCCCTGGATCAAGAGATTAATATCTAGATGATGATTAATGGATGATTAGAGGCACAAAGTATATAGGTAATCAAGAAATGTGGATAGTACAAAGTCAAGACTTAGAATTGATTATGGGTTCTACATAGAGGGGTATTATGGTCTTTTATACTTAGTAGGTCAAAGACATAGTCAAACCTCATTTGACTGACATCATGCGAATGAGTATTCGTACTAGAGTGCAGCCATAGCTCTTTAGTAGAATGAGCTAGGGTTAAAATGAATAAAATGCAGCTAGTGGCTAGCAGGGGCATTTTAGTCATTTTGGAGCTAGGGCGAATATGTTTTTTGGTCCCTCTTCTAGCTAATTTCTATATTGGTAAGAACACTTTCTATTTCAGTGTATGTGGTGTATGGAGTGTGTTTTTAGCAATTGCTATGCGTGTGATAGGATTAGGAAGTTAGAGGATAAGATTGTAGGCTAGATAGTTATGTAAGACTCTTTAGTTTTATGATATATTTCAATTTGTTTGAAATAGGATTATCATAAAATATAAAAGAAGAGATAATCCTACATTTATCTAGTGATCTCTTAGAAAAATAATATAGACACAATTGTGTCTACATTCGTTTCCTAGAGCAACTACAAGTCCTTCACTTCAACATTTCTTCCTTCTATCACATGAGTCATAAAGGGGTCTCTTGCAAGTGATTCACATATCTAAGAAGAAAAAAAAACACACACGATTCTCTCATACAAGCTAGCTTCAGCTAGGAAAAAGAGAATAGGAGAATGAGTTTCGTCCCACAACGAATATCACCAAGGCTTGGAATTAGAATAGAAAAGAAGATCAATTGTGACTTCCCTTTTGTAGGGCGGATTTCTTCTTCGATTGGTGTGGAGCTTTTGGCCAAGGCAAGCATGGAGGAGTGGTGCCCATTCATTGCAGCCATCGTGTGGTGAGCATTATTGTAGTGTTGAGTTTTGACGCCAACACTTTAAGGTAATGAATATGTCTGCGAAATCTTAAATTGTGTTTTATGCATGTATGCCTGCTTGTTTATGTTAGAGATATGCCCTAATGCTATATAGTTAGATGACCTGTGATGCTCGGCTCCCAGTGCATTCATTTATCATTCATGTGCATTTATGTGTGCAACTATTTGTTTAAATGCCTACTTTTTCTATAAAATGCTATTAAGTGTTTATTTACTCTCTATGTGCTAATATTTGTTAAATTGCTTTTAAATATCAAAATTTTGAGTTTATTTACTTTAGTAAATAATAAATGAACATTCAAATTATTTTAATCATAGACCTTTTAGTAAAACTTGCATTTAAAAAGTTTTCTATTAAATTGAGCCCGAACTAAAATTTGTATTATCTTATTTCCTGGATTTCATATTTTTCTATTAGTACTTCATTTATAATTAGTCTACGTTCACAAAAATTATATTCATTGCATATATGACGAGTGATTTGCAAAAATATCTTGATATTATATGAATAGTAAAACTATGTATTATTTTGGACTTAAAGAAGTTTTCTTGCATTTATTCTAATACACCTAAACTCAAATCCATTTTAACCCACAACCCAAATCCAATATCCAACCCATCAACCCATATAATCATTCTATACATATATATACTAAATAAAACACAAAAAACACACAAAAGTACTCAAATAAGCCAAAAAGGCCAAAAATCAACCAAAAAAACCAATTATAGGAATAGTGATTTTCTTGCCAATTTTGCTTAATTTGATCTTCCAAGCTTTGCCAAGTCTTCTCCCAGTGGTTCCAAACTTCTCCAAGCCCTATCCTAACTTTCTCGCATGTTTTTTGTGAGGGAGTTGCATCATTTTCATGGTTTAAAGTTTATGCCAAGTTTTTTTAAATTTTCGGATTTTGTTATTATTGAGCTATAACATGCTTGTTTCTTGCTTTATATAGCATGTATACATGCTAGAGAACATCCATATGCAATATTATACCTTGGTGTTGAGTTTTTAGCAAGGTGTCACTTGAAGAAGATGATAAATAGTGTAATTTCTAGGGTTCAAAAAATTTGTGCAATTTAATTTGATTCAATGCTTCTAGTAGTTGCTAATTAGGTCCTTGAGCGTGAAAAAAATGTTAGTTACGCTTACCATGTACAAAATTTGAATAATTTGTTCAAATTGGGCCCCTTTAACAAGGGGTTTCGAGGTTAACTCGAATTCGGGCACGTTTCGAAGCTATGTCTAGTCTTTATTAAGTATTGAAGCCTTAGAAGTGCTTTCGTTTCGCTTGTTTCGGTTCCAAAATTGGTACTTGTAGTATAAACCCACAAAGAGACATTTTCAGTGTTTTCATGTACTTGTGCTCTAGGTTATGATTTGGAGATTCTAAATGAGGTATTTAGGTATCCTTAGATTGGTAGGATGGTTAGCTAGCTTACCTTGATCATTGAATTCCAGTAGGAAGCTAATAGCCTAGTTGAACAAAGAGGAAATGAATGAATTAATTGCTTTAGTACTTGTATTGGTTTGTAGTTGCGCCTAGCATGTCTAAATGCTATTTTAAGGTATGTGTGAGCTTTTAGTTAAGTTTTGTGAAAAGTATAATATTGACTCCTTTGTGTTCGCATAGTTAATTTCATGACAATTGATTTATAATTGAGTAATTAAATGTTTATATGCCTTTGTGTAGTGTACGTATTATAGTTGTGAAGTCTTGTGAATTAAGTTGCTTGGTTTACATGGCTTTGGTTGAGTATGAATTTAGAATGGACTAAAAGAACTAGTAATGAACCATGATAATAATTGTTGTTAGTTGATTCTTGATTGATTGGATAAATGCTTAAATGTACTTATGTAACAAGTTCATCTATTCAGAGAAGTTGTAAGTTAAGCTATATCGATACTAGTTAAAGATTGAGTAGACATGTTTATATTGCTTATTAATTGTATTATATGTGTAAAGATACGCTTATATAACTTATTGGTTAGATGTTATATAGAGTTTCTACTTATATGAATTATCATTGCTATGTATATGTTAGTTATTATACTATTATCTTTGAGTAATACTTAGAGCATTAAAGAATGTTGCACATGTGATCACTTGAGTTATCTGTTGTTTAAATAATGATTAGAATGCATGTTGAACAATGAAATATATTGTTAGTTATGTGAATTAAAGGGAATCAAATGGAGTTGGATAAATTAATGGCTTTATGAACTCGCTTTAGTTGAGAATAATAAATCACTTCTTATGTATATAGTTGATTGTATTATGTAGTAATAATTGAAGGGAATTGATGCTTTTGGAGAATATTAAGGGAATCTTGGCTTAATTCGCGCAGGTTTGGCTTCCTGAAAGGCGATGGATCATTTCTATGTGCATTCTAAGTGTCTTATCTTGTTATATGTTAAATGTTTGATACTAAGTGATTTGAGTGTTTTAGTTGGATTAGTTTAGCAATTATAGACTAATGAATGCATCATATTTCATCGTATGGCATGATTGATGATGTGTGTGCTCAAGGACAACCTCTTTTGTTTTCCTTCTTGTTTGTATATCGGCTTATTTTGTTATATTGTTATTATTATTGCTTCCTGTGTTATCGAGTCAATGGTTGCGCAACCTTATCGTCGGGGCGGATGCGATAGGCCTCTCTGGGCGGCAGCAGGCTTGCCAGGGTTGGTTGCTCTAGCTCCTTACCCTATTCCCTCACTCGCCTGGTTCGGAGATTGCTAGGGGGTATTGGGTCGTAGGACTGGGTACATCTAGAGTACCCTTTGGTGTTTAGGATGCCAGCATATCGTAATCGAGTCATGGTTCGTGGATCGAGAATCAAAGACTTGGAGTGATAAGGGTTATCGATCGTATCCTTTTTAAAGTGTGGTATTAGAATTGTTATCCATTGTTAGAATTGTTATCCATTGTTTATTTATTGTATTAAATGTGTTAAGTTGCTGCATTGCACGAACCCCCGGTATACTGTTCCCATTTCCCCTTCCTCACTGAGTATACATGTTGTATACTCACCCTTATTTCTAATATCTTTCAGGTTTAGTGCTATCGAAGGTAGAAAAAAAGGCTCGAGAGTTTTGTGATTGATTATGCTGGCTTACGTAGATTGTCATTGAATACAGTTTCATAATTGTAAAGTTAAATTTAGAATGCATTAATAGTTGCGAATGGCTTGTGATGTAGTAATATCTTGTAATCTTTACTCTATTGTCTAGTAGCTGCATGCTTGCATGTTTTGACTGGTTGACGAACTTAAATTATAAGAAAGAAAACTAGTTAATGTTAGAGTTGGATGATAAGTGAGATTAGAATCATGAACCTTTAATAGTTAATGATTGCATGCTTGTATGTTTGATGTTTATGTTAGTCTAACGCTCGGATGGCTTTGAGATGGGGCATGGTTGGAGTTGGAGTTGTATGAGAATGATGTAGGTTATATTTGTGGCTTTATTTACTGTTTACAGGTATCCAGTTAGTCCTATAAACAAGGAAAAATCCGTCCGTTTTTTCTAATTTTTGTGACCGGGTTTGGTATTGGGATGAGTATAGATTGTTTAATAGAACTTCTGGTCTTGTGAGGGGCTGGGGTGTTATAGGTGGTATAAGAGCTTAGTTAGCTCTCAGCCGGGATAGGGTCCTCAGTCTGTCAGGTAGTAAACCTTGCTTGTGTGTTTGTTAAGTATGTCTTGAAAGTGTGTGCCTGTATATGAGATTGTGTGCCTTGATTTGAATGTGTGCACCTATGTGATGTAGTTGTGAGTTATGTGCTAAATGTGTGTTAAGTGAAGTGAAGTGGCTACTCGTGAATCGAATCAACCTCATGAATCTTTATTTGCTTGAATTATTTATTGTAATATGTGCACTTGAATGCTTTGAATTATGTTTTGTGGTAATTTGTCTTGGTTGTGTTGTGATTCGTATTTGAATGAATTTGTTGATTAAACTGAGTTTTGTGAAACTCTTTTATAAACATGCTTGCATAATAGCTTAAAGCATATTTGTATATATGTGAAATTCTGGCATTCATGCATGACCCGTTGGAATGGTGAGTTGATTCCCTTCCTCCCTCTGAAGAGAAGTGATTAGTAACAGGCCCTCCAAGTTATGTGGATTAGCGAAAAAGAGAAGCATTTGGTCAGTTATTTGTTTGGGAATTGGAATTTATAATCGGAGTTTGGTTATTGGGATTTATTCCAAGACATTCTTCTAAGCTCAGCAGTCAGAAATGAAAGGCTTTCTTTAAGGATTCTATATGATTGTTCTCCGGAACATTTCCTTAGTAATTTCTTATTGGGTATTCTTCTGGTATTTTCTTATTGGCATTTCTTAGAAGGTTTGGTATTTGGGAATTCTATTCAAACTTCTTGTATGACATTCATGTTAGCATTCTTTTGAGAACTTTTGCCAACATTCTCGCACAGTAGTCTCATTTCAAATACTTGTTGGATTTCTGTTGAAGATGCTTAAATGGGGTGTTTCCTCTGTATTTTCTTGGGTATTCTCTTTGGCATTCTTCTCAGTGTTCGATAACGATATTATCTTCGGGATCTGCTTGGCTATTCTATTTGAGGTTCATTTAAGGACTTTTAATATGTATATATATATCGGTGTACATGCTTGGATCCTTATTTGGGTACATGTTTGACCGAGTTTCTTGCTTGGAGTTTTCTTGGTATTTTCTCAGCACATCTAACAGGGAACTCTTTTGTGGTATTCTCGACCAGTGGGATTCTTATTCGTATTTCGAGCTAGTATCCTCATTTGAGCCTTTATTTGACTTTCTTTCTTTGAAATATTCAAGTGGTGGTATTTGAATTCACAATGGGCTTCTTACGAGTCTCGTTATTTAGGGTCTTGCTCAGCAACCAATGAAGGGTAACCAAAGTTGGACTTTAGTGGATGCTGAGTTCTATTGGAAGAAGAATTGCGTGGGCACAATTGTTTGAAGGAGGGGAGGATGTGACGCCCAGCTCCCAGTGCATGCATTTATCATTCATGTGCATTTATGTGTGCAGCTATTTGTTTAAATGCCTACTTTTTCTATAAAATGCTATTAAGTGTTTATTTACTCTCTATGTGCTAATATTTGTTAAATTGCTTTTAAATATCAAAATTTTGAGTTTCTTTACTTTAGTAAATAATAAATGAATATTCAAATTATTTTAATCATAGACTTTTTAGTAAAACTTGCATTTAAAAAGTTTTTTTATTAAATTGAGCCCGAACTAAAATTTGTATTATCTTCTTTCCCGGATTTCATATTTTTCTATTAGTACTTCACTTATAATTAGCCTACGTTCACAAAAATTATATTCATTGCATATATAATGAGTGATTTGCAAAAATATCTTGATATTATATAAATAGTAAAACTATGTATTATTTTGGACTTAAAGAAGTTTTCTTGCATTTATTCTAATACACCTAAACTCAAATCCATTTTAACCCACAACCTAAACCTAATATCCAACCCATCAACCCATATAATCATCCTATACATATATATACTAAACAAAACACAAAAAACACACAAAAGTACTCAAATAAGCCAAAAAAGGCCAAAAATCAGCCAAAAAAGGCAATTACGAAAATAGTGATTTTCTTGCCAATTTTGCTCAATTTGATCTTCCAAGCTTTGCCAAGTCTTCTCCAAGTGGTTCCAAGCTTCTCTAAGCCCTATCCTAGCTTTCTGGCACGTTTTTGGCGAGGGAGTTGCATCATTTTCATGGTTTAAAGTTTATGCCAAGTTTTTTTAAATTTTCATATTTTGCTATTATTAACCTATAACATGCTTGATTCTTGCTTTATATAGTATGTACACATGCTAGAGAACATCCATATGAAATATTATAGCTTGGTGTTGAGTTTTTAGCAAGGTGTCACTTGAGAAAGATGATGAATAGTATAATTTCTAGGGTTCCAAAAATTTGTGCAATTTAATTTGATTTAATGCTTCTAGTAGTTGCTAATTAGGTCCTTGAGCGTGAAAAAAATGTTAGTTGCACTTGTCATGTACAAAATTTGAATAATTTGATCAAATTGGGCCCCTTTAATAAGGGGTTTCGAAGTTAACTCGAATCCGGACACGTTTTGAAGTTATGTCTAGTCTTTATTAAGTATTGAAGCCTTAGAAGTGCTTTCGTTTCGCTTGTTTGGGTTCTGAAATTGGTACTTGTAGTGTAAACCCACAAAGAGACATTTTCGGTGTTTTCATGTATTTGTGCTCTAGGTTATGATTTGGAGGTTCTAAATGAGGTATTTAGGTATCCTTAGATTGGTAGGATGGTTAGCTAGCTTAATTTGATCATTGAATTCCGGTAGGAAGCTAAATAGCCTAGTCGAACAAAGGAGAAATGAATGAATTAATTGCTTTAGTACTTGTATTGCTTTGTAGTTGCTCCTAGCATGTCTAAATACTATTCTAAGGTATGTGTGAGCTTTTAGTTAAGTTTTGTGAAAAGTATAATATTGACCCCTTTGTGTTCGCATAGTTAATTTCATGATAATTGCTTTATAATTGAGTAATTAAATGTTTATATGCCTTTGTGTAGTGTATGTATTATAGTAGTGAAGTCTTGTGAATTAAGTTGCTTGGTTTACATGGCTTTGGTTGATTATGAATTTAGAATAGACTAAACGATCTAGTAATGAACCATGATAATAATTGTTGTTAGTTGATTCTTGATTGATTGGATAAATGTTTAAATGTACTTATGTAACAAGTTTATCTATTCGGAGAAGTTGTGAGTTAAGCTATATCGATACTAGTTAAAGATTGAGTAAACATGTTTATATTGCTTATTAATTACATTATATGTGTAAAGATACGCTTATATAACTTATTGGTTAGATGTTATATAGTGTTTCTACTTATATGAATTATCATTGCTATGTATATGTTAGTTATTATACTATTGTCTTTGAGTAATACTTAGAGCATTAAAGAATGTTGCACATGTGATCACTTGAGTTATCTGTTGTTTAAATAATGATTAGAATGCATGTTGAACAATGAAATATATTGTTTGTTATGTGAATTAAAGGGAATCAAATAGAGTTGGATAAATTAATGGCTTTATGAACTAACTTTAGTTGAGAATAATAAATCACTTCTTATGCATGTAGTTGATTGTATTAGATAGTAATAATTGAAGAGAATTGATGCTTTTGGAGAATATTGAGGAAATCTTGGCTTAATTCGCGCAGGTTTGGCTTCCTAAAAGGTGAGGGATCATTTCTATGTGCATTCTAAGTGTCTTATCTTGTTATATGTTAAATGTTCGATACTAAGTGATTTGAGTGTTTTAGTTGGATTAGTTTAGCAATTATAGACTAATGAATGTATCATATTTCATCGTATGGCGTGATTGATGATGTGTGTGCTCGAGGACAACCTCTTTTGTTTTTTTTCTTGTTTGTATATCGGCTTATTTTGTTATATTGTTATTATTATTGCTTCCTGTGTTATAGAGTCAATGGTTGCGCAACCTTATGGTCGGGCTGGATGCGATAGGCCTCTCTGGGCGGCAGCAGGCTTGCCAAGGTTGGTTGCTCTAGCTCCGTACCCTATTCTCTCACTCGCCTGGTCCAGAGATTGCCAGGGGGTGTTGGGTCGTAGGATTGGGTATATCCGGAGTACCCTTTGGTGTTTGGGATATCAGCATATCGTGATCGAGTCATGGTTCGTGGATCGAGAATCAAAGACTTGGAGTGATAAGGGTTATCGATTGTATCCTTTTTAAAGTGTGGTATTAGAATTGTTATCCATTGTTAGAATTGTTATCCATTGTTTATTTATTGTATTAAATGTGTTAAGTTGCTGCATTGCACGAACCCCCAGTATACTGTTCCCGTTTCCCCTTCCTCACTGAGTATACATGTTGTATACTCACCCTTGTTTCTAACACCTTTCAGGTTTAGTGCTATCAGAGGTAGAAAAGAAGGCTCGAGAGTTTTGTGATTGATTATGTTGGCTTGCGTAGATTGTCATTGAATACAGTTTCATAATTGTAAAGTTAAATTTAGAATGTATTAATAGTTGCGAATGGCTTGTAATGTTGTAATATCTTGTAATCTTTACTCTATTGTCTAGTAGCTACATGCTTGCATGTTTTAACTGGTTGACAGACTTAAATTATAAGAAGAAAACTAGTTAATGTTAGAGTGGTATGATAAGTGAGATTATAATCATGAACCTTTAATAGTTAATGATTGCATGCTTGTATGTTTGATGTTTATGTTAGTCTAAGGCTCGGATGGCTTTGGGATGGGGCATGGTTGGAGTTGGAGTTGTATGAGAATGATGTGGGTTATATTTGTGGCTTTATTTACTGTTTACAGGTATCCAATTAGTCCTATAAACAGGGAAAACTCCGTCCATTTTTTCTAATTTTTTTGACTGGGTTTGGTATTGGGATGAGTATAGATTGTTTAATAGAACTTCTGGTCTCGTGAGGGGCCGGGGTGTTACATGACCTATATAGGGCATTTGATGTAAATATGAATGACATATTTATTGGATGTTCATATTCTCCGTTCAATTATATGAATATGTCCTCGATATTTTTCTGAGAAGAAATATATTCTTAATGTATTGAGAATTCGACTGCATATTTCTTCGACATGATAAACATTCAAAAGCATTCATAGGCCTTAGATTATTCAACCAGGACTAGAATAATCAAGTATGGACTATCATATGTAGTTACATTTGATTAACATAGAGATGTTAATGATAAAGTGTAGGGGACATTAAGCTACAACAACATAGGGATGTGATTAACTCACATATGAATGATCGTTGGTGGAACGGATCATTGAATGTGACCGGAATGACAAACTATATGACTTTGGATTAATAGTTTGTCATTCGTTGCAAATTGTGAAAATTAATCATTTGACTTGAGAAATTACGGCTGCCGGATATATCAGGGTCTAAGTCTTACGTTTGGACAATGCTCGCCTTCTTTGAGGGTAAGATACGGCCTCTTGCAGTTTAGTCTTGTGATATAGAGACCGACAGGTAATTGTCAAGATATGATCTGTTAACCTTCAAAGTGAGGCGATGCCCTATGCGATCTAGTGTCGGTTGTCTGAAATGAAAAATCCTCGGCCGGGGTAGTTGAACGATGGAAATGTGTTTTTCCATAGATGTCATCTCTCATTCCACTGAATTAGATCTATGCATAGAATCGTTTAGTGGACTTAATCATTTCATGGTCCCCACAACGATTGGGATATTTTAACAGAAGGATCGGACTGCACGCTAATTTGCAACTATAAATAGGTTCGTTGGAATTGGACTTCATTACTGTACATATTGTCATAATACGTTCGTTGCTAGCACGTCACTCATGACATGAAGGTATTCCGAAAAATGGCAGAGACATTTTCGGAATCGGTCATTTATCGCTGTACAATCATGAACCTAGAAAGTCGCACATTTAGGGTATCATGAATAAAGCATATTTGAGCTTGGTATTGAGTTGGAAACATGTTAAAGTGTTAACAGTGTGATTTTGGACATTAATGGTTAAGTAGGCCAAAATTGTAATTTTTTAAAAATTTTGGGGCCAAAGTATAAATACTGAAAAGTATTAGGGCAAGAGTGCAAATAGATTGAGGGGTTAATCTGCAATTAATTATTCTAAAAGGGTTTAGAATTAAATATTGTTTGTCTTCACTAAAAGACAAACACTAAAAAACAAGATACAAAAGAATAAAATATAACTTGCACTAAAAGACAAAAGACAAGTTGCATGCAAAATTTGTCCAAAATGCTCTTCCATGGTTAGCCATATGTAGGATTAGGACATGTGGCTTCTTGATTTGCTTAGATAATGATACTTGGCATTTGATGAGTAAGTTTGTGCATCTATAAGTAGAGGTTATGTCTTCATTCATTCTTGTTTGCTCTTGGTCAAAAATTGCATAGTGTTTTTGAAGCAAAATTCTCTCTTTCTCCTCTTGGTACAATCGGCCAAAGCTAGTAGAGTTAGAAAATATTTTGCTTCTAGTTTTAACTCTAAATTACTTAAGCTCTTGGACTCAACTAAGCTAGTACTTCTATTAGTTAGTTGTCCTTTGCTTTTGGATACCCGTGGACCGACTAGGGCCTTTGCACTTGCGGAAGAGATTTGTCTGAGTCAAGATCTTTCTTTCAAGAGTCTACATCGAGTTCTCCATGCGAGGTATTCTTGTATTTTGTTTTAAATACATATGTATATAGTTGTATATACTTTTATGTATTTTCTTTTAATGTACTAGTTACGGATTTACTTTTGAGATTATGTAAATACAAACTTGTTTACATGCAAATTTTAATTGTTATTATTTTCGCTGCGCTTGCATGTTTTTATTATTTACATATCTCGAGACGATCCCGTTGTGCTCCCACTTTTGAAGCTGACGCCTTATTGCGCTTTCATTATGAAGCTGACGCCTTATTGCGCATTCATTATGAAGTTGACGCCTTTATGCGCCTTTAGTTTATATGTATTTGCTTGGTTATCGGTTCTTGATTGCTTCCGCTGCACTAGATTAAGTTTTTGATGCCTAAATCACTAGTAATCTAGGCTATAGAACCCTGGATAATAACCAACACAAGCCAACTTTACAACTTTCTATTAAATCTATAAGAGAAACAAGTTTTTTCAAATGTCGGTAAGACTAGAACCTTCCACCTTTCTCCTTTGGGTCCACAAAGGTTTAGCTCACACTCTTAGCTACACAAGATTTCTCCTAAATGTGGAGTATAAGAGGGTATGAAAATAAGTGTTGTGTGAAATAAATAAGTACAAAGTAATTACTCTTTAATGAGTAGAATAATACAAAGAAAGCTCTAGATTACTCCAAGATATGAAAGTGTAAACTCAATAATAGTGTAATAAATAAAAGACAATAGCTTTGAATGCTTAGGAGCAATAGCTTGTTGCTTGAAAAAATGTGTTGCTAAAGTAGGGTAGTTAGGTATAAATAAAAGTTATAGCTACAATCATAAAACTACTAGTTTTCAGAATTTTAGTGTTTTCCTGTCGAGCATGTCAATCGATCGGTTGATTGACCGACAAAGTGAGAAACTCACTATCACTGCCAATCGAGCTTGTAAATTAACCAATAAGGTCTTCCAGCAAGCTACTTGTTGGGGTTAATGTGCCCTAAAGACCACTAGCATGATGTCATTATAATTTTTGGATATCTCCATTTGTTAATTTTAATCATATTTATATTTTGAGCAATTTTCTTTCCCGTATACGTAGGGATATGTTACAAATAAGGTCCATGGAACAAGTAAGTGACTTGAACGTGGTGGTTACATACAAAAGGTCTAAGTCATTGCTACTTGTTCTCATAAACTTGGTTTATAATGAAGCTAGATACTTCATTATGTATACAGTGAAAGAGTCTCATATGTCTAGGGTGATTTGTCTTAGTCATTGGAGGTTTTTTCGAACTCGTCTCACAAGTTACAATGTCATGCATTGAGCAGAACTACCATAGGTGTGATCTTTAGAACAATACTATCAAAGTATAGAGGTCATATACACCTATAACTATTAAGTGGATTACTGCTCCTAATCTTAGGCATATGTGGATGAAATGACCAAGTCAGGTTCATATACTTTGATTCACCAAGGGTGAGATTATAGTTGAGATAAAAAAAACTCCGTATCTTTGGTATATAGATTTGATTAGTTGGGACATGCATATGCAATATAGAATATATTATATAATTACTCCCTTTGATTTGTTCGAATTAGTCATCCCAAATGTATCGATAGTGATGTAATCTTTTGGACTATATCAGATACTATACTTATGGATTGCTCCCAAGCTTAAGTGATTGATGTCTAGTGGATAGTTAGATTATGGATTAGACATTCTAAGGATAAGTTATAATCAAGGAGATGGTAGTGCACGTAAAAGTCTTATCTTGGCTATGAGCAAGTATATAGCAGTATTTTGGCCATTTACCCTAGTAGGTCGAAAACTAGGATTATGAAGGTACAAGTATGTCTTAGCCTAACTTAGCCTTTTAGTACTGGCTAATTCTACATTTGACCATCGAGAGGTAGAGAGACAATGGAATAGAGCCAATAACATAGTTGTATGCTATGTTTTGGTTTTCGTGTCAGATAATATGTGGTCTCAGTATAACGAAATAGGTATTTTTGCTAAGGTGTTGACCTTATTGACCACTATAAGTCAAATACCAACAAGCAAGGATGGCAGAAGGGACATCCATCAAGCATCATGTGCTTAGGATAATTGACCTCATAACACTACCAAAGTTCTTAGAGCTAAGATCAATCTTGCTAGGCAAGTGGACATAATCTTGGAGGCTCTACCAAAATCCTTTAGTAAGTTCAAGCTCAATATAAGCATGTTGAACATCATGCTCCTAGAGTTGATAAAGGAAACTTTAGGTAGTAGGGTCTATTATAAAGTCCAAAGGTCAAGCCTATATGGCCTGTGCTTCTACTTAGAGTTTCAACTTGTAAGGGGAGAAGTTCAAGAACAATGGGAAGTAGAAAAAAGGAAATGGGCATCAAGGTGGTGGAACTAGTAAGAAATAAAAGGAGTTGAGGTGACAAGCCCACAAGAAAGTGCTTCAAATACAAAGAAAAAATGCACTAGAAGAAGGACTATCCTGAGTATCTTGCTACTAGCAAGATAGGTACCTCCTTTAGCATTTTTCATTAAAACATGTTTGGTGGTTGATTACGCAGAATCTTCGATAGTAGATTGAAGACCACTAGCCAGATCTGCAATTCATTATAGATGTTTCAGAAAATAGGAATTGTGATGCCCCAGACCCAGCATGTAGTACATTATACACATTTGCATATAAATAGTTGTTACCTAAGTGTTTATTTTAGTTTTTGAATTAACTTAGTAGCCTAAAATTTTCTCATTTCTTTTAAAGTTGCACTAACAAATAATTAATTCAAATAAATTTTTTTAACTATTATTTTGTAACTTATATTATACGAGATTGTTCCTAATACCTAGTAGACTTAATTTTATCATTTTAAAACGAGCCCTAAGCCTGAGGTAAAAATTAAAGTATTTTATTTTACAGATTTTGTATTTTTTCCTTAATATACACTTGTTTTTGGGCATATGTTCACAAATTTTACTTGTATAGCATATCAGGAGTATTAGATATAAAAATGTTTTGAGTACCATATGAATAGAAAAATTCAACATTTTTGCTTTTGAGCTTTTAAATGTTTAGCTTTTTAATTGATCACTATTGGCATCTTAACTTGTTTTGGCTTGATCCATTGACCCAACCCATGACCCAAACCTATTTAATCTACCTGCCATCTTATATAGCTAAAAGAACAAAACAAATCAAAAAAAAGAAGAAAAGAAATAGTTTATTAGCCAAAAGAAGAAAAGAAGAAAAAAAAGAAAAATCTTCAATCTTGCAAAAGTTGATCTTGTGCTTGCTTAAGAGAGTGTTCGAACCATCCAAGAGCATCATCAAAGCTTCTTCAAGTTATTTATGTGAGGGATTCTTCATCTTCTTTGCATTTAAAGTTTCAACCTAGTTTCAAGATTTCTAGATTTGAATTATATGCTTTGTTTTTGGATATTATTGTTTAAATTGCTATTCATTAAGTATATAGAGCATTCTTTGTTAGTTATATTGCAATTTATTCGGTTGAGAATGGTGATTAGAGACTTGAGGAAGATGTTGAATAATGCCAAATAGTAAATTCTTCAAAATTTGGGATTTTTATCTAAATTGTGTTTTAACGCTTTTAGTAGGTGCCATAAATGTCTAGGATGCTAAATGTGAAGTTTAAATGGTTAGAACATAGCTAGAATTGGAAAATATTGAATGAGAGAAATAGGGGCTATAAGTGCGAAGTGTTGATCGGGCATGATTGAGTGTGTTGGACAATTTTAGATATGCTAGATAGTGGTTATGATGCGTTTATGGCATGGTTTTAAGGTATGGATTGAGGAATTGTAATGTAAAGTGATAAAGGAAAATTTTGGGGTTATTGGGTAGTTGTAGTTTAAAATGAGATTTATTAGTATAAATAGGTGTTATAAAGTGTCCTTATAGGTATGAAATAGTTAGATTGTGGATTACGTAGCTTTCGTTTAGTATGTGCTTATAATTGGACTAAGGGGCTAACAAATAGAAAATGGAAATAGTTTTTGGTAATTGTCTTGCAATTGATTAGTTAAGTGTTTAAATGTACTTATATAGTCTGTATATCTATTTGGTGAAGTTTCTTGAAATGGGTTGCATAGTTACTTTATTAGAATATGCTTGTATCTTATTTATATTGTTATATTGTTTATATTGTTTGTGAATTGTATTGTATGTGCTTATCTTGTGTGGCTATCGAATCGATTTTCCTTGGAATCATAGATATCATCGAGTGAAAACTCTTACCTTATGTTATCGATTTCATGGTTGCGCAACCATTTGGACATGGTAGTGTCGGGGAAGCCGGGCGGCATCGGGCTTGTCGGTATACCTCTACCCAATCCCTCTCTCACTAGGGATGCTGCCTTGGGAGTGTTAGGTCGTAGGATTAACGAGGTGCTACATCCGGAGTACCCCCGTTTGGTGTATAGGGATGTTGGCTTATTGGTTTCGTTATTGGTATCTTAATCACATCTTGATTGTAGTTCGGGGTTCGAGCTCATGGACAACTTTGTATCCTTTTATTAAGTAACTCTCGCTTGGGCCTTAAGTCCTTGGAGAGTTACCATTGCTTGTGTTCCTTTTATTTGTTGTTATTTCCTTGTTGGTCTTAAATTGGTTATATGATATTATTGCCTTGATGGTCTCCAATTGCTTATATGTTGTTGTTGTTTAATTTATAGTTGTCTAAATGTATTGTTCAACTATATTATCTTGAATGAAAGTTTATTTTGTTAGTTGTATATTTGACCTATATGCATTGCACGAAAGGTTTTTGAAATTCCCCGGTTAACTAATCCCCTTCCTCACTAAGAAACTATATTTGCTTATTCCTCTTTCTAACTTTTTAGAAGCATGACAGAGATAGTTTGAGAGATAGAAGAGAAGGATCCTATGCCCCTGTGATTTCTTGTAGCATAGGATGGATGTTATATGTGAATTTATGTAAAGTGATTGAATAGTTTGGCTTGTATCCTATTTTGTAATCTCGAATGTAACTATTGTAAGAGATGTAATTATTGTTTGAATTAAGTTAAATAGAGTAGTATGATAACTTAATAAATATAATAGATTAGTATTGTTTAAATTTGAACCTTGCATGTATGTAACTGGCTAAAGGAAAAGAGCTAGATTAGTCCTAGGAATTGATATTTAGAATTTGTTATATATGTCACGCCCCGACCCAGCCCCACGCTAAAAGAGCTAGAGTTTCCTCTGTACCGTGAACTAAACGGATACTTGTAAACAGAAGAAAAGCCACAAACCACACAATCCAACCTTCACAACATACCGCAAGCTCCAACCACACAACTTCCTAACACTAAGGCCATCCAAGCCTTAAACCAAGACAATATAGACACATAAGCATGCAAAGTCAAAACCATTGAAATTTTATCTTTTAGAACCACTTATCATACTACTCTATTATTATCAATTTAACTTTTGTTATAATTTGAGTCAACCAACCATCTAAGAGACCCCAAATTTTTCCTTATTTGCAATTACGTGTTTTCAGTTGTTTATATATATTATTTGAACTCATATACGTGCATATGTATGAATTACACAAAAATACTATGTTAAATGTACATTTCAGTTTTATTTGAATTTCATTTGACTTTTGAAAAATGTTGACTTTTGGTCTTCTTTGACTCTTGACCTTTCATCTTCTTTGACCAAACTAGGTTTATTTGTAAATACTACTCCTATTACATGATATATGTGCATTCATAAAATTTTTATAAAGATTTTTGGTGAAAATTTCATTTAAAGTGCCTTTTAATAGCATTTGAGGACCTTTCCGCTAAATTTTTGAAACTAGTCTTTTAAATATTTTAAAACTAGTCCTCCATTATTAGAAGACCCATGATTTACTAAAAATTATTTCTGAAACAAATTAGGAATTTGAAATAGACTTTTCGGGTAAAAAAGTAGCATTTTTTAGTCGAATAGTGATGTCTGCTGAACCCGATTCTTACATTGACTTTTGTTGACCTAGTATATATTAGAAATGATATATATGAATTTATATGTGATATTAAGTTATTATATATTGGTTGTGAATTTAAAACACATTTGCAAAACAAATAATGTGACTTTTCAACTTCTTTTGCAAAATCGGGTTTTATTGCTTGGATGTATGTATATGTATGCTTATATAAAATATTGTCAACTAATTTTTGACTACTAAATATAGTATATAAGTTAGATTTAGTATATATATGTATTGTAGGCTAAAAACTACTAAAAACACAAGGTTGACAACTTTGACTTTTGATTATTTTGCTGACCAAGCTTATACATATGCATAATATACTCATAAATCAGAAAAATAAGTTCAAAACCTACTCATTTCTCACCTACTGGTCGTTCACCTTGAGGGAGAATGAAGAAATATTTTTAGTTAGGTTTTCAAAGCATTTTTCTCATAGATTTTGTATTTCAAAGACGAATTGAGTCATTCAAAGCTTGAAATTGCTTGTTGGGCACCTATTCTACCTATTCCTAGCATTACTTTGGATCAAAGGTGGAGGAAAATATAGTTCATTATTTCAAAGTTGAGTTGAGTTTTTGGTTGATGCAATTGTAGTAGTTATTTTGTTAAATTGATGTTAGATTATTGCTTAGTAGATGACAAGGACCAATTATATGCATTTGTAGCTATTTTAAATGGTAGTAGCTTGTATTTTTATTTTCCAGGTATTTAAATTGATTATTTGGCTTATATTTGAATAATTGTTGTTGTAGTGATTGAAATTGAGTTGTAGTTGCTTCTTAGGCTTGTTAATTATTGTGAAGTAATGTTGTAATGTCAAATTTTCAATTTGAATGCCATAGCAAAAGATCGAGAAATTCAGCCAAGGTGCATTGCCAAAATTAGGCTTGTTGGGCTTGTTTTGGGTGACTTTTGGTTGGTTTTCGAGAGCGTTAATGTAGTTGCATGTGTGGTTGAGTGATAGGAAAAGGTTCGGGGGTTGTTTGATTAGTAGCTTATAAATTATGAATTTTAGAAGTTTACATAAACTTTCTTTGAAATGTTAAAATGTTGTCTTAGTTGTTTGGTTGTGTTGTGTAGTTGTTTCTTGGATTGTTGTTGAGTAGGTTCGGGTTTGAATGCATGTAGGAATGTATGTTAAGTTGGGTGGCCTACTTTGTCATCTAACTTGGGTGTCTTAATTGTTTGATTAATTGTTGAGTTGTTGTAGTGTTGTTGAAAGTATTGATGATTGTTGAAGTGCCGGGAGACAACCTACTTTGTTGGTCTCTCGGAATGTTAAATGTTAAGTGTTGTCTGATGAAAGCCATGATAGTGTTGTGTCACCTCGGGCGGAATCGGGCTTGCTGGGTTGCTAGCACAACTATCATGTGTTACCCCTATCTTGTGTGGTCAGAGAGTGCCATGGAGTGTGTGGGCTAGTTGAGGTAGTTCCGGAATGTATCAGTTGGCGTTATAAGAAGTTGATTGAGATCGTGATGGCGTATGGAGCTACACGAACTAGTGTTTCCTTTTTAAAGTGAATGGTTATTTGTGTTGTTTAAGTTAAATTGTTAATGATGGTGAAGTTTATTGAATGTTATTGCTCCAGGGTGTTTTCCTAAGTGGTAAAGAAAATTATTTCCAAAACATCTTTCGAACCCTCGCTGAGCTTTGTATTGTATAAGCTCACCCTCTTTGCTGACTTTCAGGTGTTACCGAGTCGGAGTTAGGGTACGTGCCTCAGGAGACTGAGTACGTGCATTATGTGGATGAGTCAAATGTGCCAGAGTCTTGTCCTTGATGTCTTGCTGGAGTGCCTTTATATTGCTTTGTACTATGTAGTTTAATGTACTGTTTAAGCTTTGAAGTTTGTAATATAAAAGATGATATAAGATAGTGAAAAGTATGATGCTAGTTTAGTTGCCTTACTTTTGGAATATGAATAGGTTGCTAGACTAGTTTTGAATATATGCATATATATAGTATAACTTGTGGTATGTTGTTGAAACGAAGACATATGACTTGTGGTTGGATTGTTGTATAGTTGTATAATGAATGGTTTTGGATGTGTTTTATGTTGATGAATGATTGTTGGAGTGGTGGTTGAAGTTGTAGTTGGTTGTGTGATGTTATAAAGGATTGGTTTAGAGTTTAGTT
Organism: Ehretia macrophylla; assembly: GCA_037974665.1. Taxonomy (NCBI): domain Eukaryota; kingdom Viridiplantae; phylum Streptophyta; class Magnoliopsida; order Boraginales; family Ehretiaceae; genus Ehretia; species Ehretia macrophylla. Next base: position 16,226,030 of record CM075775.1, read on the forward strand.
GTCCATATTACATACGTTATATTATCGAAATTCTATTGCGTCCTGACTGATCGTAGGTGGGGTCGAGTTAGGGTGTGACGCCATCAACCTCCGATAAGCGACACAAGCATGCAACATAACAATAAAGCAAAATCTATAAGTTATTACAACCCAACTAAACTACTATCATCATACAAGACTTTTAACTTTAATTTACATACATCCAAAGCAACGCAAATATACACAAGACCCATTTGTCTAAAAATAGATCATAATCACATCATCAACACATTCTTCATAGAGCTAGCATACAAGCACTGCAACCTCAGCAAGAAAAGTAACACAGTAACACAGCATTCAAGGCAACTGCTCTAACTATACCTCATCCTCTCTCTCTACAGCAAAAAGCTGGGGATCAACCTCAGCACCTCCTGAAACATGTTAAAATAAGGAATGAGCAACCATAATTGCTCAGTGAGGGATGAGATACAGTTAACTGGGAGCGTTTTCAAAAATATTTTCATGCAATGCAATAGTTAATTACAAGGAACAGTAACTACACAAATAAATGAACAATTAGGCAATAAAATACTTCACATTTAAAAAGGATACAATCGATAACCCTTATCACCCCATTTCTCGATTCACGAATCACAAACTACGAACCACGAACCACGATCTTGATATGCCGGCATCCCAAACACTAATGGGTACTTTGGATGTACCCAAACCTATGACCCAACACTCCTTGGCAATCTCCGGACTAGGCGAATAAGGGAATAACTACGGAGCTAGAGCAACCAACCTTGGCAAATCTGTTGCCGCCAGAGAGGCTCATCACATCCGTGCGACAATAAGGTTGCGCAACCAACAAGATAATATCCATATATAAATGATAAAGCAATATAATAATATAAACCAATAAACACATAATTGAGGGTCAATAAAGTAGTTTGCCCTCATACATGATTTTTAATATATAAGCAACTCAATAAGCATTAAAATAACATGATAAGAAAGTTCCCAAGCCAATACTAGCATTAAACACAACTTTAGCACTTTTCCCCTTTATCTACTTGCACAAATTAGGTTCCAATCGAAACATATATTACACAATCCACAAACTAGCTATCCTACACTTCTAATGACACTTATGACACCACTTGACACTAGGAAAACCCGTTTTTAACTATGTTAAGCGCAAAAGCCCCGAAGGCCTCGGGTTGTGTTTGAACTACAAGTACTTAAACTAACCCCCAATTTGGTGACATAAAGGCACACTAAATACTACCACACCTAATATAGACTATCTATAATGTTCGATTGCACCCGGATTCACTTTTCGTATAAAGCCCCTTTCTAATTTTAACCAATTATGCAAATTTAATCCAATTCTGAGCAAACCAATTTCATACAACCATTAATCAATGTTTATTAACACCTATAACACCTTTAGATAGCATCAATTCAAGCTTAGAACCAACTTTGTACAAAAAATCCTAATATCTACTATTCATTGTCTTCAACATTTGAGCAATTGCATTTAACCATTAACTAATCCATCTAGCTAGACAATTCAAGTCTAGATAGCATGTAGACATTGTATATTACCATAATCAAGCATTTCACAAGCTAATATGCACAAATCTAGAAATTTGAAATTTAAACATAATCCAAGAAAATGTATTATTAAGCTATATGCCTTACCAACAAGCCTTATAGAAGCTAGTAGAAGCCTTAAGGACACTTGAATTTTCTTGATACTAGCTCAAATGCATACACAAGGTAAGGTTGAAAGTGAAATTTCTCCCCTTTTTCTCTTGTATAGGCGTTGGCCAAATGAAAGGACAAGGATGAAATTTTTCAATTTGTTTTGTATGCTAATGCTTTGTGTTTGTATGTATATGTGTATATTGCTATGTATAGGTAGTTATTTTGAGCCAACAATAATGTAAAACAAACAAAATAAAGTCCAAAAGATCAATAAAAACTAACTAGCCCAATTAATATGCTAGACAATGTTTTTCACTATTCACTCGAACCGAAAAACATTTTCTAATCGTGCTTTCTCGACATGCAACACATAAGTTTCTATTTTTTTCATTCTTCCTAATAGTCATATAATATAGGAAAAATGCAAATTCAGTGAAATAAAACAGTAAAAAATAATGATGAATAATAACTAATCCTAAAGTAAGTAAATGCACAAAAAAGGTATGCAAAAGTTAATCAAAGTATGCTGGAGGGTTTTATCAAAAAAAAAAAAAAAACAAAGTATGCTGGAGGGCTCAGGCGTCACATCCTCTCCCCCTTAAACTAATTGCGTCCATGCAATTCTTACTTGATTTGGTGAATAGCTCTGGATATCTGTCCCTCATCTAATCCTTTTGCTCCCAAGTAGCATCCTCTAACCTATGATGATCACACAAAATCTTCACTATTGGAATGCTTTTAGTTCGGAGCTCTTGAACCTTTTTGTCCACAACCCAAATAGGTTTCTCAATACATGACAAAGTCTCACTGATCTCCAAAGGCTCTGGCTCAAGAATATGAGAAGGATCTGGTTGATACTTCCGAAGCAACGAAACATGGAAGACATCATGAAGTCTGCTCAGACTCGGAGGCAAAGCTAATCTGTAGGCCAATTCACCAACTTTCTCCATTATCTCAAAGGGTCCCACATATGAAGGACTGAGCTTACCCCATTTTCAATGCCGAATTAGACCTTTCCAAGGAGAGATTTTCAAAAATACTTGATCACCCACGGCAAACTCTAGATCACGTCAGCGTCTATCCACATAACTATTTTGCCAACTCTGAGCTGTAAGCATTCTTTTCTTGATAAGCTGCACATTATCAATCATTTTAACCATTTCAGGCATTAAAGCAGGATCAACAGTTTTCATCTCTCCAACCTTATCCCAATATAAAGGAGATCTACATTTACGCCCATAAAGTACCTAATAAGGTGCCATGCCCATAGTAGCTTGGTAACTATTGTTATAGGCAAATTCTGTAAGTGGCAAATATCTCTCCCAGCTCTTACCAAAGTCTAGAATGCAAGCTCGTAACATATCCTCAAGTATTCTGATAGTTCTTTCAAATTGCCCATCAGTTTGCGGGTGATATATTGTGCTAAAGTTTAGTTTAGTGCCCCATGCATTTGGTATCTTCTACTATAATTGAGATGTAAATTTGGAATCTTTGTTTGACACAATACTAGCTGGAGTTCGGCAAAGTCTAACAATATTCTCAATGTACAACTCAGCTAATTTGTCAAGGTTGTCTGATTTCTTCATGGCAATAAAATGAGAAGTCTTTGTCAGTCTATCAACAACAACCCAAACTGAATCATTAACTCTCGGAGTCCTCGACAAAATAGTCATGAAGTCCATGGTGATATGATCCCATTTCTATTCAGGAATAGCCAAAGGCTGCAATAACCCAGCAGGTCTCTAATGCTCAGTTTTAACTTTCTAACAAGTCAAGTATCTAGCCACATAGTCAGCAATCTCTTCTTTCATGTTATTCCACCAGAAGTTTTGCTTCAAATCCTTGTACATCTTAGTACTACTTGGGTAGATAGTATACTTTGAATTGTGTGCCTCCGCAAGTATTTCATTCTTTAGTATTGTATCACTAGGAATACAGATTCAATTTTTATACCTGAGAATGCAATCATCATGCAATTTAAAATCTGACTTTCCCTCTTTTGACTTTTCTTAGATTTTCAACAATTGAGGATCAGTCTGCTGCGCTTATCTGATTCTTGATAACAACAAAGATTGAATTTGCAAACTTGCAACTCGAATACCTGACTCAGAAGTTTCTGGTTTCCACAAGCATAGTTCTTCCATAAATTCCCAATTCTTGATAATCAAGTTGGCAACTGTAGCCTTCCGGCTTAAAGCATCTGCAACAATGTTAGCTTTACCTGGCAGATAGCTAATAGTGCAGTTATAATCTTCAAGTAGTTCTAACCAGTGCCTCTGCCTCATATTCAACTCTTTCTGCGAAAATAGATACTTTAGGCTCTTGTGATTTGTGAAAATCTCGAATTTATTTCCCCAAAGATAGTGACGTCATTTCTTTAAAGCAAATAAAATAGCTGCAAGTTCCAAATCATGTGTAGGATAGCTAAGTTCATAGGGTTTCAACTTCCTTGAGGCATATGCAATCACTTTTCCATTTTGCATCAATACATAGCCTAAACCCTCATTGGAAGCGTCACTGTAGATCACAAAGTTGTCAGTCCCTTTAGGTAATGCAAGGATAGAAGCAGTAGTTAATCTTTTATTTAGTTCTTGGAAGCTAGCCTCACATCTATCATCCTAATTAAACATAGTTTTTTTTTGAGTTAATTGAGTTAGCGGCCCTGCAATTTTTGAAAAATCTTTAACAAACCTCCTATAATAGCCAGCTAAACCCAGAAAACTGCGAATCTCTGTAACAGTTTCAGGCCGTTTCCATGATAATAATACCTATACCTTTGCCGGACAACAGAAATACCATCCTAAGAAATTATATGACCCAAGAAAGCAACTTGCTAAAACCAGAATTCACATTTGCTGAATTTAGCAAACAGTTTATGCTCCTGCAAGGTCTGCAATACAATCCTCAAATGTTGTTCATGCTCAGCTTCAGATTTTAAATATACTAGTATATCATCAATAAAAATTACCATAAACTAGTCTAGATATGGTTGAAATACTCTTTGCATTTAATCCATGAAAGCGACGGGAGCATTAGTTAACCCAAACGGTAACACAACAAACTCATAATGACCATACCTTGTTTTGAAGGCAGTTTTAGGCACATCTTCTTTTCTAATCCTCAACTGGCAGTAGCCCTTTCTCAAGTCAAACTTGGGGTACACTTTAGCACCTTACAACTGATCAAATAGTTCTTCAATCAGAGGTAAATGATACTTATTCTTTATTGTTACCTGATTGAGTCCCCTATAGTCAATACATAAACAGAGAGATCCATCTTTCTTTTTAACAAATAAGACCGATGCACCCTAGGGTGAAGAACTAGGCTGAATGAATCCTTTCTCAAGTAAACCTTGTAGTTGAACTTTTAATTCTTGCAATTTAGGGGAAGCCATTCTATATGGAGTCCCAAAGATAGGGGAAGTCTCTGGCAATACATCAATTACAAATTCTATCTCCCTATTAGACGGCAAACCCGACAACTCATCAGGAAACATTCCCAGAAACTCTTTTACAATTGGCATCTCATTTAGTTTTAATTTGTCCTCAGGTTGATTAATCAAATATGCAAGATACGCTTCACAACCCTTACCTAACATTTTAGATGCTTTAATTGAGGAAATTATAGGGGTCCCAATTGATTTCCGACTCCCAACTATTTCAATTACAAGTTGGTTAGGCATTTCCAGTTTTACAATCTTCTTTTTATAGTCAAGTTGTGCATAATATATCCCCAACCAATCCATCCCTAATATAATTTCAAAGTCACGGAAATGTAGAATAATCAAATCAGCAGGAAATGTGCAACCCTCAATACAAACATTGCATGCTTTACAAACAAACTCTGTAACAAATTTTGGACCTATAGGTGTATACACCACAATCTTATGCAGCAATTTATCATGTTTCAAATTAGCACTTTGTGCACAATAAGGTGTGATAAAGGAATGTGTAGCCCTAGAGTCAATTAAAACTTTAACCGACTAATCATTAAGAAGAAAGGTACATTCTACTACTGCAGTCGTGTCATGTAGTTCCTCCTCATCCAAAGCAAATACCCGAGCCTGAGCTCGCTAAGCTGGCACTGCACGTGCTGCTCTAGTCTGGTCAGTCTGGCCTAAAGTCTTTACTTGAGGATTCCTGTACTTAGAGCAGTCTCTAACTCGATGCTGATCACTACCACATCCCGTGCACCGACCCATTTTCCTCCAGCAATTATCCACAGTGTGACCTTTGCGCTGATAGAAGCTGCACTGTTGGTCTTTACTTGCAACAATGCCTCCCATAAGAGCTCTGTATGTAGAAGTAGTAGTACTACCCTACTGTGATCTGGCTGCGACAGCTCTAGTCTAACTCTGCAACTGACTCTGCGCTAGTCAGGTCTGTGACTGCGACTGTACTAGCCCTGGATAACTCTTGGTCTAAAACTGTCTCTGTGGCTGCCCCTGTCCTTGACCGACCGACTGTGTCTGTCTGGGTACCCACGAGCTCTGAGAAACAGACTACCTCTTACTAAGCTGACTAGAACTCATAATCAACTCGGCCTTGCGTTTCTTAAACCGTGAAGCTGCCTGCACTGCCTCTGAATAGGTGGCAAAGGACTGGGTAGACAAATTCAAATTGATGTCCCCTGTTAGACCCCGAACAAACCTCTGAATTCTGCATTTCTCGAGTCGAACCAACTCTGGCATATAACGGGACAACTAATCAAATGTAGCCTCGTACTAGGCGACAATCATACTACCCTGTTTCAGGGAAACAAACTCTTCCTCATGCCCCTCTCTAGTCATCTCAGAGATGTATTTCTCTTTGAATTCTCTCATAAAACCAGCCCAGGTATACTGTACTGCCTCATCTTCCCATCTCTGTTTTACAGTCCTCCACCACTATTCAGCATTACCCTCTAGAAGGAATGTAGCAAAGCGAATCCACCTATCATCATTGTATTCGAGCACATTGAAGATTTTGTCAACTTTATTAATCCACCTCTCAGCCACCTCATCGTCGGGCTCACCCAAAAAGCTTGTCGCCCCATGTTTCAAAACTTTTTCAAGCTGACTATTACTGTTGTTACCACCTATGGTCCCACTGCCCTCAGCTCTATCTCTGCCACGGCCAGGATTACCTGCTGTCTGTGCCTCTGTCTACCTTTGTTCCTCAATGTACTAAGTGATTCTATTGATTGTTGTTGCCATAATGGCCATGACCTACTCATTACTCGGTTGTTGCCCCAAATTTGCCTGGTCGGCACTCTGAGCTCAAGTCTATCTACGTGGCCCTATAGCAGAAACTAGAATGCAAAAGTATTATGACAAGCATATATACAATTCATAGATAGATCACATAAGAACAAATCCAAACAAGTTCACATAAAGTTATACAAGGTCATACAAAACACTTTGTTCACAAAAGTTACATAAAAGTCACTTAACATGCTTCTCATTCTAAACTTTTCATATTCACACAATGACTCATGGAAAACACTTCATATTCGCATTTTCATGCTAGCATGTTCCTTACTTAGTCAATCATTCACTTAAACAATCAAACAAGTACATATTCACACAATTGCACTTTTATATAAAAGACCTCTACCCTATAGACCGAGAAATCTATCCCGGCTCATGCATTCTATAAGCTCTGATACTACCTAAATGTCACGCCCGACCCAGCCCCACGCTAAAAGGGTAAGTCGGGACCCGACACACAGACAAAGTCTCCTTTGTATCATGGAGTAAACAGATACCTGCAAACAGAAGAAAAGCCACAAACCACACAATACAACCTTCACAACATACCCCAAGCTCCAACCACACAACTTCTCAATACTAAGGCCATCCAAGCCTTAAACCAAGACAATATAGACACACAAGCATGCAAAGTCAAAACCATTGAAATTTTATCTTTTAAAACCACTTATCATACCACTCTAAGATTGTCAATGTAACTTTCCTCTAATTTGAGTCAACCAACCATCAACTTCCGATAAGCCATACAAGGCAACATAACAATAAAGCAAAGTCTATAAGTTATTACAACCCAACTAAACTACTATCATCATACAAGACTTTTAACTTTAATTTGCATTCATTCAAAGTAACGTAAATATACACACGACCCATCGGTCTCAAAATAGATCATAATCACATCATCAACACATTCTTCATATAGCTAGCATACAAGCACTCCAACCTCAGCAAGACAAGCAACACAACAACACAACACTTAAGGCAACTGCTCTAACTGCACCTCCTCCTCTCCTTCTTCAGCTAAAAGTTGGGGATCAACCTCAACACCTCCTAAAACATGTTAAAACGAGGAATGAACAACTACAATTGCTCAATGAGGGAAGGGATACAATTAACTGGGGTCGTTTTTGAAAATATTTTCGTGTAATGCAACAATTAATTACAAGGAACAGTAACTACACAAATAAATGAACAATTAAGCAATAAAATACTTCACATTTAAAAAGGATACAATAGATAACCCTTATTACTCTATTTCTCGATTCACGACCCACGAACCACGATCTCGATATGCTGGCATCCCAAACACTAATGGGTACTCCGGATGTACCTAAACCTACGACCCAATACCCCCTAGCAATCTCCGGATAAAAAGAATGAGAGAATAGCTATGGAGCTAGAGCAACCAACCCTGGCAAACCCTGTCACGCCCCAACTCGACCCCTCCTATAATCAGTCAGGATACAACGGAATTTCGACAGTATAACGACAGTAAATATGGTACCGAGGCTCTAATCCAACCTCACTAGAACATCATACATCAACTCCATAAACTATACAACAAACAACTCCTCAATAAATAACAACATACATCATAACCATATTACACCATAACCATTCTTTGTTATACGCCTCCGTTCCAACATAATACATGAACCTTAATATACATTTCAAAAATATACTGAACCAACCTAGCAACCTAATCATAAACAAAAGAAGGCTACTAAGTTAGCATCAACTAATTCATTAACCTTTCAACAACTCATACATTATAAACTACAAAGCATATAAAAGTCAACTAGGTTATTATACAAGATAGAAAACAATACAACATCAAGGATAAGACTCTGGAGCATAAGACTCATCCATGAAAGGCACATTTTCCTCTTCGAGAGGCACGTACCCATAGTCCTGCTCTACAACACCTGTAAGCATGCAATAATAGAGAGTGAGTTTATATAAAATACGCTAGTGAGGATCCGATAGATCTCGAACAATATTTACTATACTCCTTGGAAATGATCCTTTGAGCAAGTAAACACACAATAACATCAATAATACTATCATCACATAAACTATAATGACCATTCAATAAAGGATACACTAGTTGGTGTAGCTCCAAACACCATCACGATCATAACAGCCTTCTTGTGACTCCCATAAACTCATGCACCCGAGGTACCTCAATAACATCTCCCTCCATGACACCTCCGTCATGCGAGCTAGAGGTAGTCTCTGATAGTCATACCGTTATCAACCCGACAGCCCAATGCTGCCCGAGAGGTGGCATACACATACCAAAGACTCATCAATAATAATAAATATCAATCATTCACAGGAGGACAACCTTTTCCATTGACTATCTCCCGGTGCATCAATCATCAATCAATAATCAATCAATAATCATATTATCATCATAATAACATCAATAATCAATTTAACAACAAATAACTAAGTTAGATGACAAAGTAGGCCATCCAACCGAACATGCATTAAACACACAATCAAACCCTAGTTTACCCATCATCAACTCACAATTCAATCACTCAAACACCACCCAATCATCTAAAGGCATAATTTAACATTTTAAAGAAAGACAACCTAAACTTCAAATAATCATAACCTACATTCTACTAGTCCAAACCACTCCAAATCAGTTTCTTTCACTCACCCAATCAATCTACTACATTAGCCCTCTCGAAAACCAACCAAAACACATCAAAATCATGCCCAACAACCCTAAAACCCTAATGCGTCATGGCTGAAATTTCCGGACTTTCACACGGACATCACAATCGAAAATTTGGCATTACAACAGCGCTACCACATAATTATCAAATTTTTAGAAATCGACGACAATCGATTTCAACCAATACAACTCAAGATAATCAAGAAATGACAAATAACTCAACTTTAAATACCCAAAAATAAATAATTATGCTACAACGGTTCAAATATCTCAAGAATACATATAAACGATCCTACGCATGCACTGAGCAATAATCTAACATCAAATTAACATTTTAACTGTTCAATAATCAATTCTACGCAAAAACATAAAAGATGAGTTTTGAGATCTAAAATTTTTCTCTCACCTTTGATACGATATAAGCCTAGATATGCGTGCAATGCGTGCCCAACAAGCGGAATCCAACTTGGCACGAAAATCTATGGACAAAAACTAGCTTTTTCTTTGAAAATTTGCTTTGAAAACTTGAAAAAAACCTTGGCTTATTCTCCCATGAAACTCTCGGCCCTTTGTGTGTGTTGAGGAGTGTGTTTTGTGTTGTGTTTAGTGTGTGTTGGTGATATATGCATAAAGGTCAACATTTTAATGAAAGTCAAAGTTGAGAACTTTAGTATTTTTAGTGTTTTCTTTTCTTTTAAATGCATTTTAGCTATCTCTTTACTCAAAACAAATATGCAACTCCTATGATAGCTCAAGTAGATTATTTTTAGGTGGCAAGAAGTTTTACAATCAAACAATTTCACCCGAGCCGGCTTAAAACTCGATTTTCGTAAAAAGCGGTGTAAAAACCCTAATAAATTTCTAAGCCGATTTAAAAATCGATTTCAACAAACACAGGTCTATTAAAGTCTGAGGACTAGGTCTAGAAGGATTAAAAAGACCAGTTTCAAAATTTTAGCGGACGTGTTTCAAAAATACTATTCACTAAAAGTCGACGATAAAATTTTTGACTCCGTTTTTGATAAAAATTTCATGAATGCACATTTAGCATGTTCTAGGAGTATTAATATCAAAATTATCACATTCTAAGTCATTTAGTACACAAACAGGTCAATTCACGTAAAACGAGAATAAACACGCAAAACGAGACAGGATAGAAAAGTGGAGTTTCACAAACCCATTGCCGCTTATCACATCCGTGCGATGATATGGTTTCGCAACCAACGAGACGATACCACAAATAGCAATGATAAAACAATATAATAATATAAACCAATAAACACATAATTGACGGTCAACAAAGTTGGTTGCCCTCATACATGATTTTCAATATATAAACAACTCAATAAGCATTAAAATAACATGATAAGAAAGTTTCCAAGCCAATACTAGCATTAAACACAAATTTAGCACTTTCCCCCTTTGTCTACTTGCACAAATTAGGTTTCAATTGAAACATACATTACACAATCCACAAACTAGATATCCTACATTTCTAATGACACTTTATGACATTACTTGATGCTAGGAATACCTGTTTTTAACTATGTTAAACGCAAAAGCCCCAAAGGCCCCAAGGTGTGTTTGAACTACAAGTATCTAAACTAACCCCTAATTTGGTGACATAAAGACACATTAAACACTACCACACCTAATATAGACTATCTATAATGTTTGATTGCACCCAAATACACTTTTAGTATAAAGCCCCTTTCTAATTTTAACCAATTATGCAAATTTAATCCAATTTCGAGCAAACCTGTGAGACCCCGAATTCGCTCTTATTTGTAATTAAATGTTTTGACCTGTTTATATGTTATATGAATTAAAATATGATAATTATGTGATTATTACTTCTATTACATGATAAGTAAGTATTCATAAAATTTTTATATAAATCTGCATTGAAAATTTTATCATTGATTTTTGTAAATAGTGTTTGAAGACACATCCTCTAGAATTTTGAAACTAATATTTTAAACATTTTAAAACCTAGTCCTCGGATGTTAATAGTCCCGAGTTTGATAAATATTGATTTTGAAATGAAACATAAATTTAAATAGACTTTTCGAATGAAAAGTAACGTTTTTTAGTCAAATAGTGATTTATGCTAAACTCGATTCCTGCGTTGACTTTAGTTGACCTAGTATATATTAATATAAATGTATTTATATGTGATATTAAATGATTTTAGATTAATTGTGCATTCAAAAGACATTTAAAAACAAATAATATGACTTTTCATCTTCTTTTGCAAAATTGAGTTTTATATCCTAGTTGTATGTATATGTATGCATTTATATAATGTTGTCCACTATTTTTACTTAACTAAATATAGTATAAGTGTTAGTTATATATATATATGCATAAAGGCTTAAAACAACTAAAATAACCAAAGTTGTCAACTTTGACTTTTGCTAAAATGTTGACTTTGCATTATATTAGCTATTATACATAAAAAATATACCAAAATCAGTCAAAACACCATAAAAACACACCAAAAAACGTGAGTCATGGAGGGAAAGAGAAAAATAGTGTTTTTCAAGGGTTTTTAATCATTTTTGAAGAAAAAAACTCAATTCAAGGCCAAATCATTCCATTTAAAGCTAGTTGTTGCTTGTTGGGCACATATTCTACCTATTTCTAGACTTAGTTTGCATCAAAGATGAGGGAAAAAGTAGATATTTTTTTTAAATATTTGAGTCAATTTTTAATTGATGCATTTGTAGTTATTATTTTGTTAAATTAATATTAGATTATTACTAAGTATATGATAAGGACCAACTTAGTGTATTTGTAGCCATTTTAAATGGTAGTAGCATGTATTTTTATTTTTCATGTATTTAAATTGATAATTTGGCTTATATTTGAATAATTGTTGTTGTAGAAGTTGAAATTGAGTTGTAGTTGCTTCTATAGGCTTGTTAATTATTGTGTAGTAATGTTGTAATGCCAAATTTTCAATTTGAATGCCATAGCAAAAGTCAAAAAAATCATCCATGAGCACATTGCCATTTTTAGCTTGTCGGGCTTGTTTTGGAGGTCTTTTGGTTGGTTTCCGAGAGGGTTAATGTAGTTGCATGTGTGGTTGAGTGATATGAAACGGTTCGGGGGTTGTTTGATTAGTAGATTATAAGTTATGAAATTTAGAAGTTTGTGTAGTCTTTCTTTGAAATGCTAAAATGTTGTCTTTAGTTTGTTGGTGGTGTTTGAGTAGTTGTTTCATGGATTATTGTTGAGTAGGTTTCGGTTTGGAAGTATGTTAAAATGTGTGTTAAGTTGGGTGACCTACTTTGTCATCTAACTTGGTTGTCTTAGTTGTTTAGTTAATGTTATGTTGATTGAAGTATTGTTAACTGATTGATTATTGATGATGCTCTAGAGGACAACCTACATTGTTGTCTTCTCAGAATATGAGATGTTTATTATTATTGTCATAAGTCTTGATAGTGTGTGCCATCTCTCGGGCAGTATTGGGCTGTCGGGTTGATAACGGCATGACTATCATAGACTACCACTAGCTCCCATGGGCGGAGATGCCATAGAGGGAGGGGCTAGATGAGGTACCTTTGGTATGTATTATGGGAGTTACGAGAAGTTGGTTGAGATCGTGATGGTGTATGGAGCTGCACTAATTAGTGTATCCTTTCTAAATTGAATGGTTATTTATGTGGCTTGAATTGAAATGTTGATGTTAATGAAGTTTGTTGTGTGTTATTGTTCATAAGATGATTTTTCAAGGTGTAAAGTAAATGATTTCAAAACCTCTTTCAAATCCTCACTGAGCTTTGTTATATATAAGCTCACCCTCATTCGTTTATTGTTATCAGGTGTGACTGAGCCAGACTTTGGGTACGTCCCTCAGGAAACTGAGAATGTGCCTTTTGTTGAGAAGTCGTATGTGTCTGGGTCTTATCCATGATGTCTTGGCTGGAGTTGTGTTTTTTTGCTATCTTGTATATTAGAACTAGTTGTATTGTACTTACTTTGAAGTATGCATTGTATAAGATGTTATAATGATAATGAAAAGTACAATACTAGTTTAGTTGTCTTACTTTGGATTATGAGTAGGTTGCTAGTCTAGTTTTATATCAAGTATGGCTATGTATAGTATAACTTGTAGTATGTTGAAACAGAGACATATGACTTGTGGTTGGTATGTTGTATGGTTGTTTAATATATGGTGTTAGATGTATTGAATGTTGATGATGGTTGTGGAGTTGTTGTTGAAATTTGGAGTTGGTTGTGTGATGTTATAAAGGGTTGGTTTAGAGCCCTGATGTCCATATTACAGACGTTATATTACCGAAATTTCGTTGCGTCTTGATTGATCATAAATGGGGTCGAGTTGGGGCATGACATTAAGTGGTATCAGAGCATAATTTGTTGTAAGCCGGCGTATCCTCAGAATTTGGGTAGAGGTCTTAACATGAATGCATGTACTAAGTGAAAAGTGAATCACATGTTAATATGTTTAAGTTATTAATCTACTTATGTGACTAACTTTCTATGTGATCAATATGCCTTATGTGTTAAGTGAACTAACATGGTCAATATGTTTTATGTGACAACGTGCCTTATGTATTCAATGTGTTGTATGTAGCCAATGTGTATTATGTGATTAATGTGTATTACGTGACAAATGTGTCTGTGTGAAGTTAGTTGTTTATGTGGTTTTGATTGTTTATAACTTGCTTATGTGAAACAACGTGCTTTAAATGCTTAATGTACTTTAAGTGACCAATGTAAGTTACGTGATCAACTTGCCTTATGTGAAGTTTGTTGCTTATGTGACTTTTATTGCTTTTAACTTGCTTATGTGATATAACCTGCTTAGGTGATATTTGCTTCCTATGTGTTGAATTGTGTGTTATATGATAATGTTGCATTGTATGATAATTGCGCATTACGTTGTACTTGCCTTTCATATGATATAGTTGCATACATGTTTTAACACGTGAGTGACCTTTTAATGTCAAAGATGTTGGAGATATGCCCTAATGCTATATAGTTAGATGACCTATTTTGGGATATTTTGGCATTAACTTGTACATAATGACATTTACGTCTATATGTTTGTTTACATATTGACTTGTTTGTGACGTTCATATTCTCCGCCATTCCTATTATATGAATGTGTCCTTAATGTTTTTCGGAGAAGAAATATATTCTAAAAGAGTTTAGAATACGTTGGCATATTTCTTCGATATGATAAACATTCAAAATGATTCATAGCCCTCAGATTATACAACCGGGACTAGAATAATTAAGTACGGGCTATCATATGTAAGTTACCTTTGATTAACATAGAGATGTTAATGATAAAGGATGGTTAGCCTTGTGCCATAATAGCATAGGGATGCGACTGACTTACATATGGGTGATTGTTAGTTGAACGAATCACTGAAAGTGACCAGAATAACAAAACTACATGATTTTGGATTAATAGTTTGTTATTCGCTGCGAATTGTGCAAATTAATCATTTGACTTGAGAAATTACAGCTGCCGGTTATATCAGGGGCTAAATATTATGTTTGGACAATACCCGTCTTCCAAATGGTGGGTTACGGCATTTTGCGTTTTAGTTTTGTGGTACGAATTGACAGGTAATTGTCAAGATAAGATCCGTTAACCTCCGACGTGAGGCGATGTCCTATGCGATCTTATTTCGGTTATCGAATGAGGAAGTACTCGACCGGGGCACGTAACAGATAGAATGATGGAAATGGTTCCATAGGTGTCATCTCTTATTCACCCGAATAGATCTATGCATAAAATCGTTTAGTGGACTTAATTGTATCATGGTCACGACAACGATCGGGACACATTTAATAGAAGGATCGGATTGCACGCTAATTTGTGACTAAATAGGAGAAATTTTTCTTTTGCTTTTCTAACTTTATACAAGCTTAGATCTATTACCAAGAAGCTAGCACATATACTTGGTTGGTAGTGTTTGCCATTGAATGCTCGTGTGTTTCGATCTATGACCTTTGCACTTGTGAAGAAGGCTAGTCCACGCTATCTACGAGATAAGAACTATATCTTCTTCCTTGATGCTCTCGGCCAAAGCACGAAAAAAATAAGTGTTATTCTTTTTGCTTTATAATTATATACAAGCTTATTTCTACTACTAAGTATCTTGCACATTAACTTAGTTTGTAGTAATAAATGTTATATGCTTGTGTATTTTGATCTAGAGCCGTTGCATGTGTGAAGAAGGCTTGTCCACGCTATTGCTTCTTCGTCGTGGTTCCACCTTCACTCAATTATATATGAAAGGTATGCCATTTTACCTCTCGTTTACTTTATAGTATATTTGATATATTATATGTTGCATGTTCATTATCATGGACTTTACTTTGGAAATGCATCTTATTACAAAAGTTAATGTTGAAAATTTTAAAATGCACAACGATTCCGCTTTAACACTTTTACGTTATGAATCACACGTTTCCGAGAACCGATCCTTTCAAGTGGTATTAGAGCCACGGTTTCTAAAGTCCATGAAATCACATGTATAGCCGTAGATCTAACTTTTAAAGTATGTAAAATGGTCTATCTCATGATTCTAAATATATGCATGTAAAGATTTATGATTGTCTATGATGGTTCGAGAAACGAGCAAGTAGAATATTTTTCCCTTGGCATGGCCAACAGACACTAGGCTTTTGGATGGTTGAGAAACATGCCACTTTATGTGTATTGTACGTCGTATACAATGAAACATGGAACATGTGAGTAGAGCCTTTTCTCCTAGCCTTAGCCATTTCTTTTTGGCTTTGAGGTTGGTTTTTGAGGAATGTGTCGCTCCATGTGTAATGTAACCGTATATGATGGAACATAGAACATGAATGTAGAGTACTTTTTCCCTTGCCATGGCCGAGAGTCTTCTTGGGATTGTAAAGGTTGAAAAGTTGTTGCTATATTGCTTGTACTTGCCACGATGATTGATCTTAACTTGCATTTGTGTTATAAGGTGTTATAATCACGGAATCTATTGGTTTACATACAGATTGGCAATGTGTTGCTAATGGATGTTAAAGATTAGATGGTTGTGTCGTCTTTTGTATGTGATGCATAAGATATATGTGCTAGCTTGCTTGTTTAGCTTAGATTGTTTATTGGATATGCATGATCTTGGCTTTATGAGTATGAATGGTTGGTTGAATGGTGAACTAGATCACATACTTGGTATTTGAATGGTTTGTAATTGAGACATAAGTCTCATTTTACTTTCTTGTAATTGAGAGAATTATGTAGTGAGGATTATATGTAATCTTTCAAGACGAAGTGCAAGAAGACCAATAAAGTCCTCCAGGGAGTTGGAGGGGCTTTGGAGATTCCAGGGAAAAAGAAGATCTTGAAGGCATTAGACGTGTTTTAGGATAATCTTCTTTTCTTTATTCTAAGCCCAAGTTCATGATCCACTATTCGTTTGTGTTGCTTGCATGCATGTTATGTTATTTGCTTTATGAGATAATAGCCTATAAGTAGCCTTGTGTGCATAATGAGATCTTAATGTATGATTCTTGCATATGTGTTTATTCGTTTGCTAATATGTGATATTCGCTTATAAATAAACTAATGTGCAAAGTGAGACCTTAACAAACAAACAAAACTCCCTATGTGCAAACTAATATTAGATTTGTAGTCCTCCACCATCCTAGGATTTAATCAAACTAGAAATGAATACGTTCCAACATAGCCACAAAGGTTTGAGGAATCGTTTCATCAAAGGCTTAATTGAATCGCTAGTAGAACATACTGATGTGGTTATCTTCCAAAATCTAACGGCCAATTATAGCCACAAAGGCTTGAGGTTATTGATTCAATTTGTCGGATGACTGTGAGATAGTGGGTCGGATCTAACTGAATCACTTAATCAATTATAACCACAAAGGTTTGAGACCAAATGATTTGGGGACTGGAAATGACCATAAACTATTTTGTGAAATAGACAACAAAGTGTTGTTGACTCTTGATATTTATATTCCAATTATAACCACAAAGGTTTGAGGGATACAAATGATTAAGAGAATTTGGTCACCTACTAAAGAATCTTAACGGATTCACGTCTCTTATTAAGGGAGTTTGAGATTCGATAAAATTAGTGGGAGCTATCATTTAATTAAAGACCAAGTCAAAGGATTAAACGAGTTAAAGTCAACTAGCAATCTTATTTTTCCGCATGTTTATGGCTACATGTATGAAACCGTTTTTAGACTTATATCACATGAATCGGACCAAACTTTGTTGATTAAATGTTGTCTAAGAATAGTTCTTAGACACTTAATCATATGATTAGATTAGAATGCTCTTAAATTTCCTTATTGATAATGCATCAAAAGGAAAACATGTGATACTTATGGTTGATAAGTAAAACAACTTTTATATGCTAGTTATATTCTTTTATTGATTGTATAGTAGTATACAAGATATAAAAGGAATATTATTCTAAACCTACAAAGAGTTGTATGGTAAGCATATTTCATTGGCATAATATAGGAAGTCAATTCGTGGTCGTGTTTCATCTTTGATTATTCGTAATGCAAAGAAGAAAGACATGAATCAGATGATTTCTATTAAGCAAGTGGGAGCATAATCTAAAGGATAATTAAGGAATGTAAAGGCATATGTAAAAATGTTAACATAATTGTTACATTGGACATTAAAATGAGGATTTATTCAATATATCCTTATAGCTTGAATGGCAAGGCTATGAAGCTATAATGAATGGTAAATCTCCTTTATTAATGGTTGTTATTACTTTATGGTTTTGATTCTTTTGTGACATAAGTGTATGTGCATTTGAAAAAATCTTAATCAAAGTATGCTTTGGAAGCGTGAAATGGTTTCAGTGTTAGCAAATGGAACAATTGTTGTTGCATTAGCTAAAGACAAATATTTTGTTAACTAATTAACCATATACAGAATATATTTTGAGATAAAGTTTGTAATCCAAGACAATTGTAGTTTCTTTATGGCTTAGTTAGTTCCAATATTAAGATGTTGAGTAAGTTGGTTTTCGGATCGACTTATACATCTTATTTTGGGAAGTTAACCAATTCACCCTTTGTTTGATAAAGGGTTAAAAATACTAAATTGTTTGGATTAGTACATTGTGATGTACAAGCTTTTTTGTGAATAAGCTTCAACTGTGTTCTCTCCTTTATATAACCTCACTAATGATTGTCATAGAAAGGTTATGTGTTCTTGTTGAAGAACATGTCTAAAGTTTTTAAATGATTCAAAGAGCATTAGACTAAAGTAGAGAAACCATATAAGAAAAAGTATTATTGCATTATGATGTGATCATGATTCTAAAATACTTAAGTACTATTTGGATAAGTATCTCATTTTTTTAGTATTGTATCGTAATTAACAACACCCGATGCATCACAGTTAAACAGGAATTTCTTAGAGAAGAAATTATGTTTTGTGCAAACTTATATGTGATAAAAGTTGGATAGCAACCAAATATTAAAGGAGGTAATATTTGGATTGTCCTACGTTTATTGAAAAGTATTTAAAAGGACAAGTAGGAGCTTGGGTTGAAAGGTAATTTCGTACTATGTACTTGTCTTCTAGGATGTAATTTCTATTTTGTGATCAAGTTGTATTGATCTGTTAGATTGTGATCATTCTTGAAGAAAAAAGTTTTTGTTCAAGAAGGTTGATGCATTCTAACTAAATAGATATTGAGGAAGTGTCCTCTAAGCCAAAAAATCACCTAAACCTAAATAATGAATCTATTCAATTCGGTCTGAAATGTCATCATACAAGATCTTGGCAAATCTAGTAGTGTATCTCATCCTTTGAAGGATATGGGGGTATCTTCTATTGGATGCACAAAAGTGGTTTGTGTCTTTGAGATAATGATTACTTAGATGAATCTTGTGTTTGCATCAGAGTTAGTGGGAGCGCAACCACTATTCCTAATCTGTATGTTGATGACTTGTCTATCATAGTTGATGATATAAGTAATATGATGTCTATTAAAGTCTAGTCACATTAAATGTTCTCCATACTTGGAAGATGTTATTAGTATCTCAGGAATTCGTAGCTATGGTGATAGTACAAGGAGATTACTTAACATATTCCAAAGATTGTACCTAGAGTGATCTTGAAGGTGTTCAAGATGGTTTTTCGAAAAGAAATCAAAGAAAGGAATTATTGTCCTTGAGACAATGAATCCATCTCCAACGAATGATTTTCGAGAAACTCTAGTAGCATAGCAAGCTTGGGATGAAATCATCATATGCTTGAGTAGTAGATGACTTCATAAGTTGCTAAAGTACAACGATTGACATTGCGCAACCTATAAAGTGTTACGAGTGAATGTCAATCCTATCTTAATTGAAAATGTTGGATAATATTTGCATATATTAAAAGTACTTCTGAAGCACTTGAAATATTTCTATGGAGAAGGTAAAATCCGTGGTGACGGATTTAGCGGTTTAGATTTTGATCTGAAACCAATAATAAAATGTCTATTTCGGGGTTCATGTTCATAATTAATGGACCACAGTTAGTTAGAATGGTTCTGAATGAACTGTATGTCCCATAATGTATATTACATCTTTTGCAATATTTGATGTTACAAAAGAAGTTGTTTGGATTAAGTAAATCATACAAGTTGATGATGGTTCTTATCATTTAGTTGTGATATTTTTGCGTTGCTACTATAATGGAGCTATTGCACAAGCTAAAGGAACCAGGGTCTCACAGTATGTCCAAACATTTGGAAAGGTGTTTCCATTTTCATATATTGTATTTGTAGCCTATAACAATATTGTGATATGTCATTGCAGAAAAACGGCCATATCTTTTGATGTAGTTGACCCAATTACCTTAGCCATGAATTTGTCATAGCTAGGTCCACGTCTTGTGAAGATTGATATGTGATATCATTGTGTGTTGCGCTTATACTATATATATATATTATAGCATTAGTGCAAGTGGGAGATTGTTGGAGATATGCTCTAATGCTATATAGTTAGATGACCTATTTTGGGATATTTTGGCATTAACTGGTACTTAATGACATTTATGTCTATGTGTTTGTTTACATATTGACTTATTTGTGACGTTCATATTCTCCGCCATTCCTATTATATGAATGTGTCCTTAATGTTTTTCGGAGAAGAAATATATTCTAAAAGAGTTTAGAATACGTTGACATATTTCTTCGATATGATAAACATTCAAAATGATTCATAACCCTCAGATTATTCAACCGGGACTAGAATAATTAAGTACGGACTATCATATGTAAGTTACCTTTGATTAACATAGAGATATTAATGATAAAGGATGGTGAGCCTTGTGCCATAACAACATAGGGATGCGACTAACTTATATATGGGTGATTGTTAGTTGAACGAATCACTGAATGTGACTAGAATAACGAAACTACATGACGTTGGATTAATAGTTTGTTATTCGTTGCGAATTGTGCAAATTAATCCTTTGACTTGAGAAATTACGGCTGCCGGTTATATCAGGGGCTAAATACTGTGTCTGGACAATACCTGTCTTCCAAATGGTGGGTTACGGCATTTTGCGTTTTAGTTTTGTGGTATGAACTGACAAGTAATTGTCAAGATAGGATCCGTTAACCTCTGACGTGAGGCGATATCCTATGCGATCTTATTTTGGTTGTTGAATGAGGAAGTCCTCGGCCGGGGCACATAACAGATGGAATGATGGAAAGGGTTCCATAGGTGTCATATCTCATTCACCTGAATAGATCTATGCATAGAATCATTTAGTGGACTTAATCGTATCATGGTCCCTACAATGATCGGGATATATTTAATGGAAGGATCGGACTGCACACTAATTCACGACTATAAATATATTTATAAAAGTTAGAATTCATTACCGTATAAATTGTCATGATACGCGTATGTTGCTAGACGTAACTCTTGAACATGAGGGTATTCGGGAGAATAACGGAGACATTCTCGGAATAATTAAAAGCGTTTAATTGTCCTTCATCGCTATACAGTTATGAATCTAGAAAGTCACACACACAAAAGAGCATCAAGAATAAGACAATTAACGAGCTTGATATTAAGTTAGAAACACGTTAAAAAGTTAATGTTGTTTATTTTGGACGTTAATAGTTAAGTGGGCCAAAAGTACAAATACTAAAAGTATTGGGGCCAAAGTGCAAATACTGAGTTGGAAACACGTTAAAGTGTTAATTGTATTATTTTGGCCATTAACGGTTAAGTGAGCCAAAATTGTAATTTTTGAAAGTTTTGGGGCCAAAGTATAAATACTGAAAAGTATTGGGTCTAAGTGCGAATAGATTGAGGGGTCAATCTTCAATTAATTATTCTAAAGGGCTTTAGAATTAATTAATGTTTGTCTTCACTAAAAGGCAAATAACAACTTGCACTAAAAGACAAAACACTAAAAGACAAAATACAAAAGGACAAAAGACAACTTACACTAAAAGACAAATAACAAGTTGCACTAGAAGACAAACACTAAAAGACAAAGAACAAGTTGGCTTGAATATATATGCATGTTTGACACTTGGCAAAAAGATGAAGTCTTGAGAAGACATAACATGCCACTTGTCATATGCCTACACATCTGAAGACTCTATATAAAGGCCAACTTCTCTTCATTGTTCAAGTTTGTTTTTTTTTTCGGCCAACACAAGCAATAGCACAAGAAAAACTCTTCATCTTCTCCCTTAATTTCGGCCATGGTAGAGATTAATAGGAGAAATTTTCTTTTGCTTTTCTAACTTTATACAAGCTTAGATCTATTACCGAGAAGCTAGCACATATACTTGGTTGGTGGTGTTTGCCATTGGATGCTCATGTGTTTCGATCTATGACCTTTACACTTGTGAAGGAGGCTAGTCCACGCTATCTACAAGATGAGAACTATATCTTCTTCCTTGATGCTCTTGGCCAGAGCACGAAAAAAGATAAGTGTTATTCTTTTTGCTTTATAATTATATACAAGCTTATTTCTACTACTAAGTATCTTGAACATTAACTTAGTTTGTAGTAATAACTGTTGGATGCTTGTGTATTTTGATCTAGAGCCGTTGCATGTGTGAAGAAGTCTTGTCCACGATGTTGCATCTCCGTCGTGGTTCCACCTTCACTCATCTATAAATGGGAGGTATACCATTTTACATCTCGTTTACTTTATAGTATATTTGATACATTATATATTGCATGTTGATTACCATGGACTTTACTTTGGAAATGCATGTGATTACAAAAGTTAATGTTGAAAATTTTAAAATGCTCAACGCTTCCGCTTTAACTCTTTTACGTTGTGAATCACACGTTTTCGAGAACCGATCCTTTCAAAAGATGGTTGCAAGAGCTTTCGGAATCAGAGGTAGGCTGTGATTTTGAGTTATTATTATTCTGATAGTTTATCATTGAGATCTTGATTATTATGCTTATGGATTTTAGTCTCAGTTTAATGTATCTGTTCTTGATGTTCCTTTAGCGAGAATGAGTTGTTCGAGGAAATATCAATGTATCTTGATGATTATAATTATTTTTCTTGCCATGTTTAACTTGCTATTACTTGGAGATGGATCATAAGTTAAGGTTTCCTTGAGGTTGTGATTAGACACTTTTGGAGTCTCGACTCAGATTATACTTTCTTGAGGTTATTTTAGAATGAATTTATTTGAGGAATTGGTGATATATATTTGTGAATGAAATGAAGAGTAGGATAACATGTATGTATTTCTACTACTTGGGATTGCTATCTTATCAAATGTTATTTTGGAGTTTTGATCTTTAAACCTTGGAGCCAATTAGAGTGATTCCTGACTAAAGTTACTTTATTCAAAGATGTAATTGTTGGGAGATAGAATTATTTGAGGAAATAAGAATGCATTTTGGTGACTGAACATTTACTTGCCTATATCGTGCTTTTGAGTTCTAGATGATATGACTTTCTAAATTGTTGATTGGGGATTCTCTTGTGTTATAATGGGTTAGTATGAATCTGTATTGTGTTATCAGATTTTGGAGTCTTCATCAGTGAATCTTGTTTGGTAATCGGTGATTTATTTTTTTAGTGATTGGTCTGGTGCGGAATATAAATTTTGGAGTGATTGTATGACTCCTCAGGTTCACTAGATCTTCTTAGTGTCTTGTTTTGGAGAGAGATAGCTTGTAGAATTTGATTTAATGGTGTTTAAGTGTGTAGTTGGGACACCCCTTTTGTGCTTCCTATTTCTATGGGTCTTGTTATTCTTTTCTACTATGTTCTTACTTACTTGAGAGAGAGTTATACTTTTCTAGTATAACAAATGTTTCTTGAAAGTTTTGCTTATCGGATTAATAGATCCTATACTCATTTGACATTGTTTCTATTTTTAACATTCATATTTGCTTCTTATAGCAATGTCGCTTATTGGAGTTAAGATTTGAGACTTCTATATTTCAATCTATATCTCTGGCCATTGGTTTCATTATTTCATTTCATCCTATTACTATTCATTTGAAAGTAATTTCTCATTTGGTATACCATTTTACTTATTCGAATTTCACTTGCTTGATGTACTCCCTACCTAAGTACATCATTGTCATTCTTGTTGATCCTTGTTAATCCTATTATTTTATTATTAAATCCTAAGCCATTACTTTGCCTGTAATTGCTCATTATTGCTCATTCAATATACCCAGCACTGTACTTTCTTATTTATACTTCTTTGGTTATTGCGTGCTGAGATACTCGTTATATTGCCACTCATGTTTTCTATTGAATTAATCATCTCTTATTTCTTAATTTCATTTCTCCTCAAACAATCATCATGTTTACTTGTTCAGGAATGTTCGTTCAACATACTTAGCACTGTTTTGACTCGTCATCATCCTTTATTCGTACTTATTTAACTGATAGGTGCTGAGACATTCCTTATCTTAGTTATCATGCTTTCTTATTAAACTATTAGCCTCTTGATTCTCTAACTTGTTTTACCTCTTGTTTACTTGATTGTTGGCTCGAATATGACTTTTCATATCCTTATTTCCTTGCAAATTTCATAATAGCCATATTCTGACCAATGTCACTTTTGAGATATTCCCTTAATCAGTAATCATTCATGTTATCGTGAATGAGTTTTTAAACCCTCAGGGCGTTCATAGAGCTATTTTGTGTAGTAGGGGATAATTGATAAGTAGTGGTGTCATGCTAAGACCTTGGAGTTGCGATTTCTTTCATATGCAATATGATATTAGGTAGGAGTGAATTATGAATTGAGGATTGTCTTGGAATTATGATCATCAACTTGCAGTCAACGGAGTTTGTTTCCTTTGAGGTCTTTGTTTTGGTGTCATTTTAAGAGATAAATGGGAACTAAGAGAAGTATTGTTAAAGTGTAATGATCGACTTAGTTGTTTGTCAGTTCGAGAATTGCGCAGACGTAATTATTTTAAGGAGGGAGAATGTGAGACCCCGAATTTGCTCTTATTTGCAATTACGTGTTTTGACCTGTTTATATGTTATTTGAATTAAAATGTGATAATTATGTGATTACTACTTTTATTACATGATAAGTGAGTATTCATGAAATTCGCATAGAAATCTGCATTGCAAATTTTATCGTTGGTTTTTGTGAATAATGTTTGAAGACATGTCCGCTAGAATTTTGAAACTAATCTTTTAAACATTTTAAAACCTAGTCCTCAGATATTAATAGACCCAAGTTTGATAAAAATTGATGTTGAAACGAAATAGAAATTTAAATAGAATTTTTGAGCAAAAATTAGCATTTTTTAGCCAAATAGTGATTTATGCTAAACCCGATTCTTGCGTTGACTTTCATTGACCTAGTATATATTAATATAAATGTATTTATATGTGATATTAAATGATTTTAGATTAATTGTGCATTCAAAAGACATTTGAAAACAAATAATATGACTTTTCATCTTCTTTTGCAAAATTGAGTTTTATACCCTAGTTGTATGTATATGTATGTATATATACATATACATACAGTATAAGTGTTAGTTTATATATATATATATATGCATAAAGGCTTAAAACAACTAAAATAACCAAAGTTGTCAACTTTGACTTTTGCTAAAATGTTGACTTTGCATTATATTAGCTATTATACATACAAAATACACCAAAATTAGCCAAAACACCACAAAAACACACCGAAAAAGTGAGCCATGGAGGAAGAGAGAAAAATAGTGTTTTTCAAGGGTTTTCAACCATTTTTGAAGAAAAAACCCAATTCAAGGCCAAATCATTTCATTCAAAGCTTGTTTTTGCTTGTTGGGCACCTATTCTACCTATTTCTAGCCTTAGTTTGCATCAAAGGTGAGGGAAAAACTAGATCTTTTTTTAAAGTTTGTGTCAATTTTTTGTGATGCATTTGTAGTTGTTATTTTGTTAAATTGATATTAGATTATTGCTAAGTAGATGATAAGGACCAACTTAGTGTATTTGTATCCCTTTTAAACGGTAGTAACATGTATTTTTATTTTCCATGTATTTAAATTGATAATTTGGCTTATATTTGAATAATTATTATTGTACAAGTTGAAATTGAGTTGTAGTTACTTCTATAGGCTTGTTAATTATTGTGTAGTAATGTTGTAATGCCAAATTTTCAATTTGAATGCCATAGCAAAAGTCAAAAAAATCAGCCATGAGCACATTGCCATTTTTAGCTTGTTGGGCTTGTTTTGGATGGCTTTTGGTTGGTTTCCGAGGGGGTTAATGTAGTTGCATGTGTGATTGAGTGATAAGAAAATGTTCGGGGGTTGTTTGAATAGTAGATTGTAAGTTATGAATTTTAGAAGTTTGTGTAGTCTTTATTTGAAATGCTAAAATGTTGTCTTTAGTTGGTTGGTGGTGTTTGAGTAGTTGTTTCATGGATTAGTGTTGAGTAGGTTTGGGTTTGGAAGCATGTTGAAATGTGTGTTAAGTTGGGTGGCCTACTTTGTCATCTAACTTGGTTGTCTTAGTTGTTTAGTTAATGTTATGTTGATTGAAGTATTGCTAACTAATTGATGATTGATGATACTCTGGAGGACAACCTACTTTGTTGTCTTCTCAGAATATGAGATGCTTATTATTATTATCATGAGTCTTGATAGTGTGTGCCACCTCTCGGGCAACATCGAGCTGTTGGGTTAATAACGACATGACTATCATAGACTACTCTAAGCTCGCATGGACAGAGATGCCATGGAGGGAAGGGCTAGATGAGGTACCTCTAGTATGTATTATGGGAGTTACAAGAAGTTGGTTGAGATCGTGATGGGGTATGGAACTACACCAACTAGTGTATCCTTTCTCAATTGAATGGTTATTTATATGGCTTGAATTGAAATGTTGATGTTAATGAAGTTTATTGTGTGTTATTGTTCATAGGATGATTTTCCAAAGGGTAAAGTAAATGATTTCAAAATATCTTTCGAATCCTTACTGAGCTTTGTTATATATAAGTTCACCCTCATTCATTTATTGTTATCAGGTGTAACTGAGCCAGACTTTGGGTACGTCCCTCAAAAAGCTGAGAATGTGCCTTTTGTTGAGGAGTTGTATGTGTCTGGGTCTTATCCATGATGTCTTGGTTGGAGTTCTTTCTTTTGCTATCTTGTAGATTAGAACCAGTTGTATTGTACTTACTTTGAAGTATGTATTGTATAAGATGTTATAATGATAGTGAAAAGTACAATGCTAGTTTAGTTGTCTTACTTTGGTTTATGAGTAGGTTGCTAGTCTAGTTTTATATCAAGTATACCTATGTATAGTATAACTTGTAGTATGTTGTTGAAACATAGGCATATGACTTATGGTTGTTTAATATATGATGTTGGATGTATTGAATGTTGATAATGGTTATGGAGTTGTTGTTGAAATTTGGAGTTAGTTGTGTGATGTTATAAAGGATTGGTTTAGAGGCCTGATATCCATATTACAGACGTTATATTGCCGAAATTTCGTTGCGTCCTGATTGATCATAAGTAGGGTCGAGTTGGGGCGTGACAAAACCAATTTCATACAACCTTTAATCTATGTTTATTAACACCTATAACATCTATAGATAGCATCAATTCAAGCTTAGAACCAACTTTGTACAAAAAAAACTCTAAAATTTACTATTCATTATCTTCAACATTTGAACAATTGCATTTAACCATTAACTAATCCATCTAGCTACACAATTAAAGTCTAGATAGCATGTAGACATTGTATATTACTATAATCAAGCAATTCACAAGCTAATATGCACAAATCTAGAAATTCAAAATTCAAACATAATCAAAGAAAATGCATTATTAAGCTATATCCCTTACCAACAAGCCTCATAAAAGCTAGTAGAAGCCTTAAGGATATTTGAATGCTCTTGATACTAGCTCAAATGCACACACAAGGCAAGGTTGAAAGTGAAATTTCTCCCTTTTTCTCTTGTATAGGCGTCGGCCAAATGAAATGACAAGGATGTAATTTTTCAATTTGTTTTGTATGTTAATGCTTTGTGTTTGTACATATATGTGTATATTGTTATCTATAGGTAGTTATTTTGAGCCAACAATATGTAAGACAAGCAAAATAAAGTCCAAAAGATTAATAAAAACTAACTAGCCCAATTACTATGCTAGACAATATTTTTCACTATTCACTCGAACCGAAAAACATTTTCTAATAACGTTATCTCGACTTGCAACACACAAGTTTCTATTTTTCTCATTCTTCCTAATAGTCATATAACATAGGAAAAATACAAATTCAGTTAAATAAAATAGTCAAAAATAAGATGAATAGTAACTAGTCCTAAAGTAAGCAAATGCACATTTAAATGCACAAAAATGTATGCAACAGTTAATGAAAGTATGCTGGAGGGCTCGGGCGTCACATCCTCTCCCCCCTTAAACTAATTGCGTCCACGTAATTTTTTGTATGATTATTGCGTCCACTTTTTCTGTTATCTCAAAGGGTCCCACATATCTTGGACTGAGCTTACCCCCTTTTCCACTGCATGTGTAATACCCCAATCCCTCACGAGACTGAAGCCCAAATCCAAAACCAAGGGTCACGAGAGACGAGGGAAAACAGACAGAGTTTTTCCTATTTATAGGACTAACTAGCTACCTGCATATAGAGGAAATAATCACAAAACTATAAATCACCACTCAATGCCAATCCCAAACCTTCAACATCGCAACAACCAATCCTTCTGGTAGTCCGAGCCCTTGCACTACCACAAACTATAACATACAGGCACGCATTCATTAATTGTTGAAATTCTATGTTTATAATTTCACTTATCATACTACTCTAATCTTATCTAATTTACTTTTTTATAAGTTAAGTTCACCAACCAATCAAAACATGCAAGCATGCAGCAACTAGACAATAAAGTAAATCTTTAGGTTATTACATGCCATCTTTTAACTATTAACTATTCAAGACTTTACTTAAAATTACAATTCTTCTAGAACAACATAACTACATACAAGACCCTAAGGTCTTAAAATAGAACTTGTATATACAACGCTTGCACATTTTTCACACAAGCCATCCAAGCAAACCAACCTCAACAGACAATCACTCAAGGAAACATGAAGCACTTCAAATCCTTCGCGTTATACCTGCAATGGTTAGAAAATGAGAGTGAGCAAACAATGTTGCTCAGTGAGGGAGGGGAACAGTTATCCAAGGAGTTTTTGCAAAACCGTTTCGTGCAATGCAGCATGTAATACAATCAATTCAAGTATACAATATAACAATACAATTATGCAAGAAAAATAGACACATTTTAAAAAAGATACAGTTCATCTTCTTTGTCTTCGATCTCGAGCCACGAACCTCAATCTTTGATAACAATTGCCGGCAAACCCTCTTATAACACCAATGGGGTACTCCAAATGTACCCTGAATCCTACGATCCATTCTACTGAGGTAGGTCCGTATGCCCAAACGAGGTGAACCACACCTTTGGGGTATGGGAGTATGCCCTAGCGAGAGAGGGAATCGACACCGTGGTAGCCGAGCTAGACCGATAACCCGATGCTTCCTGGAGTTTCTCGACACTACCATGTCCGAAAGGTTACGCAACCCGATAAGAATTCGAGAATTCACGAGATAATATTAGATAATCTCAAATAAACACGAGAAATCATAAGATAGCAAGATAATACAACAACACATAAATGAGGGACAACAAAGTAGGTTGTCCCCAATCACGATATAGTAAGTAATAAGTGCATATAAACTTTATCAATTAAACTAAATCATACAATCCAAGAGCAATAAAATAAGCTAAGATGTACAAAAGAGATGAAGACTCCATCACCTTAAATCAGGCTACATAATTTAGAGAAAAGCTATATTCATTTCCAACCTTCCTGGGATTAGCTAGGAAGTGTAAACCCTAGTTTGTTCATATAAGTATAACACTTAGCAAATAACTCACAACACCAAGTAAACTAGCTTCATAAGGACATTTCATGGTAAAATTTATACTCAAAACTTTGTAACTAAAACTGTAACGTAACTCTTATCATATATAGATAAAAACAACTCATTAACATTTAACTTATTATTTCACCCCAACTTCCAGTTAACAATTTAGTCTTTCAATCATATAATGACAACCAACAAGCACTAAATACAATCTTATATACTTACTCTTAACTATTCATATTCTTTTAAGCTACAATTTATTTAACAACCAAGCTAGATGCTCACATAACATAACTCGCATTCCCACTTCCTCAAAAAGGCTATAGTAACACAAGGAAAACACATACCACACAACTAACAAGTAATATAACAAAACTAGACATGTTTACTCAAAGGAGCCAAACTCACATAATTCATGAACTTCACCAAATGGCTAAACAACCTAGCCAAACATCCATTAGCATCAAATCAATCACATAGAAGTCGATTACAAGAAATTAACTTCAATTAATCATTTTTCCCCTTTGTCTACTAAAGTCGTTTGACTTATAAACGAAACACTAGGTTCAATATTCCCAAACTAGCTACTCGACTTTTCTAATGACACTTTATGGTACCACTTAGACCCATGAAACCACACATTGAACCACATTTAACCTGAAAGCCCCTTAGTGCGTTTGAACTACAAATACCCTAAACGAGCATCATTTAAGTACCATAAAAGCATGTTAGGCACTATCTTGCTTAATTAAGACTAATTATCACCCTAAACTTTTCCCCCGACCCCCACATCGGTAGGCCATTATTTATTACGTAATTAATGACTTGAAATTCGACTATCTTGCAATTCAATAATTTCTATCGTTTGACCATTTTTACATCCCTAGAGTCCATATCAAATGTCAAAATGAGTATCGAGTCACGTTTTGTTGGTCTTGAATGAATAGTGCCCATTAAACTAACTTTAACTAAATGATCTTACACTTCAAGCATTTCTAATCCATTCAAGTCTCTAATCTAGGTTTATTTACTCCTAAATCAAGGTTAATTAACATCCAATGGAGCTAAAGTGCAAGGCTTCACAAAATCCCCAAATTAACCTAAGAACCCTAACTTTAAATTAAAGATATAGCAATCCATCTAACAACAAAGCTATCCAATCTCATAAATAAGTTTTATAAGCATAATAAGAAGCATTTTAAGCATATATAAGCATAGATAACACATTTCACAACAATTTAACAATTTCAATTATAAACCCTAATTATTCATGCTCTTGATTGCATAAACTCTTTCACCTAAGGTCTTGATGTGCTTAAAGATGGCTTGGATAGGCTTGAGAACACTTGAGAGAGCTTGAAGAAGGCAAGATTTAAGGTTGCAAGAGAAGATTTTCTCTCCTTTTTCTCATATGCTTCCATCGGGTTTGGGGGAGGGGGATGGGGAGGGGGAGGGGGGTGGGGGGGAGGGGGGTTTTATTATTTTTTGTTTTTTTTTTCCTAAGGATATGCTTATATGTGTATTATTATATATATATGATAAGTATGTGTAGCTATTTTAGGCCAAGAATATGCAAGACCAATGAATTGCTAAGCCTCAAAGTTCAATTAAATTAACTAGTTCAATTGCAATTTAATTCTAGTTGGCCCAATAACCTTATTTTACTATTCACTCGAGGACACTAAACCAAACCAAACCAAACTAAGCCTTGTCCCACTAGGTGGGGTCGGCTATATGGATCATGTGACGCCATTCCTTCCTGTCGAGAGTCATCTTCTCTATGAGATCCATACACGCGAGGTCTTGTCTAATTGTCTCCGTCCAAGTAATCTTAGGTCTACCTCTACCTCTTTCAGGTGTATTATTTTTAAACTTTCGCACCTTCTAACAGGCGCCTCAACAGGTCGTCTCCTTACATGGTCAAACCATTTCAGACAATTTTCTCTTATCTTATCCTTAATCGGGGCCACTCCTACTCTTTCAGGTATCACCTCATTCCTAATCTTGTCCTTTCTAGCTTTGCCACACATCCATCTCAATATTTTCATCTCAACCACTGACATTTTATGAACATGTTGATATTTCACCGTCCAACACTCCGAACCATATAACATAGCAAGCCTAATGGCTATCTTATAGAACTTCCCTCTTAGCGTAAGTGGTATTTTTCGATCATACAAGATTCCTCACGCATTTCTCCACTTCGTCCATCCTGCTTTGATTCTATAATCAACGTCCGTATTTATCTCCCCATCTTGTTGAACCATAGAGCCCAAGTATCTAAAACTCTCTTTTTCTTGTATTCTTTTTGAGTCTAATCTTACATCTATCGCATTTATTGACTTATTTTTGCTAAAGATACATTCCATATATTCTTTCTTTGATCTGCTTAGCTTAAAGCCCTTAAATTCTATAGTAGATCTCCATAATTCTAGCTTAATATTTATACCTTCTCTACACTCATCTATCAAAACAATATCATCCGCAAATAACATGCACCACGGTACTACATCTTGGATTTGACTAGTGAGCTCATCTATAACTAGTGCGAAAAGGTATGGGCTCAAGGCAAATCCTTGATGTAGTCTTATTAAAATTGGGCTCATTTTGTCACAAATCCATATGAAAGATCCGATATGTTTTACACTGGCTGTCGGTTGCCTAACGCAACCCTCATCTTTTATCCAGGCTTGAGACTGGCATTGCTAGGGAGATACCCCTAGCACAAGCAGAGTTACTCGAGGACACTAAAGATAATTAATTTTTTGACATTCCCGATATGCCAAGCATATAGCACGATGATCGAATGATTATATAAATGATATATAATATAGGAAAAATAAGTAATTCAAAAAAGGAAACAGAAAATTTTAGCCTTTGGGCTTAGGTTATTTAAACAATTAATGGAAAATAATGGGATCTAGCACTTACTCATAAAAAAATAATTTCCAATAATTATAAAATTTATATAGTTACCTTATTATATTTTTACCAAACTCTATTCAATTGTATTTCAAAAATATAATAAGTAGTGCAATTAATGAATGAATTGAATTAAGTTATTCACATAATTATAAATAAACTTTTAAAGTAACACATAAATATATGCAAATATGTACTGTATGCTATATGCTGCGTTTGGGCTATTATAGCATGCATACATATATTTGTTAATATATGTACCTTATATGTTTTCCACTACATGCATACATATATTACTCTTTGTACTAGTAAGTAATCTCCCCCCCTATAGAAAGATGGCCAGCAACGGATCTTCCAGAGATGTGAGCCAACAGAGATAGGGGCAGTTAATCTAACATCGACTGGAGAATAGGCGTTGATAAAGGTGGAAGATGCTTTGACTAAATTGGCACAAGTATTTAAGCAGCAAGTTTAGCGTGAGACTTTGAGGGTGCCACCTAGGGTTGAGAAGAGGAAAACTGAGATAGAGGTGGGACCGAGTCAACGAAGTAAAAGACCCCGTCAACTTAAAAAATGCACTTTCTGCAAACGTGGGGGTCATGATGTCACCAATTGTTGGAGGAGGACTGACAGATGTACGGGGTGCGGCAGTAACCAACATAGGGTCAGGGAATGCCTCAGATTTAAGAGTGCTAGGAGGTGGACTTTTGGACAGGGTAGTCAACCTAGAGTTGCAGATAATGTTCCAACACAGTGGACTGGTCAGTAGGGAGAACTTCGCAGAACAAGTAAAGACAGGAATGAATTCTTTTATGTCAATATAACTTATATTCCTATGTGTTTATGTTTGTATATATGGGATTAAGGCATCTAGAATTATCTATATATATATATATGACTTATGGCCTACGGGGAGATGTTGTCATGGTTAACCCTCTTGTAGAGTAATCTCTTGGGATTCTTGTATAATACTCGTATTTGGAAGAATTTATACTCAAAAGATGTTCAGCCGGTGTTCTCGACATGGTTCCTTATTTGGATTTCTTATTCGGGACTTTCACATATGACATTCTCTTGGTATTCCTATTTGTCATTTCTCGGTGACATTCATATGCAAGAATTATTTTCGGGCCCTACTTAGCTTTATTTCTGGTATTCATATATGGACTTCTAACTGGTATTTTCATAGGAACCTTTATTTGGCTACCTTACTTAGGATTTCATTTGTGAGATTTTCTGGTATTCTTATTGGATTTCTTTGGTGGGTATTCTTGTTAGTATTCCTGGGCAGTGCACTTCTTCGGTGACAAATTTGATCAGAGTCGATACAGTTGATGTGGGATCCTTTTGAGAATAAGAAATTGCGAGTACATAATTTTTTATAAGGGGGGAGAGTATGTCGCCCCGGACCTATCATGTAGTACATTATACACATTTGCATATAAATAGTTGTTACCTAAGTGTTTATATGTGTATATGTTTTTATTTTTGTTCTTGAATTTACTAAGTAGCCTAAATTTTTCTCATTTCTTTTAAAGTTGAACTAACATATAATTAATTCAAATAAAATATTTTAACTATTATTTAGTAACTTATATTATATGGGATTGTTCCTAATACCTAGTAGACTTAATTTCACCATTTTAAAACGAGCCCTAAGCACAGAGTAAAAATTAAAGTATTTTATTTTACAGATTTCATATTTTTCCCTTAATATACACTTGTTTTTGGGCATACGTTCACAAATTTTACTTGCATAGCATATTCGGAGTGTTAGATATAAAAATATTTTGGGTATCGTATGAATAGTAAAATTTATCATTTTTGCTTTTGAGCTTTTAATTGTTTAGCTTTTTAATTGATCACTATTGGCATTTTAACTTGTTTTGGCTTGACCCATTGACCCAACCCATGACCCAAACCCATTTAATCTACCTACCATCTTATATAGCTAAAAGAACAAAACAAATCAGGAAAAAAAGGCAATCGGCCAAAACAAGAAAAGAAGAGCAAAAAAGAGAAATCTTTAATCTTGCAAAATTTGATCTTGTGCTTGCTTAGGAGAGTGTTCGAACCATCCAAGAGCATCATCAAAGCTTCTTCAAGTTGTTTATGTGAGGGATTCTTCATCTTCCTTGCATTTAAAGTTTCAACCTAGTTTCAAGATTTCTAGGTTTGAATTATATGCTTTGTTTTTGGATATTATTGCTTAAATTGTTATTCATTAAGTATGTAGAGCAATCTTTGTTAGTTATATTGCAATTTCTTTGGTTGAGAATGGTGATTGAAGACTTGAGGAAGATGATGAATAGTGTCAAATAGTATATTCTTCAAAATTTGGGGGTTTTGACCTAAATTGTATTTTTAACGCTTTTAGTAGGTGTCATAAATGTCTAGGATGCTAAATGTGAAGTTTAAATGATTAGAACACAGCTAGAATTGAAAAATATTGAATGAGAGAAAAAGGGGCCATAAGTGCGAAGTGTTGACCGGGCGTGATTGAGTGTGTTGGACAATCTTAGATATGCTAGATAGTAGTTATGATGCGTTTATGGCATGGTTTTAAGGTGTGGATTGAGGACTTGTATTGTAAAGTGATTAGGGGAAATTTTGGGTTATTGGGTAGTTGTAGTTTAAAATGAGATTTACTAGCATAAATAGGTGTCATAAAGTGTCCTTATAGGTATAGAATAGTTAGATTGTGGATTACGTAGCTTTCGTTTCGTATGTGCTTATAATTGGACTAAGGGGCTAGCTAATAGAAAATGAAAATAGTTTTTGTTAATTGTCTTGCAATTGATTAGTTAAGTGTTTAAATGTACTTATATAGTATGTATATCTATTTGGTGAAGTTTCTTGAAATTGGTTGCGTAGTTACTTTGTTAGAATATGTTTGTATCTTGTTTATATTGTTATATTGTTTATATTGCTTATGAATTGTATTGTACGTGTTTACCTTGTATGGCTATTGAATTGGTTTTTAGTTGGAATCATAGATATCATCGAGTGAAAACTCTTACCTTATGTTATTGATTTCATGGTTGTGCAACTATTTAGGCATGGTAGTGTCGGGGAAGCCGGGCGGTATCGAGCTTGCCGGTATACCTCGGCTACTATAGTACCCAGTCCCTCTCTCACTAGGGATGCCGCCCTGGGAAAGTTGGGTCGTAGGATTAACATGGTGTTACATCTGGAGTACCCCTGTTTGGTGTATAGGGATGTCGGCTTATTGGTTTCGTTATTAATATCTCCATCACATCTTGATCGTGGTTCATGGTTCGTGGTTCAGGGTTCGAGCTTGTGGTCAACTTTGTATCCTTTTATTAAGTAACTCTCGCTTGGGCCCTAAGTTCTTGGAGAGTTACCATTGCTTGTGTTCCTTTTATTTGTTGTTATTTCCTTGTTGGTCTTAAATTGGTTATATGATGTTATTGCCTTGATGGTCTCCAATTGCTTATATGTTGTTGTTGTTTAATTTATAGTTGTCTGAATGTGTTGTTCAACTATATTATCTTGAATGAAAGTTTATTTTGTTAGTTGTATATTTGACCTATATGCATTGCACGAAAGATTTTCGAAACTCCCCGGTTAACTAATCCCCTCTCTCACTGAGCAACTGTGTTTGCTCATTCCTCTTTCTAATATTTTACAAGCATGACAGAGATAGTTCGAGGATAGAAGAGAAGGATCTTGTGCCCCTGTTATTTCTTGTAGCATAGAATGGATGTTATATGTGAATTTATATAAAGTAATTGAATAGCTTGGCTTGTATCCTATTTTGTAATCTCAAATGTAACTATTGTAAGAGATATAATTATAGTTTGAATTAAGTTAATAGAGTGGTATGATAACTTAGTAAATGTAATAGATTAGTATTGTTTAAATTCGAACCTTTCATGTATGTAATTGGCTAAAGGAAAAGAGATGGATTAGTCCTAGGAATTGATATTTGGAATTTGTTATATATGTTTTGGAATGTTCTTGTGTGATGATTGTTTTGCGTGCAGGTTGGTTTGGCCTAGAAACAGGGGAACCTCCGTCTATTTTATCTCATTT
The DNA here is from genome assembly GCA_037974665.1 of Ehretia macrophylla. NCBI lineage: Eukaryota > Viridiplantae > Streptophyta > Magnoliopsida > Boraginales > Ehretiaceae > Ehretia > Ehretia macrophylla. The sequence goes on from CM075775.1 coordinate 16,263,068, forward strand.
TTCATGCCTTTGGGAATAGAATTGTGGATCCGGTCTCGTGAGGGATCGGGGTGTTACAGGAATGTTTAAGAGGCAGAAGTTTACTTTGAGAGCTGATACCAAAGCAAAAGTATGGGCTGCTGCAATGGGAGATGTTTGTTTTGAACAATTGTTATTATGTTTTGGATTTTTCAAAATTTAGTTTTCTATTTTGAAATTTTTTTAAAAATTATAAATTATGCAGAATATTTTCATTCTGGTGTGGACAACAGTAGATATGATTGCATAATTAGTTCCGGTAGATTACATAATAAATTGTTCTATTTATATCATGAAACATCTACACTGCACAATATAGAGCTTAGTAATAAGAGAAAGGTTACTTCAACCAATAATGCTTATTTATGGCATTTATGTTTGGGCCATATTAGCTCAAACAGGATTCAAAGATTGATTAAGGATGGTCATCTAAGCTCATTAGATCTTGATCGACTACCTAAGTGTGAATCATGTCTTAAGGGGAAGATGACCAAAAGGTCATTTTCTTCTAAGGGACATAGGGTCAGTGAAACAATAGAATTGGTTCACACTGATGTGTATGGTCCTATGAGCACACCAGTTCGTAGAGTTTGAGTATTTCATCATCTCTATAAATGATTAGTCAAGATATGGATATATATTCCTAATGTGACGCAAATCAGAATCTTTTGACAAGTTCAAAGAATTTAAGGCTGAAGCGGAGCGGCAATTAGAAAAGTATATCAAAGCCATACGGTCTAATCATGGAGGTGAATACCTCTCGGGTGAGTTCCGACAGTACCTCACAGAACATAGTTTAGTGACTCAGTTAACTGCACTTGGGATACCCCAAAAAAATGGTATAGCTGAGAGAAGAAATATAACACTCTTAGATATGGTAAGATCCATGATGAGTCATACAACATTACCCATATCATTTTGGGATACGCACTAGAAACAACAACATACATTTTGAACTTGGTTCCTTCCAAATCAGTCCCTAGAACACCACTAGAGATGTAGATAGGCTGCAAACCCAGCTTGGGGTACCTTCACATTTGGGGTTATTCAGCCTATGTACTGAGTAACAATGTTACAAAACTAGAACCAAGGTCTGAAATATGCCATTTCATTGGCTATTTCAAATTTATGTCAATTTACTTGCTTTAATTATTATTTGAAAGTAATATGTGTATTTAAGTGATTTATTTATTATTGATGATTATATGTGAATTTAGATTGCATGTATTTAGAATTTAAGTGGCATTTCATTTAATTTAGCAACCTAGGACAAGCTTGTCATTATATCAAATGTCTTTGCATAAGTAGTCTTTTATCCCTTTAAGATATTTTGTCTACCTACCAAGTCTTCTTAGCTATTTGACCACTTAGTTAAATAAAACAAGCAAAACCAAGAGAGAAGAGAGAGAGGTCATGACTCCAAGGAGAAAAAGAGGGAAAAAATGAAAAGCTAAGGTTTGAGAGAAAAATTGAAAAGAAGAAGAAGAAATAGCTCAAGCTTGGTCATTTCTTGCCATTTTCTCACATTATTCTTCATTCTAGGTGAGGGGTTTTTCCTAATCTTAAGGGTTTTAAGCATGGTTTTGGTTATGAAATTATATAATTGTGTTATGTTTGTTAATTGAGCAAGAATATCATGAAAAGTAGTGGTTTGTGAGTAGTATGTATGTTGTAAAGCTTGATTGAACCCTTAAATGTTATATGTTGTCTTTAATGTATTGTATGTTGAATGTGTAGCTAAAAATGAAGATAAACTTGGTTCCTTGCTTGAGTATGAAGATATATATATATATATATATATATATATATATATATATATATATATATATATATATACACATATATAAATTGGTAGCATGAATTCATGGCTTAAGAACACGATTTGGTGGTGTTTTGGTGTATTTTTCATGGCTGCCCAAAAAATTCCGGCAGTAAACTTCTTGTTTTATATGTTGAAATTGTGGTCATGTGAAACCCCACTTTTCTGCTTTAACTCGATTTACGTGTTTTATCTCGTTTTGCGTGCATTTGACCTGTTTGTGTGCTATATGACCTAGAATGTTATAATTTTGATGTCAATACTCCTAATACGTGCTAAATGTGCATTCATGAAATTTTTATCAAAAACGGGATCAGAAATTTTATCGTCGATTTTCAGTGAATAGTATTTTCGAAACACGTCCGCTAAAATTTTGAAACTGGTCTTTTTAACCCTTCTAGACCTAGACCACGGACTTTAATAGACCAGTGTTTGATGAAAACAGTTTTAAAATCGGCTTAAGAATTTATTAGGGTTTTTACACCGACTTTTGCGAAAATCGAGTTTTAAGCCGACTCGGGTGAAATTGTTTGATTGTAAAACTTCTTGTCACCTAAAAATAATCTACTTGAGCTATTTTGGGTGTTAAATAAATGTTTTGAACTTTGGTGATCAAGAAAATGCATTTAAAGTCAAGAAAACACTAAAAATAATTAGTTTCCACTTTGACTTTCTTTTATTTATTTGACCTTTGCTTAATATATGATCAACACACATTGAAAACAAAGCAAAACACCACCAAAAGCACACACAAAACCGTGGCTCCTTGGAGGAGAAAGATGAAGGCATTTTCAAAGTATTTTCCTCATAGATTTTGCATTTCAAAGCCGAATTGAGTGATTCAAAGCTTGATTTCACTTGTTTGGCATCCATTCTACACATTTCTTGCATCAAAACACATCAAAGGTGAGAGAAAAATTCTAGATCTCAAAACTTGTCTTTTGCATTTTTGCGTATAAATGAAGATTGAACCGTTAGAATTGTAATATGATGTTAGATTATTGCTCCTTGCATGCTAGGGATCATTTAGCTGTAATACTATGAGTTTTTATTGGTTGTAGCATAATTTTTATTTTTCGGGTATTTAAATTTGATTAAATTGTTCAATGTTGATTAAATTGAGTTGTGTTGATCGGAATCGATTGCCGTCGATTTCTAAATGTTTGATAATTACGTGGTAGCGCCGTTGTAATGCCGAATTTTCGATTATAATGTTTGGGTGAAAATCCAAAAAATCCAGCCAAGACATCCTAGGGTTTTAGGGTTATCGGGCATGATTTGGAGGTGTTATGGTGAATTTTCGAGAGGGCTAATGTAGTAGGTTGAATGGGTGAGTGATAGAAACTGATTTGGCAATGTTTGGGTTAGTAGAATGTAAGTTATGAATTTTTGAAGTTTAGGTTGTCATTCTTTAATTTCTTGAACGATGCCTTTAGATGATTGGGTGGTGTTTGAGTGTTGAATGGTGAGTTGTTGATGAGTAATTTAGAGTTTAATTGTGTATATAATGCATGTCCGGTTAGATGGCCTACTTTGTCATCTAACTAAGTTATTGTTGCTTAAATGATAATTGATGCTATCAATGATGAATAAATGATGATTGATTGATGATTGATTGATGATTGATGATTATGGAGTCTTGGTATGTGTGTGCCACCTCTCGGGCAGCGTTGGGCTGTCGGGTTGATAACGGCATGACTGCCAGAGGCTACTCCCAGCTCGCATGACGGAGGTGTCATGGAGGGAGAGGCTAGTAAGGTACCCCGGGTGCGTGAGTAATGGGGAGTTACAAGAAGAATGGTTGAGATCGTGATGGCGTTTGGAGCTACACCAACTAGAGAGAGTATCCTTTATTGAATGGTCATATAGTTATGTGATGATAGTATTATTTATGTTATTGTGTGTTTACTGACTCAAAGGATTATTCCAAGGAGTTTAGTAGACCTTGCTCGAGATCTATCGGATCCTCACTAGGCTTATTTTATATAAGCTCACTCTCTATTATTGCATGCATACAGGTGTTACTGATTTTGACTACGGGTACGTGCCTCCTGAAGAGGAGAATGTGGAAAACGTGTCTTACGTGGATGAGTCCTATGTTCCAAAGTCTTACCCATGATGTTGTACATGTTTTATTATCTTGTAAATTAACTTAGTAGACTTTTATCTGCTTTGTAGTTTATAATGTATAAGATGTTGATAAGTTAATGAATTAGTTGATGTTGTCTTAGTAGCTTTTCTTTTGTTTATGATTAGGTTGCTAGATTGGCTCAATATGTTTTTGTATTGTATATTAAGGGTTAATGTATTATGTTGGAACGGAGGCATATAACGAGGACTGTTTATTGTATAATATGGTTATGATGTATGTTGTTATTTTATTGAGGAGTTGTTTGTTGTATGGTTTATTAAGTTGATGTATGATGTTCTATTGAGGTTGGTTTAGAGCCTCGGTGCCCTATTTACTGTCGTTATACTGCCGAAATTCCGTTGCGTCCTGACTGATTATAGGAGGGGTCGAGTTGGGGCGTGACAGGTCAAATGTAAGATAAACTTTGTTATGGTAACGCCTCGATCCCTCACGGAATCAGAACCAATAATAGCAACCCGATCCAATCGCCAAGGCACGAAAAACAAGGGAAAATGGACGGAGTTTTCCTTGTACCTAGGCCAAACCAAAACCTGCACACAGAAGATTTTCACAACATACAACAACCACAACATATACAAGGTTCCATTTCAAATTCATAAGATAGTTCTAGCTTCTTTTGCCATAACAAATTATACTCAAGCATTCTAAACTAACATCTATTAACTAAAGCAATTAGATAAGCTTATTACAGGCCACTTATTAGATATCCAACTTTAATTTACAAGCCTTACAAACATGAATTACTTACAAGGCTACTAGACTTCAAATTTGTTACAAAGTCATAAAATCAACTAAGGCAACGATATATTTAATCACATAACACAAGCATCCAAACTCAAGCAATCAAGAAAATGCTTCAACTTCTTCTTTCTCTACAACTTGGAACATGATAAATGAAAAGGGTAAGCATTCACAATGCTCAGTGAGGGGGGATAAATGCAGGGAGGTTTTGAAACTTTTTTCGTGCAATGCAAATAAACAAGCCATATAAAGAATAACAAGTACACATTTCTAAGCATAAGAGAGTTTACAATAATACAAGATAATCATTTAAACTTTATAACTATATAACATATATAAAAAGGATACGTTCACGATCACGAGCACGAACCACGAGCCACGAACATGAACAAAATCACGATCACGATCTTGATCACGATACGATAACAATAACATAGCCGGCATCCCTATACATCAATGGGGTACTCCGGATGTACCCCAAATCCTACGACCCTACTCTCCCAGGCTAGATCTATATGCCCTAGCGAGGAAAGCGTCTCGGGGTAGAAGAGTATGCCCCAGTGAGAGAGGGACTTGGTACCATGGTAGCCGAGCTATACTGGCAAGCCCAATGCCGTTCGGAGTTTCTCAACACTACCATGCCAAAAGGTTGCAACCATGACACTAGACACACGATATAGCACATAACGAGTAATAATCCAACAATTCGATATCACTAACACATAAATAGATAAGCACGTAAATAAAGATCAACAAAGTAGGTTGTCCTCGCATTTAACGATAACAATTCATATAAGCTTTCAAGCAACTTCTAATTAAACTCATAGTTCACATAATCATACATATAGTCATTCTTTTCCCACCAACTATTTGCATATAGAAAATTGTACCTTTATCTAGCAATTAGCTTTCATAACTTGTAAGCATCCCTTGACAATTAACATTAGCATATAAATGGCTCTACACCAAAGTTGATTCTCTAGTTAACATTAATTACACACAATCTATCAAGTTAAACATTTATACAAACTCATCTTCAATTAACCACAAAGGAAGCTCAACTACTAAAGCACGTTTTCAACACATAGCAAGCAAAACTTCATGAAAGCAAGCACATTTTCCAATTTCTAGAAGAAGCCTAACTTTATCAAGTTAGTTACCTATGCTAATGACCTCTAAATATTCTGATCTTTATGTATAAACAAAGTTGTTCGAGTGTAGATAGATTTAGGATCAAATATAACTCAATTCTGGGTTAAACTCCATAAGTGCAACTACTCCTAACTGTCCAGTTCAGCGATTTTCATGCTACCTTACGGAAATGGCTTTCTCAGACGATGAAAACGACTGAATTAGCTCTTGTTCCAAAAACAAAGTTTGTTCTACACTGAGACATCTAGTTATTGTAAAAGTTTAGTTCAATTCCAAGCACGTTTACTATGTCAAAAATGATCTAAAACTCAAGTATAACAATCTATCCACTTGTACCTTTGTTGTTTTCTAGCATTTTTAACTAGTTTGAAGCTTAGTCATTGCATGCACTTGTTCTATGCAACATTAACACTTCATTTAAGACATTTATCAAACACCTAAGCTACACAATTGCACATAGACACAAAGTATATACTACATCTAACTACAACACTCAAGAGTTCATTTCTTGGCCACAAGAGAGCTACTACAACTTCTAAACACTAAATCATTCATTACACATGCATTTTTAGCTTCATAACTCAAATCTCTACAACATGGCATTGTTAAGAATAGCAAAATAATCAAATATAATTGCAAATAACATGATCACTCACCTCTAGATAGCCAAAATATTCAAGAAGATTGCTAGTAACCGCTCAAAAACTCTTCCAAAATGCTCAATTTCCCTCCAAAACTAAGCCCTAGCAAACTTTCTCTCTTCCCCTCTTTTCTCCCATACCCGACCCTATCCTTTTATTTTTTTCATTTTTGGTCATTTTTTTAGGTAATATAAGTGTTGTAGGATAATTAGATGGGCTTGGGCTTTGGTTGGGCTTCATTTAAATAGTTTAGGTGCTAGAAAAAGGCCCAATGCTAGCTTAGATCCTCAAATGGCCCAAATAAAATCTCTACACTAGTTACCATTCATTGTGTTACACTATTCATTCAGGAATTACCCGAAATGCAATGCACATAATTTTCTCGATGAACGTGCACTAGAAATAAGTTAAATAAGACAAATATGCATGCAAAATAATTAAATAAAATAAATGTCATAGAGAAATACCAAGCAGAAAGCCCGAGTAGAATACTGAAAAATAAAAATATCAATAAGATGTCCGAAGTAGAAATCCAAATAAGAAAGCCCATTATATATCTGAAGAAATTATCGAACAAGAAAGCCAATCAGGAATACCAAAAGAAACTCTATATGAGATTTCCAAATATGAACTCCAGTAAGATCCAAGTAAGAACTTGGAATCAAATAAGGTTCTCAAGTGAAATAGCAAATAAGCTAGCCAAACAAGGATCCTGAATACCAAGTACCAAATGTCGAGAAGAATGTCAAGGAGGAATTCCGATCACCACATAAGGATTCCAAATAAGATGTCCATATAGAAGTCCGGGTAAGGATATTGAAGAGAATACCGATCAAGAAACCCAAAGAAGGTTGCTACTTGATCACAGAAGCCAATCACTAATCCCTGGCATGGGACACCGATTAAGAATAGCCAACAAGAATCCAAGGAAGAATATCCAATAGAGGTACCAAATATAATTGCCAATCATTGATTTCTAAGTGCTGATCTTCGTTTGTTGATCATTAGAGGAGAGGGGGAACAATCGACTACATAATGTATGGTTACTATGCAATGCATCACTAATATCTCATGTAATACACATTCCACGTATTCAAAGGCATTTAACACATTACGAGCACTTAACATATATTACACAAATATGACACATAGGTACTCACATTCATTCAAAGATACCAAGTTTCATATACAAGCACACACATTCATCAAAGGACACACTGTACATGCACGCACTCAAGGGTTGCTACCTGAAAGACTGAAGAACTTGTCCTGGTTGAGAGCTATCCAAGCTCTGATACCACCTATAATGCCTCGATCTCTCACAAAATAAGGACCAATAATAGAAACGTGATCCAATCCCCAAGGCACGAAAAACGAGGGAAAAATGATGGAGTTTTCCCTGTACCTAGGCCAAACCAAAACCTGCACACAAAAGATTTCCACAACATTCAACAACCACAACATATACAAGGTTCCATTTCAAATTCATAAGATAGTTCTAGCTTTTTTTGCCATGACAAATTATACTTAAGCATTCTAAACTAACATCTAATAACTAAAGTAATTAGATAAGCTTATTACAGGCCACTTATTTGATATCCAACTTTAATTTACAAGCCTTACAAACATGAATTACTTACAAGCCTACTAGACTTCAAATTGGCTACAAAGTCATAAAATCAACTAAGACTTCACTTTACAATATATTTAATCACATAACACAAGCATCCAAACTCAAGCAATCAAGAAAAGGCTTCAACTTCTTCTTCTCTATAACCTGAAACATGATAGTTGAAAAGGGTGAGAATTCACAATGCTCAGTGAGGAGGGATAAATACAGGGAGGTTTTGAAACTTTTTTCGTGCAATGCAAATAAACAACCCATATAAAGAATAACAAGTACATATTTCTAAGCACAAAAGAGTTTACAATAATACAAGATAATCATTTAAACTTTATAACTATATAACATATATAAAAAGGATACATTCACGATCATAAGCACAAACCATGAGCCACGAGAATGAACAAGATCACGATCTCGATCACAATACGATAACAATAACATAGCCAGCATCCCTATATACCAACGAGGTACTCCGGATGTATCCCAAATCCTATAACCCAACTCTCTCAGGGTAGATCTGTATGCCCTAGTGAGGAGAACCTCCTGGGGTAGAAGAGTATGCCCCAGTGAGAGAGGGACTTGGTACTATGGTAGCTGAGCTATACCTGCAAGCTCGATGCCACCTAGTATTTCTCGATACTATCATGCCAAAAGGTTGCAATCATGACACTAGACACACGATGTGAAACCCCACTTTTCTACTTTAACTCGATTTATGTGTTTTATCTCGTTTTGCGTGCATTTGACCTGTTTATGTGCTATATGACCTAGAATGTTATAATTTTGATGTCAATACTCCTAATACGTGCTAAATGTGCATTCATGAAATTTTCATCAAAAACGGGATCAGAAATTTTATCGTCGATTTTCAGTGAATAGTATTTTCGAAACACGTCCGCTAAAATTTTGAAACTGGTCCTTTTAACCCTTCTAGACCTAGACCACGGACTTTAATAGACCTTTGTTTGATTAAAACAGTTTTAAAATCGGCTTAAGAATTTATTAGGGTTTTTACACCGACTTTTGCGAAAATCGAGTTTTAAGCCGACTCGGGTAAAAGTGTTTGATTGTAAAACTTCTTGTCACCTAAAAATAACCTACTTGAGCTAGCTTGGGTGTTGAATAATTGTTTTGAACTTTGGTGATCAAGAAAATGCATTTAAAGTCAAGAAAACACAAAAAAATGCTAAGTTTCAACTTTGACTTTCATTTAAATGGTTGACCAACAAGCTTATATCACCAACACACACTCACAAAGCACAAAAACACCCCAAAAACACACACAAAACCGTGGCTCCTTGGAGGAGAAAGATGAAGGCATTTTCAAAGCATTTTTCTCATAGATTTTGCATTTCAAAGCCGAATTGAGTGATTCAAAGCTTGATTTCACTTGTTTGGCATCCATTCTACACATTTCTTGCATCAAAACACATCAAAGGTAAGAGAAAAATTCTAGATCTCAAAACTCATATTTTGTGTTTATGCGTATAAATGATTATTGAACCATTAGAATGTTAATCTGATGTTAGATTATTGCTCCTTGCATGCTAGGGATCATTTAGTTATAATACTACGAGTTTTTATCAGTTGTAGCATAATTTTTATTTTTTGGGTATTTAAATTTGATTAATTTGTTCAAAGTTGATTAAATTGAGTTGTGTTGATTGGAATCGATTGCCGTCGATTTCTAAAAGTTTGTTAATTACGTGGTAGCGCCGTTGTAATGCCGAATTTTTGATTGTGATGTTCGTGCCAAAATCCAGAAATTTCAGCCATGACATCTTAGGATTTTAGGGTTATTGGGCATGCTTTGGATGTGTTTTGGTTGGTTTTCGAGGGGGCAAATGTAGTTGATTGAATGGGTGAGTGTTTGAAACTGATTTGGAGTTGTTTGGATTAGTAGAATGTAAGATATGACTTATTGAAGTTTAAATTATCTTTCTTTAAATTGTTGAATTGAGCCTTAGTTGATTGGGTGTGGTTTGAGTGATGGAATTGTGAGTTGATGATGGGTAAACTAGGGTTTGATTGTGTGTTTAATGCATGTTCGGTTAGATGGCCTACTTTGTCATCTAACTTAGTTGTTTGTTGTTTAATTAAATATTGATGTTATATTGATGTTATATTGATTGATTATTGAGTACGGGAATCAGACACTTTTGTTGCTGATCTCCCAGATTATTGATTGATGATTGATTGATTATTGATGATTGTTATGGAGTCTTGGTATGTGTGTGCCACCTCTCGGGCAGCGTTGGGCTGTCGGGTTAAAAACGGCATGACTGCTAGAGACTACCCCCAGCTCGCATGACGGAGGTGTCATGGAGGGAGGGGCTAGTGAGGTACCTCGGGTGCCTGTGTAATGGGGAGTTACAAGAAGAATGGTTGAGATCGTGATGGCGTTTGGAGCTACACCAACTAGAGTATCCTTTATTGAATGGTTATATAGTTAAGTGATGATAATATTATTGTTATTGTGTGTTTACTGACTCAAAGGATTATTCCAAGGAGTTTAGTAGACCTTGCTCGAGATCTATCGGATCCTTGCTGGGCTTATTTTATATAAGCTCACTCTCTATTATTGCATGCATACAGGTGTACTTTTGCAGGATTACGAGTACGTGCCTCCTGAAGAGGAGAATGTGGAAAACGTGCCTTACGTGGATGAGTCCTATGTTCCAGAGTCTTATCCATGATATCGTACATGTTTTATTATCTTGTAAATTAACTTAGTAGACTTTTATCTGCTTTGTAGTTTATAATGTATAAGATGTTGATAAGTTAATGAATTAGTTGATGTTGTCTTAGTAGCTTTTCTTTTGTTTATGATTAGGTTGCTAGATTGGCTCAATATGTTTTTGTATTGTATATTAAGTGTTAATGTATTATGTTGGAACGGAGGCATATAACGAGGACTGTTTATTGTATAATATGGTTATGATGTATGTTGTTATTTTATTAAGGAGTTGTTTGTTGTATGGTTTGTGAAGTTGATGTATGATGTTCTATTGAGGTTGGTTTAGAGCCTCGGTGTCCTATTTACTGTCGTTATACTGCCGAAATTCCGTTGCGTCCTGACTGATTATAGGAGGGGTCGAGTTGGGGCGTGACATTTAAGTGGTATCAGAGCTTGATTAGCTGTCAGCCGGAGTATCCTCGGAATGTGGGTAGTGGTCTAAGCATACAAGTATGTATTAAGTGAAAGAAAAGTGAAACATATGTTAATATGTTTATGTGATTAATTTACTTATGTGTCTAACTTTCTATGTGACCAATATGCCTTGTGTGTTAAGTGAACTAATGTGGTTAATATGTTTTATGTGATAACGTGCTATACGTACTCAATGTGTTGTAATTAATGTGCATTATGTGATTAATGTGCATTATGTGATTAATGTGTATTATGTGACAATTGTGTTTTATGTGATCAAAGTGCCTTATGTGAAGTTTGTTGCTTATGTGACTTTAATTGTTTATAAGTTACTTCTGTGATTTAACCTGTTTATGTGATGTTGGCTTCTTATATGCTGAATTGTGTGTTATGTGATAATGTTATATTATATGATAATCATGCATTACGGTGTACTTGTTTTCATGTGATGTAATTGTATATATTCTAAAACTGTGGGTGATTCTTTTAGGTGAAGTAAGGATGACTGCAAGAGTTTTCAGAAATAGTGGTAGTCCATGATTTTGAATTATTATTATTCTAGAAGTTTATCAGTTAGATTTTAATTGTTATGTTTATGGATTTTAGTTTCGGCTTAGTGGATTGATCTTGATGTTCCTTTAGCGAGAATGAAGTTGTTCGAGGAAAATAACAATGTATCTTGATGATTATAATTACTTTTGTTGCCATGTTTAACTTATTATTACTTGGAGATGAATCATAAGTTGAGGTTTCTGTGAGGTTGTGATTAGACACTTTTGGAGTCTCAACTCATATTATACTTTCTTGAGGTTATTTTAGAATGAATTTATTTGAGGAATTAGTGATGTATATTTGTGAATGGAATGAAATGTGGTATAACATGTGAATATTTCTACTATTTGGGATTGCTATATTATTAATGGATATTTTGGAGTTTTGATCTTTAAACCTTGGAGACAATTGGAGTAATTCCTGACTAAAGTTACTTTATTCGAAGATGTAATTGTTGGGAGATAGAATTATTTGAGGAAATAAGAATGCATTTCGATGGCTGAACATTTACTTGCCCACATCAAGCTTTTGGATTCTAGGTGGTATGACTTTCTAAATTGTTGATTGGGGATTCTCTTGTGTTATAATGGGTTAGCATGAATCTGTATTGTGTTATCAGATTTTGGAGTCTTCATTAGTTAATCTTGTTGGGTAATCAGTGATTTATCTTGTTTAGTGATTGGTCTGGTACGGAATATAAATTTTGGAGTGATTTATCTTGTTTGGTGATTGTTATGACTCCTTAGGTTCTCTAGATCTCCTTAGTGTCTTGTTTTGGTAGGAGATAAATTGTAGGATTTGACTTGTTGGTGTTTAAGTGTGTAAGTGGGACACCCTTCTTGTACTCCATAACTCTATCGGTCTTATTATTATCTTTTACTCTATTATCACTTATTTGAGAGAGAGTTACACTTTTCTAGCATATCAATTGTTTCTTGAAAGTTTTGCTTATTGGATTAATGGATCCTATACTCATTTGACATTGTTTCTATTCTTAACATTCATATTTGTTTCTTATAGCAATGTCGCTTATTGGAGTTAAGGTTTGAGACTTCTACATTTCATTCTATATCTCCAGCTATTCATTTCAATATTTCATTTCATCCTATTACTATTCATTTGAAAGTAATTTTTCCTTTGGTATACCATTTTACTTGTTCGAATTCTACTTGCTTGATGTACTCCCTACCTAAATACATCATTGTCATTCTTGTTGATCCTTGTTAATCCTATTGTTTTATTATTAAATCCTGAGCCATTACTTTGCTTGTAATTGTTCATTCAATATACTCGGCATTGTCCTTCTTATTTATACTTCTTTGGTTATTGTGTGCTGAGATACTCTTGCCACTTATGTTTTCTATCGAATTAATCATCTCTTATTTCTTAATTTCATTTCGCCTCAAGTACAACTTACTTGTTGGTTCCTTGAACAATTATCGAGAATTGAAATATCTACTTGTTCAGGAATTTTTGTTCAACATACTCAGCACTGTTTTGACTCGCCATCATCCTTTGTTCGTACTTATTTAACTGATAGGTGCTGAGACATTTCTTATCTTAGTTATCATGCTTCCTTATTAAACTATTAACCTCTTGATTCTCTAACCTGTTTGACCTCCTGTTCACTTGATTGTTGGCTCGAATATGATTTTTCATATTCGTATTTCCTTGTAAATTTCATAAGAGCCATATTCAGACAAATGTCACTTTTGATATATTTCCTTGATCAATAATCATTCATGTTATCGTGAATAGTTTTTAAACCCTCGGGGTGTTCATAGAGCTCTTTTGTGTAGTAGGGGATGATTGATAATTAGTAGTGTCATGCTAAGACTTTGGAGTTGCGATTTCTTTTATATGCAATATGATATTAGGTAGGAGAGAATTATGAATTGAAGATTGTCTTGGAACTATGATCATCAACTTGCAGTCAACAGAGGTTGTTCTTTTGAGGTCTTTGGTTAGTTGTCATCCTAAGAGATAAATGAGAACTAAGAGAAGTATTATTAAGTGTAACGATTGAGGATTTAATTGTCTGTCAGTTCGAGAATTGCGCGGACGCAATTGTTTTAAGGAGGGGAGAATGTGAAACCCCACTTTTCTGCTTTAACTCGATTTACGTGTTTTATCTCGTTTTGCATGCATTTGACCTGTTTATGTGCTATATGACCTAGAATGTTATAATTTTGATGTCAATACTCCTACTACATGCTAAATGTGCATTCATGAAATTTTCATCAAAAACGGGATCAGAAATTTTATCGTCGATTTTTAGTGAATAGTATTTTCGAAACACGTCCGCTAAAATTTTGAAACGGGTCCTTTTAACCCTTCTAGACCTAGACCACGGACTTTAATAGACCTGTGTTTGATTAAAACATTTTTAAAATTTGCTTAAGAATTTATTAGGGTTTTTACACCGACTTTTGCGAAAATCGAGTTTTAAGCCGACTCGGGTGAAAGTGTTTGATTGTAAAACTTCTTGTCACCTAAAAATAACCTACTTGAGCTAGCTTGGGTGTTGAATAATTGTTTTGAACTTTGGTGATCAAGAAAATGCATTTAAAGTCAAGAAAACACAAAAAATGCTAAGTTTTAACTTTGACTTTCATTTAAATGGTTGACCAACAAGCTTATATCACCAACACACACTCACAAAGCACAAAAACACCCCAAAAACACACACAAAACCGTGGCTCCTTGGAGGAGAAAGATGAAGGCATTTTCAAAACATTTTTCTCATAGATTTTGCATTTCAAAGCCGAATTGAGTGATTCAAAGCTTGATTTCACTTGTTTGGAATCCATTCTACACATTTCTTGCAGCAAAACAAATCAAAGGTGAGAGAAAAATTCTAGATCTCAAAACTCATATTTTGTGTTTATGCGTATAAATGATTATTGAACCGTTAGAATGTTAATCTGATGTTAGATTATTGCTCCTTGCATGCTAGGGATCATTTAGCTATAATACTACGATTTTTTATCGGTTGTAGCATAATTTTTATTTTTTGGGTATTTAAATTTGATTAATTTGTTCAAAGTTGATTAAATTGAGTTGTGTTGATTGGAATCGATTGCCGTCAATTTCTAAAAGTTTGTTAATTACGTGGTAGCGCCGTTGTAATGTCGAATTTTTGATTGTGATGTTCGTGCCAAAATCCGGAAATTTCAGCCATGACATCTTAGGATTTTAGGGTTATTGGGCATGATTTGGATGTGTTTTGGTTGGTTTTCGAGGGGGCAAATGTACTTGATTGAATGGGTGAGTGTTTGAAACTGATTTGGAGTTGTTTGGATTAGTAGAATGTAAGATATGACTTATTGAAGTTTAGGTTATCTTTCTTTAAATTTTTGACTTGACTCTTAGTTGATTGGGTGTGATTTGAGTGATTGAATTGTGAGTTGATGATGGGTAAACTAGGGTTTGATTGTGTGTTTAATGCATGTTCGGTTAGATGGCCTACTTTGTCATCTAACTTAGTTGTTTGTTGTTTAATTAAATATTGATGTTATATTGATGTTATATTGATTATAATTGAGTACGGGAATCGGGCACTTTTGTTGCTGATCTCCCAGATTATTGATTGATGATTGATTGATTATTGATGATTGTTATGGAGTCTTGGTATGTGTGTGCCACCTCTCGGGCAGCGTTGGGCTGTTGGGTTGAAAACGGCATGACTGTTAGAGACTACCCCCAGCTCGCATGACAGAGGTGTCATGGAGGGAGGGGCTAGTAAGGTACCTCGGGTGCGTGTGTAATGGGGAGTTACAAGAAGAATGGTTGAGATCGTGATGGCGTTTGGAGCTACACCAACTAGAGTATCCTTTATTGAATGGTTATATAGTTAAGTGATGATAATATTATTGTTATTGTGTGTTTACTGACTCAAAGGATTATTCCAAGGAGTTTAGTAGACCTTGCTCGAGATCTATCGGATCCTCGCTGGGCTTATTTTATATAAGCTCACTCTCTATTATTGCATGCATACAGGTGTACTTTTGCAGGATTACGGGTACGTGCCTCCTGAAGAGGAGAATGTGGAAAACGTGCCTTACGTGGATGAGTCCTATGTTCCAGAGTCTTATCCATAATGTCGTACATGTTTTATTATCTTGTAAATTAACTTAGTAGACTTTTATCTGCTTTGTAGTTTATAATGTATAAGATGTTGATAAGTTAATGAATTAGTTGATGTTGTCTTAGTAGCTTTTCTTTTGTTTATGATTAGGTTGCTAGATTGGCTCAATATGTTTTTGTATTGTATATTAAGTGTTAATGTATTATGTTGGAACGGAGGCATATAACGAGGACTGTTTATTGTATAATATGGTTATGATGTATGTTGCTATTTTATTGAGGAGTTGTTTGTTGTATGGTTTGTGAAGTTGATGTATGATGTTCTATTGAGGTTGGTTGTGAGCCTCGGTGTCCTATTTACTGTCGTTGTACTGCTGAAATTCCGTTGCGTCCTGACTGATTATAGGAGGGGTCGAGTTGGGGCGTGACACACGATATAGCACATAACGAGTAATAATCCAACAATTCGATATCATTAACACAGAAATAGATAAACACGTAATAAAGATCAACAAAGTAGGTTGTCCTCGCACTTAACAATAACAATTCATATAAGCCTTAAAGCAACTTCTAATTCAACTCATAGTTCACATAATCACACATTTAGTCATTTTTTTCCTACCAACTATTTGTATATGGAAAATCGTACCTTTATCTAGTAATTAGCTTTCATAACTTGTAAGCACTCCTTGACAATTAACATTAGCATATAAATGGCTTTACCACAACTTGATTCTCTAGTTAACATTAATTACACAATCTATCAAGTTAAACATTTATACAAACTTATCTTCAATTAACCACAAAGGAAGCTCAACTACTAAAGCACGTTTTCAACACATAGCAAGCAAATCTTCACAAAAGTAAGCTCATTTTCTAATTTATAGTAGAAGCCTAATTTTATCAAGTCAATTACCTATGCTAGTGACCTACAAATATTCTGATCTTGATGTATAAACGAAGCTGTTCAAGTGTCGATAGTTTTAGGATCAAATAGAACTTAATTCTGTGTTAAAATCCATACATTATGACCATTTTCTTGCAACTACTACTAACTGTCCAGTTCAACGATTTTCATGCTACCTTACGGAAATGGCTTTCTTAGAGGATTAATACGACTGAATTAGCTCTTGCTCCAAAAATAAAGTTTATTCTACACTAAGACATCTAGCTCCCATAAAAGTTTCGTTCAATTCTAAGCATGTTTACTATGTCAAAAATGCTCTAAAACTTAGGTATAGCAATCTGTCCACTTGAACCTTTGTTGTTTTCTTGCATTTTTAACCAGTTTGAAGCTTAGTCATTGCATGCACTTGTTCTATACAACACTAACACTTCATTTAAGACATTTATCAAACACCTAAGCTATATAATTGCACATAGACACAAAGTATATACTACATTTAACTACAACACTCAAGAGTTTATTTCTTTGCTACAAGAGAGCTACTACAACTTCTAAACACTAAATCATTTATTACACATGCAATTTTAGCTTCATAATTCAAATCTCTACAACATGGCATGGTTAAGAATAGAAAAATAATCAAATATAATTGTAAATAACATGATCCCTCACCTCTAGATAGCCAAATTATGCAAGAAGATTGCTAGAAACCAATCCAAAACTCTTCCAAAATGCTCAATTTTCCTCCAAAACCAAGTCCTTGCAAACTCTCTCTTCCCCTCTTTCTGCTCCCATACCCGGCCCTATCCTCTTTTTTTGGTCATTTTTTCAGCTAATATAAGTGTTGTAGGATAATTAGATGGGCTTAGGCTTTGGTTGGGCTTGGGTTGGGCGTCATTTAATTAGTTTATGTGCTAGAAAAAGGCCCAATGCTAGCTTAGATCCTCAAATTGCCCAAATAAAATCTCTACACTAGTTACATTGCATTACACTATTCATTCAGGAACTACCCGAAATACAATGCATATAATTTTCTCGATGAACGTGCGCTAAAAATAAGTTAAATAAGACAAATATGCATGCAAAATAATAAAATAAAATTCACTTCGGGCTCGGAGCTCAAATTCAAATAACTGAAACCTAAACAATTAAATGAAAAAAAAATACTTTCAAATAAATATAATAATAAGATAATCGTTTTATATAAATTAATTATATACAATTTGCAAGTTTTTCAAAAATATGAAAAGTAGTGTTAATAAATAAATGCAATTACTTAAAGTAAGCACATAATCACCGATATATATGTTTTTCAAGAAATATGAAAATTATACTAGTAGATGAATGCAAATAACTAAAGTAAACATATAATTACATACAAACACTTAAAATGAACGTATAAACATATGCAATTAAATATATTAACTATATGCTCGATTTGGGGTGTTACAGCTCTTAACTTGAATATAAAGTTATATGCTATATATACACATGTTAGGTAAATGATTTCATGGTTTGGGTGTGAAAATTAGAGAGATTTGATGGCTTTTTGTGGACTGCCCAATTTTTCTAGCAAAGGTGCAAATTTTGTATTTTGCTTGTTAACCTAGTTCTATGCTTGGTTATGATAATGTTGTGCACTTATATTGCATTATAGTTGGATAATATGTTGGTTATGCTAAGTTAGGACGCGGCCGAATTTTGGCATTATAACATCTGTAACATGGACAATAGAACCATAAACCAATTCATTTCATACAACTCATAACCAACGACAATTTCAACAAACCTCAATTCAACCAACAACACTTCCTATACCAACCAAACAACATTTAAAAACAAGATATAATGCCTCCGTCTCAACCATACAAGACAAACAACAATATACATATACAAAATAGATATCAAGCTAGCCAAACAACATATTCATAACCAAAAGAAAGACTACTAGGCTTAGCATTATACAATCTACTATCTTGAAGATAAGTTATACATTACAAACTTTAAACTTAATACAATACAACATAACAAAAGTTTAAGACAACATGTGAGACAATCCACGTAAGCACTCAAGGATGAGGCTCTAGCACATAAGACTCTCCCACATAAGGTTCATTCTCAGCTTCCTGAGACACATACCCTAGATCTTGCTCAAACTTACCTGAAAGGTCAACAAAGAGGGTGAGCTTATATATAACAAAGCTCAGCGAGGGTTCAATAGGAGGTTTTGAAATCATTTTCATGAAAACCCTTTGGAAAACACCCTTGGAAACAAAAGAAAGCACAACAGGCATCAACAATACAAATATAGCAATATAAGTAATCAAACATTAAGGATATGATAACACTTGTTGATGTAGCTCCTTATACCGCCATCACGAACTCAACTAACTTCTTATAATACCCACTGATACATTCTGGAAGTACCCAACTAGACCCACACCCCATGATCATTCTCCGATCACACGGGACAGGGGATAACACATGATAGTCGTGCCAATGCAACCCGGCAAGCCCAATACCGCCCGTGGTGACACAACCCTATCATGACTCACAACATATATCACTTAACACTTAATATTCCGAGAGAACAACAAAGTAAGTTGTTTGTCGGCACTTCAACATTCAACAACCAACTAAACAACACTTCAACAATTAATAACTCAACATCTATAAAACAACTAAGACACTTAAGTTAGATGACAAAGTAGGTCATCCAGACTCAACACACACTTCAACACACAATCAACCTCGAGGCTACTTAACACCAACTCAAGTTTCAACCACACAAACAACACCAAACAATTAAAGACAACACTTAATTAATTCAAAGAAACATAACCCTAACTTTCCAACTACATAACTCAAAACTTAGCAACCAAACAACCCCTGAACCTTCTCCTATCACCTAACCACTTAATCAAGTACCTACCCTTCGGGAACCACCCAAAAGCCATCTAAAACGAGCCCTACAAGCCCTACAAGGCAATGCATAGGCGGCTGGAATTTTATGCTTTTAAACCAACTATCAATTCAACATTTTGGCATTATAACACTGCTAGTCTATGCTAAACAAGTCCATACAATTACATTCAACTTATAAAAAACTAACACAACAAGAATTAAACTAAATAATGGCTAAATAATCAAAATAAAAGATATTAAATAAAAATACAACATTCTACCATTTAAATTGGCTAGAATCAAACTATGTTAGTCTACAACACCTAACTAACAACAATCATAAGCCAATTTAGCTAAACATCAACTATATATGCAATATCAAAATTTTGATATAAACTTTATTTTTGAGATTTAGTTTTTCCTTCACTTTTGATGCAAAGAAAGGTTGGAAATAGGTAGAACACAAGCCCAACAAGCAAAAACAAGCTTGGAATGAAAAGATTTGTTATTGATTTGAGGTTTTTATTCAATTTTTTTTTGAAAACCTAAGTAAAAATAGCTTCTTTCTTCTTCCTCAACTCACGAAAATGTGTGTATGTGTGTTTGTGGTGTTTTGTGTTGTATATTGTATGTATTTTAGCTTATATGCATAAGTCAAAGCAAGATACAAAGGTCAAAGTTGGTTTAGTTTGAGTTTTATAAGCCAAAAGTCCAAAATAACCTTAGTTTTGTTGTCTAACTTCAATTCTACCCTTTGTAGGATTAATTTAGATGACAATACATATATCTAGGCATATAATTACATATAATCTAAGTATACTACATAGTTTTGCCAAAGAAGATGAAAAGTCATAATAATTTTTTTTCAAATGTCTTTAAATGCACATTAAACCTAATATCATTTAGTATACCACATTTATGCCTATACATTAATTCAAATAACATATAAACATGTGAAAACAAGTAATTGCATATAAGGACAAATTTGGGGTCGCACATCCTCCCCCCTTAAAGAAATTTCCTCCTCGAAATTCTAACTTGCTGCTCGGAACAAATTTGGGTATTGCTACTGAATTTGATCCCTTCTTTCCCAAGTAGCTTCTTCTATACCATGATGATTCTACAACACTTTAACCATAGGAATTCTCTTTGATCTCAACTCTCGATCGATCTGATCAAGGATAAGAATTGGTCATTCCTCATAAGACAAATTCTCACGAAGCTACAATGGCTCTAATTCTAGAATATGAGAAGGATCTAGATAATACTTCCTCAATGTAGATACGTGGAACACATCATGAACTTTGGAGAAATTCTACGGTAAAGCCAACCGATATGCCAATTTTCCCACTTTGCTAATAATCTCAAATGGCCAAGCAAATCTCAGACTCAATTTGCCACCTTTACTATGACAAACAAAGCCCTAATGAGGAGACAATTTCAAGAAGACTCGATCCCCAACTTTGAACTCCAAATCCCGTGGGCGTTTATCAACATAACTCTTGTATCTGCTCTAAGTTGTCAGCAACCTTTACTTGATTAACTGAACATTCTCAATCTTCTCTATAAGTTCTAGCATCATAGACAGATCAACAACCTTCATCTCCTCTATTTTATCCCAGTATAAAGGTGATCGATATTTACGCCCATATAAAGCTCCAAAAGATGTCATCCCAATAGTCGTTTGATAACTATTGCTATAGGCAAACTCGGCTAGTGGTAGATATTTCTCCCAGCTCTTCCCGAAGTACAACACAAGCTCTGAACATATCCTCCAGAATCTGAATAGTTCTCTCTGACTGACCATTGGTCTGAGGATGATATGTTGTGTTGAAATTCAACTTAGTACCCAAAGTTTTCTGAAGACGCTACCAAAATCGAGAAGTAAACCGAGGGTCTCGATCAGATACAATACTTGCTGGAATCCCATGAAGTTTAACAATGTTAGCCAAATAAAGATTTGCCAACTTCTCAAGTTCATATTTCTTCCTCATTGGAATAAAATGATCTATCTTAGTAACGGTCCACGACAACCCAAACTGCATCACAACCTCTCGGTAACCTAGGCAAATTAGTGATAAAGTCCATTGTAACATGTTCCCACTTCTACTCTGGTGTTGCCAACAGCTAAAGTAACCCTGCGGGTCATTGATACTCTGTTTTCACCGCTGACAAGTCAAACATCTGGATACAAACTGGGCAACTTCCCTCTTCATGTTGTTCCACCAATAATGTTGTTTCAAATCTTGGTACATCTTGTTTCCACTAGGATGAATGGTATACTTTGAATTGTGAGCTTCCCCTAGAATTTCTCTCATCAGATTCGGTTCATTGGGAACACACACCCTATTCTGAAATTGTAGAATACCATCCTCATGTAATTTGAAGTCAGATTGATCATCCTTGATCTGATCCTTGATTTTCTGAAGCTTCATATCAAGTTGTTGAGCTTCTCTAATCTGAGACAACAATAAGGGTTGAATCTGCATGTGTGCACACATAATTCCAACTTGAGTCAACTCTAGTTTCCAGTAACTAGTTTCCTTAAGTATCTCCCACTCTTTGATTACCAAACTTGCAATGCTTGCCTTCTGGCTAAGAGCATCCGCCACAACATTTGCCTTCCCAAGCAGATAATTGGTAGAACAATTATAATCATCTAGAAGCTCCATCCATTTCCTCTGCCACATATTCAATTCGTTCTGAGAGAACAAGTACTTCAGACTTTTATGA
Organism: Ehretia macrophylla; assembly: GCA_037974665.1. Taxonomy (NCBI): domain Eukaryota; kingdom Viridiplantae; phylum Streptophyta; class Magnoliopsida; order Boraginales; family Ehretiaceae; genus Ehretia; species Ehretia macrophylla. Next base: position 16,285,551 of record CM075775.1, read on the forward strand.
TCAGTGAATTTCGAACTTACTGCCCCATAGATAGTGACGCCACTTTTTCAAAGCAAAGACTATAGCTGCCAACTCTAGATCATGAGTCGGATAGTTTATCTCATATGGCTTTAACTTTCTAGAAGCATAAGCGATAACCTAACTATGAAACCCCAGTTTTTGTCTTTACCTCAATTTGTGTGTCTTTGTCTCGATTTGCGTGATTTGACCTGTTTATGTGTTATATGAGTTAGAATATGCTAAATATGTGATTTATATTCCTAATACGTGCTATGTGTGCATTCATAAAATTTTCATCAAAAATGGCATCATAAATTTTATCGACGATTTTTTAGAATAATGTTTTGAACACCTGTCTGCTAAAATTTTTACAAGGGTGTTTTAAACGTCTTAAAACTTAGTCTTCTATTATTAATAGACCCATGTTTGATAAAAATTAATTCTGAAATGGAATAGTAATTTAAATAGACTTTTCGGGCGAAAAGTAGCGTTTTTGAGCCAAATAGTAATTTCTTCTAAACTCGATTCTTGCATTGACTTTTGTTGACCTAGTATATATTAATATAAATGTATTTATATGTGGTATTAGATTATTTTGGATTAATTGTGCACTCAAAAGACATTTGAAAATAAATAATAAGACTTTTCACCTTCTTTTGTAGAAATCACGTTTTTAGCTGAGTTGGGTGAAAGTCTTTGCATGAGAAAACTCTTATCACCTAAAAATAAACTACTTAAAATAGTCTAAGTGTTAAATTAATGATTTGAGCAAGAAATAGTCTAAAATAGAATTAAAGGACAAGAAAACACTAAAAATAACTAAGTGTCAACTTTGACTTTCTTTTATTTGTTTGACCTTTGCTTAATATATCATCAACACACATTAAAAGCTCACAAAACACACTCATTTTACACACACATTACCGAAAATCCATGAGGGAGAAGAAAGAAGACATTTTCAAGGGTTTTCAAAGTATTTTTCACATAGATTTTGCAATTCAAGTCCAAATCACTTCATTCAAAGCTTGATTTCACTTGTTGGGCATCCACTCTACATCTTTCTTGCATCAAAACACATCAAAGGTGAGAGAAAAATTCTAGATCTCAAAATGTCATTTTTATGTTTTTGCATATAATTGAATATTGAACCATTAGAAAGTTGAATTGATGTTATATTATTGCTTAGTGCATGATAATGATCATTTATATGCGTTTATATAAGATTTGAACCGTTGTAGCATGAATTTTTATTTTCGGGTATTAAAAGTTGAGTTATTGGCTATTTGTTGAATATTTTGAGTTGTAGTGGTTGGAATCAATTGTCGTCGATTTGTAAAAGTTTGTTAAATACGGGGTAGTACCGTTGTAATGGCAAAATTTTGATTGTGATGTCGGTGTGAAAGTCTGGAAATTTCAGCCTAGGTGCATTGAGGTTTTAGGGTTGTTGGGCTTGATTTGGATGTATTTTGGTTGGTTTCTGAGGGGGCTAATGTAGTGCATTGTGTGGGTGAGTGATAGGCACTGTTTTGGAGTTGTTTGGATTAGTAGAATGTAAGTTATGATTATTAGAAGTTTAGGTTGTCTTTCTTTAAAATGTTGATATATGCCTTTAGATGATCGGGTGGTGTTTGAGTGATTGAATGGTGAGTTGTTGATGGTTAGATTAGGGTTTGGTTGTGTGTCTAATGCATGTTAAGTTGGGTGGCCTACTTTTTCATCTAACTTAGTTGTTTAGTTATTAATTGATTAATTGATGTTGTGTTGTTGTAATGTTATTAATTGATTGATGCATTCTTGATTATTGATTATTGATTATTGAATATTGCTTATTGATGAACTGGGCGATAGTCAACAGAAAAGGTTGTCCTCCTGTGATTGAATGTTTATTATTATTGCTGAATCTTGATATGCGCGTGCCACTTCTTGGGCGGTATCAGGCCATCGGGTTGAAAACGACATGGCTATCAGAGGCTACCCTCATCTCGTATGGGCAGAGATTCCATGGAGGGTAGGGCTAGTGAGGTACCTCGGGTGTGTGTGTCATGGCAGTGATAAGAAGTTGGTTGAGATTGTGATGGCATTTGGAGCTACACCAACTAGAGTATTCTTTATTGAATGGTCATTATAGTTTGTGTGTATATTGTTATTGATGTTTATTGTGAGTTTACTGCTTAAAGGATGATGTCCAAGGAGTATAATAAATACTGTTAGAGATCTATCGAATCCTCACCGGGCTTGTTTTATATAAGCTTACTCTCAATTATTGCATGCATACAGGTGTTATTGATCAAGATTACGAATATGTGCCTCAAGAAGCTGAGAATGTGCTTTATGTGGACGAGTCTTGTGTGCCGGAATCGTTGCCATGAATTTGTCTTAGTTGTTGTAATATGTTATATTGTATAACTTACTCAATTATAAGACTTATGTATATTGCTAACGTAGTAGTCTTGTTTTGGCACATGGTTAGGTTGCTGAATTGGTTATAATCTATTTTGGAAATGTATGTTATATAGTAAATGTATGATGTTAGAACGAAGGCGTATAACCTATGGATACAATGGTAAAAGAATGTTTAATGAATATTGTGGTTGTGTTGTTTAATTGTTTAATTGTTTGTGGAGTTGGATGTATGAGTTGCGAAGAGGTTGGTTTAGACCCTCGGTATCAGGGTTACAGTTGTTATACTGCTGAAATTCCGTTGCCTCTTGACTAATCTTAAGGGGGGTCGAGTTGGGGCGTGACACCAACCATTTTGCATAAGTACACAACCCAAGCCCTCCTTGGATGCATCACTGTAGATGACAAGATTATATGTTCCCTCTGGTAATATAAGTATCGAAGCGGTAGTAAACCTTTTTTGCAATTCTTGGAAGCCATTCTCACACTGCTCATCCCAGGCAAAGCTTGTTCTTTTATGAGTTAATTTAGAAAATGGCCCTGCAATCTTAAACAAGTCCTTCATGAACCTGTAGTAGCAACCCGCCAAACCAAGGAAGCTGCGAACCTCTGTCACGTTCTCAAGCCTTTTCCAAGACATCACCACCTCTATCTTACTAGTATCCACTTTGATACCTTGCTGTGTAATCATATGGCTCAGAAAAGATATCTACTGCAGCCAAAATTCCCACTTACTGAACTTTGCAAACAATTGATGTTCCTGAAGTTTCTGTAGGACAAGTCGTAGATGTTGTTCATGCTCCGATTCAGTCTTAGAATAAACCAAGATATCATCAATGAAGATTAGCACAAATTGGTCCAAGTATGGCTAAAAGACTATGCATAAGATCCATGAATGCTACCGGTGCATTAGTTAATCCAAAGGGCATAACTACAAATTCGTAATGCCCATACCGAGTTCTGAAAGCAGACTTTGAAACGTCTTCCTTATAGATCCAAAGTTGATAGTACCCTTGCCTCAAGTCAAATTTAGAATAAAATTTGGCTCCCTATAGTTGATCAAATAACTCGTCAATCAGTGGTAAAGGATACTTGTTCTTGATGGTCACCTAATTCAAACCTCGATAATCAATACACAATCTCAAGTTAACATCATTCTTCTTCACAAACAAAACTGGTGCTCCCCACGGTGACAAACTCTGTTGAATAAAACCTTTCTTTAATACTCCTGCAACTAAGTTTTCAACTCTTTAAGCTCAGCTGGTGCCATCCGGTATGCTGATTTAGAAATTGGTTGAGTACCGGGAAATATATTAATCATAAACTCAATATCTCTCTCTGGTGGCAATCTTGACAACTTTTCGGGAAAACATTTGGATATTCCTGAACTATCAAAACTTTATCCAGCTTTAGCTTATCAGATGGCTTGTTAATCAGATAAGCTAGATAACCTGAACACCCTTTTTGTACCAGCTTAATAGCTTTGGCTGATGAGATGATGAAACTCTTCGTAGCATCTCGATTTCCTGCTACCTCAACCACTTACTGTTTTAGCAACCGAAACTTCACCACCTTTGTTCTACAGTTCCATTGAGCATCATACTTGGCAAGCCAATCTATACCCAAGATAACATCATACTCTCGAATAGGAAATAAGATAAGATCAACAGGAAAATCTTGGCCCTTAACATGTATCTTATAACCTTTACACACCAAGCCAGTCACAAATTTATTGCCCAAAGGTGTACTAATCTGAACCACATAAGGTAACTTCTCAGGTTGCACATTTAAAAGTTGCACACAAGTAGGTGTAATAAAAGAATGTGTAGCACCAAAATCAATCAATACTTTAACTAATTGATTGAGAATAAGAAAGTTACCTTCCACTACTACTGCTGCCTCTAACAACTCCTCCATATCAACTGTATAGGCCCGAGCCTGTATTCTCTGCTGCTGGGGTGCACTACCCGTAGGTTTACCCTGAAAGCCCTGGGCCGTTAGCTGGACTTCAAACCTCTGCCACTTGGGGCAGTCTCTCACCCTATGTTGGTTGCTATTACAACCCAAACACATCCCAGCCTTCATCCGACAGACGACCTCCAAATGGCCCTTACGTTTACAATAAGTACAGTGTGGAGTTGGGGTAGTAACACTGCCACTCGAAGAAGTAGAAACTGATGAAGCAGTTGTACCAGTTTGTTGAGGCCTTACAACATACGGCTTATACTGACCCTGTGACTAACTTGGCCTCTGTTTTGCCTGAGGCTGATAAGGTCCCTATTGAATCTGGGGTCTATAAGAACTCTGCTGCCCCTGAGGTCAGTAAGAACTTTGTTGTCCTTGAGGTTGGTAAAAACTCTGTTGTCCTTGAGGTCGGTAAAAACTCTGCTACCCCTGCAGCTGAAACAACCTCTTGTTTGGCTGACTGGAACCTGCTTGATCTGATTTCCTCTTCTCAAGTCTGGAAGCTGCATTAAAAGCTGCAGGGTACTCGTCCAACTCTAACAAAGCCATAGAATCTTGAAGCTTTGGTCTCAACCCCCGAATGAACCTTTAGGTCCTCCTTTCCTGATTTTGCACAAACTCTAGTGCATAACGAGACAACCTATTAAAGTTGGCCTCAAATTGAGCCACAGTAGAGTTACCCTGAGTAAGGGACATGAATTCCTCTTCCCTGCACTTTCGTGTAATCTTCGGAATATAGTTGGCTTGAAACTCCTGAAGAAAGTTAGCCTAAAGATAAGGAGTGCCTTAGGCCTCCCACCTCGACCTCACTGTGCGCCACCATTGCTCTACCTCATTATCAAGAAGAAACATAGCAAAAAATACCTTTCTATCATCAGTGTAGTCGAGAGCATCATAAATCTTTTCTCTCCTGGTCAACCAAGCCTCGGCCTTTTCGTCATCAAGCTCTCCCAGAAATCTCGGTGGATTGTAGCCCAAGAATTCTCGCAGCAAACTGACCCCATGATAACTACCGCCTGCATTATGCCCATGGTCGTTGTTGCCCTGAACATTCTACACCTGTGCAGCCTGACTTGCTAGAATCTAAGTCTACCCAGCTAGAACCTTAGTCATTTGGTCCACAGCCACGGCTATCTAGTCAAAACCTGGATCTCGGCCCTGTGCCTGGTTTCCCTGCTCATTACTTCCTGCTTGAGGTCTATTACAAGTGTTCGAACGGCTAGCCATCTTACTATCAAAGAGTTAGCCAGATGTTATAATACATAGACAGGATATAAGCAATTAATAGCATATAGGAAACAAGATTCACGTAAGGCACATAGATCACATAGAAAGTTAGTCACATAAGTAAATTAATCACATAAATATAATCCAATTCTCGAACCACGATCCACGAACAAAAATCCCGAAGAATAATGTCTCTGATAATGATAAGCCGTCATCCCCTTATAACTCCAAGTTGGATATACTCCGGATGTACCTCGAAATCCTACGACCCAACTCTCCTTGGGTGGCATCCCAAGCGAGAGAGCGACTGGGCAACCATGGTAGCCGAGGTATACCACCAAGCCCGATGCCGTCCGACTTCCACAACACTACCATGCCCAAATGGTAGCGCAACCATGATATAATGCACTCAAAATAATAACAATAAGATAAACCAATAAACACATGATCGATGGACAACAAAGTAGGTTGCCCTCACACACAATATATAGTCAATAAGTGCACATTACTTTAACAATTATACTAAATCACATAATCTATGTACAAAAAAATAAACTATTATGCACATAAGGATAAAGACTCCCTCACCTAGATTAAGCCCAGCATGCAAAAGAATAGCTCTGATTTACTTCAACTTTCCCGAATTAGCTCGAATATGTAACTCTAGGGTGTTCATATAAGTTTAGCACTTTAGCAATTAACTATATCAATTCCAACTTAGCTATTACTTAACTCAAACCTACAACAATAGAAGCTATATTTATAATCACATATATATATATATATATATATATATATATATATATATATATATATATATATATATCTATTAATACATAAAAGAATATGTAGGGGTATAATTGTCTAGACGTGCATATTTGTAGGTCGTCATTGCTTTAGAATGTTTGTACTATGTGCTAGCCATATTGTACTTCTTATTTTTAAGGCCTTAGTGTCCTTTGGACAAAGTTGGCAACTCATGCATATTTATAATTCGTGAATGCATTAAGAGGATTGTACCATATTTTAATAATTTTGTACTTTTATTTTTATGACCATAATACCCTTTAGTGGTATCTGACAAGTTTTCTTTACTTTTTCTTATCTTCACACACCTCTTTTCACAAACACACGATCGCACTTCAAAAGGTTTCTCCAGAAGTTTCTTCATCCCTGTCTTTTTCTTTCTCCTCTCTACTTACACACACTCACGCCGAATAACTTTTGAATCTAAATCTTCGGACCCTGCATCTCATCACAACACACAGCATCACAAAGGATTCGAGGGTCTGTTGCTTGAATTGTTTGTGTTCTTTGATTTGAGGTAAACAAGTTTGTAGCTTTGAAATTTTACCTGTTTAAAACTTTTGATTTTGGTTTTGGTCTTTACAATATTCTTTAAAGGAGAAGTTTTCATTTAACTGGAAGATATGGCAGAGTTATTAACCCTAGATCGGCATATGCCCTATTTCAAGATCTGAACCCAAAGAACAAAAATATAAACACTAGATTTTTATTGAAATCCTCTCTACCATTTATACCCAAAAAATACCCCACCCCCTACCCACGTCGCTGCTCCATCTCCCGACGCGCTGCCTCATCCCCATCTGACCAAAAAAAGAAAAACAACAAAAAATTAGGTATGTCTATTTTGTGTAGTGTGATTCATGTGTGTTGTATATATGTGTGTTGTCTGTGTATTGAATATATGTGTGTTGTATTAAAAGGGTTGGTGGTGGCAGGGGCGGTGGGTGGGTGGTGGTGAAATTGTCAAAATGTATGCTTCTCTCAAGGTAAATGGGATGGTGAATGTCAAGGCTTCTTCAACCCTCACTGCATTTGCATCAAGTCTGGACCATCAACGCCTAAAATTAAGTGGCTTCTACACACACACTAATTATGTTTTGGAATTTATTATTTAGTTGGTTCACCATTTCTGAGCAACTATTATCATATAACACAGTTGCAACAAGGGAAAATGTTTTTTTTTTCATAATTATTTTTTAAGCTGGCATCGAAAATGGTTACGACGAGGACAATTGGACAAAAGGAGATCTGCAGGACTTGTGAGCCTTAAATCATTGTCTATGAACCACATGATATGTTCTTTAGAATGCGAAAGCGAAAGATTAGCAATCAATTTCACTAATGATATTTTTAATATGTATTTTACGATTTAAATTTCTTGAATAAAATAAAATAAAAAAAGAATTTTTTTCCCTTAGTAGTATTACACTACAACAACCTCTTCAAACAAGGTGTTAGAACTTTTGTGAGCTTTTATAGCTCTTTTGAGAAATTGAATTTATTGTGGAGCTGAAATGGCATTTGTTTTTCAGTTAGAGATTTGCTTCATTATTTATTTTAGTGTTTCAGTTCTGTGGGTTGATCAGTTGGCTATATGAGAGCTTCCGTCTAAAAGTTGGTGGTAACGGTTGTCTTATATCTGTGATGATACTGCTTGTGTTTTAGACCATTCTTCCCCTCAGTAAAAATATTCCTGAAGCTTATGCCAATGGTACAAGTGAGGAGCAAATGAGTCATGATTTTGTTAAAATGTAATTTGTTGATGCTTGCATTTACAATATAAAACTTAGTCTTAGTCTATTTCTCTATTTTGTTCAGGCATTTATTCAGAATTTGGCGTTGTTCTTTACATAATTCTACAAGGTGAGTATCTTTCTGCTCATATTATTAGCACAATGAATCCTTTCCATACAAAATATGTCTTTCTCACTTCTAATTGGAAGATATTTTTATCGAACTAATAACATATTTCATAAGAAAAAAGTAGTGCGAGGAAAAGATGCTACCTGTTTGTCTCTCTGCTTGGAAAAAGGCTTTGGATAGGGAGTCTGTAAATCCCCAAGTGGTGTGTGCTAATAACCATTTCTTCCCAAGTCATTCAATCTTAGTTCCAGAGTTGTCTAGGGGATTCATGCCATTATTTGATCTTTTTTTATGCTTTCTGCAAGAAAAACCTCCACTTCTTAGACTGCTGAATTTCAAAAACCTGAAGAATTAGTCTCTCTTTATATAATCTATGTGTTAGGATGTTAGATTTTGTCCCATTGATTTTACCTGATGTCTGAAACTGTGTGCTCCAGTTCTTTATGAAAATTATTCCTGAATTCTGGATCAGTTTTTCGACATGCTCCTAGAATCAAATGTGATTTTGTTATCATAAGAAAAGTTGGCTTATAGATATGACATGAGGGAGCGATTGGTCAGAGCAGTTTAGCATCTAGAATCATGTATATAAATTGCATTGTTAACACCTAAAATGCTTCAGCCAATTATGCATTTGAATTTTAGGCATTATATAGTATCATCTGTGAACTGTATGTGATATTAGGTTGAACTATTTTGTTAATTGAATGATTTCTCTGTAGGCTCATATCCGGGTACTAGAATATACACAAGAGAACATAAGTGGTTTGTTAATAGGTCTTGAATATCTCATTAACATCTCATATGTGGATGACACAGAGGTTTTTAAGTTAGTGTCAAAACCAAAGTTGTTCGTGGAACATTTAGTACATAAGTTGTTGGTGCTATTCTCGTAGCTATTTTTTATATGTAGGTTTGTTTGGACTATTAGAACTCCTCAGTGCTAGAGCTCTTTAAAGTACATCATAATCTAGACAATCCTGCTATATCACAAGATTGTTGTGGTCTTCTTCTGTATGCCCTCTAACCAAATCTACTTCTGTGAATGTTTAATTTTATTGAAATCAATATGTTGTTTCATAATCAATATGTTTTTACTTTTATGCATGATTACTTTATCCTCGTCGATACGAGTTACAACGTTAGCCTGTTACTGTGTCACCTGAAACCTCATATATCTAATATGTGGTTCTCTTGTATTGTATAAATTTTTTTCCAAGTGTGACATGATCATATTGACACTTTTTTCACTGGGAAGCTTTCTTTTTACATCTACATGCCTTCTTCTTCGATCTATGGTTAGTTAACATGCTTTGGTTCTAATTTTGCAGGCATCTTTGAAGACAAAGAGGTTTAAACCTTACCGGGAATCTTTCAGTTGCAAGCTAAGTTGAATACATTCACTATTGTCACTTGTAGTTTAAGTTATTGGATTTTCTCACTAGGTAAGTCAATGTGAATTTTGTTGATTTCCAGAACTGTCTACAAATGGTGGTCGAATACACTTACTCTGGATTAACTTTTTAGCTACTTAGCCACTCTTTTGTAAATCACTACTTTGTAAAAATGAACTATAAATGTAATACACCAATTATTATATATTTTGAAATTCACAATATCATGTTGTCAATTTACTTTGTTTTTTGAGTTCCATCACACCTTAATGACATTTACTAAGTACCCTCAGGTCATGAATGAAAATTTTTAATCAGATTTTTCCATGATACTCTCCCTCTATATATATATATATATATATATATATATATATATATCAGAAAGCCACAGGATGTTTCAAATGTGGTAAACCAGGACACTTTGCAAGAGATTGCAAAATCAGATCACTAATTCAATCATTAGAATTAGATGAAGCTACAAAAAGCATAATACTCCAGTCCATAGATGATCTTGAATCATCATCCAGCTCTTCTTCAGATTACTCTGATGAAGAAAACATTAATCAGATTGGAACAGATAACTACTATTCCAGTAGTTCTTCCAACTCCATTCAGGAATGTGCTTGTCCCAGTAGAGGAGCATGTTTCTGCCAGAAAGGTTTAAATGTCCTTACTGACACTCATGGTCTTATGATCGATATGATCTGTAAGATTAATGACCCAGAAGAAAAGTAAGCTTATCTTCTCAGACTTAAAGATATCATGGATCAAAAAGAGGAAAATCAACCTCCATCCATTCCTATCCAGACTAACATCAAGAATACCAATTATTCTGATGTCCTCAGTTACTTCCAAAAGAGAAAAACCCAACCAGTGGGAATTTCTGATCTCCAGCATGAGATTAAACTGTTAAAAACAGAAATTCAGCAACTCAGACAAGAGTATAGGCAAGAGATTTGTGATCTCAGATTAGATCATGAACATCTCCAGTAAGATGTCCAACTCTTACAAATAGAATCTTTTGAACGTCAAGAACATCTTTCTCAGAATGATGAACTTGATAAACAAACTCAGATTGCTATTGGCAAAATGGCAGAAGGAGCTAGTACCTCCAAACCAGAGGATTATCTCAATCTTTTGGATAGAATCACTTACCAGAAATGGTATGTCCAGTTAACCATCAAGGTTAATGATTTCAAATTTGAAACCATTGCCTTATTAGACTTAGGTGCAGATATGAACTGCATCCAAGAAGGTCTAATTCCTTCCAGATATTTCGAGAAAACCAAAGAGAAGCTTTCTACAGCTGACTCTACCAAACTTCATATTCAATACAAATTACCTAATGCCCATGTGTGCAACCAAGGTATTTGTTTTCCTACTAGCTTTAACTTACCTGTATCGACAACTTACCTTTAACTACGTAGACAGGGTAGGGAGCAAGTAAGACCCGAGGAAGGGCAGAAGGCTTTAGGAGTCCCTTGAGAGTAGTTTCGAAGATAGTAAGTCAGTTCGCAGATAGTAAGGACAGAACTAGTAACACAGTTGCAATGGCATCTAGTAGCAGTAATGCTTCAGTAAGATCATATAATAATACTATATCAAAAACAGAACAGACATGGACAGTAGGAGAGTTAAGTAATTGGAAACCTCCTAAGATGGACATTAAAGAGATTTATCAGAAAGGTCTCATCGACCTAAAATCTCTACTTACTATTAAATGTAAGGAAGAAGTAGTGCCACTGACCAGTGATCAACAGAGTATCAGACTTTTCTCCCAGAAAAGCATAGATAAAGCCATTAGAAACGGCTATAGGTTTCTACATATTGGCCATGTTCAAGTCGCACTTAAGCCTTTAATCAGAGAAGGACTAGATACCAGTGTATATCTAGCTCTTAGAGATTGTAGGTTACTCAAATACAATGATTCACTACTAGGTTTAGTAGAGACGAGTCTTTGTAATGGACCTATTTTCTTTAATTGTTTTCCATATCATACCATATCGCTTACATGTCCGCATGTCATGAAAGCTTTACAGTTAGATATTAAGACGCATAACTATTATGTTGATTGTGGTACACATGCATATGAAGTTATTTATCGTCTTAATTATAAATTAATGACTACAGGATTAAATCCTAGATCTATAACCAGAAAACGTCCTAAAGGTGAAGCTATCCTTTGGAACATGGACAGAAATAGATCAATAGTTAATATTCCCAGAACCATTAAGTGGAATGAAATTTCACTTCCAGAAAGGTGGGACATTGAAAATGCCACCAAACCAATTGTTCAGGATCAGAACGTCCAGAACTCCAAAATAGAACAGATCATCCAGTATGATGATGGTACTGTTTCCATTAAGATAGATAGAGGAAATAGATGATCAGTTCTATCTCGTTCAGCCTCTAGTGTTTCTAGGATCAGTATTTCTGACCCTACTCCAGGTTTTGTTGACCTTCCTTCAACAAGAAGAATTCAGACTCAATCTGTTCCAATTGGAATTAGGATTGAAGAACAGACTGCTCGACCTATCTATCCAGAATTTGAACCAACAGATACATCATATGTTGACTTCAACCCTTCAGCCTCAGACTTTGGCGTCAATGTTTTATCTGAAGTCTTTGAACGAGATGTTCAAGGATTAAAAGATGAATTCATGTCAGAAGAAAATAAACAGATTAGAGAATGGTATTTTGAGAACCATAACAATAAGCAATTGGCAGATTTAAAAAGTCAATGGCTTCAGTATCTGCAACTTGTTAGGCTAAATGTACCATTTTTTATGTGGTTTAAACATAGGAATAAGCCAATGAACATTAATGTTCTTACTGCAAGAACAAGAAAATGGAATTTGCCTAATTCCACAAAAGTCATTGAAGCGGAGCACCTTCCGTTTCAACATACACAGATTCCTATAACAGAAGGAACTGTAGATCTTAAACCAGTCGGTCTTTCAGAACAACCAGAACTAAAAGACATAGCCCAACAAAATAATTGGACTAATCTTTTAGTTGTCACATTACAAAAACAGATTCAGAATATCGAAGATATTCTTGAAAAACAGACTACAGTCCCAATGACTCCAATTAAGACTGATGAATCAAAACAGAAGTCAACAGAACAGACCACTGTTTCATTGACAAAACCATTTGATTCACTAAAATTAACCAGTTCAAAGGTTAGACCAGAATCTCCGATCAAGGTTTTACCTTTTAAAATATCACAGTATATTCCAAATTTGGAATCTACAGAACAGAAGAATTCCAGACTTCTCCAGGAACTGATCTCCAGATCTAAGAAATCAGAACCTAAGCCAGAACCTTCATCGAGCCAACCAGCTCTTCAAACATTTAAACAGTCAGACAGTAATTCTGATTGCGATTTCTCATCTTCACAGAATTCCGGGAGGGATAATGTTATCCATCTCAATAGAATTTCTTTTCCAGATACAAAGAATTTCTATCCCAGACCTTCACCTCCAGATCTTCAAATTGAAGAATAACATCCTTAAAGATCTTTCTCAGGATCTCAGATCTATGAATGGAACATAGATAGGATGTCAGAATATCAGATTCTCAATGTTACCAAACAGATGATCATTATCGGTAACATTTACAAGCAAGCTGTTTCTGAGAGGGCAGCAACCAGAAACATCATTCTAGGCTTCAATGGTCAGCTCAAAGGATGGTGGGATGACCACCTCAATGAAGCAACCAAAGAAAGCATTCTTAACATGGTGAAAACCAATGAGAATGGTGAACCCATTCTTAATCAGCAAGGTCAGACAGAGTCATGTGCTCTTTCAGCCTTAGTCTTCGATATCACCTACCATTTCATAGGTGATCCCACAATCTATCAGGAAAGAACATCTGAAATCCTTCAGAACCTCAGATGTAGAACACTCCAAGACTTCCGATGGTATAAGGATGTCTTTCTCAGTAAAATATACCAAAGGTTTGACAACAATGCCAGTTATTGGAAATAAAGATTCCTTTGTGGACTTCCAAAATTGTTTGCTCAGCAAGTTAGAGAATCTCTCTCAACAGAATATCCAAATTTAGACTATGATCTTATGACATATGGTGACATCATTTCCCATATTAATAAGACTGCTTTGAAGATTTGCACTGATCTTCATTTTAAAGCACAGTTAAAGAAACAGTCTAATAGAAAAGAATTAGGAAATTGGTGTGAACAGTATGGTATGGAAAGAATTAAACCACCCCATACTCAGAAAACACATAAAGCCAGAATTTCCGCCAGAAGATATAAGAGCCACTTAAAGTCCATTGGACAAAAGTACAACCAGAAGTATGACAACAGACCATACACTCATAAGAAGAAACATTACCAGAGGTTTCCATGAAGAAATTGGAAATATCAGAAAGATAGTAAAAAAGAACAGAAAACCATAGGATGTTTCAAATGTGGTAAACCAGGACACTTTGCAAGAGATTGCAAAATCAGATCACTAATTCAATCATTAGAATTAGATGAAGCTACAAAAAGCATAATACTCCAGTCCATATATGATCTTGAATCATCATCCAGCTCTTCTTCAGATTACTCTGATGAAGAAAACATTAATCAGATTGGAACAGATAACTACTATTCCAGTAGTTCTTCCAACTCCATTCAGGAATGTGCTTGTCCCAGTAGAGGAGCATGTTTCTGCCAGAAATGATTAAATGTCCTTACTGACACTCATGGTCTTATGATCGATATGATCTGTAAGATTAATGACCCAGAAGAAAAGCAAGCTTATCTTCTCAGACTTAAAGATATCATGGATCAAAAAGAGGAAAATCAACCTCCATCCATTCCTATCCAGACTAACATCAAGAATACCAATTATTCTGATGTCCTCAGTTACTTCCAAAAGAGAAAAACCCAACCAGTGGGAATTTCTGATCTCCAGCATGAGATTAAACTGTTAAAAACAGAAATTCAGCAACTCAGACAAGAGTATAGGCAAGAGATTTGTGATCTCAGATTAGATCATAAACATCTCTAGCAAGATGTCCAACTCTTACAAATAGAATCTTTAAAACGTCAAGAACATCTTTCTCAGAATGATGAACTTGATAAACAAACTCAGATTGCTATTGGCAAAATGGCAGAAGGAGCTAGTACCTCCAAACCAGAGGATTATCTCAATCTTCTGGACAGAATCACTTACCAGAAATGGTATGTCCAGTTAACCATCAAGGTTAATGATTTCAAATTTGAAACCATTGCCTTATTAGACTCAGGTGCAGATATGAACTGCATCCAAGAAGGTCTAATTCCTTCCAGATATTTCGAGAAAACCAAAGAGAAGCTTTCTACAGCTGACTCTACCAAACTTCATATTCAATACAAATTACCTAATGCCCATGTGTGTAACCAAGGTATTTGTTTTCCTACTAGCTTTGTGCTGATAAAACAGTTAAATTCCCAAGTCATTCTCGGGAATCCATTCCTTCAGCAGTTGTTTCCCATGACTGTTACAGAACAAGGTGTTTCTACCAATGTGTTAGGAAAACCTATCCTTTTTGAGTTTTATTTCCCTTCACAACGAAGAGATATTAACTCAATCTAACATAAAGAAAACCAGATCAGTTTTCTTCAACAAGACATTAAAAGTCTCAGAATTGATGAACAGATTGCTAAACAACAGAAGTCCATCAATGAATTCCAGACTAAACTTGAAAAAGAAGTTTGTTCAGAACTTCCTACGGCCTTTTGGGTTCGTAAGAAACATTCGGTCTCTCTCCCATATGAGAAGGATTTTTCAGAACAAAATATTCCTACTAGCGCTCGGCCCATTCAGATGAATCAGGAATATCTCACTCTTTGTAAAAAAGAGATCCAGAGTTTATTAGATAAAAAGTTAATCCGACCTAGCAAAAGCCCATGGTCGTGTGCAGCCTTTTATGTTAATAAACATGCAGAACAGGAACGAGGAGTCCCTCGTCTAGTTATCAATTATAAGCCCTTGAACAAGGTCTTACAATGGATCAGATATCCATTACCCAACAAGAATGATCTCCTTAAGAGATTAAACCAGGCCCATGTCTTCAGTAAATTTGACATAAAATCGGGATTTTGGCAGATCCAAGTCATTGAATCAGAAAGGTACAAGACAACATTCACCGTTCCATTTGGACAATATGAGTGGAATGTCATGCCTTTTGGGCTCAAGAATGCACCTTCAGAATTCCAGAATATAATGAACCAGATTTTTAATCAGTTCACAGATTTCACAATTGTTTACATTGATGATGTTTTAGTCTTCAGTAATGACATTCATCAGCATTGGAAACATTTGCATATTTTCTTTAAAGTCATTAAAGAAAACGGTCTTGTGGTTTCTGCACCCAAGATTAGACTTTTCCAGACCAAAATTAGGTTTCTTGGAAATGTGATTTCTTTCGGGAAAATTACCCCTATCCAAAGAACACTTGATTTTGCAGAAAAATTCCCAGACATTCTATGTGAGAAAACACAGTTGCAAAGATTTTTAGGATCTTTAAACTATGTTGCAAAATTTTATCCTAGCATTCGCCATCTTTGTAAACCTCTTTTTGAACGTCTTAAAAAGAATCCTCCAGCATGGACACATGTCCACACAAACGCTGTTAAGGAAATTAAGCGTCAGGTTAGAGTGTTACCAGTTTTGACTTTATGTCAACCAGACACACCAAAGATAGTTCAGACAGATGCTTCTGAATTAGGATTTGGTGGTATTCTAATCCAGATTTTAGAAGGAAAAGAGCACATTGTTCGTTTCCATTCAGGAACTTGGGATAAAGCCCAACATAACTATTCAACAGTTAAAAAAGAAATTTTGTCCATTGTGAAATGCATATCAAAATTTCAAGATGATTTGTTGAATCAGAAATTCTTAGTTCGTGTTGACTGCAAGTCAGCAAAAGATGTACTTACTAAGGATGTTAAGAATATTGCATCTAAACAGATTTTTGCCAGATGGAAGGCCATCCTGTCAATTTTCGATTTTGATATCCAGTACATCAAGGGAGAGGATAATTCTATCCCTGATTTCCTAACCAGAGAATTTCTAACAGGCCACGTGCCTATCACATAGGATTCCTCCGGGAATACCTTTTCATTTTGTTTTCTTTTACAGATTACAGAAGCGGACACCAAAAATCCAGTTAGTGGATTTAGATGGATTGTTTCAAGTTCACCACAATTAAGTAGATTGGAACACAGATTCAGATCCAGAAGCATAATTGATAATTGTTTCAATTCCGTATATTGTTGCTAACCATTTACAGGATCATTCACTCCTGACCTTAGTAACAATGGCACCCAAGAAAGATAAAGACAAAGCTAAAGCATTTGATCTCGCCTCCTATGCTCAGAAAGCTAGCACACCAGCAGCAGCATCTCCAGCTCAATCCTCAACCCCAGTCAAGGTTGAGAATAAACAGATAACATATACACCATTTTCTACCCAGACACCCCTAGGTAGAAACCTAACAGTTTTGGGGACTCCGTTCTCACAAAAACAGTTAACAGATGTTCGTGCAGGTACTGCAGGTACATCGTCTTCTCAGACGACAGTCAGTAACAGGTTTCAGCCGCTTGTTACTAAGAAAAAGACAGTAACCCCAGAACCTAAACAGACACAGCCACAGTTACCGTCACCCTCATACATATACAAGAACGTCTTTGAACAAATTCTTGTAACAGAACCTTTCCAGTTCAGACAGAACCCCCATATCACCCCCGATGAGTTTGCTAGGGCGTTTCTTCACCCTCATTCAAACTACATCCCAGACAACACATACAAGATACAGAGCTACTATGAGTCAATCCTCATAGCCACAGAGTCCATAGAGTTTGTCCCAAATAACAAAGACAAACAATCAGGCCAGTATAGCCATGTCAAGGCTAAACTCCAGAAAATCATCACACTTGACCAATTGGGACAACCCCCACAGAAAACCAAACAGATCCCAAAGATATCATGGATCAAAAAGAGGAAAATCAACCTCCATCCATTCCTATCCAGACTAACATCAAGAATACCAATTATTCTGATGTCCTCAGTTACTTCCAAAAGAGAAAAACCCAACCAGTGGGAATTTCTGATCTCCAACATGAGATTAAACTGTTAAAAACAGAAATTCAGCAACTCAGACAAGAGTATAGGCAAGAGATTTGTGATCTCAGATTAGATCATGAACATCTCCAGCAAGATGTCCAACTCTTACAAATAGAATCTTTTGAACGTCAAGAACATCTTTCTCAGAATGATGAACTTGATAAACAAACTCAGATTGCTATTGGCAAAATGGCAGAAGGAGCTAGTACCTCCAAACCAGAGGATTATCTCAATCTTCTGAACATAATCACTTACCAGAAATGGTATGTCCAGTTAACCATCAAGGTTAATGATTTCAAATTTGAAACCATTGCCTTATTAGACTCAGGTGCAAATATGAACTGCATCTAAGAAGGTCTAATTCCTTCCAGATATTTCGAGAAAACCAAAGAGAAGCTTTCTACAGCTGACTCTACCAAACTTCATATTTAATACAAATTACCTAATGCCCATGTGTGCAACCAAGGTATTTGTTTTCCTACTAGCTTTGTGCAACCAAGGTATTCTGTTCTGAAGACGTAGTGAACTTCTTCAGTCTGGATCATACTGACTAATGGTAAAATGCATACAAGTACACTTGATCGAAGTGTATTTCCCACTAATACAAAGAAAATAAATAAACTAGTCTATTTTCCCTATAATCTACCATGCATCGTACTTAGTCTTACTATCTTCGAAGCCTTACTATCTTCGAAGCCTAACTATTTCTCACCAAATCGCCACATGGCAACAACGGAGTCTTACGCCCTCTGCTCCTCAACGCCGTGACCTTATATATATATATATATATATATATATATATATATATATATATATATATTTATATCAACCTTTGACATCAATATAATGGACCCCTTTTGTTAGATTGGTAGTTGGATTTATTTTGTGTTGAAATCTAAGATGTCGTCCCCTTAGAGCCATGTAATTTACAATTGTGGAATATTGTGGTTGAGATCATTTCAAATTAAGAAATTTATAAATGCATAAGTTTTGGTCCTACATGCCTGTCACATATGCCACTTAAGCAAGAATTATTATTTTGTCCTTGCGTCATCCTTTTATATCGTCTTTGATTCATGATGTATCGTCATTTACATGTTAATTTTGTCACATCTCTTAAATTGGTCAATTTTATTACGTCTGTTAAACCGATCATAGCAAACCTGGAGAACACAATACCCTCACACACTAATAGTTTATAGTCGTTATATAGTTTTTGGGTGGTTTTGAGATCATTTTATGGAATTCTGATAGATTAAGAGGTGGAGAGATCTGTGGCTGTGTGGAGAAGAAATATCAATTTTGCTCTGTTTTGGTTTACACGCTTGATTTCTGGTAAAAAGTTGATATACTAATATATGTGTTTCTGTGTGTAAAGGTTGTAGTTTTATTGGTATCTGGTCATTTTCTTGATTTAACTATTTAATTTTTTTGGCTTTTTTAGATTGTTGCTTTGGGTTTTGAAATTGAATATCTAAAAGTTTACCATTTGTTGGTAATTGATTTTGAAAAATAAAGTTTATCAATGGTCTTATATGCATGTAATTGTATTGGTAATAATAAGCATGAAATGGCAGGTTTTGGCTGGTTATATATATGTAAATACAACGATCTTGCTGTTGGTTCTGTCTACAGTAGTTATAAGGTAAATTTGTTAGCAATAGATTCTTTTATTGCTTTACCTACTTGGTAAATTTAGGTTGTAATTAGTCTTTTTATGATGTAATAACTGATTCTTGATTTGTTCTCTTTTTTTTTTTTGTTTTTTGTTTTAGTGTGTTTGTGTCTTGTTGTATATATGTAAATACAACGATCGTGGTTTTGCTGCTGACACGGCCAAAGACTTTGTGCAAGTATCTAAACTACATTCAGCTTTAGAGTGTCTTGATCATAAGAGAAACAAGGTAAGTATTTTGATATAAAAGCTTCATCTTTTGATTATTTATTTAAGCAAAAATAAATTCCTTAAGTGTTCTTTAATTTTGCTTCTTATTTTTCTTTATATATCTTCTCATTATTTATTTGTTATTGGTGAATCCCTTATATAGCTAGCACAGTTTTATCTTGTCATGCGTCTTTTTCTGTTGTACATCAATATTAATATAAATGGGTTATACTATTTAATTTGATGTTGTTTTTAAATATGCTAGATGTTATTTTGATCTCTTCATAATTCATGTTTTTCTATGTTTGTTGAAAGGATAATCACAATGAACACTGATCAGAGAAATTTAACTTCCTCACAACCTAAGAGGAAACGTTATTTTGAATTATCACGTGAGGAAAAAGATAAGATTAATAAAAGAAAGCGAGAAAGATATGCTTCGCTATCTATAGAGAAAAAATACGAACTTGCTGATAGATTGTGGGATCACCTATGAAATGGTAGGTGATATCGAAGACTAAGGCTGAAAGAGCACATGACTCTGTCTGACCTTGCTGATTAAGAATGGGTTCACCATTCTCATTGGTTTTCACCATGTTAAGAATGCTTTCTTTGGTTGCTTCATTGAGGTGGTCATCCCACCATCCTTTGAGCTGACCATTGAAGCCTAGAGTGATGTTTCTGGTTGCTGCCCTCTCAGAAACAGCTTGCTTGTAAATGTTACCGATAATGATCATTTGTTTGGTAACATTGAGAATCTGATATTCTGACATCCCATCTATGTTCCATTCATAGATCTGAGATCCTGAGAAAGATCTTTGAGGATGTGATTCTTCAATTTGAAGATTTGGAGGTGAAGGTCTGGGATAGAAATTCTTTGTATCTGGAAAAGAAATTCTATTGAGATGGATAACATTATCCCTCCCGGAATTCTGTGAAGATGAGGAATCGCAATCAGAATTACTGTCTGACTGTTTTAATGTTTGAAGAGCTGGTTGGCTCGATGAAGGTTCTGGCTTAGGTTCTGATTTCTTAGATCTGGAGATCAGTTCCTGGAGAAGTCTGGAATTCTTCTGTTCTGTAGATTCCAAATTTGGAATATACTGTGATATTTTAAAAGGTAAAACCTTGATCGGAGATTCTAGTCTAACCTTTGAACTGGTTAATTTTAGTGAATCAAATGGTTTTGTCAATGAAACAGTGGTCTGTTCTGTTGACTTATGTTTTGATTCATCAGTCTTAACTGGAGTCATTGGGACTGTAGTCTGTTTTTCAAGAATATCTTCGATATTCTGAATCTGTTTTTGTAGTGTGACAACTGAAAGATTAGTCCAATTATTTTGTTGGGCTATGTCTTTTAGTTCTGGTTGTTCTGAAAGAACGACTAGTTTAAGATCTACAGTTCCTTCTGTTATAGGAATCTGTGTATGTTGAAACGGAGGGTGCTCCGTTTCAATGACTTTTGTGGAATTAGGCAAATTCCATTTTCTTGTTCTTGCAGTAAGAACATTAATGTTCATTGGCTTATTCCTATGTTTAAACCACATAAAAATGGTACATTTAACCTAACAAGTTGCAGATACTGAAGCCATTGACTTTTTAAATCTGCTAATTGCTCATTGTTATGGTTCTCAAAATACCATTCTCTAATCTGTTTATTTTCTTCTGACATGAATTCATCTTTTAATCCTTGAACATCTCGTTCAAAGACTTCAGATAAAACATTGACGCCGAAGTCTGAGGCTGAAGGGTTGAAGTCAACAGATGATGTATCTGTTGGTTCAAATTCTGGATAGATAGGTCGAGCAGTATGTTCTTCAATCCTAATTCCAATTGGAACAGATTGAGTCTGAATTCTACTTGTTGAAGGAAGGTCAACAAAACCTGGAGTAGGGTCAGAAATACTGATCCTAGAAACGCTAGAGGTAGAACGGGATAAAATTGATCCTCTATTTCTTCTATCTATCTTAATGGAAACAGTACCATCATCATACTGGATGATCTGTTCTATTCTGGAGTTCTGGACGTTCTGATCCTGAACAATTGGTTTGGTGGCATTTTCAATGTCCCACCTTTTTGGAAGTGAAATTTCATTCCACTTAATGGTTCTGGGAATATTAACTATTGATCTATTTCTGTCCATTTTCCAAAGGATAGTTTCACCTTTAGGACATTTTCTGGTTATAGATCTAGGATTTAATCCTGTAGTCATTAATTTATAATTAAGACGATAAATAACTTCATATGCATGTGTACCACAATCAACATAATAGTTATGCGTCTTAATATCTAACTGTAAAACTTTCATGACATGCGGACATGTAAGCGATATGGTATGATCTGGAAAACAATTAAAGAAAATAGGTCCATTACAAAGACTCGTCTCTACTAAACCTAGTAGTGAATCATTGTATCTGAGTAACCTACAATCTCTAAGAGCTAGATATACACTGGTATCTAGTCCTTCTCTGATTAAAGGCTTAAGTGCGACTTGCACATGGCCAATATGTAGAAACCTATAGCCGTTTCTAATGGCTTTATCTATGCTTTTCTGGGAGAAAAGTCTGATACTCTGTTGATCACTGGTCAGTGGCACTACTTCTTCCTTACATTTAATAGTAAGTAGAGATTTTAGGTCGATGAGACCTTTCTGATAAATCTCTTTAATGTCCATCTTAGGAGGTTTCCAATTACTTAACTCTCCTACTGTCCATGTCTGTTCTGTTTTTGCTATAGTATTATTATCTGATCTTACTGAAGCATTACTGCTACTAGAAGCCATTACAACTGTGTTACTAGTTCTGCCCTTACTATCTGTGAACCGACTTACTATTTTCGAAACCACTCTCAAGGGACTCCTAGAGCCTTCTGCCCTTCCTCGGGTCTTACTCGCTCCCTACCCTGTCTACGTAGTTAAAGGTAAGTTGTCGATACAGGTAAGTTGGACACAACTAACAACCTAGTTGCTCTGGCTGTTACAGAACAAGGTGTTTCTACCAATGTGTTAGGAAAACCTATCCTTTTTGAGTTTTATTTCCCTTCACAATGAAGAGATATTAACTCAATCCAACAGAAAGAAAACCAGATCAGTTTTCTTCAACAAAACATTAAAAGTCTCAGAATTGATGAACAGATTGCTAAACAGCAGAAGTCCATCAATGAATTCCAGACCAAACTTGAAAAAGAAGTTTGTTCAGAACTTCCTATGGCCTTTTGGGTTCGTAAGAAACATTCGGTCTCTCTCCCATATGAGAAGGATTTTTCAGAACAAAATATTCCTACTAGGGCTCGGCCCATTCAGATGAATCAGGAATATCTCACACTTTGTAAAAAAGAGATCCAGAGTTTATTAGATAAAAAGTTAATCCGACCCAGCAAAAGTCCATGGTCGTGTGCAGCCTTTTATGTTAATAAACATACAGAACAGGAACGAGGAGTCCCTCGTCTAGTTATCAATTATAAGCCCTTGAACAAGGTCTTACAATGGATCAGATATCCATTACCCAACAAGAATGATCTCCTTAAGAGATTAAACCAGGCCCATGTCTTCAATAATTTGACATGAAATCAGGATTTTGGCAGATCCAAGTCATTGAATCAGAAAGGTACAAGACAACATTCACCGTTCCATTTGGACAATATGAGTAGAATGTCATGCCTTTTGGGCTCAAGAATGCTCCTTCAGAATTCCAGAATATAATGAACCAGATTTTTAATCAGTTCACAGATTTCACAATTGTTTACATTGATGATGTTTTAGTCTTCAGTAATGACATTCATCATCATTGGAAACATTTGCATATTTTCTTTAAAGTCATTAAAGAAAACGGTCTTGTGGTTTCTGCACCCAAGATTAGACTTTTCCAGACCAAAATTAGGTTTCTTGGAAATGTGATTTCTTCCGGGAAAATTACCCCTATCCAAAGAATACTTGATTTTGCAGAAAAATTCCCAGACATTCTACGTGAGAAAACACAGTTGCAAAGATTTTTAGGATCTTTAAACTATGTTGCAGACTTTTATCCTGGCATTCGCCATCTTTGTAAACCTCTTTTTGAACGTCTTAAAAAGAATCCTCCAGCATGGACACATGTCCACACAAATGTTGTTAAGGAAATTAAGCGTCAAGTTAGAGTGTTACCAGTTTTGACTTTATGTCAACCAGACACCCCAAAGATAGTTCAGACAGATGCTTCTGAATTAGGATTTGGTGGTATTCTAATCCAGATTTTAGAAGGAAAAGAACACATTGTTCGTTTCCATTCAGGAACTTGGGATAAAGCCCAACAGAACTATTCAACAGTTAAAAAAGAAATTTTGTCCATTGTAAAATGCATATCAAAATTTCAAGATGATTTGTTGAATCGGAAATTCTTAGTTCGTGTTGACTGCAAGTCAGCAAAAGATGTACTTACTAAGGATGTTAAAAATATTGCATCTAAACAGATTTTTGCCAGATGGCAGGCTATCTTGTCAATTTTCGATTTTGATATCCAGTACATCAAGGGAGAGGATAACTCCATCCCTGATTTCCTAACCAGAGAATTTCTAACAGGCCACGTGCCTATCACATAGGATTCCTCCGGGAATACCTTTTCATTTTGTTTTCTTTTACAGATTACAGAAGCGGATACCAAAAATCCAGTTAGTGGATTTAGATGGATTGTTTCAAGTCCACCGCAATTAAGTAGATTGGAACACAGATTCAGATCCAGAAGAGTAATTCATAATTGTTTCAATTCTGTATTTCTTTCTATATATTGTTGCTAACCATTTACAGGATCATTCACTCCTGACCTTAGTAACAATGGCACCCAAGAAAGATAAAGACAAAGCTAAAGCATTCGATCTCGCCTCCTATGCTCAGAAAGCTAGCACACCAGCAGCAGCATCTCCAGCTCAATCATCAACCCCAGTCAAGGTTGAGGATAAACAGATAACATATACACCATTTTCTACCCAGACACCCCTAGGTAGAAACCTAACAGTTTTGGGGACTCAATCCTCACAAAAATAGTTAACAGATGTTCGTGCAGGTACTGCAGGTACATCGTCTTCTCAGACGACAGTCAGTAACAGGTTTCAGCCGCTTGTTACTAAGAAAAAGACAATAACCCCAGAACCTAAACAGACACAGCCACAGTTACCGTCACCCTCATACATATACAAGAACGTCTTTGACCAAATTCTTGTAACAGAACCTTTCCATTTCAGACAGAACCCCCATATCACCCCCGATGAGTTTGCTAGGGCGTTTCTTCACCCTCATTCAAACTACATCCCAGACAACACATACAAGATACAGAGCTACTATGAGTCAATCCTCATAGCAACAGAGTCCATAGAGTTTGTCCCAGATAACAAAGACAAACAACCAGGCCAGTATAGCCATGTCAAGGCTAAACTCCAGAAAATCATCACACTTGACCAATGGGGACAACCCCGATAGAAAACCAAACAGATCCCAGAGGATGTACCCCTCAGAGACTATAACTATTATGACTACATTCAGGCATGGTTCAGAGTTTTTAACCGCCAGAATGACAAGCATGATATGTCATGGTTCTTCCTCTTCACCAAAACATTTCCATTAGAAGTTCCAAATTGGTTCATCCAATGGTGGGCATCATTTGGCCCAATCACAGACATTTTACCAGAACCGGTCCTAGAAGGATTCCAGTACTTCACAGAACATTGGAAGGCACCAGCACAGTTAGCCTACGTTCCTCCATTCTTTGTGTTCTACAGGATCTTCTTTGTCACGTGGATTTTCATATCAGAATTCGCGTACAAACATGTTTCTTTCGGAAACCAGCAAGACATTTTGGCTTTCGGAAGAGCTCATTCAGTCATGTGGTGGAAAAAGATGAACAACAGTTCTTGTTCAAAACCAAAGGTCCAAGCATGGCTCGAGACAAATCAGAAACAAAAAAAGGAAATCTAACCAGAACAACAGGAATTCCTTTCCTTCAAGAATTTTCTCACCACTCAGTTAGTAGCGGCCACCAGTTTTGACGAAGTCAAGGCCATCATGCTACAATTAGAAGAATTAGACAAAGCCTCAGATCAGGCATCAGTATCAACAGATCATGCCGATGACAACGAAGATGACTGTTACGGCATTTATACTCCTCTATGAGTATAAAATGGAAACAGACAGTAGAAATAGAAAACAGTTGTAATACTCCCCTATGAGTATAAACTGGACAATGAGTTTTCCGGTGTTCTCTCCAAAAACACAGGACATATGAGTTTTCTAATGTTCTCTAAAAACATTGGACATATAGGGTTTTGTTCTTCTAAGTTCCCTTCAAAACTAGGATGAAACGGTAAGACTTCCCCTCTCTGAAGTCATATGGTTTCTGAAGAATTCCATGAAACTTCAGCTAGTCCAGGTCAAACGGCAACTGGTAAAGACATCTCAAGTCCGTTGATGGGTGTGGCTTTCCCAAAAAGCCAAAGAAGATTTAGAAACTTGTTTATCTTCTAGCCTGTATTTATTTTGTATTTTGCTTAGTCAACTTACCTTTAGCCAACTTACCTTTAGCAAACCTATTTCAACAACCTTGTAAGGTCACGGCATTGAGGAGCAGAGGGCGTAAGACTTCGTTGTTGCCATGTGGCGATTTGGTGAGAAATAGTTAGGCTACGAAGATAGTAAGACTAAGTACGATGCAGGGTAGATTATAGGGAAAATAGACTAGTTTATTTATTTTCTTTGTATTAGTGGAAAATACACTTCGATCAAGTGTACTTGTATGCATTTTACCATTAGTCAGTATGATCCATACTGAAGAAGTTCACTACGTCTTCAGAACAGAACCAGTCAGATTCAGAGACGATGAAGAAGGTGAATCTACAGTCAAGATTCCATCATCAGACATCATTATTACAAGACGACGAAATTGCTTTCGGTCACAGTGAAAGTAATCCAGTCAAAAGACAGAATTATCACATCGAGACAAGAGATCTTTCGGCCACAGTAAAAGCCAAACATGATCATCAAGTCACGACAAAACAAGATTCGGCCACAGTAAAAGCCGACCACTATTCATGAATAGTAAAAATCACTTTTTACTGTTCACTTTAGGAAAAGTTACTTTTGACTTTTCTTTTCACATTTTTTCACTTTTCTTTTTCAGATTCGATATCCTATAAAAGACAGAGTCTGTCTCATTTACATAGGATCCGAATTCTCTTCCCTTCAGAAATTTTTATTTTAATTCGGTATCACTCTTTGAACATTGTACTCCTGTACAACCAACAGTGTAGCATTACTTCCATTTACATCTAATAACAAGTAAGAGACTTTGTCTCCTTTTATCTTCATCTTTCTTGTATTCCGTTTATTTATCTGTCTATTATCTTTGTTTTTCCTGCTTTCTGTTATGGCTTTCATTATCTTATCTTCCCTAACAGACCATACACTCATAAGAAGAAACATTACCAGAGGTTTCCACGAAGAAATTGGAAATATCAGAAAGATAGTAAAAAAGAACAGAAAGCCACAGGATGTTTCAAATGTGGTAAACCAGGACACTTTGCAAGAGATTGCAAAATCAGATCACTAATTCAATCATTAGAATTAGATGAAGCTACAAAAAGCAGAATACTCCAGTCCATAGATGATCTTGAATCATCATCCAGCTCTTCTTCAGATTACTCTGATGAAGAAAACATTAATCAGATTGGAACAGATAACTACTATTCCAGTAGTTCTTTTCACATTTTTTCACTTTTCTTTTTCAGATTCGATATCCTATAAAAGACAGAGTCTGTCTCATTTACATAGGATCCGAATTCTCTTCCCTTCAGAAATTTTTATTTTAATTCGGTATCACTCTTTGAACATTGTACTCCTGTACAACCAACAGTGTAGCATTACTTCCATTTACATCTAATAACAAGTAAGAGACTTTGTCTCCTTTTATCTTCATCTTTCTTGTATTCCGTTTATTTATCTGTCTATTATCCTTGTTTTTCCTGCTTTCTGTTATGGCTTTCATTATCTTAAAGATATCATGGATCAAAAAGAGGAAAATCAACCTCCATCCATTCCTATCCAGACTAACATCAAGAATACCAATTATTCTGATGTCCTCAGTTACTTCCAAAAGAGAAAAACCCAACCAGTGGGAATTTCTGATCTCCAGCATGAGATTAAACTGTTAAAAACAGAAATTCAGCAACTCAGACAAGAGTATAGGCAAGAGATTTGTGATCTCAGATTAGATCATGAACATCTCCAGCAAGATGTCCAACTCTTACAAATAGAATCTTTTGAACGTCAAGAACATCTTTCTCAGAATGATGAACTTGATAAACAAACTCAGATTGCTATTGGCAAAATGGCAGAAGGAGCTAGTACCTCCAAACCAGAGGATTATCTCAATCTTCTGAACATAATCACTTACCAGAAATGGTATGTCCAGTTAACCATCAAGGTTAATGATTTCAAATTTGAAACCATTGCCTTATTAGACTCAGGTGCAAATATGAACTGCATCTAAGAAGGTCTAATTCCTTCCAGATATTTCGAGAAAACCAAAGAGAAGCTTTCTACAGCTGACTCTACCAAACTTCATATTTAATACAAATTACCTAATGCCCATGTGTGCAACCAAGGTATTTGTTTTCCTACTAGCTTTGTGCAACCAAGGTATTCTGTTCTGAAGACGTAGTGAACTTCTTCAGTCTGGATCATACTGACTAATGGTAAAATGCATACAAGTACACTTGATCGAAGTGTATTTCCCACTAATACAAAGAAAATAAATAAACTAGTCTATTTTCCCTATAATCTACCATGTATCGTACTTAGTCTTACTATCTTCGAAGCCTTACTATCTTCGAAGCCTAACTATTTCTCACCAAATCGCCACATGGAAACAACGGAGTCTTACGCCCTCTGCTCCTCAACACCGTGACCTTATATATATATATATATATATATATATATATATATATATATATATATATATATATATATATATATATATTTATATCAACCTTTGACATCAATATAATGGACCCCTTTTGTTGGATTGGTAGTTGGATTTATTTTGTGTTGAAATCTGAGATGTCATCCCCTTAGAGCCATGTAATTTACAATTGTGGAATATTGTGGTTGAGATCATTTCAAATTAAGAAATTTATAAATGCATAAGTTTTGGTCCTACATGCCTGTCACATATGCCACTTAAGCAAGAATTATTATTTTGTCCTTGCGTCATCCTTTTATATCGTCTTTGATTCATGATGTATCGTCATTTACATGTTAATTTTGTCACATCTCTTAAATTGGTCAATTTTATTACGTCTGTTAAACCGATCATAGCAAACCTGGAGAACACAATACCCTCACACACTAATAGTTTATAGTCGTTATATAGTTTTTGGGTGGTTTTGAGATCATTTTATGGAATTTTGATAGATTAAGAGGTGGAGAGATCTGTGGCTGTGTGGAGAAGAAATATCAATTTTGCTCTATTTTGGTTTACACGCTTGATTTCTGGTAAAAAGTTGATATACTAATATATGTGTTTCTGTGTGTAAAGGTTGTAGTTTTATTGGTATCTGGTCATTTTCTTGATTTAACTATTTAATTTTTTTGGCTTTTTTAGATTGTTGCTTTGGGTTTTGAAATTGAATATCTAAAAGTTTACCATTTGTTGGTAATTGATTTTGAAAAAGAAAGTTTATCAATGGTCTTATATGCATGTAATTGTATTGGTAATAATAAGCATGAAATGGCAGGTTTTGGCTGGTTATATATATGTAAATACAACGATCTTGCTGTTGGTTCTGTCTACAGTAGTTATAAGGTAAATTTGTTAGCAATAGATTCTTTTATTGCTTTACCTACTTGGTAAATTTAGGTTGTAATTAGTCTTTTTATGATGTAATAACTGATTCTTGATTTGTTCTCTTTTTTTGTTTTGTTTTTTGTTTTAGTGTGTTTGTGTCTTGTTGTATATATGTAAATACAACGATCGTGGTTTTGCTGCTGACACGGCCAAAGACTTTGTGCAAGTATCTAAACTACATTCAGCTTTAGAGTGTCTTGATCATAAGAGAAACAAGGTTAGTATTTTGATATAAAAGCTTCATCTTCTGATTATTTATTTAAGCAAAAATAAATTCCTTAAGTGTTCTTTAATTTTGCTTCTTATTTTTCTTTATATATCTTCTCATTATTTATTTGTTATTGGTGAATCCCTTATATAGCTAGCACAATTTTATCTTGTCATGCGTCTTTTTCTGTTGTACATCAATATTAATATAAATGGGTTATACTATTTAATTTGATGTTGTTTTTAAATATGCTAGATGTTATTTTGATCTCTTCATAATTCATGTTTTTCTATGTTTGTTGAAAGGATAATCACAATGAACACTGATCAGAGAAATTTAACTTCCTCACAACCTAAGAGGAAACGTTATTTTGAATTATCACGTGAGGAAAAAGATAAGATTAATAAAAGAAAGCGAGAAAGATATGCTTCGCTATCTATAGAGAAAAAATACGAACTTGCTTTGCAACGGAGTAGAAAAAAGGAAACAAGCACAAGATCAAAAGCACCCTTCCTTATCTTTGAAGAACGGTATATAAATTTCTTTTTGCCTATTTTTCCTCATATGTTAGGAAGTTGACTATTATTATTCTTATTTACTAAAATAGTCTTTTCATTTTTATTTACCTTTAGGTTCTAAATCAAATAGCGCATTTAAAATTCAACCAGTAAGTTCTATTACAGATTTATATATCAACTTTTATTATAAGATGAACAACAATAGTATTAAACATACACTTTACTTTTTTTCAGTCTCACCCCGAAAATCAAAAAGGAATAGTTATAAGGGAGCCATATCAAGATAATCCACGAGCTGGTATTAAGATTGACTTTGATCATCATCATCAAGTGATGACGAAGTAAGTTCATTGATATAATTTTTAATCATGTTCAGGAGTAAATAGTTTTACTCAAACTTCTCACACAAAATACAAAACCCAGGTGTCAAGTTTTGTAATCTTTGAAAAAGGTGAGAATTACGTTTTACTATGATATACTCACGATTTTATATTATAGTGTTTTCCTAACTTTTAATCTTAAACTTTTGGATTTAGGGTCAACTTCACAACAAACTAATATTAGTAATTTATCTAAGCAAGATAGCTTCGCTATTTCAGGTTACTTTTATACTTTTACTACTCTTTCAAAATTTTCTTTTCTTTTTGGGAACTATTTAATTTATATTTTACTTAATCAATTCTTTCTTTGTATTAGGTTCTCCTAACAAAAGGCTTGCTACGAATTGTAATTTGTTAGATCAATTACCAAGTGAACCTTATATTTTGAAAAATGTTCCAAATTGCAATTTCTGTGATGCAAAAAGATTTGAATTTGAAACAAATGGTTTTTGTTGTCTCAATGGACAAATTACATTGGTAGGAAATGATATGCCAAGAGAGTTGTCTGATCTTTTTCTTGAAAATTTTGAGAAGGCTAAACAATTCAGAAAATTCGTAAGATCATATAATAATGCTTTTTGTTTTACATCTCTTGGAGCAAAATTTGACAAAGAATTAGCAAAGTCTAATAAAGGAGTCTATACTTTTAGAGTTAACGGCCAACTCCATCATTATATCTCTCCAATTGATTCAAGCACTTCAATACCATCAAATTTGCAGCTTTACTTCTTTGATACTGAAGACGAGATCCAAAAAAGATTGGGAACATCAGATAAATTGGATGAAGAAATTGTTAAGTACATCATCAAAATTTAGATGTGAATCCATATTCCAATTTTTTTAAGAATTTGAAATCTATACCAAATCTTGATGACTATAGAATCTTTATTAGATCAGATACAGGATTGGATCAACGAGTTTACAATGCCCCAACTGCATCTCAAGTTGCTGCAATTTGGATTGAAGAAAATAACATTGACTATAGTGAAGGAATGAATATTAGGGTGTATAGTAAATCAGGAGAAAAACAACGAGTGAAATATTATTTTGGTTGTTATGATCCACTTCAGTATCCTTTGATGTTTCCTAAGGGTGATACAGGTTGGCATAAAGGGATAGAGAAAATACCTAGAATGATTCATAGAGTCAATTCTTCAAGAGTTTGTCCTGGAGAATCAATTGTAAAGCCTGCTTATATGAAATCAACATAACATTTACTTAATATAGAAGATCAAGGTAAATAATTTTTTTCACACAAAGTTAAATTTTTTAATAAACATCAATATATACAAATTCTAACGTTCTTTTCCTTTGTTTTTCTGTTCTTTTTTTCTTTTTTTACAACAATTATTTAGTCTCAAATTTTAGAAAAAGAAAAAGATCTTATGTTTCTTGTCGAGACTATTATGCTTATAAGTTTCAAATTAGAGTCAATGACAAGACATTAGTGATTCACACTGGAAGGTTATTTCAACAATTTATAGTTGATATGTACATTAAGATTGAAACACAAAGGCTTGATTTTGTCAGAAACAACCAGGATAAACTTAGATGTGATTACTACCAAGGTATTATGGATGCTGTTGCCGGTGGTCATTTGCAACGGTCTAGAGTTGGAACAAAAATCTTATTGCCAGTAAGTTTCATTGGTGGACCACGAGATATGAGAAAAAGATATATGGATGCAATGTCACTGGTACAACGATTTGGTAAACCTGATATTTTTTTGACAATGACTTGTAATCCTTCTTGGATAGAAATCAATGAAAATTTATTGCCAATCGAGCAGGCTCAAAATCGCCCAGATCTCGTCTCTCGTATCTTTCGTGCCAAACTAGAAGAATTAAAAAATGATATTTTTAAAAGAAATTTTTTTGGAAAAATTGCTGCTATCACTTATGTGATAGAATTTCAAAAGCGTGGGTTGCCACATGCTCATTTTTTGATAATTTTAAAGAAAAATTCAAAAGTTTATACAGTCGAATCTTTTGATAAAATAGTTAGTGCTGAGTTGCCTGATGTTGAAAAATTTCCTTTCTTGCATAGTCTTGTTGTTAAACATATGATGCATGGACCTTGTGGTGAAAAAAATCCTGAAAATTCTTGTATGAAAAAAAATGGAATGTGCAAAAGTAAATATCCAAAAGATTTTTGTGATGAAACCAAAATAGGGAACAACACATATCCAATTTATAGAAGAAGAAATGATAGTAAAATTGTAAAAGTTAGAGGTGAAATTTTGGACAATAGATGGGTTGTGCCTTATAATCCATATCTCCTTGCTAAGTATGATTGTCACATAAATGTTGAAATTTGTTCAACAATTAAAGCCATGAAATACATATACAAATACATATACAAAGGTCATGATAGGGTTAATTTCTATATTTGTTCTGATGATTCTTCGAATAAGATTGATGAAATAAAAGAGTTTCAATCAGCAAGATGGATTTCTCCACCAGAAGCTGCGTGGAGGATTTTTAGATTTCTTTTAAATGAGATGCATCCATCAGTAATTAGTTTGCCTATTCACATTGAAAATTGGCAATCTGTGTCATTTACAGAAAATGCTAATTTACAAAAAATCATTAATAACAAATTCTATTCCAAAACAATGTTGACATAATTCTTTTATATGAATAGAACTGATGAAGAAACAAAAACTTTAAATTTATTGTATGTTGAGTTTCCAGAATACTTTGTTTGGATAAATAGCCAAAGAATTTGGGTTAGAAGACAAAAAAAAGATGTAATTGGTAGATTAGTGTCAGTTCATCCAACTCAAGGAGAAAGATATTACTTAAGATTACTCTTACAAAATGTTAGGGCCCCACAAAGTTTTCAGGATCTAAAATTCGTAAATGGAAACATAGCAATATCATATAGACAAGCATGTGAATTAAGAGGATTCTTGGAAACAGATGATTCCTTAGATAAATCTTTAGAAGAAGCATCTTTATTCGAGATGCCAGTAAGCTTAAGAAGACTTTTCGTAACACTTTTGGTTTATTGTCTTCCTAAAGATCCCAAAACATTATGGGAAAAATATGAGCATGCAATATCAGAGGACATTGAAAAACATAATCCCAATTTAACAAAAGATGAAATTAGGAACAAAGTTTTTGAAAATCTAAATGATATCCTTGAATCTATGGGGAAAAACATTAATGACTTCCATTTAGTTCCATATGAAATACATTTTTCACAAGCAGAAAGAGAAGCAAAGGAAATAGAAGCAGAAAAGAATATACATATCACTGAAGAAGATTTATTATCTGTTTCAAAATTTAATACTGAACAACGTTTTATATTTAACGAAGTAACTAGAAGAATTCTTTCAAAACGTAGTGGTGCATTTTTCATAGATGGTACATTTTTCGTAGATGGTACAGGTGGTACAGGAAAAACTTTCTTGTACAAAGCACTTTTAGCTACTGTAAGATCAATGGGACATATTGCTCTTGCTACTGCAACATCTGGAATTGCAGCATCAATATTGCCTGGAGGACGAACTGCGCATTCAAGATTTAAAATTCCAATTGAACCTGATGACAGAATGACTTGCAAAATTACAAAACAAAGTGCTATAGGGAAGTTAATTATAATGTCAAAGTTGATTATATGGGATGAAGCTTCTATGGCTAATAAACATGCAATTGAAACATTTGATCACACTTTACAAGATTTAATGGATACGTCGGAAATTTTTGGAGGAAAGGTAATTGTTTTTGGTGGTGACTTTAGACAAACTCTCCCAGCAGTCAAAAAAGGAAAGAAAGAAGATTTTATAAATGCTAGCTTTGTCAAATCAGTATTGTGGCATAAACTTGAAAAATTCAAATTAACAAAAAATATGAGAGCCAAATCTGATCCTATATTTTGTGAATACCTAATGAGAATTGGAGATGGAAAAGAAAAAACAAATCACGAAAATGTAGTAAAAATTCCTAGATCTTTTATTGTACCATTTCAAAATGATGATGATTCTCTAGATGTTTTGTTTCATTGAGTTTTTCCTACTTTTAATTCTTTTGCTAGTAATCCTTTTGAAGTGATTAATAGAGCAATATTAACAACAAAAAATGATATAGTTGATGAAATCAATGATACTTTAATTAAGCAATTTCCAGGTAATGAAACAATATACTTGAGTTTTGATGAAACTAGAAATATCAATGAACAATTACAATACCAAGATTTTATCCATAGTTTGACACCAACAGGTCTTCCTCCTCATCGTTTAGTGCTTAAAAAGAATTGTCCTATCATTCTTTTGAGAAACATAAATCCTCATGAGGGTCTTTGCAATGGTACAAGATTAATTTGTCATAGTTTTCAAAACAATATAATCAGTGCATTCATAGCTTCTGGTGAAATGCGAGAAAAACATGTTTTTTTACCTCGAATACCTTTAGAACCACAACAAGATGAAAAGTGTCCAGTTGCATTTAAAAGAACACAATTTCCTATTAGACTTTGTTTTGCCATGACAATAAATAAAGCACAAGGTCAAACATTAGATTTTGTTGGTATATATCTTCGAGAGCCTGTTTTTTCTCATGGCCAACTTTATGTAGCATTATCTAGAGTGAAAAAAAATGATGCTGTTAAAATTTTGATAAGACCACTTACAATTGATAGTATGATTGATGATGAAACAAAAAATGTGGTTTACAATGAAGTCTTGGCACTTGCTTCAAATTAAGAAGAATTTTTTGTGTTTACTTGTAAGAAGTTCCTCATATAAGTTATATTCAAAAATTATTATTTAAATTGTCCATTCAAGTCTACTAATCTTGACAAAGAAGAGAGCCCTGAAGTATGTTTGTTTTTCTCTCCTTTATGTTTATTTTCTAATATTTGTTCATTTCGGACATTCATAAGTAGGTAAATGTTTAAGAATATGCTATATTTTTGTTTTTTGTTGAATTTTATGTTGATCTTTTTCCTTTTTTGGGCTTTTTAGGATCTTAATTTAGTGTTGACTACATCAAAATTTGATCTTTGATGTATTATTGGCTTTCTACTTTTGCATCATAGTCAGTTCTTTCTTTTTGCTATTTTGGCTTAAGTTTGTTTTTCTGAGTCCTTTTCATCTGTATATATTTTGACTTGATTCATGTATTTACTTTTATTAGAGATGCTTGTGCTGTTTTTCACTCGAAATATTCCATTATACATGTTCAAGAGCTAATTCTAATACTTATTATACATGTTTTTTTAAATTTATTATTGGCTTCTAATTATGTTTAACTAAAAAGTAATTCCCTGGGTTGTCGATTTCTCATTGGTTTCGCTGTATAATGTCCATCCTACAATTTTTTGGTTTCTTTTTTATCATTATACTTCCAAGATGACACCTTTACTTCTGTCTAACTCAATTAAACCTTTTCATATTCATAAATATATTTTTTCTACAATAATTAGCATTTAGATGTGTTTCATGTAATACAAACTCATATTAATGTATCAATACTTGAAAACTCATATTACCAATGGTTTCTCCAAGTACTTCTCTACTCCCATCATATGAAGGGAAATTGATTATGGAGCTACGGGGTGGCATTGGCCGATTTACTACTGAATTAGCTAAAAAGGCTGGACAGGTTATTGCGTTTCACTTCAGTGAAAGTATAATAGAAAAGGTGTGTAGCCTATACTTTAATAAAAAAAAAAATATTCTTTCAACATGATTTCACCATAACTATTTATTCCTTGCAGAATGAAAGCATTAATGGACATTATAAGAACGTTAAGTTCATATGTCCTAATGTCACATCCCTGATTCAGTTAAAAAGCCTTCTGAAGCTCAATATTTTGAATTTTACACAATAATATATAATGCTTCTAATGCTTATAAATCTCTCATATGTAGTTCTCATTTCTATGTCCATTTCTTTTTCATCCATTTATTTTTTCCTATCATAGATGGATTAGGCTTAAATCTGGTTTGGTTAGAGTTTTAGTTGGCCATGACAGGTGAATTGGACATTAGGGTCTTCCTGGCCCCAACTTACCATGGTTTCTTTTCTTTGGTACTTAAAGTTAATTCTGTTTTGGAAGGAAATGGTTATAGTTTTATTGCCTTATATAAATATGGAAATGCCATTTGTTGTATATTTTTCTCTTGTTAAGTTTGAGGTACTCTCTTGTGTATTGAGATTGTTATACGATCTAAGTGGCTTAGTTTCTCTATTGTGATCATACATCAGTGACAATAAGGCTGTCCTTATTAATGGAAGATACTGGAAGATGTTTAGTTTATTTTCAATGCCACCATTATCTATTTAAACACTTCTTTTGAGTTTTGCTAGGATGGCATTCTGTTTGATGATTGATGACTAAACTACTTATTGTTTTTTGAGCTATTGGTAAGCCTCATGGTCAAATCGATCCCAAAGCATTTTTGCTTCAAAAGTTGAATGTCACAGCACGAGAACGGGTAGGTTGATGTGGCTGGATTTGGTTTTACCATGTAGCACTTCCTTTTCTTTCCTGAATTTTGATCTTCCTTTAACCTGTGACCTTATACTCCAAAGGCCTCAACCCTGGTCTTCTTTCTTAGTGAGCCAAGGCCTTATTGGCGATTTATTCTTCTATACTATCAAAACTATTATGATCATGCTGCATTTTGACGTCTCACTTTTCTCTAAAAAATTAACTTGTTTATTCTTTTGTTGACAAGATTGATGCTGCACTACAAGAGGGGGCTGATGCATTGAGACAGTTTGTGTCCAAAGGCCTGACAGAAACTGCAACATGCTTCAATACGACGCAGAAGTACAAGCATATAAAATTGCAGAATATGCCTGCACTGTAAAGCTCATGGTATGTTTATTCTTTCTTTTTTGCTTGAAATCACATGGTACTTATCATTGTGGGATTTTAGTAATACTATATTAGTGACGTAAGTATTTTGAACTATTAATAAAATATTTTTCCTACACGTGCATCAGCAAGGTACATGTGCTCCTCCTTGTCCTTACCTGGACCACATGGCCAGCCTCACAAGCAAACAGATGAACCAAGCAATTATGCTACTTTTCAAATTATTTGGAGCAGAGAAAAATTCAGAAGCTTCTTCTACATGGGCTTTAAGGCTTGGAATCAACACAATCTTTAAACAGGTATTGGAAGGTTTACTATCTAGGTTTTTTCGTGGCATATTACTTGGATAATATGTCTGATTCATATGTAAAAATTTGAAGTTCTAAATAAGTTTCTTATTTTTGTACTGTCTCTTACTCGTTCATGATTTCTAATGATAAGTATGTTTTGACCTAACATGGGGATCTTAGTCAATATTGATTGATGAGAAATACTGCATTTCCTTATTTTGGAAGCATTGGTAGGTTAATTTTCAGAATAGCTTCTCATGATGAGACTGATGTGGTAGTTGTTAATAATCCATTCAACAATGCTAAGTACATGGTAAGATGTAGAATATATATATTGTTACAAAATTCATTGGTGTATAATTTGTAGTATTACTTAGAATGAAATTTTTAAGGTTATCTTTCTTCTACTCTGAAATGTCCAGTTTTCACATTTATAAAAACGTCTTTGTACACAGCTCAAATCTTTAGTGTGATTCTCATTATGCAAATAACACTCTTCACCACATCATAAATTATACTTAATATCTTAATGCCTATGTCTTATTTCTAATACTCCAGAATAGATGTATTTGGACTAAAGGAAGATTGATGATCATGGTTGAGGAACAAAAGTTTTGTGAATTGTGGCAAAGGAACAAGAGCAGAACACAAAGAAGCTTTTCAATGCATCCATTACACAAAAGACACAATTGCTGTCTCAAGGTAAAGATAAATATTATTTTTAAGTTTTATAAGATATTATATATTTCTTCTTCATTTTCAGGTTTTAATATTTATCTCTTTCACATTAATATCTTCCTCAGATTCAAATTTGAAATCGACATCATTGACAACACTGGATCCATCACTGCTGCAGTCTTTGGAGAAAATGGAAATAACAATTTTCTCACTTGAACCTCAAGACAAGCAGCTGTAAGTAATAAACAAAATACAACGTTGCATGGCTGTATGATAAAGAAAACATCTCTAAAAAAAAGCAACAAAATAGATTCTTCAAGCTCCAATGTTGCACATAATTGATTTTATTTTTAATATATTACCTCGACTAGACTTTTCTAAATGACTATATTATACAAATGAATTGTAAATTTAATTTAACACTACTCTATATTTTTTTTTTTTTTTTGGACTATACTCTATTAATAGATCTTAAGATTTAATCTAATATCTATTTTATATTAAGAAGTTTATGTTACAATAAATCAATTATAATTATAAGTGTATATAATTACTTCATTTGCAATATTTCTGTTAACAAACATTGAGTTGGGCCCGTGCGTATGCACGGGCATCGCACAACTAGTATATATATATATATATATATATATATCATTATCACTTAACCCAAGTAATCATATAATTAGCTCTAAAACATTTCTTTAATCAAATTACGTTTCATTTTCTTCTTCAAATCACTTATTCACACAAGTTCATATGCCACATACACTTAAGCTACAAAGTTCACCTTACCATATCATTAGACAACATAGAAGACATTAGTAGCATCAAATACCATTAAGTTAAGATTATAAGTTATAAATTCCAATTACTCTTGACTACAACAATCAATAATCATATAACTAAATGAGCTATTCTTATAGTCTTACTCACTTAGCATACAATGTCTATTAGAATTTGATCTTTAACAAAATACAAGCAATATGAACATTAGAACAAGATATAAGCATTAAATATGAAAACAACCATATGTGCACAAAGGGGTCATCAACACATTTTCACGAAACTCTACAAAACGCTCAAATATACTCTAGAATGCATTCAAACACACAACAAGCAACTACCTGACAATACAAGTGCCAAAATACCCAATTCCCACGTTTCTCCCTTTTGTTATCCTAAGTCATCTAACTTCAAACCGAAGGCTAAGGCTCAAGATTCACAAACTAACTATTCTAATCTTCTAGTTACACATTATAGCACACTTAGAACCCTTGAAACCATTCATTAACCTGTATTAGCCACAAAAGCTCCAATTTCCCCTTTATGGATTATAACTACAAGTACCTTGTTCGATAAGAGTCATCGAAATATATCCTTTTTATTGTGTGGTATTTCATTGAATTCTTGTGTCTATTTATTGTATATTACATGTATTTGTTGCACTGCATGAGCCCCGGATACTGTTCCTGTTACCCATCCCTCACTGGGCATACGTGTTTGGTGTGCTCACCCTCGTTGCTACATGCATTCATGTCAAGACCACTACCCATGTACCGAGGATAAGCCGGCTTACAAGCTAATCATGCTCTAATACCACAAAATGTCACGCCCCAGCACGACCCCACTTATAATCAAGTTAGGATGTGGTGGAATTTTGGCATTATAACATCTGTAATATGGACAACAGAACCATAAACCTTTTTACTTCATACAACTCACAACCAACAACAACTTCAACAAACCTCAATTCAACCAACAATACTTCATATACCAGTCAAACAACATTTAAAAACAAGATACAATGCCTCTGTCTCATCCATACAAGACAAACCACAATATACATATACAAAATAGATCAAGCTAGCCTAACAACATATTCATAACCAAAAGAAAGACTACTAGGCTTAGCATTATACAATCCACTATCTTGAAGATAAGTTATACATTACAAACTTTAAATTTAATACAATACAACATAACAAAAGTTTAACACAACATGTGAGACAATCCACATAAGCACTCAAGGATAAGGCTCTGGCACATAAGACTCGTCCACATAAGGTTCATTCTCAACTTCCTTAGGTATATACCCTGGGTCCTGCTTAGGCTCACCTGAAAGGTCAGCAAATAGGGTGAGCTTATATATAACAAAGTTTAGCGAGGGTTCAATAGGAGGTTTTGAAATCATTTTCATGAAAACCCATTGAAAAATACCCTTGGAAACAAAGAATGTACAACAAGCATCAACAATACAAATATAGCAATATAAGTAACGAAACATTAAGGATATGATAACACTTGTTGATGTAGCTCCTTATACCGCTATCACAAACTCAACCGACTTCTTATAATACCCACTGATACATTTCAAAAGTATCTAACTAGACTCGCACCCCATGATCATTCTCCGATCACACAAGATAGGGTATAACACATGATAGTCGTGCTAATGCAACCTGGTAAGCCCAATACCGCCCAAAATGACACAACCCTATCATGACTCACAACATATATCACTTAACACTTAATATTCCGAGAGAACAACAAAGTAGGTTGTCTCCCGGCATTTCAACATTCAACAACCAACTAAACAACACTGCAACAATTAACAACTCAACATCTATAAAACAACTAAGACACTTAAGTTAGATGACAAAATAGGCCATCCAGACTCAACACACACTTCATTACACAATCAACCCCGAGCCTACTTAATATCAACTCAAGTTTCAACCACATAAACAACACCAATCAATTAAAGACAACACTTAACTAATTCAAAGAAACATAACCCTAACTTTCTAACAATATAACTCAAAACCTAGTAACCAAACAACCCCAAACCTTCTCCTAATACCTAACCACTTAATCAAGTACCCAAACCCCCTCGGGAACAACCCAAAAGCCATCTTAAAATAGCCCAACAAGCCCTACAAGGCAATGCATAGGCGGTTGAAATTTTATGCTTTTAAACCAACTATCAATTCAACATTTTGGCATTATAACACTGCTAGTCTATGCTAAAAAAGTTCATACAAATACATACAACTTATAAACAACTAACACAACAAGAATTAAACTAAATAATGGCTAAATAATCAAAATAAAACATATAAAATAAAAATACAACATTCTGCCACTTAAATTGGCTAGAATCAAACTATGTTCGTCTACAACACCTAACTAACAACAATCATAAGCCAATTTAGCTAAACATCAACTACATATGTAATATCAAAATTTTGACATAAATTTTATTTTTGAGATCTTATTTTTCCCTCACCTTTGATGCAAAGAAAGGTTGGAAATAGGTAGAACACAAGCCCAACAAGCAAAAACAAGCTTGGAATGAAAAGATTTGTTTTTGATTTGAGATTTTTCTTCAAAATTTTCTTTGAAAACCTAAGTAAAAATGGCTTATTTCTTCTCCCTCAACTCACGAAAATGTGTGTGTGTGTGTGTGTGTGTTTGTGGTGTTTTGTGTTGTATATTGTATCTATTTTAGCTTATATGCATAAGTCAAAGTAAGATACAAAGGTCAAAAGTTGGTTTAAATTGAGTTTTATAAGCCAAAAGTCCAAAATAACCTTAGTTTTGTTGTCTAACTTCAATTCTACCCTTTGTAGGATTAATTTAGATGACAATACATATATCTAGGCATATAATTACATATAAACTAAGTATACTACATAGTTTTGCCAAAGAAGATGAAAAGTCATAATAAATGTTTTTCAAATGTCTTCAAAATGCACATTAAACCTAATAGCATTTAGTATATCACATGTATGCCTATACATTAATTCAAATAACATATAAACAGGTGAACACACATAATTGCATATAAGGACAAATTCGGGGTCTCACATGTATAGATTTATAAGTTGGTTAATTGTTGGTTAAATGTTGAAAGGTGTTTGCAAGTGGTATGGTGGTTTACTTTGTCAACAATTGAATGTGCTATTGAATGGAATTGAATTGTTATTTGAATAAGTGCTCGAGAGACAACCTATTTTGTTGTCCTCTCAAAATGAAGTGAATTGTTGATTGATTGATTGAATGATCGTAAGGGTTGTTACTTTTTAGTGGGACATAGTAGCATCGTGTCACTCTAGGTGGCATAGGGCTTGCTAGAGTTTTGGCATGACTACCATAGTCCAATTCCCTCGCTCACATAGATGGAGAGTTCTATGGGGTGTTAGGTCGTAGGTTTCAGTGTACATCACATGAATGTGCCGATGTATATCACCTGAATGTTATAATGTTCATCACCTGAATCGGAATGATAAGTGGTAGAGTTCGTACTAGTGGTATAAGTGACGACATCAGCTATGAATAGTGTATCCTTCTTGAATGGTTATATAACTAATGTGTTAATGTGTTATTGTGTTAATTGCTTTTAAATGCTTAATGTTTGCATATGGTTTTAAATGCATGTTTCAAATGAATTTCCAACTTAATTTTTTTCCAA
Source organism: Ehretia macrophylla (assembly GCA_037974665.1). NCBI lineage: Eukaryota > Viridiplantae > Streptophyta > Magnoliopsida > Boraginales > Ehretiaceae > Ehretia > Ehretia macrophylla. Next base: position 16,328,448 of record CM075775.1, read on the forward strand.
AATCTCTCGTTTATCCCGCTCACTGAGCTAGTGTAGTTTACCTTATTTTATGAACATTTTAGCAGAGGCCGAGATCGAGCCACAAGAAAGGTTAAAGTGATTACCATGTTGTCCATCTTTGGGTGTTGTGTATGTTGAATATGTTGTATAATGTAAATTGTGTAGTTTAGGTTGTATTAGAAAGGTTCATTTTGTTCATGTGTAAAGATTGAAGTTGTGGACTTTTGTTGTAACATAAAAAGGTTTGATGGCTAGTTGGAGTTCCATTTTGAAAACGATGTATCTATTATGCTTTATGTGTATCATGCCGGGACTCTAGGTTTTGTATAAAGTCTATTAAATGTCTAGGTTATTTGTATAAACTGTTATTACTTGTTAAATATAGTAGTCTTATAGGTGTTATATTGAATGAGTGCAGTTGCATCAAGACTTGGTTCCATGAGGGTTCATGTCAGGGTGTGACATTTTAATGGTACCAGAGCAAGGATACGACTCTCCGTCTGTCGGGTAGAAGTCTCAATGTGAATGTCGTTGCATAAATGTGTGTGTAACACCCCGATCCCTCTCGAGACCGGGAGTTCTATCAATCGATCTAATCACAACCCAAATCCAAACCCGGGCAAAATTTTCAGGGAAAACGGACGGAGTCTCCCCTGTTTCTAGGCGAAATGTAAAACTTGTAATAGCATATAAATGGACCACCATCATGTCCAACCATACAAAACTTCCTCAAGGCCATCCGAGCCTCGGTTCTCAACAATTAAACTCAGCAAGTATACATACATTTCCAATTTAAAAGCTAACCTATCTCTTTTCATTTTTGACAAGTACACTCAAACTTGAAAATTAAACCATACTAAGCTACTGCATAAAATAAAATATCATGCCATTCTAGCTCTTTTCCTTTGGACATTACAACGTGCATTGAAGTTAAGCTATGCTAACTGATTACAGAAACTAGCTTATTAATTTACCTCAACTACCTAGCTAGATTTAAATTACATTTCTTTTAACAATAAATACATACAACATATAAAAGAATATATCTTTACAACTTCGACACTCAAGCCACATAGGCACGCAAGACAACTCTTCAGGCACAAACTTTCATGAAATCATGAACTTTACAGCTAACATGACATTTCCTGAAATGTGGTGGTGATGAGTGAGTATACACAACACGTATACTCAGTGAGGGCGAGACAGATATCGAGTTGGAGAGAAAGAAAGTCGTGCAATGCAAATAAGACAGTTAAGTAATATAACTGATAAATAAGCAATCAAGACAAACAATCAATACAATAAGCAATTACTGAAAGCATTAACACAACCATTCAAAGCTATACCACACTCTGAAGGCTATGGTTCACTCATACGAGCAATGTACCATTTCACGAGCAATACATCAATCTCGAGCTTGATGTTGACAACGATGACAATAAGCTCGCATCCACCTTATAACACCAGTTTGGAATACCCCGGAAGTATCCATCAATTCTACGACCCAAATCTCCCTGGGAGGCAACCCAAGCGAGAAAGGGAATAGCCACGGAGCTAGAGCAACCAACACTGGCAACCCGAGGCTACCCAGAGAGGCCCATCACTCACGCGCTGGACACTATGCAATGCAAGACTCGATACAAGGCGATAAACGAGCGATAACCAAGATATCAAGCATTATCAACAATTGATAAACATTTCAATCAATAATCAACTCTAACAAGCGTAATAAGCATTAACAAGCATTTACAATCAAACAAGTAACAAGAACAACACCAATTAACCTTATCAAGCAATAACAAGTATCCTATAGGCATTATAAGCATTCTATAAGCAATATAAACATTCTATAAGCATTATAAACATTCTATAAGCATTATAAACATTCTATAAGCAATATACTATGAAATCACACAAAATTCCAAAAATGACCCAAACTTTCAAAACGCTACTACTTTCAAACGAGCCACGAGCTTTCGAAACCGACTTCACCAATCCTCCTAGGTCACCATAAGGCACGTCTAAAGACCCCGAAACCCTACTTCACCCTAGAATTCACGCAAAGTCCTGATTTTCCCCTTTGCTCGTTTGAACTACAACTATACCAACCAAACACCCAACCAATGCCATAATCGCACCAAAAGTGCTTCCATGGCCTCCCGAAACAATTGCAACACGCAAAATGAGAAAATGCCAAACTCGACCTAAACGACCCCGACTTTCACTAAGCCGTTTTCCTCCATTTTTCCATTACACATTCCAATTAAATCACACATTTAGGCATTCTAGCATATCTAGCATCTTCGTACATCAACAGAACGCGTAACAGAGCAACTTCATCGAAACGGGAGTTTACTATTCATAATTTACTATTCATTACACAATTTATATTTCAAATTCGATATTCAACCGCAGAAAATGTTAAACAACTATAAATACACATTCTACAATTGCTAGGGAACATTCTTTAAGCAACGAAACGGACAAAATAACAACCTACGGTTAAATCACAAAAATTAAAGTTTATGTTCAACATTTTCAAATGCGCAAATAAACATGAAACCCTCACTTTAGATGCTCCTAGACGCTAGGAAAACCTCGTAGAGTGCCTCGGAAACTACCCCGTGCAAGCTCACGCAAAGATTTGGTGATTTGTAGTTGAAATTTTCTTCTTTTTTTTTCTCCTTCTTTTCCTCATGGTTTCAAGCCTTTCTTCTCTGTTTTTTTCGTTTGCATTCTGCTTATTTAGAAAAAAAAAAATGACCAGAAGTCAAAGGTCAAAGATTCGGTCAACCCGCTAAACCAAAACAGCTATGCGCGACCTTACGAAAACGGCCATAACTTCTTCTAGAAAACTCCAATTCACGAACAGTTTGAAGCCTCAGAAACTAGACTCATAGAGCTTTCCAACCATATATAATTTGCTACCTAACTCTTCCCCAATTGGTTCAGATTTAATTCCAAAGTTGACCCAAAATTTGACTAACTTAACATTGCATTTTTTTATTTCTAATCCCAAGTTTGCCCTTTATTAAACATTTCAAAAATTCCCACCTTGTCATAGTTGGTCAATGTAGATGAAAAGTCAACTAGTTTGGTCAAAGAAGGTGAAAGGTCAATAAAATGCAATTTAAATGAACTTTAAATGCTATTGAATACATGCCAGGTTCGGGGTATCACATCCTTCCCCCTTAAAACAATTGCGTCCTCGCAATTCTTCTTCCAATAGAACTCAGCATCATCTGAAATCCAATTCTGACTAATCTTCATCGGTTGAAGAATCCCGTTGACACGAATACCGAAGAAGAATAAAATTCTAACCAAAAGCGCCGAGATAATACCAATAAAGACCTAAGCAAAGATACTGTAGATAAAATCACATCACGTATTAATGATAAGAAGAATACCGAATGAATACCCCATACACGAATCTCGAGTAGAAGTTCAACTATTACTGCCCGAGAATTCCCAAACAAGAAGCCAAATAAAGGCTCAAAAAAAGGTTCCATCCAGAGGTCCAAATAAGTACCCCACTGGTCAAGAATTTCATAGAAGAATTCCCTGATAAGAGTGCGAAGAAAATACTAAGAAACCCAATCAAATATACTTCAAAAGTTCCAAAGAAGCCTTCCAAATAATAACCCCTTAGGACAACCCACTAGATTCCGAGTATCGCTATCAAATGCTGAGAAGAATGTCTAAGGAAATACTAGAGGAATTATCATGTGTCTAATAAGACAGTCAAGTTAAATAACAAATATAATTTTTCCAACTAGATGAGAAATCCGAGTAAGATTCCCGTGCAGGTGTACAACATACAAAACCAAACTCCAAGGCCTCTTCATTGTTCGCCAGGTGAGAACTTATACAATTTACCACCAAGAAAGCCCAAAGTATTCCACAGTATACCATAAGCAATATGAGATAATAAGTCTGAACAAGATTCTAAGTGTAAGACTTCCAATAAGTGCCATCAAGGAAAGATACTAGTAGAATGCCCACTAAGAATTCTATAAAATGCCATTGAAGAATTTCCAATCAGGGATGTCAGTATCACACCAATAAAGACCAAGACACATATACCATAGATAATACCGTGCAGTAAATCCAATTGAAACCCCAATAACCAAGTCCACCGAAAAGTGCCAACAGAAGTCTCCAAAGAATACCCATTGAGAAAACCAAAAAATGCCCCAGAGAACAATCAAATAAAACCCCAAGAGAAAGCTACTCTTCACAACTATTAATCACAGAGGAAGACCTTAGAGATTCACCAATAATCGAGCTCCAAAAGCAAACACCAACTCCCAAATAAAGGCTAATTAAATGCCATTCATTTCCTGCCAACCCATACACCTTGAGAGGCTAGTTGTGAACCACTTTATTCGGGGGAGGAAGAGGACTTACTTACCATTTCCATAAGACATGTATGAATGCCAATATATCACAGTTATACATATGCCTTAAGCTATTATGCCAGCAAGTTTACAAAAGAGTTTATTCAACAAAGTCACTCAAGCATAACAATCAAGTCAAGCACAACATAATCAATTCAAATCACGGCACAACCAATTCAAGACATTCCAATACACACATTACAAGCAATACTTCAAGCAAATAACAATCCACGAGGTCGATTCAATTCACGATGCCAATTCGATAGGTCAATTCAATGCACAACTGGACACTTCACCTTACTTGAAAAAAACATTTAACACATAACACATAACTATATCACATAGGTGCATACATTCAAATCAAGACACACAATCTCACATACAGGCACACACTTTCAAGACACACTTAACAAGCACACATTCAAGGGTCACTACCCACCAGACCGAGGACCCTGTCCCGGCTTATGAGCTAGACAAGCTCTGATACCACCTGTAACACCCCGATCCCTCTCGAGTCGGGAGTTCTATCAATCGATCTAATCACAACCCAAATCCAAACCCGGGCAAAATTTTCAGGGAAAACGAAAGGAGTCTCCCCTGTTTCTAGGCGAAATGTAAAACCTGTAATAGCATATAAATGGACCACCACCATGTCCAACCATACAAAACTTCCTCAAGGCCATCCGAGCCTCGGTTCTCAACAATTAAACTCAGCAAGTATACATACATTTCCAATTTAAAAGCTAACCTATCTCTTTTCATTTTTGACAAGTACACTCAAACTTGAAAATTAAACCATACTAAGCTACTGCATAAAATAAACTATCATGCCATTCTAGCTCTTTTCCTTTGGACATTACAACATGCATTGAAGTTAAGCTATGCTAACTGATTACAGAAACTAGCTTATTAATTTACCTCAACTACCTAGCTAGATTTAAATTATATTTCTTTTAACAATAAATACATACAACATATGAAAGCATATATCTTTCCAACTTCGACACTCAAGCCACATAGGCACGCAAGACAACTCTTCAGGCACGAACTTTCACGAAATCACGAAATTTCCAGCTAACATGACATTTCCTGAAATGTGGTGGTGATGAGTGAGTATACACAACACGTATACTCAGTGAGGGCGAGACAAATATCGAGTTGGAGAGAAAGAAAGTCGTGCAATGCAAATAAGACAGTTAAGCAATATAACTGATAAATAAGCAATCCAGACAAACAATCAATACAATAAGCAATTACTGAAAGCATTAACACAACCATTCAAAGCTATACCACACTCTGAAGGCTATGGTTCACTCATACGAGCAATGTACCATTTCACGAGCGATACATCAATCTCGAGCTTGATGTTGACAACGATGACAATAAGCACACATCCACCTTATAACACCAGTTTGGAATACCCCGGAAGTATCCATCAATTCTACGACCCAAATCTCCCTGGGAGGCAACCCAAGCGAGAAAGGGAATAGCCACGGAGCTAGAGCAACCAACACTGGCAACCCGAGGCTACTCAGAGAGGCCCATCACTCACGCGCTGGATACTATGCAATGCAAGACTCGATACAAAGCGATAAACGAGCGATAACCAAGATATCAAGCATTATCAACAATTGATAAACATTTCAATCAATAATCAACTCTAACAAGCGTAATAAGCATTAACAAGCATTTACAATCAAACAAGTAACAAGAACAACACCAATTAACCTTATCAAGCAATAACAAGTATCCTATAGGCATTATAAGCATTCTATAAGCAATATAAACATTCTATAAACATTATAAACATTCTATAAGCATTATAAACATTCTATAAGCAATATACTATGAAATCACACAAAATTCCAAAAATGACCCAAACTTTCAAAACGCTACTACTTTCAAACGAGCCACGAGCTTTCGAAACCGACTTCACCAATCCTCCTAGGTCACGATAAGGCACGTCTAAAGACCCCGAAACCCTACTTCACCCCAGAATTCACACAAAGTCCCGATTTCCCCCTTTGCTCGTTTGAACTACAACTATACCAACCAAACACCCAACCAATGCCATAATCGCACCAAAAGTGCTTCCATGGCCTCCCAAAACAATGCCAACACGCAAAACGAGAAAACGCCAAACTCGACCTAAACGACCCCGACTTTCACTAAGCCGTTTTTCTCCGTTTTTCCATTACACATTCTAATTAAACCACACATTTAGACATTCTAGCATATCTAGCATCTTCCTACATCAACAGAACGCTTAACAGAGCAACTTCATCGAAACGGGAGTTCACTATTCATAATTTACTATTCATTACACAATTTATGTTTCAAATTCGATATTCAACCGCAGAAAATGTTAAAAAGCTATAAATACACATTCTACAATTGCTAGGGAACATTCTTTAAGCAACGAAACGGACAAAATAACAACCTACGGTTAATCACAAAAATTAAAGTTTATGTTCAACATTTTTAAATGCGCAAATAAACATGAAACCCTCACCTTAGATGCTCCTAGACGCTAGGAAAACCTCGTAGAGTGCCTCGGAAACTACCCCGTGCAAGCTCACGCAAAGATTTGGTGATTTGTAGTTGAAATTTTCTTTTTTATTTCTCCTTCTTTTCCTCATGGTTTCAAGCCTTTCTTCTCTGTTTTTTTCGTTTGCATTCTGCTTATTTAGAAAAAAAAATGACAAGAAGTCAAAGGTCAAAGATTCGGTCAACCCGCTAAACCAAAATAGCTATGCGTGACCTTACGAAAACGGCCATAACTTCTTCTAGAAAACTCCAATTCACGAACGGTTTGAAGCCTCAGAAACTAGACTCACAGAGCTTTCCAACCATATATAATTTGCTACTTAACTCTTCCCCAATTGGTTCAGATTTAATTCCAAAGTTGACCCAAAATTTGACTAAATTAACATTGCATTTTTTTTATTTCTAATCCCAATTTTGCCCTTTATTAAACATTTCAAAAATTTCCATCTTGTCCTAGTTGGTCAATGTAGATGAAAAGTCAACTAGTTTGGTCAAAGAAGGTGAAAGGTCATTAAAATGCAATTTAAATGAACTTTAAATGCTATTGAATACATGCCAGGTTCGGGGTATCACAGTGTGCATATATAACGTGTTAATTGTACATTACGTGTTAAACGTAAAATATGTAATAATTGTGTATTATGTGATACTTGCTTATTGTGTGATGTAAATTGCATATATGCAATAAGAATTTCGAGGACAAATTTTTCTAAGGAGGGGAAGATGTGAGACCCAAATGTGAAATTTATGTGAATTTACTTGCTTTAATTATTATTTGAAAGTAATATGTGTATTTAAGTGATTTATTTATTATTTGATGATCATATGTGAATTTAGATTACATGTATTTAGAATTTAAGTGGCATTTCATTTAATTTAGCAACCTAGGACAAGCTTGTCATTATATTAAATGTCTTTGCATTAGTCTTTTACCCCTTCAATATATTTTGTCTACCTACTAAGTCTTCTTAGCTATTTGAATACTTAATTAAATAAAACAAGCAAAACCAAGAGACAAGATGTGATAACCCGAACCCGGCATGCATTTAATGGCATTTAACTGCATTTAATTAAGTGTTTAATTAGTTAATCATCTATTTTTGTACCATTTTGATATTTCTTTCAGAAGCATTCAATAATTTTTATATTGATTAATTAAAAATATTATTACCTATTTCTATTATTTATAAAAATTAGATTTACTTTCCTGTATTTAATTAAGTGTCATTTTAAATGTTAGTGTTTAATTGCATTTGATTACGTGTTTATATTAACTTGTTTATTTATATCTTAGCATTAACTTCATAATTCTTTAAAATATTCTAGAAATAGTTAAATTAATTATTTTTAAATGAATATTGATTATTTTGATGGTTTTGATTATTTTAATAATTGGTTTTAATTGTCTTGCATTAAAATTACTCGGTTTTCAAATAAATGAGAAAAGTAACTCCGAGCCGGAGTGAATTTTAAACTATTCTACTATTCTACTTTACAAAAATTATAGTTTTATATTATTGCTCATCATTTGATTATCGATCGTTTATTGATCGTTCGATCGTAGCATTTCGAAAATGAGAGTTAGAGAAATATTCTTCGGACTTAATGAAAAATGTTTTTAGCTTAATTTAGCTAGTTTTAGTTGGTTTTCATTAAAATTGCATTGCTTTAACTTGAACTAGATTAAATGGCATCAAAATAAGCTTATTTGACCAATTTTCACTTAAGCTTGATTTTGCAAAAGACCAAAATGCCTTTGTCACCTTTTTTATATAAAATAAGCCAAAATTATCAAAAAAACAAATGGATAAATTCCCCCCAAGTCCCCCCTTTGGCCGAAGCTCCCAAGGAAGAAAAAAAAGATTTTTGCTTCAATTTTCTTCTACAATCATGCATGGAATTGCTCGGGGGTCGTGGCTCGGGTCCTTGCGGGTCTTCCTCGTCAATCTCTGTGAGGGTTTTCACGCTTTTGTGCATATTTTGTGAAATTTGATTATTGTTTCAAATTTTTAGATTTGATATATATTGTGTTATAATGCCTATAATTACTTGATATAGCTTCCTCTGAGTTCATAGAGCATTGTTTCATAGTTATTTAGAGATATTTACGGCTGAAATTGCGTATTTGAAATTGGAGAAGAATAATGAATAGTGAATTTTGAATAGTAAAACCCTAGAATTTCAGATTTTGATCCGAATTGCGATTTCTTGATTTGAATAAGTGCCATTAGTGATAGAAAGATAAAATGTGCAATAAAAACGGATCGGCCTTTATTAAAATTGGAAATTAGACAATGAAACGTAAATGGGCCGTTTGACCAAAAGTTGACCGTGCTTGAATTAAGTTGGGGGTTTTGCTATTGAGGGCATGTAAGCACTTTTGGCGTTATTGTGGTGTTGATTGAGTGACCGGTTAGCATAGTTGTAGTTCAAACGCAGTAAGTAGACTTTCGGGCTTAGGTTGGAAAAATGAAGTTTAGTGATATAGAAACGTGCCTTGTAGTGCCTAAGTGAATGTAGTGAAATCGGTTTCCTAATCTCGTAGCTTGTTTGCTCGTAATTGCCTTTGGAAGTTAGAGATTGAATAGTGATATTTATCGTTTTCGTGTTTGAACTACTGTTACTTGTTTAATTGGTGTTCTTGTTGCTATTAATGATAGTTATGCTTGAAAAGTTAATTGAATGCTAATGTTGATTGTAAATGCTTGATATCTCGTTTATCGCCACTAATCTGCACTTTCGTGTTATTGCTCGTTTATTGCTTGTATCTCGTATTGCATTGCATTAGTGTCAGGCGCGTGAGTGATGGGCCTCTCTGGGCAGTCTCGGGCTGCCAGGGTTGGTTGCTCTAGCTCCGTGTCCTATTCCCATTCTCGCTAGGGATGCCGCCCTGGGAGCTTTGGGTCTTAGATGTGTCGGGGTACTTCCGGAGTACACTCAGTGGATGTTATAAGGTGGTTGCACGCTTATTGTCATCGTTGTCAACATCAAGCTTGAGATTGATATATCGCTTGAGGATTCGAATCGCATGGTACATTGCTCGTTTGAGTGAACCATAGCCTTCAGAGTGTGGTATAGCTTTGAATGGTTGTGTTAATACTTTTGTTAATTGCTTATTGTATTGAATGTTTATATTGAATGCTTACTTGTCAGATATATTGCTTAACTGCCTTATTTGCATTGCACGATCTTCTTTCTCTCCACCTCGATATCTGTCTCGCCCTCACTGAGTATACGCGTTGAGTATACTTACTCCTCACCACCACATTTCAGGAAATTGTCATGTTAGCTGGAAAGTTCGTGGTTACGTGAAAGATCATGCTTGAAGAGTTGTCTTGCATGCTATGTGGCTTGAGTAGTCAAAGATGCAAAGATGTATGTTTCATGTGTTTTATGTATTCAATGTTAAAAGGAATGTAATATAAGTTTTACTAGATTATTGAAGTGGTATGATAAGCTAGTTTATGTATTCGGATAGTATAGTTTAACTTAAATGCATGTTTGTAATGTCCAAAGGAAAAGAGTTAGAATGGTATGATAGTCTATTTTATGCAATAGGTTAGTATGGTTTAATTGTCAAGCTTGAATGTACTTGTCAAAGATGAGAAGAGATAAGTTAGCTTTTAAATTGGAAATGTATAAATACTTGTTGTGTTTATTTGTTGAGAAACAAGGCTCGGACGGCCTTGAGGTGTTTGTATGGTTGGACACGGTGCTGGTCCACTTATATGCTATTACAGGTTCTACATTTTGCCTAGAAACAGGGGAGACTCCGTCCGTCTTTCCCTAAAATTTTATGCCCGGGTTTGGAATTGAGTTGCGATTAGATTGATTGATAGAACTCCCGGTCTCGAGAGGGATCGGGGTGTTACAGAAGAGAGGGAGGTCACGGCTCCAAGGAGACAAAGAGGGGAAAAATGAAAAGTTAGGGTTTGAGAGAAAAATTGAAAAGAAGAAGAAGAAATAGCTCAAGCTTGGTCATTTCTTGCCATTTTCTTACATTATTCTTCATTGTAGGTGAGGGGTTTTTCCAAATCTTAAAGGTTTTAAGCATGGTTTTGGTTATAAAATTATATAATTGTGTTATGTTTGTTAATTGAGCAAGAATATCATGAAAAGTGGTGGTTTGTGAGTAGTATATATGTTGTAAAGATTGAATGAACCCTTAAATGTTATATGTTGGCTTTAATGTGTTATATGTTGAATATGTAGCTAAAAATGAAGATAAACTTGGTTCCTTGCTTGAGTATGAATTCATGGCTTAAGAGCAAGATTTGGTGGTGTTTTGGTGTATTTTTCAAGGCTGCCCAGAAAATTCCAGCAATAAACTTAGTGTTTTATATGTTGAAATTGTGGTCAATTGTAAGGTAAACTTTGCTCTTAACTTGAATATAAAGTTATACGCTATATATACACATGTCAGGTACATGATTTCATGGCTTGGGTGTGAAAATTAGAGAGATTTGATGGGTTTTTGTGGACTGCCTGATTTTTTCAGCAATGGTGCAAGTTTTGTATTTTTCTTGTTAACCTTGTTCTATGCTTGGTTATGATAATGTGTGCACTTATATTGTATTATAGTTGGATAATATGTTGGTTATGCTAAGATTGTGCACTTGTATGGATTTATAAGTTGGTTAATTGCTGGTTAAATGTTGAAAGGTGTTTGCAAGTGGTATGGTGGCCTACTTTGTCACCTATTGAATGTGCTATTGAATGGAATCGAATTGTTATTTGAATAAGTGTTTGAGAGGCAACCTACTTTGTTGTCTTCTCAAATGAAGTGAATTGTTGATTGATTGATTGAATGATCGTAAGGGTTGCAACCCTTTATCGGGACATGGTAACATTGTGTCACTCCGGGTGGCATAGGGCTTGCTGAAATATTGGCATGACTATCGTAGTCCAATTCCTTCGCTCACATAGACGAAGAGTTCTATGGGGTGTTGGGTTATAGGTTTTGGTGTACATCACCTGAATGTGCCGGTATATATCACCTGAATGTTACGGTGTTCATTACCTGAATGGGAGTGATAAGTGGTAGAGTTCGTGATAGTGGTATAAGTGACGACATCAATAATGAATAGTATATCCTTCTTGAATGGTTATATAACTAATGTGTTATTGTGTTAATTGCTTTTAAATGCCTAATGTTTGCATATGGTTTTAAATGCATGTTTTCAAATGAATTTGCAAGTAAAATGTTTTCCAAAATCTCCCGTTCACCCCCCTTACTGAGCTAGTGTAGCTCACCCCATTTTACGAACATTTCAGGTGAGGCCGAGATCAAGCCACAAGAAAAGTGAAAGTGATTACTATGTTGTCCATCTTTGGGTGTTATATATGTTGAATATGTTGTATAATATAAATTGTGTAGTTTGGGTTGTATTAGCAAGGTTCATTTTGTTCACGTATAAAGTGTGAAGTTATGGACTTTTGTTGTAACATAAAAAGGTTTGATGGCTAGTCGGAATTCCATTTGACAATGACTTATCTATTATGTTTTATGTGTATTATGCCGTGACTCCAGGTTTTGTATAAAGTCTATTACTTGTTAAATGTCCAGGTTGTTTGTATAAATTGTTATTACTTGTTAAATATAGTAGTCTTATAGGTGTTATATTGAATGAGTACAGTCGCGTCCGAACTTGGTTTCGTGAGGGGTCGGGTCGGGCCATGACAGAGTTCATATGCCAACACGTGAAGGTATATGCCTAAAGTATGAATTCCGCACTCTATATCGGGCTCTAGCATGTATTATTGCAATGATCTATGGTGTATCATTTATGAATGTCTATACATGTTTCGTATGCCATATTTTTCGAAAATATGACCACCCTAGGCTAGATTTCAATAAACCATCAGTGGTATCAGAGATAGGCCATAGGAATCATGCAAGAAAACAAGAAATTTAAAGTTATAACGTGCTAGAATTTGTCCATGGTTGGCAGATTGTTTAGGACTTTTGTGGACTGATTTTTGTGCTATAAATTGCGCCGAATAATTGTGTATATATGTGGATGCTAACCTCTGTTTTACAGCACAATTAAACCCCATTTTGATGGCTAGCATGTATGTTTTTGCATGCATAACCGAAATTTTTCAGATTTGAATTATGGTTGCATTTGTTTGATGATTGGTGGTTTATCCAATCTTTTTCATAACAAATTTTAATTCATAGATCTAAATGTAAGCTTCTACAAGAGGTGTAGGAAGATTATGTAAAAGCTATAGGTTTTTATTAGTTAGATAATTTTCCTAATCAATCACCAAAGCAACAAGATGAAAGAGAGTCGAATCCGTAGACATAGGCGAGCTGCTTTGCGGACTTTCCAAAATTTTTGTTGGTTGTTCGTGATTTCCCTGGTGTCAATCTATCACTTCTAAGGATGGTAAAGGTGGTGATGTGTGTGAAGGTTCTCTTCCATACAAAATACTTATAGCACAACAGAAACATGAAGAATAAAGCTATAAAAACCAAGAGAACCAATAAACGAGATCAACTAAGCATGCATATATGAACGAAAACATGAAAACCAAGCCAAGTTGAATCTGAAAATTTGTTACCTCTTAACGAATACTTCAAATTTGATTGCTTGGATTGAAGACCACAATGTAGGAGCCCTCTACTATCTCATACACACTATGTCGAGGCTAGAACGAGGCAAATCGAGTTTTTGCACGAGCACCAATAGAGCAACACGAATCCCAAGGAGAGAGAGGGAGTGGCGGCCGAAATTGAGAGAGAGGTAAGAGCTGAAATTTTTGTTATGTTGTTCTTCTTTAAGGTTTCACTTTAAGCTGTATTTAAATGAAGCTATAACTTCTCAATAGTTGCACCTTGACCCTAGACCTTATGGAGTCTTCTAAATTCAGCTTATAACCCTTTTCTAATCACCTATAAGTTAATTAGATATTAGCTTGTAATTAATTGACATTCAATTAATTATCAATTCAACTTATACAAAAGCCAATTTTCCAAATTGCCCTTGACTCTAAGTCAAACGTTTAACTATCAAACATTCTCATTCACTCGCATACTCGAATGGTTTCCCTAAACCTATTCTAACCACGTGTAATCCATTATATAATCGTTTCTAGATAGGATATGAGAAGGTCCTCGTGCTAGCGTGACTTCTACATTTTATCCCTCATAGTTCTAACCTTTCAGCTTGTGTGTGATCCTGTAGGTTCGAGTGCCAAGCCGGCAGTAGCTAGGAAAACTACCAATTAACCCATCTCCATTAGAACTCCTTCTAGTTGCTACTAATCGAGGTTGGTGTCTAGCAGCACTTCCCGACAACCAGATGGCTCGAATGTTTAATCCAAGCTTTCTTATTCAAGAACCTTTTGGTGACTAGTTAACGTACAATCCATTCCCTTCACTAGATGCCCCGAGTTTGCCTTAGGGTATGGTTAATGTCATGTCAATCAAACCCTAATAGGCTCACTCTTATTCTTTGTTGGTTTTCCCTGTATGATCTAATCATATCACCATGGCCATGGATTTCTATCAACATCTCTATGAGACGACATAGGGCACACTCTCTTTCATCCAGAGTAGTGGATCTTCGCAGTAATGCTAACTAGCTTTGCAAGTACTTGAGTGTACCCGAATCTCTATTCAAGCAGGTCTTATCTTTCTCCCTTTTTGTCTAGGGCCAAAGTACAGTGAGTTGCTTGCAAGCTACTATGTGCCCTCATGTCAGAGGAGTACTTTGCACAACTATCACCTGATAACCTTCTTATTGACTTAGGCGGATGAAGCCCTCATTGAGTGTTCTCAACAGATTGTGTCGGTGTATATATCTCTATACGCGCACATGCATTAGCCTTGACATCTCATACCACTTGGTCGTTGAGATCAACCTTGATGGAACTAACTACATGTCAGTCTTGTTGGATTCATCAATGCCCAGTCTTGATGAATCCTACAACCTAGGACAGGTTTTAGGTATGTCTTTGGTGTCGATTCTAATCAACCAAAAGCTCTTATGGTTTGACTCTATACTAACATATCCAAGGGCTTTATCAGTTATACATAATATGTAGCTAGACGATATATGAATGTATAATAGATAAAGACAAAAGGCCATATCGTACTTTTATTTGATTAAAACTTCATAACAAAGATTGTTTCGTTACACAAATATCCCTATCATCTTACACTGAATGATTAGCTTGAAGGGCATATTCCCAACAATCTCCTACTTGCACTCACAGCTAATCCTTTTGGTATCTAATACACATCTTGGATCTATGGAAGTCAAACTCATTTGATCCCAAGGCTTTAGTGAATGGGTACCGTCTATCTTTTCTATCCGTACATCTCACATTTCTATGATCTCTTGGATCAAGTGAAAGTGACACAAAATGTGTTTGGTTTACTGATGAGACCTTGGTTCCTTGGCCTGAGCGATTGCTCCAGTGTTATCATAGAACAACATCATTGGTGCATCACTATCAGGAACCACACCTAGTTCAAAAATGAATTTTTGTAACCAAACAGCCTTTTTTACAGCATCGCATGCCGCAATATATTCTATCTCGGTCACTGAATCAGACACAACACTTTGTTTAGAACTCTTCCAACTTACCGCGAAACCATTAATGGTTAACACAAAACCTAACACCGATCTACTATCATCTCGGTCTGATTCAAAGCTAGAGTCAGTGCAACCCTCGAGCTTTAATTCTGATGTTCCATATATGAGGAACTGTTCTCTAGTATTCCTCAAATATTTCAAGATAGTCTTTACAACCTTCTAGTGCTCTTCTCCTGGATTGGCTTGATATATGCTGGTCACTCCAAGTGCATAAGCAACATCTAGCCTCGTATATGTTATGGCATACATGATTGACCTGACCGTCGAGGCATACGGAATCCCTCTCATACGTTCTTGTTCTTCATTTGTCTTGGGATAATTTTCCTTCTTGAGAACGATCCCAGTTCCAATTGGCAAGTAGCCTATTTTAGAACTATCCATGTGAAACCTTTTGAGGTTGGTATCAATGTACGTGGACTGGGACAAGCCTAGCATCCTTCCTGATCTATCTCTGTAGATATTTATACCAAGTATGTAGGATATCTCCCCTAAGTCATTCATGGATAGTTGCTTGGATAGCTAGATCTTCAGATTTTGCAGGGCTCCTATGTCATTCCCATTTAACAGGATGTCATCGACATAGAGCACCAAAAAGATGACTTTACTCCCACTAACCTTCTTGTATACACAACGCTCTTCTTCATTTCATATAAAGCCAAACTCATTGACTTTCTTGTTAAAACAAATATTCCAACTGTGTGATGCTTGCTTTAATCCATAAATGGATCTTTGCAATTTGTATACCTTTGACTCTGCATTTCCTAATATGAAACCTTCGGGTTGTACCATGAACACCTCTTCCTCAAGCTCTCCATTAAAGAAAGCAGTTTTCACATCCATCGGCCAAATCTCATAGTCATGGTATACAGCTATTGCAAGCATGATCCGAATAGACTTGAGCATAGCCACTAGGGAAAACGTTTCGTTGTAGTCTATGCCTTGCCTCTTTGGTAAAAGCCCTTGGCAACCAGACGCGCTTTGTATGTTTCAACCTTGCCGTCTGCTCTAGTCTTTCTTTTGAACACCCACTTACACCCACTAGGTTTTACCTCTTCAGGTTGATCAACCAATGTCCATACATTGTTGAATTTCATGGAGTTCATTTCGGATTTCATGGCTTCTATCCATTTATCACAGTCGGGGCATTACATAGCCTCTGAGAATGTAGTTGGGTCATCATCATCATAACTAACCTCTATAACCTAGCCTTCCTAGGTCAGGATCCCGTTGTACCTGTCTAACTCGTGAGTGATTCTACCAGATCTTCTTAGTGGTTGTATAACATGGTTAGTGTTGGTCATAGGTTCCTTGACCTAACTAACTTACGGGTTATCTTTGATCTCGCTTAGATCAGTCTTTTTCCCATTATGCCCTTCGAGGAGAAACTCTTCTTCCAAGAACTAGGCATTTTTGGCCACGAACACTTTTTGGTCAGAAGAATGGAAAAAGTAATATCCCCTAGTCTCCTTGGGATATCCTACAAATTTGCACTTGTCAGATCATGTATCCAACTTTTTAGCTTCTTGTTTCTTAACATAGGCGTAGTACCCACAAATCTTGAGATACTCAAGACTTGGTTTGCGACCCTTCTATATCTCATATGGTGTTCTCAAAGCTAATTTGGAAGGAACTCTATTTAAAATGTAGACAGTAGTATCCAGAGCATAACCCCAGAACGAAATAGGCAAATCAATAAAACCCATCATAGACCTGACCATGTCCAACAGAGTCTTGTTCTTTCTCTCGGACGCACCATTGTGATGTGGTGTTCCAGGAGCAGTCCATTGTGAGAGAATTCCATTCTCTTTAAGATAGTTAAGAAACTCATCACTTAAGTATTCACCATCTCAATCTGATCGAAGTGTCTTAATACTCTTGCTTGTTTGTTTTTCTACTTCATTCTTGAATCACTTGAATGCCTCGAAGGCTTCCGACTTTTGCTTCAACATGAACACATACGTATACCTTGATAAGTCATTTGTGAAGGTGATGAAGTAGGTGAAACCTTCTCTGGCCTGTTCTTGAAGTGGTCCACATATGTCCGTATGTACCAATTCTAACAGTTCTGAAGCTCATGGACTTTTATTTGAGAAAGGTGTCTTGGTTATTTTACACTTGAGACACGACTCGCAAGTTGGATAAGACTCAAAATTGTAGTCCCCAAGGAATCCCTCATTGACCAACTGTTCGAGGCGTTTCTCATTGATATGACCGAGCCTACAATGCCAGAGATAGGATATATTCACTATAGCATCTCTTGGTCTTTTTCGATCAATCAATAACACAATTTCTATTTGCGGGAGAATATAAACACCATTTGAAAGTTCACCACGCATAAAGAAATGACTATTAAGAAAGACAGATCAACTATTGTCTGTAATCTTAAAAACAAATCCATCATGTGCCAATCTTGATACCGAAATTATGTTTCTAACAAGGCTGGGAACATAATAACAATTTTTCAAAAATAACGTTCTACCAAATGGTAAACTAAGAGAAACAGAACAAATAGCTAATGAAGAAACTCCAGCCCCATTTGTTACGTGCAAGTTCCTCTCCGTATCTCCAAACCATCTACTGATATCCAGACTCTACAGAGAATTACAAATATGGTGAGAACTTCTAGTATCCAATACCCAAGTAGATATATCACAAATAGTCGTGTTTAGGTTTATCATACTGAACCTGAAGCATCACCATGCTTCTGTTGTGCTAAGTTGGCAAGGTATTCTCTGTAATTCCTTTTCCAATGCCCATCTTTCTTACAGTGGAAGCACACTGCCTTGTCCTAGGCCTTTTGAGCTGCAATCTTTTTATTCACACCATCGCCCTATTGCTTGAGCTGGTTCTTCTTTTTCTTGACTTTTTCAGTTTTACCCATGCCTTTGCCCTTCCTCTTGGGCCTAAAAGATCCATCTATCAGCATAACTAGGGCATTGTCCTTCTTCTGTTGCTCGAATGTCCTTAGCATGTTAAGTATCTCTGTGAGCTCAACGTCTAGCTTATTCATGTAGAAATTCATGACAAAATGATTGAAGGACTCTGGAAGAGAATGCAGGATTAGGTCTTGATACAACTCGCTGTCCATAACCAGTCTAAGGGATGAAAGCTCATCGATTTGACCGATCATTTTCACCACATGATCCTTAATCAACGTCCCTTCAATCATTCTTGACCGGAATAAAGCCTTGGATATCTCATATCGCCTTGCCTTAGAGTTAGTGCTAAACATGTCTTTCAGATGGGTATCCATCTCTTGAGGTGTGAAGTTCTCATATTGCCTCTGGAACTCGATACTTATCGCTGCAAGCATAATGCACTTGACTTGAGTCGTATCATTCTGATACTTCTCGTACAGCTCCCTATCTTTAGCTGATGACTCCTCCGTGGGAGGTAGAGGTGCAAACCATGTGTTGTCTAGTATGTATACCAACTTCTCTGTTGACAAGACCAGCATGAGTTTTCAGTGCCAATTTTCATAGTTGTTTCCTTTAGTCAACTTGTCAGTATCCAAGATACTTTGAGTGACATAGTATTTTCCATTTGATATAGTGATCTGAAATATACAAGATAAACAAAATAAATTCAGTGTCTTGTTAGTTTTAATCTCCAAAAGGTCTGCACTTTGACCTATTGGTCTCCCACTATTTTTTGACACTCACACCACCCTCATGGTGTGTCTGTGAGCCTCTCTAGGTCTCAAGGTGGGGTTAGGACCCATTCTCGCTTATACATACCCCCAGGATATAAGAACCAAACATGCATACCAGAATGGTAGGTCATCTTAGCCAGTTGCTTCACCATACCACTCCTAACTTGTTTAGCCCCTCAATTCGCGTAGACCCCTAGGAGGTAGGGACAGTCACGCCCCGACCCGACCCTGCAAAAGGCCAAGTCCGGACCCGACACACGGACGGAGTCTCCTCTGTACCGTGGACGATCCGAAAACCCTGCGTTCAACATAATAATCGCGAAACCCACAATAGTCATTTGAAACAAGTCAACTGCTTTTCAGAAATATACATCTTCCCATTATCCAACTTTGCAACCCAAAATGACATGCATACTACACAGATACTCATGCCATTAAGCAGTAAAACCATTAGCATGCAGTTCTTTACTAGTCACGAGAATACATCTTTACAACTTTACAACCTTCCACCTATTACAACATAAGCCCGTAGAGGCCTCAAAATAGAAACTACATACAAGGCTACAAGCCTCAAAATGAAGCGACAACCAAGCAATATACACATCAAGCATGGCCCGCACAAAAGACTGGCAACCAACCACCAGCTAAGAAAAGAAAGTGCTATCAAGGAAACACCTCCACTTGCTCCTCCTCCTTCTCAACCACCTCAAAAGGATCAGCCTCAACTGCACCTGTAAAATATAGTATAGAAAGGGATGAGCAAAAACTATTGCTCAGCAAGGGTTAATTGGTCTCAAGGACGGAGGTGAGAGAATAATGCAATGCAAATAGTCAAGTATATCAGTCAATTAACATATAGAGATACAAGCTAAGCCAACAATAAATCAAGACAAGCATTAAGGCTATAACCATTCAATTAAAGGATACAATTCACTTTCCACGAGCAACTTCAATTCACGAATCCGATGACGACGCGCCGGCCCAACCACCTTATAACTTCAGTTTGGAATACCCCGGAAGTATCCAATCAATTTTATGATCCAAATCTCCTTGGGTAGCAACCCAAGCAAGAAAGAGAATAGGACACGGAGCTAAAGCAACCAACACTGGCAACTCGAGGCTACCCAGAGAGGCCCATCATACCACCCCTGACTCTATGAATGCAATACAATATACAATGCAACAATCGAGCGATAGAGCCACACGTGGGAGAATAACAAAGTAGGTTACTCTCGCACGCAATAGCAACAGTTGATATACATTTCAACCACAATCAACTATAATAAGCACAATAAGCAACAACAAGCAACAACAACATTCTAAAAGCCAAAACATGCTAAAACCCAACAAAACACACAACGACCCCAACTTTCAAAATGCTACTACTTCCAAACGAGCTATGAGTTTTGGAAACCGACTTCACCACTCCTCCTAGGACACCATAAGGCACGTCTAAAGACCACGAAACCCTACTTTACCCTAGAATTCCCACAAAGCCCCGATTTCCCCCTTTGCTCATTTGAACTACAGCTACCTCAACCGATCACCCAACCAATGTCACAACTGCACCAAAAGTGATTCCATGACATACCTCGACAATGCCTTCAAGTAAAACGATGAATTGTCAAACTCAACCGGAACGACCCCAACATGTACCAAGCCATTTTTCTCTGTTTTTCCATTACACAATCCAATTAAACCATACATTTAGGCATTCTAGCATATCTAGCATCTTTTCACATCAACAGAACGTAAAACGGAGTAACCTTTACAAAACAGGGATTTACTATTCATATTTTACTATTCCATTCGCATTTTAAATTGCAATTGCTATATTTAACCGTAGAAAATGCTAAAAAGCTACAAATACATGTTCTACTATCATCAAGGAACATTCTTTAAGCAACAAAAACGGATAAAATAACAACATACGGCTAAATCACAAAAATTAAAGTTTAGATACAATAATTTCAAATGTGCAAATAACGATACAACCCTCACCTTAGACGCTATTAGACACTAGGAAAACCACGTTGGAAGCCTCGAAAACAATCCCGTGCAAGCCCTCACGAAGATTTGAAGATTTGATGTTGAAAATCTTTTTTTTCTTTTCTCCTGTGGTTACGGCCAAGCCCTTTTTTCCGCTCTTTAGTTGTTTTTTTGTGTGTATTATGTCTATTTAAAAGATGACAACAAAGGTCAAAGTCAAGGTCTTGGTCAATGCTCACTTAAGTTGGTCAACTAAGCTTATTTCATGCATTTTTAGGCTAAAACAACTAATACAATTATAATTCTAGTCAACAACAACTAAAACACTAAATACTAGTTTTCACTATTTGCTGAGGATTATAAATCATTTCCTAACTATCGCTCTCGAAATGCAATGCACTTTGCGATGATAGACGAATAACAATTAAATATCAAAGAATTTAAGAAAAATATAATTTTCAGAAAAATAAACAAGAAAATTTCACATTCCGGGCTCGGGTATTACACCCTCTCCCCCTTAAATCAATTGCGTCCACGCAATTCTTACCTGGTCGACAAATAACTCTGGATACTGACTTCGAACCTGGTCCTCTCTTTCCCAAGTTGCTTCCTCAAACCCGTGATGATTCCACAGAACCTTTACCATCGGAATACTCTTCCTGCGAAGTTCCTGAACTTTTCGATCCACAATTCGAATCGGTCTATCCTCATAAGTTAACTTGTCCTCAATCTGCAAAGGCTCTAGTTCAAGTACATGTGAAGGATCTGGATGATATTTCCTTAACATTGACACGTGGAAGACATCGTGCAGTCTTGACAAGCTCGGAGGTAAAGCTAACTGGTAAGCTAAAGGACCTACCTTTTCGGTGATCTCAAACGGACCCACATACCTGGGACTAAGTTTCCCGCTCTTACCGTACCGAATCAACCCTTTTCGAGAAGAAATCTTAAGGAACACCCGATCTCCCAAAGCAAACTCCAGATCCCGACGGTGCTTATTAGCGTAACTCTTCTGACGACTCTGAGATGTAAGCATACGCTGGCGAATAAGATGAATATTATCCACCATTTTAATCATCTCAGGTAACACAGTCGGATCAACTGTTCCCATCTCTCCAACCTCTTCCCAATACAATAGGGATCTGCATTTACAACCGTACAACGCCTCGTAGGGAGCCATACCTATAGTAGATTGATAACTATTATTGTAGGCGAACTCCGCTAAAGGCAAAAAAATTTCCCAATTCTTCCCAAAGTCTAACACACATGCCCAAAGCATGTCTTCCAAGATCCTGATGGTTCTCTCAGACTGGACATCAGTTTGTGGATGGTATGCAGTACTGAAGCTCAATTTAGTTTCCATGGCCTCTTGCAACTTCTGCCAAAAACGAGATCTAAATCCAGGATCTCTATCTGACACTATACTCTGCGGCACACCGTGAAGTCTCACAATATTAGCAACATAAAGCTCAGCTAGTTTATCAAGGCTATCCTATTTGTTCACATAAATAAAATGTGAAACCCTAGTCAATCTGTCCACCACAACCCAAATAGAATTACACCCTCTCGGAGATCTCGGAAAATCAGTCACAAGGTCCATTGTTATATGCACCCACTTTCATTGCAGAATCGACAACAGTTGCAGAAGCCCGGCTGGCCTCTGATGCTCAGCTTTAACCCTCTGGCAAGTTAAACACCTGGATACATACCCAACAATCTCCATCTTCATATTGTTCCACCAGAAGTGTTGTTTCAAGTCTCTTTACATTTTAGTACTGTCCAGGTGAATCGTATATCTTGAATTATGTGCCTCAGACAGAATCTCATTCTTCAAAGTCGGATTACCAAGAACACACACCATGTCCTTGAATCTGAAGATACCATCTGCATGTAATTTAAACTCCGACTCTCCCCCTTTTGTTTTTTCTTGGATTTTCAAGATGTGAGGATCAGTCTTCTGAGCCTCTCTGATTTGTGTTAGCAATCCCGACTGAATTTGCAAACTAGCAATTCGAATCCCTACTTCAGTAGCTTCTGGCTTCCATGAACAAATTTCCTCTAAAGTCTCCCAATCCTTGATAATTAGACTTGCAACAGTAGCCTTTCGGCTTAAAGCATCTTCAACTACATTGGCCTTACTTGGCACGTAGTTTATAGAACAATTATAGCCACTTAATAGCTCTAGCCATCTTCGCTGCCTCATATTCAAATCTTTTTGTGAAAACAAGTATTTGAGACTCTTGTGATCAGTAAAAATTTCAAATCTGCTACCCCATAAGTAATGACGCCACTTCTTTAAAGCAAACACAACCGCAGCTAACTCAAGATCATGTGTAGGGTAATTGACTTCATATGGTTTTAACTTCCTAGAAGCATAGGCAATCACCTTACCATTCTGCATTAAAACACATCCCAAACCTTCTTTAGACGCATCACTGTAGACAACAAAGTTTTCTTCACCTTCAGGTAAAGCTAGTACATGAGCTGTAGTTAGTCTCTTCTTCAGTTCTTGGAAACTGGATTCACATTTAGCATCCCAGTTGTAAGTAACTTTCTTTTGAGTCAACTGGTGTAAAGGCCCAGAAATTTTGGAAAAGTCTTTAACAAACCTCCGATAGTAACTTGCCAACCCCAGAAAGCTACGAATCTCTAACACCGTTTTAGGTCTCTTCCAAGACGAAACAACTTCAATCTTAGCTGGGTCTACTGAAATTCCTTGATATGAAATGATATGGCCTAGAAAAGATATTTGATTCAACCAGAATTTGCACTTGCTGAATTTAGCAAAAACTTGTTTTCTTGCAATGTTTGTAACACAATCTTCAAATGTTGTTCGTGTTCAACCTCATTCTTAGAATATACTAAAATGTCATCAATAAAGATTACGACAAATTGATCAAGATAAGGTCGAAAGATCCTCTGCATTAAGTCTATGAATGCGGCTGGTGCATTCGTCAATCCAAATGGTAACACAACAAATTCATAGTGGCCATACCTAGTCCTGAATGTCGTCTTAGGTATATCATCACTCCGAATCCTAAGTTGATAGTTACCTTGTCTCAAGTCAAATTTTGAGTAAACACTCGCACCTTGCAATTGGTCAAACAATTCTTCAATCAACGGCAAGGGGTATTTGTTCTTAATCGTGACTTGATTAAGTCCCCTGTAATCAATACATAACCGTAGCGTGCCGTCTTTCTTTCTCACAAACAACACAGGCGCACCCCACGGCGAAGAACTAGGTTGTATAAACCCTTTTCTCAAGCAAGTTCTAAAGCTGAATTTTCAATTCCTGAAGTTGGGCCAGTGCCATTCTATAAGGACTTCTAGAAATTGGCGCAGTGCCCGACATAAGATCAATCACAAACTCAATCTTTCTATCCGATGGTAAACCCGATAGTTCCTTGGGAAATACAACAGGGAAGTCTTTAACAATTGGAACCTCATTCAAATTTACCTTATCAGTAGGTTGATTGATTAGATAAGCTAGGTAAGCTTCACAGCCCTTATTCAACAACTTGGAAGCCTTGATTGATGATAAAAGAGGTGTTCTGGCAGCCCTACGGTTCCCAACAATCTCAAGTACTGGTAGGTCAGGAATCTGAAGATAAATAATTTTTGTTCTACAATCCAACTGAGCATAGTATTTCCCCAACCAGTCCATTCCCAAAATGATTTCAAAGTCACGAAAGGGCAATATGATTAAATAAGTAGAAAATTTACGGTCCTCAATGCATATATCACAAGATTTGCAAATAGACTCAGTAACAAATTTTGCACCCAAAGGCGTACTAACTTCAACTTTATGTGGCAGTTTATCAATGCTAACATTCACAGATCGTGCACATGCAGGAGTTATAAACGAATGCGTAGCTCCGAGATCAATCAAAACTTTAACTGGCTGAGTATTGAGAAGAAAGGTACCTTTCACTATTGTTGTGGTATCGGGTAACTCTTCCGCATCTAGTGCAAAGACCCTAGCCTGAACCCTCTATGCTGGACCTGCACCTGTAGCCCTGTTCTGCACACCCTGGCCTCCAGTACGGCCCTGAAATTTCTTAAACTTAGGGCAATCTTTCACCCTATGCTGATCGCTCCCACAGCC
Source organism: Ehretia macrophylla (assembly GCA_037974665.1). Taxonomy (NCBI): domain Eukaryota; kingdom Viridiplantae; phylum Streptophyta; class Magnoliopsida; order Boraginales; family Ehretiaceae; genus Ehretia; species Ehretia macrophylla. Next base: position 16,353,744 of record CM075775.1, read on the forward strand.
AGTACACTTACTACTCTTTCTCCAGCAATTAGCTTCAATGTGCCCCGATCGATTACAAAAGTTACACTGCTGATTTTGCCTTACAACAGTGTTTCCTGTAGGTACGGGGCCTCTGACAGTGGTAGGAACTGTACCTCCCTGCTGGGGTCTAGTCACAGCTGGTCTCCCCTGAATCTGATACTGAGGTTAATACAGACGCTGCTGAGGGACCTGAACAAAAGTCTGATCTACCTCTACTGACTCTGACTGCTCTAGCCCAAGTACTGTTTCTTACTCGGCTGACTACTCTCAGCTATCATTTCTGACTTCCGTTTCTCAAACTTCAAGGCTGCTTGGAATGCCTCGGGATAAGTAGCATAAGTCTGCCTAGTCAAATGCAACTGTATATCCATTCTCAGCCCACGAACAAACCTACTAATCATCCTCCTAGCTGGCTGCACCAGCTCAGGCATATATCTCAACAAACTGACAAACCTAGCCTTATACTGTGCGACAGTCATGTTTCCCTGCTTCAGGCTCACAAATTCTTCTTCCTGCCTTTCCCTAGCCATCTCGGGAATATACTTGTCCCGAAACTCACTCACGAAGTCATCCCACAAATGCGGAATATCCTCACAGTCCCATCTCAACCTAATAGTGTTCCACCACTATTTTGCGTTACCCTCAAACAAAAAAAATGCATATGCTATCTTTGCCTCATCAGTGTACCTCAAAGCAGCATAAATCTTCTCAACACGGTTAAGCCATTTCTCGGTTGCCTCATCATCCGGCTCTCCAAAAAACTTACCCGGTTCGTGCCTAAGGAATTTCTCCAACTGATTATTCTCAGCCCTATACCCCTGTCCACCATGATTAGCTTGATTTCCCTGGGGATTATTATTCATTTCCTGCCTCTGCTCATGCAGTACCTGAGTAATCCGGTCTACCGGAGCGGTCATAGTAGCCATAAACTGTCCAGGCATCGGTTGCTGACCCTGTTCTGCTGCCTCCGCATCTACCCCTTGGCCTCGAGTACTATGACGTGGCGGTATAGTAACAACTTACAGTAGCTAGCAACATATAAGAGCAGTTTATAGACAGAAATATAACACATAAGATTAGATAACACTCAAGTCAATGACAATCAAATATCCTATCACACAATTCACATAACACAAGATTGACATGTCAAACTAATTCACTTAAACACATAAGCACTCCAAGTTCACATAGTCATATTATAACATTTTTCACTTAACAATCACACAATAACACTTTATTATTTTAGACCTTTACCCCACAGACCGAGAAACATATCCCGGCTCATGCAATACTATCATGCTCTGATACCACCTAAGATGTCATGCCCCGACCCGACCCCGCAAAAGACCAAGTCCGGACCCGACATACGGACGGAGTCTCCTCTGTACCGTGGACGATCCGAAAACCCTACGTTCAACATAATAATCGCGAAACCCACATTAGTCATTTGAAACAAGTCAACTTTCTTTTAGAAACATACATCTTCTCATGATCCAACTTTGCAACCCAAAATGACATGCATACTACACAGGTACTTATGCCACTAAGCAGTAAAACCATTAGCATGCAATTCTTTACTAGTCACGAGAGTACATCTTTACAACTTTACAACCTTTCACCTATTACAACATAAGACCGTAGAGGCCTCAAAATAGAAACTACATACAAGGTTACAAGCCTCAAAATGAAGCGACAACCAAGCAATATACATATCAAGCATGGCCCGCACAAAAGACTGGCAACCAACCACCAGCTAAGCAAAGAAAGTGCTATCAAGGAAATACCTCCACTTGTTCCTCCTCCTCCTCAACCACCTCAAAAGGATCAGCCTCAACTACACCTGTAAAATATAGTATAGAAAGGGATGAGCAAAAACTATTGCTCAGTGAGGGTTAATTGGTCTCAAGGACGGAGGTGAGAGGAGAATGCAATGCAATAGTCAAGTAGATCAGTCAATTAACATATAGATATACAAGCTAAGCCAACAATAAATCAAGACAAGCATTAAGGCTATAACCATTCAATTAAAGGATACAATTCACTTTCCATGAGCAACTTCAATTCACGAATCCGATGACGATGCGCCGGCCCAACCACCTTATAACTTTAGTTTGGAATACCCCGGAAGTATCCAATTAATTCTACGACCCAAATCTCCCTGGGCGGCAACCCAAGCAAGAAAGGGAATAGGACACGGAGCTAGAGCAACCAACACTGGTAACCCGAGGCTACCCAGAGAGGCCCATCACACTGCCCCTAACTCTATGAATGCAATACAATATACAATGCAACAATCGAGCGATAGAGCCAAATGTGGGAAAACAACAAAGTAGGTTACTCTCGCACGCAATAGCAACAGTTGATATACATTTCAACCACAATCAACTATAATAAGCACAATAAGCAACAACAAGCAGCAATAACTTTCTAAAAGCCAAAACATGCTAAAACCCAACAAAACACACAACGACCCCAACTTTCAAAATGCTACTACTTCCAAACGAGCTACGAGTTTTAGAAACCGACTTCACCACTCCTCCTAGGACACCATAAAGCACGTCTGAAGACCACGAAACCCTACTTTACCCTAGAATTCCCGCAAAGTCCCGATTTTTCCCTTTGCTCGTTTGAACTACAGCTACCTCAACCGATCACCCAACCAATGTCACAACTGCACCAAAAGTGGTTCCATGACATACCTCGACAATGCCTTCACGCAAAACGAGGAATTGCCAAACTCGACCGGAACGACCCCAACATGTACCAAGTCATTTTTCTCCATTTTTCCATTACACAATCCAATTAAACCATACATTTAGGCATTCTAGCATATCTAGCATCTTTTGACATCAACAGAACGCAAAACGGAGTAACTTTTATGAAATAGGGGTTTACTATTCATATTTTATTATTTCATTCGCATTTTAAATTGCAATTGCTATATTTAACCGTAGAAAATGCTAAAAAGCTACAAATTCATGTTCTACTATCATCAAGGAACATTCTTTAAGCAACAAAACGGATAAAATAACAACCTACGGCTAAATCACAAAAATTAAAGTTTAGATACAATAATTTCAAATGTGCAAATAACGATACAACCCTCACCTTAGACGCTATTAGACGCTAGGAAAACCACGTTAGAAGCCTCGGAAACAATCCCGTGAAAGCCCTCGCGAAGATTTGAAGTTGAAAATCTTTTTTTTTTTCTTTTCTCCTATGGTTTCGGCCAAGCCCTTTTTTTCAGCTTTTTAGTTATTTTTTTTGTATGTATTATGTCTATTTAAAAGATGACAACAAAGGTCAAAGTCAAGGTCTTGGTCAATGCTCACTTAAGTTGGTCAACTAAGCTTATTTCATGCATTTTAAGGCGTAAACAACTATTACAATTATAATTTTAGTTAACAACAACTAAAACACTAAAATTAAAACACTAAATACTAGTTTTCACTATTTGCTGAGGACTAGAAATCATTTCCTAACTATCGCTCTCAAAATGCAATGCACTTTGCGACGATAGACGAATAATAATTAAATATTAAAGAATTTAAGAAAAATATAATTTTCAGAAAAATAAATAGAAAAATTTCACGTTTCAGGCTTGGGTATTACAGGGACCATCTACTGTTTGAGTATTAAGTCAACCATCAAAAGTGCATATGATTGGTGAGCGTGTGTCACATGTATCCCCCTGGGTAGCAGGATTAAGCGACATGCATCCATACCCCTCCGCACATACCACCTTGAGTAGAAATCACCAAACAACCATTAAGTTAGAACTCCTTGGGAGGCAGGGTCAAGTCGTTCACCTCACAGTTAAATGATCGCCCACCTACTATGATGGAAGAGCTACGATTACACACCCAGTATTGATTAATCGCTTATTGACTTAATATTGACTAGAGGGAATTATTAATGTTATTTAGTTTGGTCGCATCCTTTTAACATGCATGTATCATACATGGATAGTGCGTAGGCCATATGTGTAGATTATCATGTTTTCAATGTGATAATATATCTCTATATATTATATATAATCTATACTACAATACCGAATATGTTATAAAGCTTTTATCTTTCCTATGTTTCACCAAACCACTTGGTGAAACTTAGAGAAGATCCCTAGAATGAATGTAACTGATAATGAAGGAAATAATACAATTATCCACAATTGAAAACTCTTTTCCAATATGGAAACTGTCATTCTTCCATGCTGGCCCACCATCTTCAGTCTTCATCTTGATCTTCATCTATCTCTACTCCAACACTAATCCTATCATACTACATTACATTGTTTTCAAAGATAGAAAACCCCCATTTAGGGGGAAGTTACATAGGAGGGAGAGATAAGAAATTACAACCAGAAATAAAGAGAAGGCGAGACATGCAGACCCTATTTCCAAAAATACATTCATACATTAATTTACATGAAAGATGCAAATCATACATTCATGCATGACTCTAAGCTCCATAACCATCCCATGCATAGACATTTATGAAATACAACATTAAAATTGACAATTCATAAAACATAGCCTCTTTTCGTTTTCTCGCATCTCTCTTGGATTATATTGGCATACATATACTTGTTCATTGTCTTAACCTTCATAATGATCTAAGGAACTAATTGGGCTCAACTTATATCCCTAGGATAACTTGTTGTGCAAGGCTCAATACTCATCCTAAGCCCACTTCATGGTCGAACTAGAGTTTCTAGGCTTAATTTAATTTTCTCCAGGAAAACCCATATAATATTAAGCCCATGGGTTTTTAGGCCCAATTGGGCTTTACCAAAATCCAATAAGTCAGACATGTAATTTTAATTCATGACCCACTATCAAAATTAACTCTAGATTATCGATCCTATTAATTTTCACTAAGTCAACATATTAAATTGTGAAGTCAAACATTGGTCAACCTTGGTCAACTCACATAAAACGTGAATTAATGGAACTACCTAATTAATTAATTTGATTAGAATCTAAATCTTTAAGAAAATTGGATTACAAGATTAACTCCTTAATTTTGACTTTTCAAAATCGTATCAAGACCAAATCCACTATCAAATATGGCAACTAGGACTAGGGTTTAACCAACCTATTGATCTTGACATTGGAAAAATCATCCTAGACTCATATAAAGTCGTGCCACCATATTAGAGTAGTAAAATAACCCTTACGAGTGCCAAAAATGAATTTTTCCAGAATCTGCCATAATAGACCTACGCATTGACTTGACAGTAATTGACTCATTTAACATATCTACACAATTTCAAAAATTCTGAAATTTCACATAAACATAGAACTTTAAGTGAAGATAATTTTAGAATCAAACGGATCTCAATTCGGATTTGTTTTGACTGAGTTATTCCTCCTATAATAGATACTACGCAGTCTATCCAGAAAGCTGCCTCTACAAAACACAAATTATTCACATAATTTTTCACATAATAAATCATGAATTAACGAAATAGGTATAAGCCTAATTTTTTCTACTGTGAGTGTAGAATAACATAGTCAAAAATTAGGCATAAACAATGAGTTTTAGTATGACAAGTAAACAATATAATCTCAATACGCAGAAAACAAATTCATGTTTTCAATCCATGTTTGGGTGGCTCTAATATCAATTAAAGGTTCTCTTGCAGACACAATACTTATAGCGCAATGGAAACATGAAGAATAAAGCCATAAAAACCAATAGAATAGATAATCGAGATCAACCAAGCATGCATATACGAACGAAAACATGAAAACCAAGCCAAGTTGAATCTAAAAATTCGTTACCTCTTAATGAAGACTTCGAATTTGATTGCTTGGATTGAAGACCACAATGCAGCAACCCACTATTATCTCACACACACCACGTTGAGGCTAGAACGAGGCGAAGGGAGCTCTTGTACAAGCACCAATAGAGCAACACGAATCCCAAGGAGAGAAAATGAGTAGAGGCCGAAATTGAAAGAGAGAGAGATGAGCAGAAATTTTTTGTTCTGTTGTTCTTCTTTAGGGGTTTCACTTTAAGCTGTATTTATATGAAGCTATAACTTCTCAATATTTGCACCTTGACCCTAGACCTTATGAAGCCTTCTCAATTCATCTTATAACCCTTTTTCTAATCAACTATAAGTTAATTAGACATTAGCCCATAATTAATTAACATTCAATTAATTATCAATTCAACTTATACAAAAGTCAATTTTCCAAATTGCCCTTGACTCTAAGTCAAACGTTTAACTATCAAACATTCTATCTTACTCGCATACTCGAATGGTTTCCCTAAACCTATTCTAACCATACGCAATCCATTATATAATCGTTTCTAGATAGGATACGAGAAAGTCCTCATGCTAGCATGACTTCTCCATTCTATCTCTCATAGTTCTAACCCTTCAGCTTGTGTGCGACCTTGTAGGTTCGAGTGCCAAGCTGGTAGTAGTTGGGACAACTACCAATTAACCCATCTCCACTAGAACTCCTTCTAGTTGCTACTAATCGAGGTTGATGTCTCGCAGCACTCCTCGATGACCTGATGGCTCGAATGCTTAATCCAAGCTTTCTTATTTAAGAACATTTTGATGATTAGTTAACGTACAGTCCATTCCCTCCACTAGATGCCCCGAGTTTGTCTTACGGTATGGTTAATATCATATCAGTCAAACCCTAATAGGGTCACTGCTATGCTCTGTTGACTTTCCCTGTATCATCTAATCATACCACTATGGCCATAAATTTCTGTCAACATCTCTATGAGACAACATAGGGTACACTCTCTTTCATCCAGAGTAGTGGATCCTCGCAGCGACACTCACTAGTTTCGCAAGTACTTGACTGTACCCGAATCCATATTCAAGCAGGTCTTATCTTCCACCCTTTTTGTTCAAGGCCAAAGTACAGTGAGTTGCTTGCAAGCTACTATGGCGCCCTCACGTTAGAGAAGTACTTTGCAAAACTATCACCTAAGAACCTCATCATTGACTTAGGAGGAAGAAGCCCCCATTGAGTGTTATTGACAGATCGTGTTCAGTGCATATATCTCGATACGCACCTATGCATTAGTCTTGACATCTCATGCCACTTGGTTGATGAGATCAACCTTGATAGAGCTAACTACATGTCAGTCTTATCGGATTCATTAATGCCTAGTCTTGATGAATCCTACAACCTAGAATAGGTTTTAGGTATGTCTTAGGTGTCGATTCTCATCAACCATAACCTTTTATGGTTTGATCTTATACCAACATATCCAAGGGCTTTATCAGCTATACATAATATGCAGCTAGACGATATATGAATGTATAATAGATAAAGACAAAAGGCCATATGGTACATTTATTTGATTAAAACTTCATAACAAAGATTGTTTTGTTACACAAATATCCCTATCATCTTATACCGAATGATTGGCTAGAAGGGCATATTCCCAATAACGTGGTGGTGGAGCTTTTCCATAGGCGAAGGACTTCAATTTTGCAAATTGGTGCTACTACATGAAGTTTTAGGGCTCTTGTGGTATTTCGATAAACTTTGGTATCTAAGTCCAATATTTGGATTCCTTGACCCGATTGAGTGATTCCATATCATTTAGGGTCCAAATGTGGAAATATAAAATTTGCAGGTTGTAGTACCCCGGAAAGCGAATACCACAAAAGGTAGAGGCACAGCCCGAGCACACTACTATGCAAGTATTGTCTGCTTTGGAACACCCCACACTTAACATACGAGCATGCCCTCACGGTTTTGTCCCTTCCCAGGTGGAACCCCACACTAGAAAAAGGCACTTACATGGATAAACGGATACTTCTACTTATATCCAATAGCCCAAAGACCTGGCCAGTCAATATGGGATATTACATCCACCCTCCCTTGGGGACCCAGCGTCCTCGCTAGCACAAAGACCAGTTGGCTTTGATACCACTTTGTAGTGCCCCAGAAAATAAATACCACGAAGGGTAGAGGCACAGCCCGAGCACACTACTATGCAGGTATTGTCCGCTTTGGAACACCCCGCACTTAACGTACGAGCGTGCCCTCACAGTTTTGTCCCTTCCCAGGTGGAACCCCATACTAGAAAATGTGTCTGCACGGATAAAAGGACACTTCCACTTATATCTAAGCCCAAAGACCTGGCAAGTCGATGTAGGATATTACACAGGTAGCCATCAAAGTTGGGGTCAATGCATAATTACTACATGTTTATTTCATCTTGTTATTATATTCATATGTTATGAATATATTGTATGATCTTGCAACATATAGTAACATAGTCAATCATTAAGATTTAAAAAGGGCTAAATCCAATTAGTTACACTTAGGAAAGACTAATTATAATCGTAATCTATAACTAGTTCAATTATAACTAGAGATTATGAAATAACTTAAGATTAAAAGCCCAGTATGAACCCAAGTGCTTTAGTTAGCCTAGATTGTCCTAAGTGGCCTCACCTAAACCCGAATAGGTGTATAACTATTACAATTAAAGGTTGTTTTAATAAGCAAGGGTTCTCGGACCAAGCTTGCTTGGATTAAAACTAAAGATCAATTGCAAAGGTATAGTTTTCAAATCTAAATATCAAGTAGGAGAAAGATTTTGGAAAGAATCCTAAGCCTTTCTATTTTGGTCTATGCTAATAGTAGGAGGCTGGGAGTTATCTAAGCTCACCTGCCTCCACATATTCTTGTACAGTCAAAGGGGATCGATTCAATAAAAGATGAGATCAGTAAACGACATAAAAATGGAGTTTATCAAGACCAATGCCACGAGCTTCCGGAATACAATGGGATCTTCGTAAAGTTGATGCTTTATTTATCACGATGTAGAGATGAATACTATATGGTAGCGGCAGAAAATTATTTGGCCTTAAATCAGGATATTCAGGAAGAACAGGTTGTGGTCAAATAGGATCATTTTCTTCTCGAGACCTTTTACTTTTTTTCATCATGTGGGAGTTAGAATTAATTACTATTTATTTGTTTCTATAGACACTATACAATTAGATCCGTTATTCATAGACAAACTTGGGATTTGCAATTCCAGGTAAGATCAGTTCAGGATCATAGGATCCTTTTCTATCAGATAGGAAAAGATGTAGCACAAAATATACTTCTAAGTAATTGCCCCATAGATCCTATATCTATCTATATGAAGAAGAAATCATGTAACAAAAGGGATTGTTATTTGTTCGAAGTACCTGTGTGACACCCCGATCCCTCTCGAGACCGGGAGTTCTAACAATCAATCTATTCACAACCCAAATCCAAACCGGGGCAAGATTTTAGGGAAAGACGGACAGAGTCTCCCCTGTTTCTAGGCAAATTGCAAAACCTGTAATAGCATATAAATGGACCAACACCGTGTCCAACCATTCAACCACCTCAAGGCCATCCGAGCCTCGGTTCACAACAAGCAATTCACAAGTAAATATAAATTCAAGCTTAGCAATTAAACTACACTAACCTATTGCATAAAGTAGACTATCATGACTTTCTATCTTTTTCCCTTTTTGTCATTACAAATATATATTGAAGTTAAGCTATATTAACTAAATACATAATCTAATGAACTTAAATTACATCCCCTTTAACATTAAATACATATAATACATAAAAGCATACAACTTTACAACTTTGACAACTCAAGTCACATAGGCACGCAGGACAACCCTTCAAGCACGGACTTTCACGAAATCACGAACTTTCCAGCTAACATGGCATTTCCTGAAATGTAGTAGTGAGGAGTGAGTATACACAACATGTATACTCAGTGAGGGCAAGACAGATATCGAGATGGAGAGAAAGAAGATCGTGCAATGCAAATAGGTACAGTTAAGCAATACAATCAATAAAAGGCATTCAATATATATAACAATACAATAAACAATTAAGAAAAGCATTAACACAACCAATCAAAGCTATACCACACTTTGAAGGCTATGGATCACTCGAGCGAGTAATGTACCGATCACGATTCCGATGACATTAACGATGACGCGCCGGCCCAAACCACCTTATAACACCAGTTTGGAATACCCCGAGAGTAACCATCAATTCTACGACCCAAATCTCCCTGGGAGGCAACCCAAGCGAGAAATGGAATAGCAGCGGAGCTAGAGCAACCAACACTGGCAACCCGAGGCTACCCAGAGAGGCCCAATACTCACGGCGAGACACTATGCAATGCAAGACTCGATACAAGGCGATGAGCGAGCGATATCAAGCATTCTCAACAATTGATAAACATTTCAATCAATAATCAACTCTAACAAGCGTAATAAGCATTAACAAGCATTTACAATCAAACAAGTGACAAAAACAACACCAACTAACATTATCAAGCATTAGCAAGTATTCTATAGGCATTATAAGCATTCTAAAGGCAACATAAGCATTCTATAATCAATATAAACATACTATAAGCAATATTCTATGAAAACACACAAAATCACAAAAATGACCCCAACTTCAAAACACTACTACTTTCAAACGAGCCACGAGTTTTGGAAACCGACTTCACCAGTCCTCCTAGGTCACCATAAGGCACGTCTAAAGACCCCGAAACCCTACTTTATCCTAGAATTCACGCAAAGTCCCGATTTCCCCCTTTGCTCGTTTGAACTACAACTATATCAACCAAACACCCAACCAACGCCATAATCGCACCAAAAGTGCTTCCATGGCCTCCCGAAACAATGCCAACACGCAATACGAGAAAATGCTAAACTCGACCTAAACGACCCTGACTTTCACCAAGCCCTTTTTCTCCGTTTTTCTATTACACATTCCAATTAAACTACACATTTAGGCATTCTAGCATATCTAGCACATTTCTACATCAACGGACAGCATAACAGCGCAACTTTATCGTTTCAAGGGTTTACTATTCATTAATTACTATTCATTAGTCAATTTAAATTGTAATTTCGATTTCAACCACAGAAAATGCTAAAAAGCTATAAATACATGTTCTACAATCAACAAGGAACATTCTTTAAGCAACAAAACGATTAAAACAACAATCTACGCATAAGTTCTAAAAATTAAAGTTTAGATATACATTTTTCAAATGCGTAAATAACGATGAAACCCTCACCTTAGACGCTCCTAGACGCTAGGGAAACCACGATGGATGCCTCGGAAACCACCCCGCACAAGCTCACGCGACGAAATGAAGATTTGAAGTTAAAATGTTTTTTTTTTTTTTTCCTCCATGCTTTCAGCCATGGCTCTTATTTTTCTGGTTTTTGCTCTTTTGTTTCGTATTTAAACTTAAATAAAAGATGACAAATGGTCAAAGCTTCGGTCAACCCGCTAAACCAAAACAGCTATGCGCGACCTTACGAAAACGGCCATAACTTCTTCTAGAAAACTCCAATTCACGAACGGTTTGAAGCCTCAAAAACTAGACTCATAGAGCTTTCCAACCATATATAATTTGCTACCTAACTCTTCCCCAATTAGTTCAGATTTAATTCCAAAGTTGACCCAAAATTTGACTAACTTAACATTGCATTTTTTTATTTCTAATCCCAAGTTTGCCCTTTATTAAACATTTCAAAAATTCTCACCTTGTCCTAGTTGGTCAATGTAGATGAAAAGTCAACTAGTTTGGTCAAAGAAGGTGAAAGGTCAATAAAATGCAATTTAAATGAACTTTAAATGCTATTGAATACATGCCAGGTTCGGGGTATCACATTCTTCCCCCCTTAAAACAATTGCGTCCTCGCAATTCTTCTTCCAATAGAACTCAGCATCATCTGAAATCCAATTCTGACTAATCTTCATCGGTTGAAGAATCTCGTTGACACGAATACCGAAGAAGAATAAAATTCCAACCAAAAGCGCCGAGATAATACCAATAAAGACCTAAGCAAAGATACTGTAGATAAAATCACATCACGTATTAATGATAAGAAGAATACCGAATGAATACCCCATACACGAATCTCGAGTAGAAGTTCAACTATTACTGCCCGAGAATTCCCAAACAAGAAGCCAAATAAAGGCTTAAACAAAGGTTCCATCCAGAGGTCCAAATAAGTACCCCACTGGTCATGAATTTCATAGAAGAATACCCAGTTAAGATTGCTGAATAAAATACTAAGAACCCAATCAAATATATTTCAAAGTTCTAAAGAAGCCTTCCAAATAATAACCCCATGGGACACCCAATTAGATTCCGAGTTTTGCTATCAAATGCTGAGAGGAATGTCAAAGGAAATAGCAGAGAAAATATAATGTGCCCAATAAAACAACCAAGTTGAATAACAAACATAGTTTCCCACCAAAGCCAAACTCTGAGGCCTCTTCACTATTTGCCAAGTGAAAACTTCATGCAACCTTGCCAATAAGGAAAATACCAATAGAACACCCAATAAGAATTTCAAAGAATACCCTAAGTAGTATTATACAATAAGTCTGATAGGAACTCCAAATACCAAACCTACTGAGGAACACTGAAGAAGATATCCGAAACAATGCTCCAATAAGAAAGTAGCCAAGTTTGCCTAATAAGTAAATATTAAATAATTGGCCACTGAGAATTCCAGAAAATACCATTGAAGAATTTCCAATCAGGGATGCCAGTATCACACCAATAAAGACCGAGACACATATACCATAGATATTACTGTGCAGTAAGGCCGATTAAAATCCCAATAGCCAAATCCACCGAGAAATGTCAACAAAAGTCTCCAAAGAATACCCATTAAGAAAACCAAAGAATGCTCCAAAGAATAACCAAATAAAACCCCAAGAGAAAGCTACCCTTTCACAATTGTTAAGCACAGAGGAGGACCATAGAGATTTGCCAATAACCGAGCTCCAAAAGCAAACACCAATTCCCAAATAAAGGCTAGTCAAATGCCATTCATTTCCTGCCAATCCATACACCTTGAAAAGCCAACGGTGAACCACTTTCTTCAAGGGAGGAAGAGGACTTACTTACCATTTCCATAGGACATGTATGAATGCCAATATATCACAGTTATACGTATGCCTTAAACTATTATGCAAGCAAGTTTGTAAAACAGTTTATTCAACAAAGTCACTCAAGCACGGCAATCAAGTCAAGCACAACATAATCAATTCAAACCACGGCATAGCTAATTCAAGACATTCTATACACACATTACAAGTAATACTTCAAGCAACTAACAATTCACGAGGTCGATTCGATTCACGAGGTCAATTCAATAAGTCAATTCGATAGACAACTAGACATTTCACCTTTCTTGAGAAACATTTAACACATAACACATAACTATATCACATAAGTGCTTACATTCAAGTCAAGACACACAATCTCACATACAAGGATACACTTTCAAGACACACTTATCAAGCACACATTCAAGGACCACTACCCACCAGGTCGAGGACCCTATCCCGGCTTATGAGCTAGACAAGCTCTGATACCACCTGTGACACCCCGATCCCTCTCGAGACCAGGAGTTCTAACAATCAATCTATTCACAACCCAAATCCAAACCCGGGCAAGATTTTAGGGAAAGACGGACAGAGTCTCCCCTGTTTCTAGGCAAATTGCAAAACCTGTAATAGCATATAAATGGACCAACACCGTGTCCAACCATTCAACCACCTCAAGGCCATCCGAGCCTCGGTTCACAACAAGCAATTCACAAGTAAATATAAATTCAAGCTTAGCAATTAAACTACACCAACCTATTGCATAAAGTAGACTATCATGACTTTCTATCTTTTTCCCTTTTTGTCATTACAAATATATATTGAAGTTAAGCTATATTAACTAAATACATAATCTAATGAACTTAAATTACATCCCCTTTAACATTAAATACATATAATACATAAAAGCATACAACTTTACAACTTTGACAACTCAAGTCACATAGGCACGCAGGACAACCCTTCAAGCACGGACTTTCACGAAATCACGAACTTTCCAGCTAACATGGCATTTCCTGAAATGTGGTAGTGAGGAGTGAGTATACACAACACGTATACTCAGTGAGGGCAAGACAGATATCGAGATAGAGATAAAGAAGATCGTGCAATACAAATAGGTACAGTTAAGCAATACAATCAATAAAAGGCATTCAATATATATAACAATACAATAAACAATTAAGAAAAGCATTAACACAACCAATCAAAGCTATACCACACTTTGAAGGCTATGGATCACTTGAGTGAGTAATGTACCGATCACGATTCCGATGACATTAACGATGACACGCCGGCCCAAACCACCTTATAACACCAGTTTGGAATACCCCGAGAGTAACCATCAATTCTACGACCCAAATCTCCCTGGGAGGCAACCCAAGCGAGAAAGGGAATAGCAGCGGAGCTAGAGCAACCAACACTGGCAACCCGAGGCTACCCAGAGAGGCCCATTACTCACGCGCGAGACACTATGCAATGCAAGACTCGATACAAGGCGATGAGCGAGCAATATCAAGCATTCTCAACAATTGATAAACATTTCAATCAATAATCAACTCTAACAAGCGTAATAAGCATTAACAAGCATTTACAATCAAACAAGTGACAAAAACAACACCAACTAACATTATCAAGCATTAGCAAGTATTCTATAGGCATTATAAGTATTCTATAGGCAACATAAGCATTCTATAATCAATATAAACATACTATAAGCAATATTCTATGAAAACACACAAAATCACAAAAATGACCCCAACTTCAAAACACTACTACTTTCAAACGAAACACGAGCTTTGGAAACCGACTTCACCAGTCCTCCTAGGTCACCATAAGGCACGTCTAAAGACCCCGAAACCCTACTTTATCCTAGAATTCACGCAAAGTCCCGATTTCTCCCTTTGCTCGTTTGAACTACAACTATATCAACCAAACACCCAACCAACACCATAATCGCACCAAAAGTGCTTCCATGGCCTCCTGAAACAATGCCAACACGCAATACGAGAAAATGCTAAACTCGACCTAAACGACCCCGACTTTCACCAAGCCCTTTTTCTCCATTTTTCTATTACACATTCCAATTAAACCACACATTTAGGCATTCTAACATATCTAGCACATTTCTACATCAACGGACATCATAACAGCGCAACTTTATCATTTCAAGGGTTTACTATTCACTAATTACTATTCATTAGTCAATTTAAATTGCAATTTCGATTTTTAACCACAGAAAATGCTAAAAAGCTATAAATACATGTTCTACAATCAACAAGGAACATTCTTTAAGCAACAAAATGATTAAAACAATAATCTACGCATAAGTTCTAAAAATTAAAGTTTAGATATACATTTTTCAAATGCGCAAATAACGATGAAACCCTCACCTTAGACGCTCCTAGACGCTAGGGAAACCATGATGGATGCCTCGGAAACCACCCCGCACAAGCTCACGCGACAAAATGAAGATTTGAAGTTGAAATGTTTTTTTTTTCCCTCCATGGTTTCAGCCATGGCTCTTATTTTTCTGGTTTTTGCTCTTTTGTTTCGTATTTAAACTTAAATAAAAGATGACAAATGGTCAAAGCTTCGGTCAACCCGCTAAACCAAAACAGCTATGCGCGACCTTACGAAAACGGCCATAACTTCTTCTAGAAAACTTCAATTCACGAACGGTTTGAAGCCTCAGAAACTAGACTCATAGAGATTTCCAACCATATATAATTTGCTACCTAACTCTTCCCCAATTGGTTCAGATTTAATTCCAAAGTTGACCCAAAATTTGACTAACTTAGCATTGCATTTTTTTATTTCTAATCCCAAGTTTGCCCTTTATTAAACATTTCAAAAATTCTCACCTTGTCCTAGTTGGTCAATGTAGATGAAAAGTCAACTAGTTTGGTCAAAGAAGGTGAAAGGTCAATAAAATGCAATTTAAATGAACTTTAAATGCTATTGAATACATGCCAGGTTCGGGGTATCACAACCTGTGTGGGCATTCCCTTTGGAAGGTAGTCTTTTTACTAAGATTTAGCAAGAATAGATTACAATGAGTTTTCAACTGAAGTGTTGACGGGAGCAACCATCCCCCCGATGGGGTTTTTGTCATGGACCACTTCATATTATATTGATTTGGGTTAACTGCCCTTTCCGAAGGCTCAAATTAAGAATATTCTAAGTGAATAGGCTTATAGAAAAATGATTAATTGCTTGAAATTAAAGGATGGTATCCTCCCTTTGGAGTTCCTGCCATTGCTCTAATGAAGCCAAACTTGAATCAGTGATTGGAGTGCCATTGGGTAGTGTTTATCCAGCTAATGGTATTTCAAATAAGTGTTGTTTAACTTAATCAAAACTGCAATATGGCTATCTCTCCGGTGGAATATTGTGAGTAGGATTAAGACACTGAGACATCCAAGTAGTTTAAGGGTATAACTACTGCTTTTAGAAGTAGATGTCAAAAGTATGAATGTTTACTTTCCTTTATATTCATTCATTTGCATGCATATCAAATTGCTCATAAACTGATTAGCTATTTAATATATTCAGAGATGTCAGAAGGTTCGTTTAGCCCACTCATCAGTATTCTCAATGAGAATAAGCTAACTAGCCTAAACTACGTGGACTAGAAAAGGAACTTAGACATTATACTCAATGCTGAATAGGATAATTTGTTCTTATAAACCCTTGCCCGTTAGTCACTCCTGAATCAGGTGAGGAGGAGCGAGAGTTAGAATGACAATTGTTGAAGGTAGATAAGATGGCTAAAAGATACATCTTAACCTTCATGTCGAACGTGCACCAGTCTCAGCATGAGGGAATGAAGACTGCAGCATATATCATGAATTCTCTTGTTCAAATGTTTGCTGACAAAAGTAGGCCCGCAAGGCAAGCTGCTATTAGAACCATCATGAACACTAGAATAGCTGAGGGTTCATCCATCAAAGATCATATGCTCAAGATAAAGGACAACTTCAATATTGTCGAGATTCTAGGTGCGAAAATTGATGGGCAAAGCATGATTTACATGGTGCTGAAGACTTTGCCAGACACTACAAGAAAATTGGTCTGGGGCGACAAAGGTTTCTCGTCACCCTTAGGTCGTCTACCCCTATTGGGCGACCAAAAATGTATTGTCGAGAAAACCCTCATCGCCATTAGGTCATTTGATCGTATTTTGGTGGCCAAATCAAAAATAAAAATAAAAATTATAATTTTTTTACATTTCATAGCCCCTTTGTCACAAAAATGTAATTAGTTAATTTTTATAATGAATAGTTTTATTAAATAATTTGATAATTGTTTACTAATTAATTACATTGTGTCATCTGATGGTGGCGCAACTTTGTCGCCACTTGGTAGCAAATATTTTAATTTATTTTTGTTAATTATTTAATTTTGTCTCTACATGGTAGCCAATTTTTGTAGCCACAATTTTGTGGGCCAGTGATAGCCATAGTTCTATTGCCACTAGGTAGCCAAATCGTTTAAATTTTATTTTATTATTATTATTTTTTTGGTCTCCATGTGGTAGCCAAATTTTGTGGCCACAATTTGGTGGCCGAGTGGTAGCCATAGTTTTGTTGCTCCTAGGTAGCCAAATCTTTTAAATTTTATTTTATTATTTATTTACTTTCGTCTTCATATGGTAGTCAAATTTTGTAGTGACATTGTAGCCATTGTTTTGTCACTTTTTTATCGCCGTTTTGTAATGATATTGTAGCTAACTATCTGTCTCTACATGGTAGACATGTTTTTTGTTGCCATTGCGTCGCTACGCAATTTTTTAAAAAAAATTAAAATTAAAATTGATATATACAAAATTAATAATAATAATTTAAAATATGCATATATTAATATTTAAAAGATCTACAAAATATATTACATAATATTGGTTTTAGAATTTTTTAGAAGAACTAAACTCTACTAATTATCATGCTGGTCTGGATCAGGGGGTGGGCGGTTGTCTTGCATCTTGGCCATCTCATCTTGCAAATTCTTCACGATGCTCAGCAGATTCGTCTGCGCCTGCTGCTGTTCTTCATGTTGGCGTCTAATGGTCTCCGTTGCCTGAGTGTTAACATAATGAAAATAACCCAAACAAGCTAGGATAATGAAAATAAATAATTAAAATTGGTAAATAATTGAATACATAAGGAATGAACTAGTTGTTATAGTTATAGAAAAAATGTTTACATGTCGACTCCAAAGAGTAAGCAACTAGCCTACTTAATTTACATGAGTCCCGAAAATATTAGGATGTTAGATATACATACAACAAAATCCTCCTAACTCGAGACATTCTAAACAAACAGTACAAGCCAAAAGATCTCACAAGCATCCACATTCTCATCACACCCTGCTAGCAAAATCTTCACCTGTGACATTCATGAATACCTATGATGAGCTTTGAAGCTCAGTGAGGATGTACAAATGTGTGGTTTTGCAAAATACTCTTTATTTGTCAAAATACCGCATATAATAATGTAAAGGAAATAACAAACTTAAGTTCAAGCAAAAAAGAACCCAAATAATCACGTAAAGTATATTTAAGTAAAATCACCCAAGGAGGATATGCTGTCCAAAATCATTTTAGTTCAAAAAGGGCGACGAAGTAGGCCACACCCCTTTCATCATAGCATTTGATAATGTCATGAGTAAGTGACAAAGTAGGCTGCTATACTATGCAAATAATCATGTATCTACAAGTATCTATTTCTAGAGTACCACATACAAAAGTGAAAATTATTACTCTAATCAATAAGCAGTTCATAGTACAAAATGCAACATAGTTTATTTATAGGATCCAAACATACCTAAGCACATGAAAGTTTCATTCAAATAATGGAAGTTAGTTTAGTCCCCTTTTATATGATTCAACTCCTATAGCTTTGCTGCTCTAATTCTTCATTGGATGGTATAATCGAAGATGGACAAAGAAAAACAAAGCTTTAACAAATAATCTATGCTAATAAATAACTATTTTAAGTTACCTTTTTCCTACTTCCTTATCTTTTCTTTACTTTAGTTTTTACTCTTCTCCTATTTCCTTCTAACCTTTTTGTCTTTGTTACTACAGGGCTTTAACAATGAAAACTAAATGCACTAAATGTTCACCATGTTGATCAACTTACTCAACTTTATATACATAAACACGTCACATACACAATGCATTCATATCAACTACTACGAAAATTATCCATGTGTGTAGCAGTAAAACTTCCAGAGTTTAGCCATTTTCAACTTCCAAACAATAAAGTGATGTAGCAGTTCACTTGCCAACACCAGATCCACCCCACACACAATTCTTCTTCTAAGTTCCAGCCAAGACAACTATTGGGCATCAGAAATTTACCCAGGTATCAGTTAATCTGTTTCTTATATTCAAGATAAAAACCCAGCAACCCAACAACTAATACTACAAAATAACTAAAACTACTATACATAAACACATACACGTGTAACAAGACAACCATCCCCAAACAAATTAAGAAGATTGATTCTCACCTGTTATGGGTCTAGGGCAATTGATTGAATTAAAATGGATTAAATTATGTGTGTGTATATATATATATATATATATATATATATATATATATATCTTAATATATATATCCAGAGAAGCTCAAAGCACACTTAAACACATAAATTCAAGGGCTAAGTGGCTAGAATTGTTATTCTTCCTCGGTTGGAACTGATCTTGGTCTCTTGGTCTATTTTCTTTTGTTTTGTTTTTGTTTAGTTTTCTTTAGCCTTAAGCCCCTTTTTATCTCTATCCCAATATCCTGTCTTTCTAACAAAGTGCTAGCATAACTGTAAGAAGATAAAGTTAGAAAGATTAGCTGAAAAACTCCTTACTGCCATCACTATTCAGATCTTCTTCTCATAGAACTCTATACATTACAATATAAAAACATACACATACACACACATATATACAATACAAAAAAAATGAACTAAAAAAACAAAAGATAAATAAAAAATAAAAATAAAAACATTAAATGAAAGAGAAAAAATTAAAAACTAAAAATAAAAAGGAAATTTTAAAAAATCCGATAATAAGAAAAGAAAAACAAAATAAAAAAACAAAATAAAAAAAACAAAAATAAAAAAAAACATTAAAAAAAACGAAGATGCAAACTATGTATTACAATATATATGTACTATACAAATCTATACGTAGCTATATATATATATAACATCTATATGTAAAAGAAAAATAAAAGAATGTACCTCTTTGGAGCTTTCTATGCAGATCTAGGTGATTAAGGGTGAAGGGGAAGAGGTGAGATGTTATAGCTTGTTTGGATTCATAATTTTAAAGGAAAGGAAAGGATGGGGAGGGAATAAGGAATTCATTCCCTTGTTTGAATTGCAATTTAAAACTAATCAAAAGAAATGGAAGGGTTTCTTTAATTGGATGAATTTTATAATCCTTCTAATTTTGGGTGTTTGGAAGGGAAAGGAAATGTTTGAACATAAAAAAATCTTTTTTATCCCTACATATCTCATGATTATAAAAATAAAAAGGGTATTTAAATAATTTTGTATTTAAAATTATCATTTTCTTTTCCTTTCCTTCTCCAATCCAAAATTAAGATGATAAAAACATTTCCTTTCCTTTCTATTATTATTTTTTTACAATCCAAACAAGGCAATTCATTTCCTTTCCTTTCTTTTATTTTTTTCCCTCCACTCTACTTTCATTTCTGTTCCTTTGTGCAATCCAAACACTATGTTAGAGAGGGGTGAGAGGGGGGTAGGAGGGGATAGAGGGATTGGGTTGAGAAGTAAGAGAGAAATTGAAACTAACAGGTGGCTGATTTAACTTGGCCCTCGCGACCAAAGGGCTACCAGGCCCTTTGGTCGCGAGGCCCAACCCTAAGTTGCCCATAAATTTTTTTTAAATATTTTTTACTTTCTTTTAATTATACATTAATGTTATAATAAGTTATATATTATTTTATTTTATTTTAAATATATAACTTTTGTCTCATTTAAAGACTAAAATTTGTTTTATATTTTTTTTTTTGCTAATATATTTTATATTATTAATTCTTTTGTCCTAATTCTGTAATCTGTTTATTGTTATAATACATAGTTTTGTAAAAGTCCCTTAGTAACCATTGACGAATATAAAATTAATCTTATATTCTTTTATCAACGGAAAATAGATCCAGCACAAAGTTAATAATAAATAGATTATAACTTTATTATTGATATGCCAAAAAATAATGTGAAATTAGAATATTATTGGTATGCGAAAAAATAATGACAACGATAAAATCTTCATTTTTTTGACTTTGTATTTCATTAATCCTACTTTTGTTAGAATAAAAATTATTATTCATTAAGTCTTTTTTATACCCTTAAATAAACCTTGAAATATATTTTCAATCAAAGGAAAATAAATCTTACACAAACTTATAATCTATTTTTTATTGTTAATTCTTATGTTCTAAATCAATCTACTTTCTTATGAATATGGAGATTTTGTAGCCCCTTGGTAGCCATTAGCGACCAAAAGGCAACCAAATTTTGATATTTTGTCACCACTAGGTCGCCAAAGGCCACCATGGGGCTACGAACCCTCAATATTCATAAGAATGTACATTGATCTCTGGGAAAGTTAGAAATTGATTTATGTGCGAAAGACTAATGATAGTGATAAAATTTTCATTGTTTTTGACTTTGTATTTTATTTGTCCTACTTTTGTTATAATAAAGAACTATTAATCATTAATCCAATTTTATGGCCTTATATCTTAAATACACAACTCATACCATTAAATAAGCCTTAAAATATATTTTCAATCAACGAAAAATAGATCTAGCACAAAATTTATAATATATTTGTTCTAAATCAATGTACTTTCTTATGAATATTGAGGTTTGTAGCCCCTTAGTAGCCATTGGCCACCATCGAGTGACAAAATACTTATTTTTTGTCGCCATAAGGTGGCCTATAGCTACCATGGGGATGCAAAATCTCATGCAAAAGATAGAATTAGTTGATATAATCAACTTTTTTGTTTTAAATTACGTTTCTAGGCTATACAATCCATTTTATTATTGTCACTTTTCAATTTAAACTAATTCTTTGATACTAATGTGAAAGTTAAAATTTGATTAGTGTGCAAAAAACTAATGACAATGATAAAATCTTCAGTGTTTTAGAGTTTGTATTTCATTAATCCTACTTTTGTTGGTATAAAGAATTATTAATCATTAATTCAATTTTATGGCCTTATATCTTAGATACACAAATCATACCATTAAACAAACCTTAAAATATATTTTCAATCAAAGGAAAATAGATTTAGCACAAACTTATAATATTTGTTATTATAAATTCTTTTACTTTAAATCAATCTACTTTCTTATGAATATGGAGGTTTGTAGCCCCTTGGTGGCCATTGGCGACAAAAGAACGACAAAATATTTACGTTTTGTCGCCAGTAGGTGGCCAATGGCCACCACGGGGCGACGAACTCTCATGTAAAAGATATAATTGGTTTTATATAAGAAATTTTTTTGTTTTAAATTATGCTTCTAAGCTATATATTACCTTTCATTATTGTCATTTTTCAATTCAAATTAATTCCTTGATACTAATGTGAAAGTTAGAATTTGATTGATGTGCGAAAACTAATGACAATAATAAAATCTTCATTTGTTTGGACTTTATATTTAATTGATTCTACTTTTGTTATAATAAAAATTATTAATCATTAATTCAATTTTATGGCCTTATATCTTAAATACACAACCCATACCATTAAATAAATCTTATAATATATTTTCAATCAAAGGAAAATAGATTTAGCACAAACTTATAATATATTTGTTATTATAAATTATTTTCTTTTAAATCAATCTACATTTTTTTATGAATATGGAGGTTTGTAGCCCCTTGGTAGCCATTGGTGACCAAAGAGCGACAAAATATATACTTTTTGTCGCCATTAGGTAGCCAATGCCCACCACGGAGCTACGAAATCTCAAGCAAAAGATAGAATTGGTTAGTCATCAATAGCAATGTTGGTTTATGATTTCTTACAAAAAATTAAATGAATTTTGTGGCTAGATTGTCGCAAGGGGCGACCAAAGAGTGACCAACTTTTTAATTATTTGTTTTATAATTATTTTAATTTTCTTTTAATGTTGATATTGGTCGTTTTTAGGTCGCCATATGGCAATCGAAGGGTGACAAAATGTTATTTTATTTATTAATTTTCATTTTGTTTTTTTTTTAATTCTGTTTAAAGAAATATTAACGACTGTGGTTACCCCGGGGTGGCAAGAGGGCGACAAATGTTTCGTTTTTCTATTGATTTTTTTTAATTGGCTAATGAAAAAAAATTAATGATCATGGTTGTCATGTGGTCGCCCATTGGCGACACAATGGCGACAAAGTTACAATTAAACAATAATTATTAATTTTGGCCATATGGTGACATGTAATTTTTTTTGGATGGAAATTTTTTCGCGTATTTTAGCTATAAAAGGGTGATGAAAGATTTCATTTTGTTGCCCTTTCGTCGCCAGAGTTTGCAAATTGGCTACAAAGCTGAATTTCGTAGCCATTTTTCGTAGCCTCAGGGGTATTTTCTTGTAGTGGGAATCATTTGCTCATTTTAAGTTGAACTATAACATGGGTAAGATGTTCATGAGCTTACCAAAGTTAATGAAGGAGCTCCAAGCTTCAGAGGCTATAATAAAGCCCAAGGGACATGTGTTGATGGCCCAGAATGCTTTTGGACTTGTCCCAAAAGATAAGAAGTTCAAGAAGAAGGGAAACCAGCAGAAACAAGGCAAGGGCCTAGAAGGGCAGAAGAAGAAAAAAAAAGAATGCTGGTGATAAGCCCAAGGGAAAGTGCTTTAAGTGTCACCAGAAAGGACATTAGAAAAAAGGACTATCCCCAGAATCGAGCCAATGGTATGTAGGTACCTCTATTTCCTTGTATATTGAAACATGTTTGGTGGTAGATTCTGCTTCCTCGTGGATAGTAGACTCAAGTACCACTAATCACATATGCAATTCGTTCTAGGGGTTTCAGGTAACCATGAAGCTGTATAGGGGCGAGTTTGCAATGCGTGTTGGAGATGGCTTGAATGTGTGGGCCACCGCAGTGGGAGTAGTTAAATTGTCTTTCAAGAACAATTTATTCTTGGTTTTGAACAATGTTTTATGTATTTCGGATTTACGATGAAACCTAGTTTCAATAGTTTTATTGTTAATTTCAATAATGCTGGTGTGGTCATTAGCAAGCACAATTCTATCATATCTGGTAGGATGCATGATAGCTTATTTGTTTTAAACCCCGTTAACTCTACATTGCATAATACTGAATAGGTATAGAATTCCTTGAAAAGGAAAGCATATCCTGTGAGGCCCGACCTCGAATAACGTGTCATACCTCGATTTGTGTGCCATAGACCCCTAATTAAATGACCGACCTTAAATTACGTGCCTTGTCTTGATTTTCATGCATGCCTCGTCATTCGTGCCTCAACCTAGAATTATGTGCCCTAATTCTCGACTTACGTGCCCTAACCTAAGTTTAAGAGTCGTACCTCAATTTGCGTGCATTGCATTGAATTATGTGCCTTGCATTGGTTTACGTGCATTCACCTAAGATTACGTGCATTAGTCTTGAAGTACGTGCATTAGCCTCGTAGTTCGTGTCTACCTCGTAATTCGTGCCCTAGACCTAGGAATCCGTGCCACCACGTTAATCAAGAAAGAATCCTACACAAAGCACAAGACAATAAAATAATCCTACACAATCCACTAACCAATATTATATTCCTAATTCAAATTCTCTACAAACTCCACTAACAATAAAATAATACTAAACTATTCCTACATTTTCCACTAACTATTATTCTATTCATAATTCAACTCATCAACAAACATTCCTATATTTTATTCTACCTAGATTCCCTAATTTCGCAACATTCCTATGACAACTCTAATGACACAAATGCATAAAAAATTAGTCCTAGACAATCTATGACATATTATGACACAAATGCATAAAAAAATAGCCCCAAAACCCTACCCAATGCACACCATTTTTGACCAAGTGCTCCTTGCCCATGCTAGGAATTTCAAAATTCCTCTTGAAGACATAAAAATCAGAATTTCTAAGCTCAAGGCTGAACCCATGCATCAACTTTTGCAAAAAGCCTCATTTTTCTCTCATTTCTCTCACTTTCCTCACATTTCTCTCTCTCCCTCTCATTCTTCTCTCTCCATCTCGGTTTTGGGCTGAGTTTCTTCATCCCTTAGTTCATCTTCATCATCCTATGGTGCATCAAGACAAACAACAAGCAAAGAAACTCACCCAAGCAAGCTAAGATGCAAGAAACACATATGCAAGCATTTTGAGTCACCATTTTCGGCCTTGGTGAGTTTCCTAGCTTCCATTTCTTTTCTTCTTGTTCTAACCACATGCATGTACTAAGAACTTGGCCACTAAGCTAGGAAAAATAGAGAGAAATCGAGTGGAGTCTTGGCTAAGCAAGGAAGAAGAAGAAATTTGTGCTTCAACAAGTTTTTGTGCATCTTTTGGGTTGATTGCTAAGGTGAGGCTAAAACCTTTTGAAAATCCTTCAGAAATTCACATGCATGCTCATAAATGTATGTCTTTGCTTCTGTACTTGAGTTATATGGTCGTTCATAAGCTTAAACTGTGATAACCCGAACCCGGCATGCATTTAATAGCACTTGACTGCATTTGATTAAATGTTTAATTAGTTAAATCAACCAATTTGCACTATTTTCATATTTTTCTTGGAAGCATTTAGTAATTGTATATTGAATAATTGAAAGGTTGTTATCTACCTCTATTAATTATAGCAATTGAATTTATTCTCTTGTATTTAATTAAGTGTCATCTTAAATATTAATATTTACTTGCACTTGATTACATGTTTATATTTATTTGTTCATTTGTAATCTAACATTAACTTCATAATTCTTTAAAATGTTCTAGAAATAGTTAAATTAATTATTTTAAATGAAAATTGATTACCTTGATTGTTTTGAGTACTTTAATAATCAGTTTTGGTTGTTTTGCGTTAAAATCACTCGGTTTTCAAATAAATGAGAAAAGTAACTCCGAGCCGGAGTAAATTTTAAACTATGATGCTTTTCAAAAATGATATATTTTAAATTCTTTGAGATTTAATTGTTAATCTTTTATTGTCGCAAAGTGCATAGCATATCGAGAGCGATAGTTAGGAAATGAATTCGAGTCCTCAGCAAATAGTGAAAACTAATATTTAGTGTTTTAATTTTAGTGTTTTAAGTTGTATTTAACTGGAATTGGATTTATGTTACTTGTTTTAGCTTTAAAATGCATGAAATAGGCTAGTTTGACCAATTTTTAAGTGGTTTGACCGAGGGGCTTGACCTTTGACCTTGTCATCTTTTATAATAACTTATCAAAGCATAAAATAAAAATAAAAAGGAGCTGAAAACAGAACTAGCTAAGGCTGAAAATGGTAGGAGAGAAAAAAAAAATTCAACTTCAAATCTTCGATTCTTCGCGTGAGCTTCCACGGGGTGGTTTCCGAGGCATCCTACGAGGTTTTCCTAGTGACTAAGAGCGTCTAAGGTGAGGGTTTCATGTTTATTTGCGCATTTGAAAGTTTTATGCTTTAACTTTAATTTTTGAGTTTTATCCGTAGAATGTTATTTTGATCGTTTTGAGGCTTATAGAATATTCTCTAGCAATCGTAGAACATGTATTTATAGCTTTTTAACATTTTCTACGGATGAATATTAAAATTGAAATATAATTTGTTAGTTGAATAGTAAAACATAAATAGTAAACCCTTGAAATGATAAAGTTGCGCTGTTATGCTATCTGTTGATGTGAAAAGGTGCTAGGTATGCTAGAATGTCTCAATGCATGATTTGTTTAGGTTGTGTAATGGAAAAAATGAGAAATATGCCTTGGTGAAAGTCGGGGTCGTTTAGGTCGAGTTTAGCGTTTTCTCGTTTTGCGTGTTGGCATTGTTTCGGAAGGCCATAGAAGCACTTTTCGTGCAATTATGGCATTGGTTGGGTGTTTGGTTGGTATAGTTGTAGTTCAAACGAGCAAAGGGGGAAATCGGGGCTTTGCGCGAATTCTAGGGTAAAGTAGGGTTTCGGGGTCCTTAGACGTGCCTTATGGTGACCTAGGAGGATTGGCGAAGTCGGTTTCCAGAACTCGTGGCTCGTTTGGAAATGGTAGTGTTTTGATAGTTGGGGCCGATTTGTGATTTTGCTTGTTATCTTGATATTATGCCTATAGAATGCTTAGGGTTGCTTGATATACTTGTTAAATTGGTGTTATTGTTGCTTATTATTGCTTGTTATGCTTGAAAAGTTAGTTGAATGCTAGGATTGATTGTGATTGCTTGTTATCTCGTTTGTTGTCACGAGTTTGTATTGTTGTGCTATCGCTCGTTTATCACCTTGTATCGAGTCTTGCATTGCATAGTGTCCAGTACGTGAGTGATGGGCCTCTCTGGGTAGCCTCGGGTTGCCAGTGTTGGTTGCTCTAACTCCGTAGCTATTCCTTTTTCTCGCTTGGGTTGCCTCCCAGGGAGATTTGGGTCGTAGAATTGATGGTTACTCCCGGGGTATTCCAAACTGGTGTTATAAGTTGGATGCGCGCTTATTGTCATCGTTATCAACATCAAGCTCGAGATTGATGTATCGCTCGTGAAATGGTACATTGCTCGTATGAGTGAACCATAGCCTTCAGAGTGTGGTATAGCTTTGAATGGTTGTGTTAATGCTTTCTTGATTGTTTATTATATTGTCGTTTGTATTGAATGCTTTCTTATTGACTTTATTGTTTAACTGTGTCTATTTGCATTGCACGACTTTCTTTCTCTCCAATTCAATATCTGTCTCGCCCTCACTGAGTATACGTGTTGTGTATACTCACTCCTCACCACCACATTTCAGGAAATGTCATGTTAGCTGGAAATTCGTGATTTCGTGAAAGTTCGTTGCCTGAAGAGTTGTCTTGCGTGCCTATGTGGCTTGAGTGTCGAAGTTGTGAAGATATATGCTTTCATATGTTGTATGTATTTAATGTCAAAAGTATGTAATTTAAGTTTCATTAGATTGTTGAAGTAGTTTGATAAGTTAGATTATGTATCTAGTTATTATAACTTAACTTCAAATGCATGTTTGTAATGTCCAAAGGAGAAGAATTAGAATGGCATGATAGTTTATTTTATGTAGTAGCTTAGTATGGTTTAATTGTCTAGTTTGAGTGTACTTGTCAAAAATGAAAAGAGATAGGTTAGCTTTTAAATTGGAAATGTATGTATACTTGTTGAGTTTAATTGTTGAGAACCAAGGCTCGGATGGCCTTGAGGTGTTTGTATGGTTGGACTCGGTGTTGGTCCACTTATATGCTGTCGCAGGTTTTACATTTCGCCTAGAAACAAGGGAGACTCCGTCCGTTTTCCCTGAAAATTTATGCCCGGGTTTGGTTTGGGTTGTGATTAGATCGATTGATAGAACTCCCGGTCTCGAGAGGGATCGGGGTGTTACAGGTGGTATCAGAGCTTGTCTAGCTCATAAGC
Source organism: Ehretia macrophylla (assembly GCA_037974665.1). Lineage (NCBI taxonomy): Eukaryota > Viridiplantae > Streptophyta > Magnoliopsida > Boraginales > Ehretiaceae > Ehretia > Ehretia macrophylla. The sequence continues at coordinate 16,382,288 of CM075775.1, forward strand.
CGGGACAGGGTCCTCGGTCTGGTGGGTAGTGACCCTTGAATGTGTGCTTGTTAAGTGTGTCTTGAAAGTGTATGCTTGTATGTGAGATTGTGTGTCTTGACTTGAATGTATGCACTTATGTGATAAAGTTATGTGTTATATGTTAAATGTTTCTCAAGAAAGGTGAAATGTCTAGTTGTCTATCGAATTGACTTGTTGAATTGCCCTTGTGAATCGAATCAACCTCGTGGATTGTTATTTGCTTGAAGTATTGCTTGTAATGTGTGTATTGGAATGTTTTGAATTGGTTGTGCCGTGATTTGAATTGATTATGTTGTGCTTGACTTGATTGCTATGCTTGAGTGACTTTGTTGAATAAACTCTTTTGTAAACTTGCTGGCATAATAGCTTAAGGCATATGTATAACTGTGATATATTGGCATTCATACATGTCCTATTGAAATGGTAAGTAAGTCCTCTTCCTCCCCTGAAGAAAGTGGTTCACCGCTGGCTTTTCAAGGTGTATGGATTGGCAGGAAATGAATGGCATTTGACTAGCCTTTATTTGGGAATTGGTGTTTGCTTTTGGAGCTCGGTTATTGGCAAATCTCTATGGTCTTCCTCCGTGCTTAACAGTTTTGTAAGAGTAGTCTTCTTTTGGGGTTTTATTTAGTTGTTCTCTGGAGCATTCTTTGGTTTTCTTAACGGGTGTTCTTTGGAGACTTCTGTGGCATTTCTCGATGGATTTGGCTATTGGGATTTCAATCGGCCTTACTGCACAATATTATCTATGGTATATGTGTCTCGGTCCTTATTGGTGTGATACTGGCATCCCTGATTGGAAATTCTTCAGTGGTATTATATGGAATTCTCAGTGGCCAATTATTTAGTATTTACTTATTGAGCAAACTTGGCTACTTCTTACTGGGGTATTATTCGGGTATTTTCTTCAGTGTCCCTCAGTAGGTTTGGTATTTGGAGTTCCTATCAGACTTATTGAATAATACTACTTATGGTATTCTTTGAAATTCTTATCGAGCATTCTATTTGGTATTTTCCTTATTGGCAAGGTTGTATGAAGTTCTCACTTGGCAAACAGTGAAGAGACCTCAGAGTTTGGTTTCGGTATATTGTTCACCAGTTCGGTGTTTATCCTTGGAGTTTCATCCATCTGGGAAACTATATTTGTTATTTAACTTGACTGTCTTATTAGACACATGATAATTCCTCTAGTATTTCCTTAGACATTCTTCTCAGCATTTGATAGCGATACTCAGAATCTAATGGGTTGTCCTATAGGGTTATTATTTGGAAGGCTTCTTTGGAACTTTGGAAATATATTTGATTGGGTTCTTGGTATTTTCTTCAGCACTCTTAACAGGGAATTCTTCTATGAAATTCATGACCAGCGGGGTACTTCTTTGGACCTCTAGATGGAACCTTTGTTTGAGCTTTCATTTGGCTTCTTGCTCGGGAATTCTGGGGCAGTAATAGTTAGACTTCTATTGGAGGTTCGTGCGTGAGGTATTCTTCTTGTCGTTATTGTGTGGTATTAATGACATCTACAGTATCTTTGCTTCAGTCTTTAGTTGGTATTTCCTCGGCATTCTTGATTGGAATTTCTATTCGGGATTTCCTACGAGCATTCTTATATATTATCTTGCTCAGCAACCGATGAAGATTTATCAGAGTTGGATTTTAGATGATGCAGAGTCCTATTGGAAGAAGAATTGCGAGGACGCAATTGTTTTAAGGGGGGAAGGATGTAATAACCCGAACCCGGCATGCATTTAATAGCACTTGACTGCATTTGATTAAATGTTTAATTAGTTAAATCAACCAATTTGCACTATTTTCATATTTCTCTTGGAAGCATTTAGTAATTGTATATTGAATAATTGAAAGGTTGTTATCTACCTCTATTAATTATAGTAATTGAATTTATTCTCTTGTATTTAATTAAGTGTCATCTTAAATGTTAATATTTAATTGCACTTGATTACATGTTTATATTTATTTGTTCATTTGTAATCTAACATTAACTTCATAATTCTTTAAAATGTTCTAGAAATAGTTAAATTAATTATTTTAAATGAAAATTGATTACCTTGATTGTTTTGATTACTTTAATAATCGGTTTTGGTTGTTTTGCGTTAAAATCACTCGGTTTTCAAATAAATGAGAAAAGTAACTCCGAGCCGGAGTAAATTTTAAACTATGATGCTTTTCAAAAATGATATATTTCTTAAATTCTTTGAGATTTAATTGTTAATCTTTTATTGTCGCAAAGTGCTTAGCATATCGAGAGCGATAGTTAGGAAATGAATTCGAGTCCTCAGCAAATAGTGAAAATTAATATTTAGTGTTTTAATTTTAGTGTTTTAAGTTGTATTTAACTAGAATTGGATTTATGTTACTTGTGTTAGCTTTAAAATGCATGAAATAGGCTAGTTTGACCAATTTTTAAGTGGTTTGACCGAGGGGCTTGACCTTTGACCTTGTCATCTTTTATAATAACTTATCAAAGCATAAAATAAAAATAAAAAGGAGCTGAAAACAGAACCAGCTAAGGCCGAAAATGGTAGGAGAGAAAAAAAAAATTCAACTTCAAATCTTCGATTCTTCGCGTGAGCTTCCACGGGGTGGTTTCCGAGACATCCTACGAGATTTTCCTAGCGACTAGGAGCGTCTAAGGTGAGGGTTTCATGTTTATTTGCGCATTTGAAAGTTTTATGCTTTAACTTTAATTTTTGGGTTTTATCCGTAGAATGTTATTTTGATCATTTTGAGGCTTATAGAATATTCTCTAGCAATCGTAGAACATGTATTTATAGCTTTTTAATATTTTCTGCAGATGAATATTGAAATTGAAATATAATTTGTTAGTTGAATAGTAAAACATAAATAGTAAACCCTTGAAACGATAAAGTTGCGTTGTTATGCTATCTGTTGATGTGAAAAGGTGCTAGGTATGCTAGAATGTCTCAATGCATGATTTGTTTAGGTTGTGTAATTAAAAAAATGAGAAATATGCCTTGGTGAAAGTCGGGGTCGTTTAGGTCGAGTTTAGCGTTTTCTCGTTTTGCGTGTTGGCATTGTTTCGGAAGGCCATGGAAGCACTTTTGGTGCGATTATGGCGTTGGTTGGGTGTTTGGTTGGTATAGTTGTAGTTCAAACGAGCAAATGAGGAAATCGGGACTTTGCGCGAATTCTAGGGTAAAGTAGGGTTTCGGGGTCCTTAGACGTGCCTTATGGTGACCTAGGAGGATTGGCGAAGTCGGTTTCTAGAACTTGTGGCTCGTTTGGAAATGGTAGTGTTTTGATAGTTGGGGCCGATTTGTGATTTTGCTTGTTATCTTGATATTATGCCTATAGAATGCTTAGGGTTGCTTGATATACTTGTTTAATTGGTGTTATTGTTGCTTATTATTGCTTGTTATGCTTGAAAAGTTAGTTGAATGCTAGTATTGATTGTGATTGCTTGTTATCTCATTTGTTGTCACTAGTTTGTATTGTTGTACTATCGCTCGTTTATCGCCTTGTATCGAGTCTTGCATTGCATAGTGTCCAGCACGTGAGTGATGGGCCTCTCTAGGTAGTCTCGGGTTTCCAGTGTTGGTTGCTCTAACTCCGTAGCTATTCCCTTTTCTCGCTTGGGTTGCCTCCCAGGGAGATTTAGGTCGTAGAATTGATGGTTACTCCCGGGGTATTCCAAACTGGTGTTATAAGGTGGATGCGTGCTTATTGTCATCGTTATCAACATCAAGCTCGAGATTGATGTATCGCTCGTGAAATGGTACATTGCTCGTATGAGTGAACCATAGCCTTCAGAGTGTGGTATAGCTTTGAATGGTTGTGTTAATGCTTTCTTGATTGTTTATTATATTGTCGTTTGTATTGAATGATTTCTTATTGACTTTATTGCTTAACTATGTCTATTTGCATTGCACGACTTTCTTTCTCTCCAATTCGATATCTGTCTCGCCCTCACTGAGTATACGTGTTGTGTATACTCACTCCTCACCACCACATTTCAGGAAATGTCATGTTAGCTGGAAGTTCGTGATTTCGTGAAAGTTCGTTGCCTGAAGAGTTGTCTTGCGTGCCTATGTGGCTTGAGTGTCGAAGTTGTGAAGATATATGCTTTCATATGTTGCATGTATTTAATGTCAAAAGTATGTAATTTAAGTTTCATTAGATTGTTGAAGTAGTTTGATAAGTTAGATTATGTATCTAGTTATTATAACTTAACTTCAAATGCATGTTTGTAATGTTCAAAGGAGAAGAATTAGAATGGCATGATAGTTTATTTTATGTAGTAGCTTAGTATGGTTTAATTGTCTAGTTTGAGTGTACTTGTCAAAAATGAAAAGAGATAGGTTAGCTTTTAAATTGGAAATATATGTATACTTGTTGAGTTTAATTGTTGAGAACCAAGGCTCGGATGGCCTTGAGGTGTTTGTATGGTTGGACTCGGTGTTGGTCCACTTATATGCTGTCGCATGTTTTACATTTTTGCCTAGAAACAGGGGAGACTCCGTCTGTTTTTCCTGAAAATTTATGCCCGGGTTTGGTTTGGGTTGTGATTAGATCGATTGATAGAACTCCCGGTCTCGAGAGGGATCGGGGTGTTACATAAACAACCATGCATGTCAAGATTTTGGCTTGAAAGTGGTGATAGGTGAAGTCGGGTTGTTGACAACTCTCTGACCAGCTTGTTTCGAGGTAAGTTTAACTAGGCAAATGATGTTTAAAATGCTTGAAAATTGGTAGGTGACTATTTTGGACAGTTTTGAACACTTTTCACAGAAATAGGCCGAAGCTAATTTTGACTCTAAGGTCCTCAAAATGGCAAATATTTAAAATGTGTCCAAATCTGAAAATCTGGAAAAATGAAGCAGGTTTTGGCAGATGCATTGACCTTGTAGAACGAACCATATTTCACTTATTTATTGATGTCCAAAATGCATGAAAATTGGTGTGCTTCTAGATTTTTCAGTTCTGGACATTTTTGTCAGAAATGGACTAAGGCTAAATCTGACCCTAAGGACCTCAAAAATGTCAATTACTGAAAAGTGTGCAAATCTGGACAGTTTTGTGCTATCCCACTGTTTCGGCTATATCTAATGATCCCGAACTCCAATTGATGCGAGGTTTGTTTCTGATTTTTGCTAAATTCTTAATATTTAATTTGAAATCTTATTCACTGAATTTGGATATTTTTTGCTTATCCGATTGATTGTGAGAAAACAGCCTATTGCAGTAAGGGTTTCACTTAATGTTATGCTTAGAAAAATTGTTGTGACTCCTCTTGTTGAATTAAATGCTTGGGATTGTAGCTTTGGGATATTGTGTGGACTTATTTGAATGTTTGAGGATGTTGAATTAAATGATGCATGGTTTGAGATTGACTTTGAGTTGGGTTAAGGCTCAAATTGCACGAATATGCACGAAATGGAAATCCTAATGACTAGGTAGTTTTGCTAAGTGTTGATCATTTGGATATTGTGTGGAATTATATGTTTAGTAGGCTGCCCGTAGTTGCCCTTATAAGCTTAAATGTAACTTTGATCATTGCATGTTGGCAAATAGGCTTTTCTTGCATCCGAACCCACGTAGATGTTGTTGCATGTTGAATAATTGTATCACTTGATTACGTGGACTTCGAAATGAGTTATATGGCTTGACTTGCATGTGTTATATGGCTGCCCGTTTAATGTTCATATGGCTCTATATGCCTTTCAAGTGAAATTACTTGTCTTATCGTGCTTCGTTTGATTACTTGACAACGTGCGATCTTATAACTACTCGGAGGCGACCTACTTTGTTGTCCTCCTAATGTGATATGTTAAATGTTATAAATGTGCATTGCATACGAGGTTGCAACCTTTCAGTGTGGCATGGTAGTGTTTCACGCACGCCGGGCGGCATCGGGCTTGCCGGTGTTACCGTGACTACCATGGTCCAATTCCCTCTCTCGCTTGGCATTTCACCCTCGGAGAGTTGGGTCGTAGGTTTTTGGGGTACATCCGGAGTATACCCAATTGGGAGCGATAAGTGGATTATTGAAGTCGGCCGCAACAATTGTATCGAAATTGAAATTGAGAGTAACTGCTCACCGTATCCTTGAAATGATTGGTAAATGTATCTGTTACTTGATTTGTTTCATATATTTGCGTACCTTATTATTTGTAATACGTGACATGTTTTCAAAAAGAGTTTTCATAAATTGAACCGAAAAATGAGTTTCAAAACGTATTTCTCGTTCTGCCTCGCTGAGTTCATAAGGACTCACCCTCTTTTATCATCTCAGGTGAAGAAGATCAAGAACAGGTACCCGAGGACGATGTACCTAACGATGATTCCTTGGAGTAATTGCATGTCCCTATGTGCTTTTTTGCTTTGCCTGAAAGTGGTTGCTATATGGATTTTGTGTTGATTGCAAACTATTCATTTTATTGATGTAAATGACCCCGTTGTAATTTGGGTCTAATTCTGGGATTGTACTATCTATAACCGAACGAACTTTTATTTGGTTGTTTGCTTTTGTTTCCTTAATTAGTAGTTATCGTAGGCATTCAAACCACTAGATGAACAATCAACTAAGTTAATTTTATCTAATTTCACTTAGGTGCTCATTTGCAAACTAAAGGATAATAGGTACTTGCATGATAGGAAATTGACAAATAAACGGGACATAGTTATCATGTTAGGCTTATTAACCAAATGAGACTTTCAAGATAAACTAGTAGGCAAATCGGTTGGTGACATATAGGAGTCCTTAATGGAATTGGATTAATGATTGGAATAATTGAGGCGTTTAGAGAATTAGGTCAAAGAGCCCAATTACAGCCGTTATGCTGCCGATTTACCGAATGATTTTGGAGTTTAGGCCAAAACGTTAAGTGTTAAATCTTCATGAACGGTTAAGTACGAAACGTGACTTGAATGTTTGGATCACACCCTAGTCTAACCTTTATAGGCCGGGTTAGGGCTTGACATATCCTGCCAATGATACCTATCTATGGCATTTGCGTTTGGCTCATATTAACCTAAACTGCATTGAAAGATTGGTCAAGAATGGGTTCTTGGACTCATTAGAACTTGAGCCATGGTCTCAATATGAATCATACCTGAAGGGGAAGATGACCAAAAGACCATTTACTTTTAAGGGGCATAAGGCAAATGAGCTGTTAGAGTTGGTTCAAACAGATGTGTCTGGTCCTTTGAATAAATCGGCTCGTGGAGGTTTTGAATACTTCATTACCTTCATAGATGATCATTCGAGGTTTGGTTATGTATACCTGATGTGACGTAAGTCTGAGTCCTATAATAAATTCTGAGAATTTAAGGTTGAGGCAGAACGTCAGACAAGTAAACGGATTAAAGTACTTCGATCCGATTGTGAAGAAGAATACCTCTATGGAGAATTCAAGGATTATTTGGCATAATGTGGCATTGTGTCACAATTGACAACACAAAGTACCCCCTAGCAAAATGGTGTGTTAGAAAGGAGAAATCGTACGCTTTTGGATATGGTAAGGTCCATGATGGCTCATGCATCTTTACCAGTATCTTTATGGGGATATGCGCTTGAAATGGCGGCATACATTTTGAACATAGTTCCATCTAAGTCAGTACCTAGGACATCACAAGAAAAATGGACGGGCTGGAAACCAAGTTTTAAACATGTCCATATTTAGGGTTGTCCAACTTATGTACTGAATAGCGATGCTAAGAAGCAGAAACCAATGTCAATAACGTGCCATTTCATAGGCTATCCAAAGGGTACGAGATGAGGTATTTTCTATGACCCCAAAGAATTGCGGATATTAATGAGTATCAATGCTAAGTACTTGGAGGAAAGTTATGGAGATATACCAGTACCTAAATCAGAAGTCGATCTAGAAAAAGTTCAACCAAAAACTTTAGTATCACCAGATCTAAACAACAGCAACCGACCTCTAGTTCACAGACAAAGCCACATCTTAGTGGGAGAGTATCCAGACAACCTGATAGATACTACGGAGAGTTCTTCCAAACTGACTTTGAAGATCAGGTTGAGGATCCTATGACCTACAACAAGGTAGTATCCAATGTGGATGTAGGCAAATGGTACCAAGAAATGGAATCTAAAATATAGTCTATGCACTCAAATTAGGTTTGGCAACTTATGCCCGTACCCGGAGATATTAAGCCTATTGGGTACAAATGGGTATACAAGAGGAAAATAGGGATGAATGGTAAGGTGGAAACCTTTAAGGCAAGGCTAGTGGCAAAAGGCTTTACTCAAAAAGAAGGTATCTACTATAAGGAAACTTTCTCGCTAGTGGCTATGCTAAAGTCCATCAGGATAGTCTTGGCCATAATGTATCACTATGATTACGAGATATGGCATATAGATGTCAAGATAGTTTTCCTTGACGGAAGTCTTGAAGAAAACATCTATATGGTACAACCTGATGGGTTCATTGCTAAGGGTCTTACATATGGTCTACAAGCTTAAGAAGTCCATTAATGGACTTAAGCAAGCATCCAGGGCATGAAACATTAGATTTGATAAACCCATTAAGGCCTATAGTTTTAATCAAAATGTTGACGAGCCTTGTGTGTATAAAAAGTAGGAGGGAATGTTGTGGCATTCTAGGTTTTATATGTGGACGACATTCTACTCATTGGAAATGATGTAAGGATATTGTCTTCCATCAAGGTTTGGCTTTCTACTCAATTCTAGGTGAAGGACTTGGGAAAAGCGAGTTATGTTCTAGGCATTAAGCTTTTGCGCGATCGCAAAGCTAAGACACTAGCTATCTCTCAGGCTTTATATATTGAGAAGATACTAGTAAGGTTTGGCATGCAGGATTCCAAGAAATGGTTGTTACGTTTCAAACATGGAATTCCTCTATCTCAGGATCAGTGTCTGAAGACAAATGAGGAGATAGAAGTGATGAAGAAGGTCCTATATGTGTCAGCGGTTAGGAGTCTTATGTACACCATACTTTGTACTAGGCCAGATATTTGTTTTGCCGTTGGAATGGTCAGCAGATATCAGTCAAACCCAGGTTTAGCTCATTGGGTAGTTGTGAAGCATATACTTAAGTATCTAAGGAGAACAATAGATTATATGCTAGTCTACCGAGTGGATGATCTTGTACCCGTGGGGTACACGGATTCTAATTTTTAGTTAGACAGAGATTCTAGAAAGTCCACTTCTAGATATATCTTCACTATGTCTAGTTGTGCTATCTCATGGAGGAGTATAAATGAGTCTTGTATTGCGGACTCCCCTATGGAAGTAGAATATGTCGTAGCGTCTGAAGCGGCAAAAAAAGCGGTATGGATAAGGATATTTCTTTTAGAATTGGAAGTAACACCAGTAGTCCAGAGGCCTATTGTCTTGTATTGTGACAATAGTGGAGTAGTAGCACAGTACAAAGCACCGAGAAACATAAGAAAAGGAAGCATATAGAGAAAAAATACCACTTGATTCGGGAGATCATCCAGAGAAGCAATATAATGGTAGATAAGATTGCTTCTGTGAATAATTTAGCAGATCCATTCACTAAGAGTCTCACTGAAAGATTTTTTAATACTCATGTTGAGGCTATGGGTGTTAGATTAGGATAATAGTAGTTCTCTTTAGTGCAAGTGGGAGTATGTTAGGATTTATATGCCTTAAATACCACTAGTACTAAGAAATCTCAGTACGAATGAATATATTCAGTTATAAAATCAGTGTATTAACATGAACATGTTATATTCTCTCTATTATTTGATATATTAGTATGCAATAATGTTCCATGACACAAGTGAATAGCATAGGTGTGTAGTGATCCACACAAAAAGTCTATGCTATAAGGCTTGGATCAAAACTATAGGTTTATAACCGAATAGTGAAGCTGCGTACTTCACTACGGTAAGGTCATAATGAGAGAGTCTCCTATTTGGTCGGGTGATCTACCTTGGTCATTGGAGGGGTTTTCTGGACTTTTCTCATTAGTGCATAATGGTGCATGAACGGGACAAAGGTAGATGTTATCTCAGTGACATTATTATCATTGTCAGATAACTAAAAGCATCTTATGCTTCTAAGTGGCCAATGCTCTGCATCATGATCATATGTGGATATGTCAATGGAGCCTAAGACATGCATTTTGATTCACTATGGATGAGATCTTGTAATAAGGTCAATAGTTCTATGTTTTGGACACATGGACTAGATCCATTATATGGCGTGCATATGAGTCATGATTCTATGACTATCTGAAGTGATAGAGAGCTACTCGATTGGAGTTATCTATATGATCATCCAAAAACTAAGCGCTTAGTAATATAGCTCGGGTTATATTGAATACTAGACTTGTAGGTCACTCCCAGGAATAGGGATATAGTATATGGGTGGTGATTATAGGAAAAATAAAGGTCCAAGGTGTAGATGTAATCAAGATTGGATAATTGTGCGGGTGCAGGACCTACTCTTGATTGCAGATAAAACATAGAGGGGCATTTCGATCATTTTACTTAGTAGGGCAAAGACAAAACCTCCCTTGGAAGTTTATTAGTTTCCATGAAGTGCAACCCTAACTCTTTAGTGGAATGAGTTAAGGTTAAAATAGTCAAAATACTGCTAGTGTCTAATAGGGGCATTTTGGTAATTTTGTAGCCAAAGCAACTATGTCTTCGGGTCCTTCTTCTAGCCACTTTCCTTATATGGTTAATTGTCTATTTCTTAATTTGACATTTGTGTCTAAATTGAGTATGGTTTCCTATTTGGGAACATGCAACTCAATTTAGAAAGGCCAGTAAAAATCAAACAATAGTTTATAGACCAAATGAAAATATAACAGGAAGAAAAATAATACAAATAAAAAGATACTTAGACCGAGGTTTGAGTTGAACCCTATGTCCTTAAGGCATTAGCACCCTACTACGGTGTTGACAACTCATTGCACAAGTCACCCATGATACAACGATCTCTTCTTCTTGTTGAAAGAGAACCCAAAACTCTAAGAACTTGTAAACCAACAAGGCAACTCTCTCTCTAAGGAGACTAGAATGCTCTAGATTGCAAGAGAAGTTTATAAAATTTTGGTATGAAAAATCCAGGCCTAGGACCCTAGTATTTATAGGAGAGGTTGAAAGTTGTATCGGCTCTAATATTCCGATGTGGGAAAAAATCCACTCAAAGACTCTTAATTTCTCCAAATAAACCTTTAACTTTTATCACCAAGTTTTTCATTCAATACTTGATTTTTTGTTAACCCACGAATATGCTACCTTCATCTACTCGGAAAGAAGAACGAGAATATACCCTGTCCATCCCATATAAATGTGTATAATCCACTTATAACATAAATCAAAATAGTATATCCTTAAGGGTTTAAAACCCTAAGACCAACATAGGCAAGTTTCTATGAAGGATATCATGACATCTAGGATGGCTGAGGGTCATTTATCCGAGAACATGTCCTCAAGATAATAGACAAGTTCAACATTGCAAAAGTCTTGGGGGCCAAGATAGACATTGTAAGATAGGCAGATGTGATCCTTGAGACATTAAAGCTTCATTATAACATGAGCACGATGAACATGGGGCTCTCAAAGCTGATGTAGGAGCTTCAAGCAACCAAGGCAATCATGCAGCCTAAGACCCAAGCCCATGTGGCCTAAGCTACTTCTTCTGGCTAATACCCACAAGGGAATAAATTTAAGAAGAAGGGTAAGCCTAGGAAGACAAAGGCAAGGGAAAATAGAGCGATGCAGGGTAACACAAGAAAAAGGCCGCATATGATAAGCCTAGAGGGAAATACTTCAAGTACGGCTTGAAGGGCCACTGGAAGAAGAACCCAAAGTACCTTGCCAAGTGTAAGACAAGAACGTATTTTACTTTTCTCGTTGAAACATGTCTAGTGGATGATTTTACTAACATAGATAGTGGACTCAAGAGCCAATAATCATATTTGTAGAGCTCTGTAAGGGTTCAAGAAGTGCGGAAGCTGAGTAAATGAGAGTTCGCTCTGCAAGTTGATGGTAATGGAGCGAAAGTATAGGCAATTCCTATTGGAGACATTTATTTAGTTTTTCCTAGTAATCAGATATTAGTTTTGAACAATGTTTATTATATTTTTGACTTAAAATGGAAATGTAATTTGATTAGGTAGCATGCCTAACAATTTGTTTAATTGATATCCTATTACAAAGGAAAATAGACTTAACATGAGGGGTGAATTAAGGTGCATCCCGTGAATGATGAAGAAGATTTGAGCTCACTACCAAATTGGCCAATTCTAGTCCACTATTATTCACCAAATCTCCTTACCTCTTACGGTATTGGCTTGAGTTGAAGTGGGGATGCAAACTAAAACCTTTGCACCCAGGGGCATAGATTGAAGAGGTGCTCCACAGTTTCGGTTTCTTGATTACAGATCTGACACATTGGACTGTAGGCACATTTCCTTTTGAATCTGTTCTCCTGACTTGGTAACCCATTTCTGCAAATTTTCCACATGAAGATCTTTATTTTTGGGGGTACTTCCATGTTCCATATGATCTTCCAAAGGCATGGCCGATCATTGTAAAAGGACTTAGCCAGGTCGTTGTCACCTCTATCAGTTTGTCTACTAAACTTCTTTATAACCTGGTAGGCTGTCTTAACATTGAAGTTGCTGCAGGTCATGAGGGGCCAAACAATACTGTCTTCTTGGTTTTCACTTGGGATGAACACTGCCAGTATTTCTAGCACTATCTCAGCCTCGAACAAACTCCGGATTAGTTTCTCCTTCCAAGTTCTCGAGTTTGGCTCAATAAGATCCTAGACCATCCTCGGTCCATCTGTGTGATTGCAGACAATTATGACTTGGTTGGTCAACCAACAATCCTCCCAAATATTAACTGACTTTCCATTCCTGATGGACCAAATTGTTTTTCTTTTAATAAGCTCTCTTGCTTTGAGGATACTATTCCATGACCAAGATGTGATTCTTTTAGGTTTGGTATTCCAAAAGCTGCCATTCGCAAAGTAAATTCCTGTCATGACCTTTGAGGTGAGGGATTCTAGGTTTGCTTGGATCTTCCAAGCCTACTTGGAAATCATAGCGAGGTTGAAACAGTGGAGGTCACGAAAACCCAGTCCGCATTTCCATTTTGGTTCCGCTAGGGTTTCCCAATTAATCCAATGGATTCTTTTTTTTCCATTTCGCTTCTACCAGAAATTGGTTGCTTTTGAGAAAAGCTGTCTATAAACTATTTTTGGAAAATGAAAAGTGGCCATCACGTAAGAGGGAATAGTTTGGATTGCAGCTTTAATGAGCATGTCTTTTCCTCTGTCTGAAAGGAGGAGATTTTTCCAGCCATTGAGTTTTGCGTCGCATATCTCAAGGAGTCAATTGATTGGACTTGCTTTAGATCCCTCCCACTCTATTGGGAGTCCAAGGTACTTCTCTAGATCGTTAAAGCTCTTCATTTTGAAGATGTCTGCAATGCCCTTTTTAAGACCATTAAGGGTATTGCGACTGAAGTTAATGGAACTTTTGTTGAGGTTGAGGCTTTGGCCCGATGCAAAGCAATATATGTACAGTATTTATTGGAGGGCAAAACCTTCCTGATAGTTGGCTTCAAAGGAGAAGATTGAGTCATCTATGAATAACAGATGAGTCAGGGGGGACAGGTCTTTGCTAGTTTGTACCCTTTAAAAAGGTTACAACTAAGCTTCCAATTAAAGATGGCTGTGAGTGCTTGGGTAACAATTGTAAAAAGGTACGAGGAGAGTGGGTCCTCTTGTTTGATTCCTCTCGAATGATTGATCGTTTCACATAATGTGTTATTGGAGAGGTTACAACCTTCTTTTGGCATGGTAGTATCGAGAAACTCCGGGTGGCAATGGGTTTGCCGGTCTAGCTCGGCTACCATGGTTACCAATTTCCCTCTCGCTAGGGAACTTTACTACCCTAGGAGCGTTGGTCGTAGGATTTAGGTATATCTGGAATACCCCGTGTTGGGAGACATAAGGGATTTGATTAATCATTTGACCAGCCACTACATGCGATGTGATACGATGGGATGCGTTATAACAACATAAGTGTATTCTTACCCTAATATGTGTTAAATGTTTATTCTATAATGATTCGATGTGTTTACTATATAATGATGCGACATGTTTACTATGTAATGATGTGATGTGTTTACTATATAATAATACGACGTGTTTACTAGATAATGATGCAATGTGTTTACTAATTGTTGTTGTTATGTGCATGGCATTCACCGGTTTTTAAAAGAGAAAATGATTTCAAAAACCCTTCCTATATTCCCCTCTCGCTGAGCTTAAGTTGTTGTAAGCTCATCCAGTTTTTATGTTCCCCTTTCAGGTGAAAATGAACCAGGACAAGCTCAATAGGTTGATGAAAACGTGTCTTTATATGATAATGCTGATTTTTTCCTGGTGTGCTGTTATTGTTGCTTATTGACAAATACTTGGGTATTGATGTTGAATTCTTTAAGATACTAAAGTTTTATAAATATTAGCTAGTGATCAATTTTGTATAATATGTACAAATGTAAATTATTATATTGGTACTCATGAACTTAAATTATGATGTGTACTTTCTAAGTAATATTTTTAGGTTTAGATGAATGTCTTGTTCGTATAGCTAGTGGAATTAGATTGTGGATTGAGGTGTTGGAAATTGTGTAATTGGCTTGAATGGTTGGTTATTGGTTGTTGGAGGGTTGTAGTTGTGTTGGTTGGATTGGTTTGTGGTTTTTTACTATGCAGGTTGAAGAACTGTAACGTCCGAATTCTAAGGGAGAATAGCTTTGATGTTCTGAATTGTGGATAATAGTGCTCGGGATTTTATAATTGTGACTTAGCGAACTTAGGAAAAGTGATCTTCTTAAGCCCGTGGCATCACAATCCCAAGAATGTTTATGATTTTACTATGGTATCAGAGATTATATTACTGAACAAAAATGAGGTCATGACACTTTTGCCAGAATTTTGTAAAGGAAATTGCAGTAGCTGATGTGTCTAAAATCATTGGCCTGTTGAGGATTTTTGATCTTCGGGATAAGGATGACATTGGTCAGATTGATGGATCAGATGCTATTATTGCCTTGGAGAGCTTGGTTGATGACATTGAAGACATCATCTTCGATCAGGTACGAGTATTTGTGGTAGAAATGTCCAGAGAAACCATCAAGGCCTGGGGCCTTTTTTGCTCCCAAGCTAAAGGCGGCTCTTTTCACTTCTTCCTTGGTCACAACCTAAACAAGGAGGTGATTATCATCCCCTGAAACTGCTGGTTCAATGCATTCAAGAATGGGGTTGATGTTCTTTTCTCCCAATGTGGTAAATAAGTCTTCAAAATAACCATTGATTAAGTTCTTGATGCCTGCTTGGTCTGAGACCTATTCTCCATACACTCCTTGCAGTCTTCTGTTTTGGGCTCTCCTTTGTTTCATAACTGCGTGAAAGTACTCGGAGTTCTTGTCCCCAGATTGTAGCCATTTTAACCATGCTTTCAATTCCCAATATTGTTCTTCACAGTTCCATATTTTTTCCAGTTTGGCATTGAGATCTTTGAATTCCTTCATGTCAAACTCCTCCTTAGGTAGGTTGAGAATTTCTTCCATCTTTGATTTAAGCTGATGAATTTTCTTCTTGTTATTCCCGACTTGATGGCAGCTCCATTTGCTGAGTTTAGACCTGCACTTCTCAAGCTTTTCCTGGAACCCAGCAACAGGCTCGGTTGCCAACTCTTCTAACCAGCAGTTAGTGATAATAATGTTGCATTCCGCTTCCTCCATCCAGTATGGCTCAAAATGGAACCTTTTCCTATCCTTGATATGAGATGAGGCCTCGGTGCAAAGAAATATTGGGGTATGGTATGAGCCAACAAGGGCTAAATTGATTGCAAATGCTTCTACTCCTTGAGTACAATAACCAATTGCGTCAGAGTCGAATACAGCTGCAAAGAAGCCTCCTCGCTTATTACATTTCTATGTTGGGAAGTCTAGCTACAAAGGAACAAAGCTTGCCTCAAAGGAAAAGGTATTGTTATTGACAGAGCCCTTATTCAAGCTCAATGCAATAGAGCCAAGTTTGCAAGAGCTGCTGCGCTTCAGAGAACGGAACCCTACCATGTTCACCAGAATAGTTTGGGTACGCTTACTCACTAGTCTTCCCCATCGCCTAACGGAATCAATTTCAATATTGATGCATCCTTTAGAGAGACAAATAAAGTATCCATTGTGTTCATTGGCTGCGACTGTGAGGGTCGCCTTATCAACAGCCAAACATCTTCAATCTTTTGCCATTCTGTAGCTGAAGCTGAAGCCATTGCGATTAGAAGTGCCAGTCTTTTTGCTAAGGATCTCCAGTACCACAGCATCACCATCGAAAGTGATGCAGTAGCAGTGATCAATGCAATCAATTCTCCGGATATCGCCCCCAACTAGTGAGCGAGAATCATCGTGGAGGATATTCGAAAGATTGTAGTAAGGAACCCATCCATTAGGTTTCAGTGCGCGATGAGAATAGCCAACATGCCTTGTGACTGGGTTGCGAAAAAAAAGTTCAAAGGAACCTTGCTCTTAGACTGGTGCTTTAACATTTTTCCCTGGTTGTATCAACTTGTGAACTTAAACATCCACTCGACGGGGATTGGATAGCCTTTGTAATCTTTTTTTCCAGTTAATAAATCTTTTGTTTGACCAAACAAAAAAAAAAAAAAAAAGTCCACCACTAAACCTGTGAACCATGGATGAAGATTAGTAACTTCATAATTTACAGGAGTGGCAAGTTTAAATGCTCCTTTATCTTTTAAATATACGACAACATGGGTAAAACTCCGGAGTATAATTTAAATTCAACAAGGAATGAATATGTTACGTACAGGCAAGATTGTTACGGTTCATCATCTCTGCATTTGACAGATCTGATTAGAATACCATGATTTAGAGTTTATAAATGATTATAGACAAAAGACTTCATTACAGTTTCTCAAGAATCACCATTGCTTTTCTTAGTGAATAGATTTAATGGTTAGTGGTCATAAATTAAAGGCCCGCGGGGATACTGAAACAAGAAGAGCAGTAATGCGCGCAAGCTGTGTAGTCAGTCGATGCTTCCTTCAAGTGCCGCATTAAACAATTCAGTTGCCATAGACCCAAGTTTTGTTGTCGACCGTGCAGATCATAAAGTTTGTCGTACAAAAACTTTATGCTCGAGTTTTTAATATATTACAGTTTACTTGCTTTTTAGTTCCAATGCATCTATCTATGCGTTGGGATGAGTTAGGGTAGGGTGTGCATGAATTGCAAATGTTGGAGTACTCAGTCTGGTAAAATGTTAGGACCGCATTGTGAATAATATTAATTACCATTGTTTGGTTTCCATAACCAACGTGGAACTACTTTTTACATTGTAAATTTGACCTTTGAATCCTTAACCAAAAAAAAAAAAAAGGCATCTTCTCCAGGAGTGACAATGAAATGACGCCTTTCGCCCTAGCGCTTCCTTCTTGTTTAGCGAGCTTGCCCCACAAACAATATTCCTAGTAGATTGATTGGATCTCTTTGGATAATAATATGAGGTTGCTATAAGTATGTGAGAATGGATAAGGAATAAAATGGTATTTTTAATTTTATTCCAATTTTTATGCTTAATATAAAGGAAAGAACTTGAAAATTTTGTTTTTTTAGTAATCTCATCCCCACAAATATGAGAATACTCATTTATGATAGAACACATGGAAATAACTCATTGTCATATACTTTGGAATGAACTTATTACTTAAGTTGCTAAAATACCCTTAAGAAAACATATTACACACTATACAAATAATATTATTATTAATATAATTATCGTTATTTTTATTTATTAGTTTTGTTTATTATAATGACAACCATTACTATTAATAGCAAAATAATAACATAAAAATATAAAATAATAATGATATATACAAAATATAATAAAACAAAAAATAAATGAAAATAATAACAAATACCAAAAAATATAATAGTAATGATAAAATAAATGTAATAAAAATATAATATATAATAATAACCATATGATAATAATATAAATTATATTTTTATAGGAAAACTTAATAATAATAATGATAATAATAAAGTAAGATAAATAAAAATATAAAAAAGATAATTATAATAATATTAATAACATAATGAATAATAATAAATATGAAAAATAATAATAACAGTGATAAATACTATATGTATGAATAATGAAATAAATATAATAATAATAATAATAATAATAATAATAATAATAATAAGATACATTATAAATATACAATAAAATAGATAATTTATAATAAATATAAATAAAATATAACGATGATGATAATAATAATAATAATAATATATAAATAAATGTAGATTTTAATAAAATGATAAATAATAAATAATAATAATAATAATAATCTAAATTTAAAAGAAAGTATTATATCATAATAATATAAAATATATAATAAAAATAATAATAATAAAAAACTAAAAAAAAATAATAATAATATGCTTCTTACTAACTATTATTAATATGATTTTTATTTTTATTCTTAAAACAATAATATATCTATAGCAACAAAAGAACATTCTTGTCATTTTATGTCAATCATTCCCATTACTGTTCTGTTATACTGACTACAAAAGATGAGTTTTTTTTAAAAAAATTTTTTAATCAATATATCCATTTATATCTTCATTCTTAGATCATATTAAGCATGACATATTATTTCTCAAGTTCATTTCATTCACAAGGTCATTCCATTCCTGATTAAAATCATTCCAAGATATCAATCATTACCTAAGTATTTTGATCCTCTCTTCATTCGATTGTCTTTTAGTTATGACATCGTGAGATTTAAATCATCTAACGCCATAACATTAAATTTTAACTATTCTTTTTAAAAAATCTTAATTTCTTCTCTCTTTTCTAAAGGAAATAATTTTTGATAGGGTGAAATATAGAAAAAATGGTCCTGCAAAATAAACCATGTGTGCTCAATCCCATGGGATAAGTTTAGACAATTAAGTCAATAATCATATAACTCAAGATAAAATGAATTCTAAAAAGAGAAAAATGTGTTTAAAAATAAGTTATTATTATGCACAGTAGATTGAGATATTTATACTATTTTTAAAAAGTGTCTCAAAAATTTTACAAGTGTTCGAGCCTTTTCACGAGGACTTTATTACATTTATTTAGGAAGAATATTCCTGGACAGGTTCCTTTTTGAAATCAAATGCTCGTGGATTTTCAAATCATGCAAGTTGTAGTCATTACAATGTGAAGCTTTGTGAGACTAACAATTTCGCGACACTCCATGAAATTTATACACTAACAAACAGGCAACCTTAGCTTGCGGTGGAACCACAACACAATGAGGAAAGCAGCAGTCCCTTCTGACACATAATCTAAGTACCAAGTGGAATGATCCTATATATCTGATGAATAAAACAAGCTAAGGGAAGTAATTATCTGCTGAAAGTTTACTGTAAGATATAGAAGCCACGAAATTCTGTGTGTTCCGTATGACTCGATAATATGAAGCATAGATGTATAACAATTTGCATATTTCAATGAATGCCTTTCTTAATCTAGTAAATTGAAAGGTTAAAGAGAAAAGAGATAAGTAGATGGTCTGTCATATGAACACTTTCATCAGTAAAAAGCAAAGACATAAGGAAACTAACCGCTTTCTGGTAGATCTAATCTTGCAGAAAACAATTTAAAATAATACCAGGTATGAGTTGTCAAGTAGTATCTTCTTGTATCCGCTTGTGGCTGGAAACTTTGTCGGTCAGAACTCAGAAGATCTGGGATACTTGAAAGATGAGGGAAATGAGCAGAAGCAAAACCGAAAGCTTTTGAATTTTCACAAAATATCAGATTATGGATGATGCAGCAAAACATGGAATAACAAGAAGAACAGTTAATGATTGAAGAACAAGTCAGATAATCTCAGACAACATTTAACAACTCCCTAGTCGTCAATTAAGCACAGGAATCAATAAATCTTTGAAGCCATGCTGAAAGACGAAAACTGACTGGTCACAGAAGACCTGTGTTTGATAGCAAAAGGGGCCTCCTCAATTATACAGAGTCAACTATATCCCGTGAGAAATATCCAATTAGGTTCCAGTAAAGAACTAGGTATCAAATTCAATCCTTTGTGCCTCTTTTTTCTTTCTTACATTAGTCGATTTCCAATGCCAAGAAATGTGAAAGGAACAAGATACATCATTCTGCATTCGTTAATAATCACTTTAAGCAAATGGAAATAAACATTTATATGATGAATGCCATACAAAACAAGTTCTAGATGCAAAGGATCTTATAACAGAAAACTGATAAATATTCCTCCCGTACTACATAATTGGCCCGTAAAACTGGTTACTGTGGCAACTTTATACAAGTGAAGAAACTATAGATAAGCTACAAGTGAAGAAACTATAGATAAGCCAGAGATGTTGAACTTCTTGAAATGGAAATAAACATTTATATGATGAATGCCATACAAAACAAGTTCTAGATGCAAAGGATCTTATAACAGATAACTGATAAATTTTCCTCCTGTACTACATAATTGGCTGGTAAAACTGGTTACTGTGGCAACTTTATACAAGTGAAGAAACTATAGATAAGCCAGAGATGTTGAACTTCTTGAATTTCTGAATAATTAATTTTGAGAAACAGTTTCCCTCAATATTCAGCTTAGAATTAATGGCAGGAGGATACCCTTACATGCATTTTAAACTCGAAACACTACAACCATCAAGATTTTGCTTATGGTAAAATCACCTCACTCTCCCTATCTTTTGACCCATCTGGAAGGGGAAACTTGGCCACAGCAGAGAAACATGAGCTTCTCACAAATATACAGTTCCTAGGTAGCCAAGAATATGACTTCATGAATAAAAGACATCAGCAGGACATATAGGACTCAATAGTCTCACAGAATTTTCAAAATGATGAATGAATAGATTGCTTCGCATATAGTTGAGTAAAAGCAGATTGTCGAAACAAGCACCTTAGTTGCTAGACAGATATCTTTCAAATCTTTTGCAATGAGGAAGACAAAAACAATTATGCAAAATTCATAGAAACCTAAGCAGCTCTCTGCAGCTACAACATTAAGCAAAATTACTGGAAATCTAAGCAGTTCTATGCAGCTACAAGATAGCAATTTTTTGAAGTCATTGAACTGATGTGATATTGAAATAACATCAGGACTGTTATTGGTTTTTTCTGATAGATTTCCAGATTAGAGCCTCACAGTCTACTGTATAACAACACAATTTACAACAAGCAGGACTGACCTCTACATGACATTAACCTGAGTAACAAGACAGTATGCGGAAGATTGTTGAAAATAACCAAAACACCCAGTACCAAGTTTGCTGCCCACAGGTATTATTGTCACTTTAAGATTCTAACAGAACAGAACAAGTGTCACGGCTGTTGCCCAGAATTATTCATCTCACCTGCATGATCAAGATCCATTGAGTTCATTGCTTCAGTTATCAACATTATCCTCAATAATAAATTGCAGCCTGCAAAGAGGATCGCAATGCAATGAAACCAGCCATTACGTATGCTACCATCATCACAGGAAACCACGAAATGAGCCACTTAGACTCCTGAAATTTGACAATCTTCTATGTCATTACCCCACTCGTGGTATTATTTGAAACCAAGATGACATCAAAGCCAATATCCATCACCGTAAGCTAACAGATGACAAATGACCTCTAGGCATTGCATATCCGCCAACAGAAGCCGGCTGGGAGAGAATATATTGCTCATGCCATCTCAACTTAGTTACACTTGTAGTAGGAGTCTATGGAATTAAAAAACAAGACTTGAAATTGTCACTATGCATCCAATTACCCAACATTCTAACAACCAGGACTGATTAAAATCCCATACAAAGACACTAACCATGAACAACTAAAATTCGCAAATATATGAAGACCCAATACCATAAACAAGTAAAATTACCATAATTACCCAAAAAAATGAGAAAATGATAAGACTCTAAATTAGAGAGTAGAAAGTTGCTAGAAACACAAATTTTCACAATACCCAAAAGCCAAATTGATGAAGGTTACCCCAGATCAATTCAATCATCCGCAGTGGGGAACAGGGTGAGAACTTTCCTCCCATTAGCTGGCGCGGCCAATTCCATATCCTCTACATATGATGATGGAGGCATCACGCCATTACTATTATTACTCAACCTCTGAGACTGGACCTGTGACTGTCTAGCCAAGAATGGATGCTGCTCAAACTGACCGTTACCAGCACCGTTTGGCGGGGAATTACCAAAATGCCCCCTAAATTGGTGGTGATGCTGCAGCTGCGGATGGGCATGATGCCCCACCATTGGCACCGGCATCTGCATCGCTGTCACCGGCACATAGGACGACATAAAGTGGTCAGAGTTCGGCCTCAGAAAATGGGCAGGCACTGGTGAACTCGCGAATAACCGGTCAGTGGCCGAGTCAGATAAAGCACCATTGCTGCCACCGGTACCACCATTATTATTATTACTATGAATCCCTTGCATACGTTTGAGATACAACCTGTACTTCTGCAAATGACTAGCCACGTTCTCACGAGTGAGGCCATCCACACTCATTAGCTGCATTATAGTCTTGGGCACAGCATTCTTGATACCCAAGTGTGCCACCGCATCCACAAACCTCTTGTGCAGCTGCGGTGTCCACACTAACCGCGGCCTCTTAAGGGTCCGCGCTGGCTCGTCCCCTGATCCCACCGTTTCATACTCCGCTGCTGCTGAAGATGAGTTGCCTTGTGGTGGTGGTGGTGGTGTACTAGTCTGAGCACCCTGGGTAGCCGAAGGACTTGGCTGCTGCTGATTCTGGTGATGCAGTTGATTTTGATTTGTGTTTGGAATATCGAAAGCAATAGCGAGATCAGAAGTGATTAGGGTTTGTGTTAATGGCATCAATTCTTCTGGAGATGGTAATTCATCTTCCCAATTTGTTTCCTCCTCCCTCATTTCCTTTTTTTTCTTTCTCTTTTGAAAAAAAAAAAATTTATTAGATTGATGTTGTGACGTGCTTTTTAGGTAATAATAGATAACATGATTGTTTGTTGATACAATAAGAAGCAAAAAGTGGAGCGTACTATAGTCTTGATGACACACTTTTCAGATGTGATGGTTTTTTTTTTTTTTTATATATCTTTCTCACACACACTACACACACTCTGTGATAAGAGAGAAGTGAATGTAGGAGGAGGAAGAGGGCAAGGAGGATGTTGGTTGGAGGGGTGGTCGAGGTGGATCTTGTTTTCTTCTTTTCAGTTATTATTATTATTATTATTATTATTACTATTATTATTATTATTATCAGTATTTGCTATCGCTATTGTCTCTTCATATGATTTTTATGAGATTGGGGAAGGAGGTGGTTTTGATGTTTTTCATTTTTTGAGATTTGGGTTGTATTCTTTTTTTAGGCTAATGCTATAGGTTGACTGTAAATAATTCGCGTAGCAACCAATTACAATTAATAATAGATGCTCAAATTTCACCCAAAAAAAAAAAAAAAACTACATGCTCAAATATAAAAAAACTGTTGTCCGTATAGTGAGCGAGTTTTCCGTAAGATATTTGTTTACTCATGATTCTCAGTTTTTATCTTGTCTGCCTTAATTGATATATGTAATGATGAGCAAGTCTTATAATGCATAATTTGTAATGGTGCGTGTTGGACACGCTCGATTTTATTGGTACATAGTAATCAATGAAGTCAAGATCTTTATAGACTTTTGGATTGAAAAAATATTCAGGTAATTTGACTGATCGTCAATTTAAATTTTTATAAATTTTTAAATTAAAAAAATATTTAAACAATTTAATTAATCATCAATTTAAAAGATATATTTAGTAAATTTTATACATGTAAGAACTAGTCATAGTAAATAAAATTTATGTTTAGTCAGATCCAAGAGTGATACCTTCGAGTTCAAAGGGCAATGCAGCCGCAAACAAATTTGCTTTCCTTCTGTGCATTTGGGCATGGAGCGTCTCATCTACGCGCTTTTTTGGAGTTTTATGCAGGCACGGTTTGGACTCTGTTTGTTTGTCGTAAAATAACTTATTTATGTAAAATATTTTTCGTAAAAAATATTTTTTTAGAAAATAAAATATTTTACAGAGTTCTGTTTGTTTGTCATAAAATAACTTGTTGGAAGAAAATATTTTTCTCAAAAATAGATTAATAGAAAATATTTTCTGATATTTGGATCTATCATGAATTCTGTAAAATGTTTTCTTATCCCAAAGGCCTGTAAAACATTTTACAAAATTTTGTACTAGTCACAATTATTGACCTAAAAATATTTTACGGTTGACTAATTTTACGATGTTATCAAACACCGTAAAATTTAAAAAAAGTAGCCGTAATTTTTTACAGTAAAACATTTTATAATTGCTCAATTTTTTAATGTTATCAAACACTGTAAAATCTAAAAAATATTTTCTGAAAAAATATATTACGACAAACAAACGAAGCCTTGGTACAAGAATATTTACATGGGTTTTGTACGGGAACTTAGTTTGGGGTTAGGAAAAAGGAAATGATGACGGAGATAGACAGGCCAAAATGAATGACAAAACATACAAATTTAGGTCACTTTATAGGGAATGTATTTTCACATACCCCATGTTTGGATTTCACATGGGAAAGGAAAGGAATGTAAGACAGATGAAGAAAAATAAAAGAAAGGAAAAAAAAAATTGTTTGAATTGAAAAAAAAAAATTGTAAGGGAAAGAAAATGAAAGAAATTTATAATTTTTTATTTGGATTGAAAAAATAAAAGAAAATAATAATAATTTTAAATAAAAAATTACTTTATTATTTTTTTTATAAGATAAATCATAAAAAGGATTAAAGATAAATTAGTCTTTTTATACATTTTATTTTTTTTTCCTCCATTTTACTCCAAATTCAAAAGATTATAGAATCCTTCTCATTAAAAGAAATTGATGAATTTTAGAATCCCTTTAAATCATTTACTAAAACTCAAAATGCAATCCAAATAGTGGGAGAGATTTAGGAATCCCTCCCCTTTCTTTACTTTCCTTTAAAAAATGCAATCCAAACAAGCTGATAATGCTAAACGTTATAAGTAAAATTAAAAAAAAATAAAGAGTTAAGTCACTTTGTAAGAAATATATTTTCTCGTAATATTATATGTTGTGGATAAAATTTAAAAATAATAAACTAATAATACAATAATAATAAAATAATTCTAACAATTGATAATTATTAATTTCTCTCGTAATATTATTAAGTCACTTTGTAAGAAATATATCTTCTCGTAATATTATACGTTGTGGATAAAATTTAAGAATAATAAACTAATGATATAGTAATAATAAAATAATTCTAACAATTCATAATTATCGGTTTCTCTCGTAACGTTATTACCCATTAATAATACTTCGTGAATTTTTGTGTGTTTGCGTGTTTGCTTGTGACTTGAGGGGATGAAGATAACTTATTTAATGTGGGAATAGTTTTTTTTTTTTGGTTTGAGAAGGACTTGAGAAGGAATATTATGGGGTTAGTGGGTGCTTGGTTGTAATGATAGGGCTTATCGGTATTTAGGATTAACTTAGATTTCAAGATTCCCATGAGTTTGACTGTGATTTGGAGCTTAATAGCGTATTGATATGATTAAGAGACACATGTACAATTAATATTCAATAAAAAGTTATAAAGTATCTCAAGTAATTTGGAATTGAAGTTTTTTCTTGTCCTCTTTCATTTTGGGCACTACAAGAGACCAAATACAATATATATGACACGAGTTGATGATAGATAAATTAGCCTCAAGCATTTAGGAGCGGTAATAGATGAGTTTTGTGGATATGTGCTTCCCCTTTCTCAACAAAAAATAAAAAAATAATAAATATGTGCATCTCCCAGCTCAGAATGAGAGGGATATTGGGATGAAGGACCTGGGGGAAAGGCAGGTGAAGGACCGACCTTTTAATGACGGATCGGGAAGTGAGGAGTGGTTTTTTCACTCAAACTTGCTCCATTACCATATATTTGAAGAGCTTAGACTCTTTTATCTCTATTATTTTTGGATAAATTCATTCTATAATCTGCATGTAACCTCGCGACAATAATGTGTATGTAGATAGGATATGAAAATACCACAAATATTTATAAACAATAGAAAACCAGTTGCAGACTCAAGCACCTGAGGTTAGGATGTGCACTATAGACATTTAGGGTCAAGGGTTAATAAGTGGGGATTGGGAAAACTCATTTATGAATAAATTATTTAAATGCATTATAGCAATTATGAGGAAATAAGCACTAAAGTATATAACAATTATAACAATTACAAAAATATAAACATTAAAACATATATGAAGTCTATATAAATAGAAAAAGTACATTTTATAATTGTCCTCGACATGACTTCATAGTTTGAAATTATTGAATAATCAACTTGTTGTCAATGTTATTAAATGCATCTCTCTCTCTCTCTCTCTCTCTCTCTCTCTCTCTCTCTCTCTCTCTATATATATATATATATATATATATATATATATATATATATATATATATATATATATATATATATATATATATAAAAGTTACTAAACAATCATTCATCCAAGTATTTCCCATTCGATTATGAAGACGATTCTTCACGATTTTCATTGTAGAAAATCCTCTTTCTATAGTGGTGTGGCAACAGATAAAGTCTATGCCAACTTAACAAGTAAATACACTAATGGATAAACACGATACTTTCCAGTATCAACTAACATCTCTGCAAGGCTACCAATCCATTTTAACTTTAAAAATTTGTCACTGTTTCGCGTATCCAAAATATATGTCTCCAATGGATTGTCAAGAAGCATCATATCATTTTCAAAAAAATTATTTGGGTAAAACTTAGTGAATTGAATCTGTAACACCCCGACCCCTCACGAGACTGAAGCCCCGATTCCAACCCCAAAGACACAAAAAATGAGAAAAAATGGACATAATTTTCCCTGTTTCTAAGACTATCTACAACCCTGCACTCAGAAGAATTGACCACAACAGCAATATATACCACTTATATCATGATTTCCCAAGATTATAAGTTCATCCGAGTCTTTCTCTCAACACGCAAGCATGCATTTCATTAAATATTGAAATTCTATGTGATAAAATCGATTATCATACCACTTTAATCTTATCTACTTAACTTTATTATATTTTAAGTCAAACAATCATCTTACATTATTCCAAACAAGCATGCAAGTCCGATAGGCAATCAAGTAATTCACTAAGTTATTACAACTCATTCACGACTATCAATTCTTACAAGCTAAAACTTTACATAACAACCATCCATGACAACACAATACATATATAACCCGATACAATTACTTTCAAGATTTTTATGGACTCAACTAGATTACAATCCAAACTACTTAACTAATTCACATAGAATCACATGTACAGTCAATTAAGGTTAGCACATCCCATCACAGTAAGTCTTAAGCTTTCTCCTTAACACTTTCCGAAGGCACTGAATTTGAAAATGTTAGAAACGAGGGTGAGCATACAAAATATGTATGCCCAATGAGGGAGGGGAAACAAATATCCTGGGCATTTTGAAAACGATTTTGTGCATTGAAATAATCAACAATAAAGTAAACTAATATTACGAATCTAGTATACTTATACCAACAAACAAGCTAAGTAATACATACCAAAGAAAGGTAAATAACCACAATAAGATAAATACAATAACCAACCTTGAGGAAACAATAACAATATATCACACAATACAAATATACGAGCTAATTAATACAATATAAGATCACAAGCAATGGTAACTCTCCAAGGACATAAGTGTAACACCCCGATCCCTCACGAGACCAAAGCCCCGATCCAAATACCCCAAGTCACGAAAAATGAGAGAAAACGGACAGAGTCTCCCTTATTTATAGGACTATAGAGTTACCTGTTCACAGAAGAAATGGCCACCAGCCACAAAATACATCATTCATAACAAATCCCATCCTTCAACAAATCATCCTCCTCTAACCCCTAAGGCCATCGAGCCTTAAATTATGACAAGAAAAATATACAAGCATGCATTGACATAAGCTACTGGAATTCTATCTTTTAAAACCGCTTATTATACCACTCTAATCATATCTAAATAACTTTCTTATATTTTAAACTAATCTACCATTCTCCATTTAACCACGCAAGCATACAATCCATTAGGCAACATAATAAACTTCTAAGTTATTACAAGCCACTTAAACTACCAAATCATACAAGACTTTCTACTTAGATACATTCCTCCAAAGCATACAAATATACACAAGACTCGTAGGTCTCAAAAGTAGAACATGTACATAGCAATGTCTCATCCGGCACACAAGCATTCAATAATGCATTTGAACTTCTTCTTGGTACCCAAGCACGGCCTTTCCTATAAAGTGTTGAAAGATGGGTGAGCATATAATACATGTATACTCAGTGAAGGACAGAAACAGTTAACCGGGGGTTTTCAAAAAGCTTTTCGTGTAATACAGCAATTAAGCACAAGAATAACAACTAAGCAATAGGGAATCAATAAAGCAATTGAATACCACACATTTCAAAAGGATATGATTCTCATAAACCCTAAACACTCCAAATCTTGATCTTCAATCATGAATCACGATCCACGAACCACAAACTCGACCAATGTGTCGGCATAAACCCCAAACATTCCAATGGGTATACTCCGGATGTACCCCGAATATCCTACAACCCAACTCTTCAAGGACTTAGGGCCCAAGCGAGAGAGGGACTGGGCAACCATGGTAGTCGAGGTATACTGACAAGCCTGATGCCACCCGGCTTCCCTGACACTACCATGCCCAAATGGTTGCGCAATCACAATGCAATGCATATAAGGTAACAATAATCGAGATAACTCAATAAACTCATAATCGAGGGACAACAAAGTAGGTTGCCCTCGTACGTATGTTACAATTAATAAGCATTATAACAATATAAGCAAAGATAAGCATATTCACTCAATTCTTAACAAGGTACACATAAGTATAAACAATTATATTAAGCTACACAATTTATGAACAATAAAATAAACTATGATGCACAGAAAAATGAAAACTCCTTCACCTTTACCAAGCCTCAAGATGCAAAAATAGCTTAGTTGCTCCAACCTTCCTTGAATTAGCTTGAATATGTAAACCCTAGTTTTCATATAAGTATATCATTTAGCAATTGATTATACCAAGTCTATTCAAGAAACACAAATTCACAAGTTCATAAAATCTTTTGGAAACTCAAGGATACTCAGCTAACTAAAAACTAGTTCTTAGTGCATTTTGAACAACACATAACATGCGTTAATATTTGATTAACAACAGCTCATTACATTTAATAACTCTTTATCTCTCACTAAGAATAACTTATCAATCAGAGTCATTTATCCTCAAACTAAAATTATAAGCTACATTTACACATCTCTAATTCTCTTGATTATCTAATAGCAAGGTACAATACATAAAACACAAGGTTAGACAACTTAAGGGTAAAAATATTACACTTAAGAAATTAAGCTAAGAGTAAATTAACTATAATTATGTCTTTAGTACATTAATTTGCACTAAGGGAAAGAGTACAAGAAAGCATGTTAAATAGCTAACTAGTGGTTCCAACATTATTAGTTTGCCACTTTGAACTAGGATCAAAATACACAAGTTACATGCTCGCTAATGTGTCTACCATTAATAGTTTAAAACTCTTTGGTAAAATTCTTTATCACTCTAACCAAATACATTTTAACATCATAGAATTCTTAGTAGTTAATAACATAAAATTAACTTGAACTAGTTAGCCATTAACCTTATTTTCAATCAAAAGGACTAGGTAATCAAGACAATTAATGAAATATACTCATATTCTTTTAAGCTAACAATTTATTTAGCAAACAAGCTAAACGCTCAAATAACATAACTAGCATTCCAACTACTTTAAAAAGCTATAACAATATAAGGGAAACATGTACAATACAATTAACAAGCAATATAGCAATACAACAATATAACAAGATACAAGCATATTTCAACAAAGTAGTCAAGTCACTCAATTCACAAACTTCACTAACATATTACACAAGCTATACAAATGCAATTAAACACTTTAATAATCAACTACAAGCCAATTACCAACATGTTGTCAACTTTTTATAAACTAATCCCCTTAGTCCCAATTCAAGCTCATACAAAATGGAACTCAAGCAAACCACAATCCAACCATTCCATGCATCTAAGGAAACTTTATGACACACTTTTAAGCTAGGAAATATCATTTTTAATCACATCTACCACAAAAGCTCCAAAAGCTCTATGGTCACTTTACACTATAGCTACTAAATCCAGTCAACATAACAACGACATAATTGCTTCATAAACACCACCTAGCATATCTAAGACTATCTACACATTCAAACATGCCCCGATCAACACTTCGTTCCTATGACCCCTTTGGCTCTCATTCAATATTTTCAAGTTCTAACTAGGTTCTAACTATTTAAATGTTACATTTAGTATTCTACATGCTTATGGCACCTAATCAAAGCGATAAAATACAAAAGGAAGCAAAAACCCTGAAGCTCAAAACAAGTAAAGCTAGAACTTCACGAAGGCATGACCATTTTTTAATTCTTCTAACAAAACTTTAAATTAATTAATTTGGTTACCTATGCTAATAGACTCCAAAGTTTCTAATTTTTTATGTATAAACATATCTTTTCGAGTGTTTAAGATAACTTTAGCCTCAAACGGAACCCAATTCTGATCTAAATTCCTCAAGTTATAACTATTTCCGTGCAGCGATGCCTAACTGCCCTGCTTCAGCGATTTTCCCAGACATAATTTTAAAATGGCTAAATCGGAGGGTCAAAACGATAGAATTAGCCTTAGCACCAGAAATTAACATTTTCTCTAAACTACCTAATCTAGATACTATATAAATTTGTTAATTTCCGAGCACGTTTACTATGTCAAAATGGCTCTAAACGTGACGGGCAGTAAGATGTCCAGATTACTACCTTTGCACTAAAGTTCATTTAGTTGCTCATTCCATTAGCTTAGCATGTTACTAACTCCACAACCAACTTAAAGCTTTAACTAGGCATTTCTTTAAACATCTTAAAGACATCTAATGTTCCCCACACCATTTCAAGCAAATAGCTAATCAACTAACAATACATAGGCATACAAGCAATACATGTCAAAAGTTTACTCTACACCATCTTTAGCTACTAAATCATGCATTAGAAACTTTGAATCATCATATGTCAACAATCTCATAAATTTGATACAACAATAAATCAAATAAAAATGCTACAAACATGAAATCCTCACCTTGAACAAGCTAAAAATGGAAGAACATAGCTAGAGAACACCTTGATCCTTCCCAAAATGGCTCAAAATTGAAGAAAATGCCAAGCCCTAGCTTCAAGCCTCTCACGTTTTCTTGCTTCTGCCTACCCAATTTCTTTTCCTTCTTTTTCACTTTTTTTGCTCCTTATTTGTTATATTGTATAATATATGTATATAATAGATATATAAGAGTATGATATAACGTGGGTTGGGCTATTTAAATAAGGTTTGGGCTTAATATATAATTAATTGGGCTATATACTAGGTAGAAAATCAATTAGAAACACTAAAGGTCCAAAGTAATAAAATTATCACTATTCACTCGGGGATACTAAAAATAATTAATTTCCCGACACTCCCGATATGCTATAATTAATTGGGCTATATACGGGCTTGTGTTATTTAAACAATTAATGGAAAATAATGGGATCTAGTACTTTAATACCAAACGATAATTTCCTATAATTACAATATTAAAATAGTTACCTTATTTAAATTTACTAAGCTCTATTCCAATATATTTAAAAAATATAATAAATAGTGCAATTAATAAATGAATTGAATTAAGTTATTCACATAATTATAAATAACTTTTAAAGTAACACAGAAATATATGCAAATATGTACTGTATGCTATATGCTGGGTCTGGGCTATTACAATAGGGCCCAAGCGAGAGTTTCTAAATTAAAGGATATGATGGTGATCATGAGCACAAACCATGAACCTCGATCCATGAACCACGATCCACGATCCACGAACTCAAATAGACGATAATGATTTCGATATCGATAAGCCAGCGTAACCCTATACACCAAACGAGGACTCCGAATATAAGACCCCACTAATCCTACGACCTAGCTCTCCCAAGGCGGCATCCCTAGCGAGAGAGAGAATAGCTACGGAGGATGGACAACCATTGGTAAGCCCTATGCTACCCAATGGGTGGCCACAACATCCGTGCTAAATGGTTGTGCAACCACGATAACGATAACGATAGATAATGATAGGTGTGAGTTTTCACTCGATGATATCTATAATTTCCAAGGAAAACCGATTCGATAACCATTCTAGATAACATATACGAGACAATTTTACAAACAATGTAGACAAAATAGTAATATAGTCAAAATACAAAGGTTAAAGGTCACAAACCATAAGGTAATTATGCTACCCATTTCATGAAACTTCTCCATAGCATGCAAACACTCTATTACACAATATCTAAGCATTATATATGCATATAACAAAGTAAAGTATTTAAAATGCACGTAGAAATGATCCCTCACCTTAAGAAGCCACAAACTCTTCCAACTTCCCCTTTTGCGCCAAAACTAGCAATTCACATAGGATTCATAATTTAGAGTTCAATGCAATACAACTAAACACTTTAATGCAAGGTCACATACAAGCATCATACCAACTCCTAAGCCACCCAATCCCCAATCCAAGCACCCCAATCACTTCCAAGCACTTTTCGAGGCCTCTCAACCGTGTGAAACCACACTTTAACCCACGACTAGCATTAAACTCCAAGTAGCCCCCTAAGTCCAATTCAAGCTTACTCTAAACCAAAACCATGCAAACTAGATTCCAACCATTCAATCATCCTAAGAATACTCTAGGAACTCCTTTTCAATCAAGAAAACTCATTTATTACTATTTCTACCACCAAAAGCCCTTTTACACCTCATAACCAAAAACTCGCCATATAACCACAAAGAGACACTAAAAGCATTATACACACTCCACATTCACTTACAGACCATAACCAAGTTATCCAAACCATCCACACACATTTACGGACCAATATCACCAAGAAGGCCATTTACGCTCAACCAACCCTCTCCAAGTCCGAGCCATATTCCAACAATTCCAAACATCAATTTAGTCATTCTAACACCTATGACACCTACTACAAGCATCGAACGAGCATTTAACCATTAATTCAATAAAATACTATTCATTTATCTAACTTTTTTAAACTACCCACTCCAATTGAGATACGAGACTTGCAAACCAACTTCACCACTCATATCTAGACACTTTATGGCATGCCTTAACTACATGAAATCACATTTTAACCTACATTCACTATAAAACTCTGATTTGCCTCTTAGCCCATTTGAACTACAGCTACCTCAACCGATCATCAATTCAATACCATAATTACATTTTAAGTACTTTCACATATAATAAACACTAACCATATCCCTCAAACACACCCAGTTGATCAAATTACGCAAAGCCCCTTTTCAAATCAAACCAATTTAGCTCATCTACCCAAGTTCCATTCAATCCAAACACATTTAATCACCAACATAGGTTCACTAACACCCATAGCATCTTTAGATATCATCAGTTCAAGCTCATAATACAAAATCAACCAAAATCCTAAAAATTACAATTCATCTTCTTCTTTAAACAAGCCTACACCATATTCAACCATTCAAAATGCTATCTAATCATAAAAGAGTGCTCTACATACATATTAAAGAGTATTTGAAGCAATTATAACACAAACATAGCATTATATCATCAAATCTTAAATTTAAAGTTTATAAGCAAAATAATCAAATGCAAAAATATAGATGAAACCCTCACCAAGCAAGGCAATAGAAGATTTCTAGAAGCTCAAAGGGTGCCCTAGAACACCTCAAAACAAGCTCAAGATCAAGTTTGAAGGATTGAAGCTTGTTGGTTTTCTTTCTTTTTTTTCTTCATAGGGCCGAAATGGCCTTGGTGTTTTTTAGGCGTTTTGTTTTGTGTTTTTGTGTTATATAAGTGTAGGATAGGTAGATGGGTTTGGTTTATGGGTTTGGATCATGGTTTAGTTTAGGCAAATGGATCAAATTGAGTTGTTTTTGCTAAAATAACTTCTTGAATTTATTATTCATAACGAGACTAAGATAATTTTGTATCTCGCTCACCCGATATGCTATGCACATAATACTATTTTTCTCATGCCTCCTAAATGACAAGTGTTATGAGAAAAATGTAAAAATCAAAAAATAAAATAGTAAAAAATACAAGTAAATAGTAACATTTTCTACTATTCAATAAACTTCACATAAATGCACATATATTGACACTAAATTAATAAATGCACATGCATGTAGGTCTGGGGTCTCACATAATCAACCTTTGCTTGTCAAATACAGAAAAAGAGTTGTCCGTAATCAAACATGCCAAACAAAGAAACAATTCATACTTGTCTCAGTGAAGTAGTCATTAAGCTCTTGAAGTAGCATATCAACAACAATATTAAGTAAATCTATACGATACTAGTACAAATTTGTAATCTCTTGAACTCTACATCATGATCGCCCTTTGGATGAAAACATCTCATCCACACTAAGAATATCAATATCATGAGCTATGCAAAATAAACACACTTCATTCAACAAAGATTATCATCCACTATCTCTTAAAATTTGCAATTGTAGCTTTGAGAGATCAATTAATTTCATGGCATTAACAATATCTTCATTCCTCTGCAATGCCTGTGATAATTCATAAGTGATTCCCAACACTTTTTCCATCAAATGCAAACTAAATGTAAAGTCAAAAGATTGATATCTTTGCTCTAGAGTTAGCCCATCTTCCCTGAGAATTTTAAGTACATCAATCACTGAGGAATACATAAGAATCAAATTTATTAATGTCCTATAATGTGAAACCCAACGAATATCACCGCTCTGTTTGAGACCAATTTTTTGATTTATGTCGTGTCCAATACGAATTTTACC
Organism: Ehretia macrophylla; assembly: GCA_037974665.1. Taxonomy (NCBI): domain Eukaryota; kingdom Viridiplantae; phylum Streptophyta; class Magnoliopsida; order Boraginales; family Ehretiaceae; genus Ehretia; species Ehretia macrophylla. Next base: position 16,417,496 of record CM075775.1, read on the forward strand.
TTTTTTTAATACTTCTTTAACTTTAACAACTTGCTTTTTACGAAGCATATCATGTCTCTTGCATGAGTGTGAAGCCCCGCACGAATCATCATATGCATAACATATCATCCAATATGTGCTTATATTGATTTATGTGCATTTGAATGGTTTTAGGTGCATTTATATCATTTTTTGTACATTCGCATCGTTTAACGTGCATATATGTGATTTAGACGTCCTAGGTGACAAATAAATTACACTACACTACAATAGCTAACTAAATAGTTAGGAAACAACAAAAAGGGCAAACTAGAAGATAATCATTTAATTGAGGGGCAACTTGGTCTTTTGGCCTTTTAAAATATCATCCACCTATCAACACAAACCAAAACACACACAACACACCCTACACACACACAAAAACACTATAGCACACACACCACACGATCAAGAGAAAAAGAAAAAGAAAGAGGAAGAAAGAGAAAGAGGAAGAAAGAAAGTTTTGTCAAGCCTTGTTAGCCATTCTTGAGCATTTTCTTGCACCTTCAACCTAGTTCTTGCATCCTAACACTCATTCAAGGTGAGGGTGGTTTTCTCAAATGGTTTTCTAAGATACATTGAACGTGGTTTATGGTTATACTTGTATAATGAGCTTGGTAAGATGTTTACATGAGGATATATTACATATTTGAACTCATTGAGGATGTTGATGTTGTGAAGCTTGTACATGAATTATTATGTTCAAATGTTGTAATTGAGGTGTTAATAAGATGGTGTAGTGGTGTATATTCATGTATTGGAAGGGGAAGAGAAAGTGAGACACAAATTGGATATTGAGCAAAATTCTGGATTTTCCCGTTGAGCCATTCGGTCGTTACCTTCTCCATCTGGTTGACCGGATGAAGTAGGTAATGCCCGGATCAATGCTCCCTGCTGTGCATTGTGACTTCTATCTGGTCGACCGAATAGAGGCTGTATCGCCCGGATGACCAAATTGCAATGAACTTGTTTAGCGATTTCGGGAGCTACCGATGTCGGATTGAGGCATAGTCGGATGTGTTAGAATCGTATCGAACCCTAAATTATTATGGTAGAATTTAATTGTGGTTTTTTTGTATTGTATTGATGTCATATGTCTAGCGTGATCAAGAGGCGTTAATCGTAGCACTATAAATGTTTATTCATACAAGGTGTTCACATGTTTACTTGTTATGTCACATGATATAAGTTGAACATGCTTGGGCTATGCTCGAATCATGAATACTCTTGAATATGTATGTATCATGTAATGGCTTAAGTACGCTTGACTAAGGTTGAATCATGTATATACTTGCTTGACGGAGGCAACCTACTTTGTTGCCCTCCCCTCTATGTTATTATTCATGAAATGTTTATAATGTTACCAACTACGAGCGCGACGATTGCAACCACAATTATGGGCATGATGGCATTCGTTTTCTCTGGGTAGTATCGGGCTACCAGTCGGTCTCCACTACCATAGTCCTCGGTGATTATCTGGATATCACCTAATGTTTAAAGTTAGGGAAAAATAAGTGAAGACTGAATCAAGGCCGGCCGCCTACAGCAACTGCAAGGAAAAAACATATCCTTTGATATATGGTAAACTACCTTCGTTTGGTACCTTGAGGACCTCGGAGGGTAGAGTTATGTGTTATTGCTTGTTCATTAATTCTTGTACTTATTTGTAATTCATGCATGACATGTTTTCCAAAAGGGTTTTCTAAATGTTGAAAATGCTTGCGAAAACTCTTGTGACCTTTAACCCTCGCTGAACTAGTTGTAGCTTACCCTTCTTCTTAAAATCTTAGGTACAGTTGAGCTTGCTTGATAATGGGTGCCCGTCAACATGATGACTTGGATTTTCTACCTTCGTACTCTACTTTCTCTTCCATGGAGAATATATTGTATAATTGATTAACCTATTATCTTATAACTTATTTTAGGAATTGAAATTGTGTAATTAACTAGAGTATAGGTCTTGGAGACTTAGTCGTACTAGAAGGATTACAGTTGTAATTTGATGAGTACATTTTGTAATATGTACCTGGTGATTGTGGCTTTAACTTTTAGTGATAAAGTTTGTATAATAGGTACTGTTGAAGTTATGTAACTTTTATAACTTGGATTTTAGTATTGGGTTGTTTTATAGAAGGTTGAATTGTTTACGGTTACTAGTGTTCAGGCTATTGTCTTATGCCTTAGCGGACTTAGGAAAAAATTGACAAGATAATGACCAAGAGGCGATTGACGAGAATTAAGGTATTTTGAGAATTAAAACGGTTTTCTACTATATGTTCATTTTTGTTATCAGAGGATGATTCATAAATAAAAGCCATATTGGAAGTTGAGTAAAGGTTTGGGGGACTAATCAATTTACTTTTGAGGCTATTTGAAGTAATCAGTTGAGTTAGATGATTCAAATTATTGATTCTATTCATAATGGTAATGACTATTGTGTTTGAGGAATGAAGAACTTATACTCCAAAAATTTGAGTTTGAGGCTGTGAGTTTGACATCTTACTCTTCCTTGGGTATCTGCTTCAGTTGCCATTATCAGAATGTTTATATCTTCCAAAACTGTTGCCTTATTTATTTGGCTGACCTTTTTGACATTCGTAATTCCCTTCCATTTCTTTGATGTCTCTCAAAGAACAATTGAGATTTCTTGATAATTCATTTGTCCACCTCATTAGGTTTGGTCTATTGGAAGGGTGGATATTATAATTGTTTATTCACTATTTCAACTGGTCCAATTGCCATCATCTATTCATCATTATCCTTTTGTTGTTTTGTCGGGCTTGTTTATTTGTTGCTCAAGCAATCTTCTTTTACCAATTGCTATTTCTTTCACTAGAATAGATTCGATTATGTGTAGTAATCATTAATAGGTCCCATGAACGTGCTATTCATTTTGACTCGACCATCACCCATACAAGTAAGTTGAACCCCTTAATATACCATTCTCCAAATGTTAATTCCGCTAATTCATTGTAGTTGTTGATTGAATTCCTTTGAAAACCTATCATACGAATTGTGGACCCTACATTCATTGTTATTGATTCTAATCCTATACATTTATACCTGTTTCCCCTACCATTACTTCAAGATCTACTATTTGTTCCTCATCTTGAATTATTAATCCTTTGTGCTAGTTCTTGATGCCTTTCCACATAATTCATTACATTTTATGGTAGGCTATTTACCTCTTCTAAGTTGAGAACCTTGGGATAAAATTGGTTAAGATCATAATGTACATATAGGTTTGAACTTGATGTCTTGAGCCGGAGTAAGAAGTATGATTCATTAAGAATTTTGTAAATGAATAACGGGTTTAGTGTAGGTATAAATGACAAAGGAGGATCAGAATGAGGGAATTGCGAGGTCGCAATTCTGTTAAAAAGAGGAGGATATGAAGCCCCGCACAAAACAACATATGCATAACATATCATCCAATATGTGCTTATATCGATTTATGTGCATTTGAATGGTTTTAGGTGCATTTACATCGTTTTACATGCATTTGTATTGTTTAACATGTATTTATGTGATTTAGACATCGTAGGCTACAAATAAATTACACTACACTATAATAACCAACTAAATAGTTAGGAAATACCAAACAAGGGCATACTAGAAGATAATCATTTAATTGAGGGACAACTTGGTCTTTTGGCCTTTTAAAATATCCTCCACCTACCAAACTAAACAAAAACACACACAACATACCCTACACACACACAAAAACACTACATCATATACACCACACGATCAAGAGAAAAAGAAAGAGAAAGAGGAAGAATGAAGAAGAGGGAGGAAAGAAAGCTTTGTCAAGCCTTGCTAGCCATTCTTGAGCATTTTCTTGCACCTTCAACCTAGTTCTTGCATCCTAACACTCATACAAGGTGAGGGTGGTTTTCTCAAATGCTTTTCTAAGATACATTGAGCGTGGTTTATGGTTATACTTGTATAATGAGCTTGGTAAGTTGTTTACATGAGGATATATTACATATTTGAACTCATTGATGATGTTGATGTTGTGAAGCTTGTACATGAATTATTATGTTCAAATGTTGTAATTGAGGTGTTAATAAGGTGGTGTAGTGGTATATATTCATGTGTTAGAAGGGGAAGAGAAAGTGAGACACAAATTGGATATTGAGCAAAATTCTGGATTTTCCCATTGAACCATCCGGTCATTACCTTCTCCACCCGGCCAACCAGATGAAGCATGTAACGCCCGGATCAATGCTCCCTGCCGGCATTGTGGCTTCTATCTGGTCGACCAAATAGAGGTTGTATCGCCCGAATGACCAAATTGTAACAAACTTGTTCTGCGATTTAGGGAACTACCGATGTCGGATTGAGGCATGGTCGGATGCGTTAGAACTGTATCGAACCCTAAATTATTATGGTAGAATTTAATTGTGGTTTTGTTGTATTGTATTGATGTCATATGTCTAGCATGATCAAGAGGCATTAATCGTAGCACTATAAATGTTTATTCATCAAGGTGTTCACATGTTTACTTGCTATGTCACATGATATAAGTTGAACATGCTTGGACTATGCTCGAATCATGAATACTCTTAAATATGTGTGTATCATGTAATGGCTTAAGTACGATTGAATAAGGTTGAATCATGTATATACTTGCTTGACGGAGGCAACCTATTTTGTTGCCCTCCCTTCTATGTTATTATTCATGACATATTTATAATGTTATCAACTACGGGCGCGACGGTTGCAACCATAATTATGGGCATGGTGGCGTTCGTTTCCTCTAGATAGTATCGGGCTACCAGTCGGTCTCAACTACCATGGTCCCCGGTGATTATCCGGATATCACCTAATGTTTGGAGTTGGGGAAAAATGAGTGAGGACTGAATCAAGGTCGGCCGTCTACAACAACTGCAAGGAAAAACTGTATCCTTTGATATATGGTAAACTACCTTCGCTTGGTCCCTTGAGGACCTCGGAGGGTAGAGTTATGTGTTATTGCTTGTTCATTAATTCTTGTACTTATTTGCAATTCATGCATGACATGTTTTCCAAAAGGGTTTTCTAAATGTTGAAAATGCTTACAAAAACTCTTGTGACCTTTAACCCTTGCTAAGCTAGTTGTAGCTCACCCTTCGTCTTAAAATCTCAGGTACAATTGAGCTTGCTTGATAATGGGAGCCCATCAACGAGATGACTTGGATTTTCTACCTTTGTACTCTACTTGCTTTTCCATGGAGAATATATTGTATAATTGATTAACCTGTTATCTTATAACTTCTTTTAGGAATTGAAGTTGTGTAATTAACTAGAGTATAGCTCTTGTAGACTTAGTCATACTAGAAGGATTACAGTTGTAATTTGATGAGAACACTTTGTAAGATGTACCTGGTGATTGTGGCTTTAACTTTTAGTGATAAAGTTTGTACAATAGGTACTATTGAAGTTATGTAACTTTTATAACTTGGATTTTAGTATTGGGTTGTTTTATAGAAGGTTGAGTTGTTTACGGTTACTAGTGTTTGGGCTATTGTCTTATGCCTTAGCGGACTTAAGAAAAGTGACCTTCTTGAGCCCATGGCATCACGATCCCAAGTCGTTCGAGGTTTTATAGATTTGGCTATCAACATTATTATTATTAATGCGGTATTAGGGACCATTTTAGCATTTGAAAATTGGGGTCGTGACAATGAGCCTCTAACAACATTTTATAAAGTAGTAACTAATTCAAAAAGGGCAGTAACTTGCATATGCTTTTTGGCTAAAAAAATAAGCGTGAGTTGTAATTGATGAGCAAAGCAATGAACATGGAAAACAGGTGGATTTTCTTTTCAAAACCAAACTTTTCAGACCATTAAATTCACCTCGCATGTTACTAGCACCATCATATCCTTGTCCACAAATTTTTTATGTACTCAATCCATATTTTCTAAATAGTGATTCAATTCCCCTTTTTAGAGATGATGGAGTAATATTCACTCACATGTACTATACCATTAAAATGATCAATAATACTTTCTTTCTTGTTCACATACTGCAAAACAATGACTATTTTTTCTTTTTTTGATGTGTCACGTGATTCATCAACAATAATAACAAAATATTCATCTCTAAGATCATTTATAATAGAGTTAATGGTCGCAGTTGCAACAGCACTGACAATGTCATTTTGAATATGAGGAGCAGTTAACCAATTATTTTCAAGAGTATTTTGTAAAACAATGTTGCTGATGGCTTCATTATGATCATCAAGAAACTTGAGAAACTCAAGAAGTTACCTTGATTAGTAGAATGTTCTGTTTCATCATGACCATGAAAAGCCAATTATTGCTTTAAAAATAACTGAATGCAATCAATTGACATAGTTAATCGGCTTCGATATAAGTCACGAACTTGATTTGATTGCTTAGTAATAGCAACTTCAATGTGCTGGCTTTGCTTCATCAAGTCTTGACACCACTTTCAAGCATTGTTATGTGCACTATTTGGACCTCCAATATGAAGGTTAAATTTATCTTTTCTGTGCCATGATAAACCCACATGTTAAAGATTCAGAGTATGAAAGATGAGTAATCTTGATGTATGAGATGCATGTGAATATGCTTATTGTTTTTATCATTTGATGATTGTGTTCATGTTTCATGTTTCATGTTTCATGTTTCATGTTCTATGTCTTTTATGTATTAGATACATGTGTTATGCTAGTAGCTTATTTAGCTTTTAACAGTTTTTGTATATGATGCATATTCTATGCTTTATGAGTTTATTCTTACATGGTGTATGTTGGATATTGGTTGGATCATGGATTTAGAAATGAATGGTTGAATGGTTGTAAATTCATTAGATGGCTTTGCAATCATAATTCATTCATTTATTTGTTTGTAATTGAGACATAATAATCATTTTTTTTTCAAGTGAGTGGACTTTGTAGTGAGACATTTGATATATTTTCTACAAAGATGCTTGTAAAAGGAGATGAAGACTTTCAAGGAGTTGATGGCCTTTGGATTGCTGAAGAATTCAAGTAGCCGAGACCTTTGAAGACATGTGATGTGCTCTCTTTGGTTGTTGTTGATTCTTTTTTCAATAGGCTTGTTTTAGTCAAGACTAAGTCCATGATCCACCATGTTGTATGATTCATGCGTATATGTCTTTTATTTGCTTTTATATGAGGTTTGCTTATATATGAACTAATGTGCAAAGTGAGGCATTAAATATCAAAATCTTCTTATGTGCAATCTAGTATTAGATTATAAAGCGGTAAAGTATTTGTCATTGTCTTCCACTATTCTAGGTCTATATGTGCTTGATTGGGTATATCCTTGGCTTACCCAAAGGTAAGAAGGCATATTCCATAACAGGTATTATGTTCACCTAACAAGTATAGTGATGCTCTGGTGCAGACAATATCACGTGGCCAATAATGCACTAGAGTTGAGATCCAGGATTCAAATTTTTGTATACACTGTGATGGTGGGTGTAATCTAACTAAATCATTAGCCCAATAATGCACCAAAGCTAAGGTTACGGTGATTTAGGGGCAAAGTGACCATATCCTATATGGAGATATAGATAACAATAGTTGTTAACTCTTTATATGTATATTCCAATAATGCACCAAAGCTGAGGGGTATTTATATGAATGAGAACTTGGTCACCTACTCATGAGTCTTTTATTAGATTTACGTTTCTCATTTAGAGAGTGTGAGATTCGATAAAATTAGCGGGAGGTACCATTTAATTAAAGGCCAAATTAAATGTGTTTTACAAGTTAACATTAACTTGCAATTTTATTTTCTGCATGATTATTGCTACAAGTATGAACCCGGTTTTATTTAGTTTACTAAACTTTATATCGTATAATCGGACCAAACTTTATTAATTAATGTTGTTGTCTAAGAATAGTTATTAAAAACTTAATCATGTCTTAGATTTGTATATTCTTTTGTTTTCTTCTTGATAACATGCCTTAGATTTGTATATTCTTTTTTTTTCTTCTTGATAATGTATCAAAAGGAAAAAGGTGTGATACTTATGGTTGATAAGTAAAACAAGTGTGATATGCTAAAAAGTTGTATTATTTCATTGATTGCATAAGGGTATGCAAGATGTAAAAGAATATGATTCTAAACTTGCAGGAGTTGTGTGATAAGCATATTTTATGGCATGATATAAGATATTAATAGAAATATTTCTCATGTTTGTATTTCATCTTTGATTAGTAGTAATGCAAAGAAGAAAAGCAAAAAGAGATGAATTCTATTAGCCAGTGAGAGCATATCTAAGATGATAATTAAGGATTGCATTGGCATGTGTAAATTGTTTTTATGACCAATAGATTGGGCATTGAAATAGGATTTATTCAGCGTATCTTTATAGCTTAAATGTCAAGGCCATGAAGCTACAATGAATGGTAAATCTTCTTTATTTGTGTTTGTTGTTACTTTATGGTTTTGATTTTGGTGTAACATATTTGTATGTGAACTTTGATAGAATCTTAATCAAAGAAGTGCGCTTTGGAAGCATGAAATGGTTTCAGTGTTAAAATGTAGAACAATTGTTGTTGCATTAGCTAAGGAAAATTTGTTTGTATGCCTTCTGGACATATTTTGTATTTTGAGGATTGTACCTAATGTTGTTAAAGATATTTTGGTGTAGTCTTTATTATCTTAATATGGATGAAAGAATGTATTGCAAATATATTATCGACTGTTATAACCATATATCGTAAATATTTTGAGATGACTCTAGTAATCCAAATTAATTGTAGTCTCTAAATGACTAGGTTTTTCTAGTAGTAAGATGATGGTTAGGTCGGTTTCTTAATCGACTCATACATCTTATTTATTAGAAAAGTAAGCAAGTCACCCTTTGTGTGTCAAAGGATTAGCTACTATATTATTTGGATTAATACATGTTGATGTATGTGGGGTCTTTTGTGAATTGGCTCGAATAGTTTTTTGTCCTTTTGATAAGCTCGCTTATGATTCTTATAGTAAGGTTATATGTTCTTATTGAAGTACGAGTCTAAAGCTTTTGAAAAATTTAAAAAGTTTTAGACTGAAGTAGAAAAACTGTGTAGGAAAAGGTATTAATGCCTTATATTTGTTTTATAAATTTATGTGGTTTGGCTGGAGGGTATTTGAAAAGTCTTCACTGAGCTGGCTCAGGCTTACTTCTATGGGGTCTGTCTTTCATTGAATTGAATTTCAAAGTTCTAACGCTACTATCTAATGAATGAAGAAAGCTCTACTAAACAAGCTCTCACACTGCTATCTTAAGTTTTTAAGCTAACGAATCCAGGTAACAAATTCTTTTAGTTGCTAAATTTTGACCTTTATGTTGGGGATATGCCCTAATGCTAAAGTTTAAGATGAGCTTATTAGGGTTTAATAAGAATATGTTTATGTGCTTTATATACTATATAATTTGTAGGATATTCATATTCTCTGCTTCGATATGAACATGTCCCTAATGCTTATCCGAGAAGAAAAATGTTCTAAAAGGGTTTGGGATATTTTGCACTTTTTCTTCGATATGATAAATATTGAGAAACGCTTCATAGCCCTTCAGATTATTCAATTGGGACTAGAATAATCGAGTACGGGTTATCATATGTTATTACATTTGATTAACATAGTAATGTTAATGAAAAAGGATTACGTGCGAAATGCCAGACATGATGATGTGGACAATAAACATATGAGTGATCGTCTGTGTACGGATCATTGAATGTGACAATAAACGGTGAACTGCATGATTTCATGTTAATAGTTTATTATTTAGTTGAGAATTGTGCAAAGTAATCCTCAAACTTGAGAGATTACGGCTACCAGTTATATCAGGGGCTAAATACTGCGTTTGGACAATGCCCGTCTTCTATAAGGTGGGTCATAGCCTTTCGCGTTTTAGTCTTGTGGTATGAAACGACAGGTAATTGTCAAAATAGGATCTGTTAACCTCCAGCGTGAGACAATATCCTATGATATTTGGGATTGGTTGGTAAACGAGGAAGTCCTTGGCCAAGGCAAGTATGAAGTGATAGAATTGGATTTTTCCATGGTAATCATCTCTCGTTTCACTGATTCAGATTTATACATAGTATCGGATGTGGGCTTAACCATTTCATGGTCTTTTCCCGATCAGGGCTGTTTTGATAGAAGGATCGAATTGCACGCTAATTCTCGACGGATAAATGGATTCATAAAAGACGTCATCTTCATTATCGTTTACATTCTCATGGTACGTTCGTTGCTAGTGTGTCACTCATGAGTATGTGGGTATTTCGATAAATGCCGGAGACATTTCCGTAATAGATAAGGAGGTCTATATCAGGTCCTTCATCGGTACGCGATTACGAATCTAGAAGGTCACACACTAATAAGTATCATGAATAAGTTCACCGGAAGCTCGTATTATGTGGTTGGTAGCTTTAAGGTGTTAAGAGTCATCAATGTTGGTATTTGGGCCGAAAGTGTAATTTTGGAAAGTTTTGGGGTCAAATTGCAATTACCAAATCTTTTGGGGGCCAAACTATAATTATTGAAAAGTTGTTTCAATATATTTATTCTAATATAGATTAGAATGGGCTATATATATATATATATATATATATATATATATATATATATATATATATATATATATATATAAAGGTGTTTATATATATGTATAATGATGATGTAATTTGTAAAATGCCACATCATCGTCTTAGTTGTCAAAATGTGAATTGTAAATTAATGACTAGATAATTACATGTGGCATGTGCATGTAGAGATTGATGACTAGGATAGTCCATATCATCAATCCTAGTCATTTGAATTTGAAATGAATGGGTATTATTCATTTTTGAATAAAGACAAAAGAATCTTGACTATGGCTTTTGTTGATAAAGCATTTTTGGTAAGTGTCAAGAGAGAAAATAAAGTTACCTTTGGATTGTAATGATTACAATCCTAGGATTTGCATGACTTTTACTTTAGAAGGAAACAATTTTGATTGGCCACCTATTAATGTAACATTATATATATGTTTATATGAGTATATAATATATATTTAATAAAAGATGACAAGCATTCTCTCTCCATCCACTTGCAATTTTCGGCCAAGGGAAGGAGGAGAGAGAAAGTTGTCATCTTGCCATCTGATGCTAATCATTAGGATCAAAAGGCTTGCATGGCTTTTGATTAAAAGGTGATAATAGTGATTGGTCACCTATGATGATGGATTATCTCTTTCCTTGCAACTTTCAGCCATAGCCAAAAATGCAAGAGAGAAGTTTTGTTTTGCTTGGTAACATACATATATAGTTTCAAAAGCTAGAAGATATACTAGCACACTTAATCTTCAAGTGGTGGTTGAGCTTTGGATACTTGGTGGACCAACTAGGGCCTTCAAGTTAGAAGGGTTCAAAAGCTTGTCTTTCAACTTCACCTTCTCCAAAGTGATCTACAAGTGAGGTATACCTATGAACCTCTTTATTTCTATATGTATTGTTGATATATATAGCAAGTGTTGATGAACAATGAATATAATAGAAAGTTAGCATGTTGATCCTTTGTAACAAAACTTATAAAATTTTTGTTGATAGCCTATGAAGTTTCGGCTATACCTAGGTATCCATGCACAACTTTTTCCGATCTTGAATCCAACTTATGATTTTGTTATGACATGATATCTTATGTTGGCTAGTACTTTCACTTTAGACAATTAGAATTCATATGCTAGTTTCGTTTATGAAAAAGTTATTCTTAAGATTATGTGGTTTGATCATAGATTAGCATGCTATCATGTTTCCGTTGCATTTAAATTTTTTAAATACCATAGTATATCTAGGTAGCATACACCTTTAAATCCAACTCTAAGTCTACCTCTTTCTTTTATTTGTTTTCTTTTGAATTCTCATACGATAATCCTAATTCCCTCAGGATGACCCTTGAGTAGCCATCCGTGTGGTCAAAGAAGAATTTAATCTATGTTACTTTTGTTTTATTTTTACCCTTTATTATTGATCGTACAACGACACAATCAATTTTTGGCGTCATTGCTAGGGAATTGGCATTTAATTGTTGAGGATTCTTTATGTTCATTTCATGTTTCTTTAATTATTATCTATTTAGTTGTTTTCTATTTGTTCTTTTTTTAAATTAAAAAAAGGTTATATTGAGTCATGGCCTATTTTGAGGGAAATTCGTACCCATATTGGGAAAGTAAGCTTCTCAATTCTTGGGTGTCTAATAGAATACACCCATATTCTATCCCAAACACCTTAACCGTTTGTGTTCTTTGTAATCAATCTGATTATGTCACCTTGAGTTGTCTCATTGTGCATCAATTTCCAGAGTTCCTAAGGGATTGTCTTTTGAACAATGATCCATATTCTAATAGTTATGACCTTGGGTGGCGAGAGTATAAAAATTTCTCTTGAGGCCAAAAGAATGGTTAGGGTGTACCTCAATTTTCTCTAAATCAATTCTATCACTCTCAACATTCAAACTCCTTTCTTCATGAATTTATGGTAGCTCTGAATACAATTTTTTTCACCACAATTCCTACCCTTTAAACTCGACTAACCTACTTCCCCAACACCCAATATACTTGCTGAGATTGACCAACTTGCCAAACGCATCTTATCCCAACAACAATCTCTAGGGAAGTTAGAAGACCAAGTTGGTCAACATCTTGACATCATGAATTACAAAGATGAAGACAAGATTTCCCATCATCCTGTAGTGTACTCACTAGATCAAAGTAGTTTCGTCATGGATGAAACTACTCAAGAACAAGATAATTGTGAGGGAAAGATTAGTGGAAATGAGGAGAGTTATGGAGAAAAAGAGAGTAAGTTAAGAGTATAAGAGAAAGAGGTAGAAAAAGATTATTAGAAGAATATCAATCATCCTCTGTCTATGGTTACTAGTGTCAATCCACCAGCAGTTGATGCTCCCTAAGTTTTGGAGCTCATACTAGTGCCCTTTCATTGTAAACACTCCCATTTAGGACCACATCATACTCTTCCAATTATTAAAGCTTTAGACATTCATCAAAGAATGAAGAGAAATTGTTGGTGATTCGTTATGACCAACAGAGGGCTATTGGGTGGTTAGGAGGATAGTCTATCATTTGAAGAGACACAAATAAGGCTTATCCCAATATAAGTGATATAACTCATAGGAAGGTGAGTAAATTAGGCAATTTGTATGTTAAATATCTCATCTTTGATGGCTCATTGTTTAGCCTAGCAAAGGTAGGACCATTCAAATTAGAATTCTTAATCGTCTCTCATAGGATACAAGAGTCCATACCCATACACATCAGCATAGGAGGGGTGTCATCATCTCATCAGAGCATGACTAAAAAATATCACTTCATAGATTGAGTGAAACATTTTACTTTGAAATATGTTTTTTTTTTTTTCATGTAAAGACTAATCTCATCATTCGACTATATGAGCCAAAGGACTTTAAAAGTATTTTGCTATAACACTAGCGCCTGGCTGATGGCGTAAAACTCAGCCTCCTAGGAGTCAACTTAGGTTATTTATTTTAGTTTATTTTAGTCCCTACTTAGTATTTATTTTGTTTCTTTTATTATTAAAAAATAAAGTGCATGAAGATTTTGAGCCCTTGTGTTTGTTTCTTACTATTTTATGCGCTTATTAGTCTTTATGTCATGCTTTCATTTGGTTTTGAGAGGTTTATTTTGCAAAGTCCTTGGACTCAATTGACAGCCATATGTTTATATTGTTGATTGGTACCTTGCTGACACTTACTTATCAGGTTGTTTCATTCTTTTCTTTTACCATTCTTGTTTTGATTTTCTTAATGTATCTTGCAATTAGGACATTACAAGATTTGGATATGGGGGTAACCAACTCTCTTACCTCTATGAGATACCCTTGTGCCGCTTACAGAAAAAAAGAACCACTAAAGTAATTATCAGAGAATTCATAGCTAGAAAATAAGCCAATGCACAAATAAAGATAGCAAAATTAAACCAAGTATGCACGTCTCAATGTCAACTTAGTATTTACTCATGCATAACAGAACCTCAATGTCACAAATAAAGCATAGAAATTAAAAAAAAAATGGCATTATTGAAACTATTCTACAATTCAACACCTTAGTTGTTCCATTTTCAAAACAAAATACATTAAGAAAGGGATATAATAGTGGAGAAGTTTGCCAACGTACTATTTGTAACACCCCAGCCCCTCACGAGACCAGAAGTTCTATTAAACAATCTATACTCATCCCAATACCAAACCCGGTCACAAAAATTAGAAAAAAAATGGATGGAGTCTCCCTTGATTATAGGACAACTAGATACCTGTAAACAGTAAATAAAGCCACAAATTTAACCCATATCATTCTCATACAACTCCAACTCCAACCATGCCCTTTCTCAAAGCCATCCGAGCCTGACTAACATAAACATCAAACATACAAGCATGCTATCATTAACTGTTAAAGGTTCATGATTATAATCTCACTTATCATACCACTCTAACATTAACTAGTTTTCTTTCTTATAATTTAAGTTCGTCAACCAGTCAAAACATGCAAGCATGCAGCTACTAGACAATATAGTAAATATTACAAGATATTACAACATTACAAGTCATTTGCAACTATTAATACATTCTAAATTTAACTTTACAATTATGAAACTATATTCAATGACAATCTACGTAAGCCAGCATAATCAATCACAAAACTTTCGAGCCTTCTTTTCTACCTCCGATAGCACTAAACCTGAAAGGTGTTAGAAACGAAGGTGAGTATACAACATGTATACTCAGTGAGGAAAGGGAAACGGGAACAGTATGCCGGGGGTTCGTGCAATGCAGCAACTTAATACATTTAATACAATAAATAAACAATGGATAACAATTCTAATACCACACTTTAAAAAGGATACGATTGATAACCCTTATCATTCCAAGTCTTCAATTCTCGATCCATGAACAACGACTTGATCACGATATGCCGGCATCCCAAACACCAAAGGGTACTCCGGATGTACCCAATCCTACGACCAAATACCCCTTGGAAATTTTCGGACCAGGCGAGTGAGGGAATAGGGTATGAAGTTAGAGCAACCAACCCTGGCAAGTCCGCTGTCGCCTAGAGAGGCCCATCACATCCGCCCCGATGATAAGGTTGCACAACCATTGACTCGATAGCACATGAGGCAATAATAATAATAATATAACAAAATAAGCCGATATATAAACAAGGAGGACAACAAAAGAGGTTGTCCTTGAGCATACATGTGAAACCCCACTTTCTTGCTTATCTCGATTTACGTGTTTTGTCTCGTTTTGCGTGCATATGACCTGTTTATGTGCTATAGGACCTAGAAAGTTATAATTTTGATGTCAATACTTCTAATACGTGCTAAATGTGCATTCATGAAATTTTCATCAAAAACGGGATTAGAAATTTTATCGTCGATTTTTAGTGAATAGTGTTTTCGAAACACGTCCGCTATAATTTTGAAACTGGTCTTTTTAACCCTTCTAGACCTAGTCCACGGACTTTAATAGACCTGTGTTTGATGAAAATGGTTTTAAAATCGGCTTAAGAATTTATTAGGGGTTTTACACCGACTTTTGCGAAAATCGAGTTTTAAGCCGACTCGGGTGGGATTCTTTGAATGTAAAACTTCTTGTCACCTAAAAATAATCCACTTAAGATATTTTGGGGGTTGCATAATTATTTTTAACTTGGTGAGCACTAAAATGCAATTAAAGTCATTAAAAACACAAAAATACCTATTAAAACTAACTTTGACTTTGCATTTTTTTAATTGACCAAGCTTTTTATTATATAATGTCATCAACACACACTCACACAACACAAAACACACTCCACAAACACACACATGGCCGAGAGAAAGAGGAGAGAAAAAGAAAGAGAATTTCAAAGCTTTTCAATCCAATTTTTCAAAGAAAAACCTAGTTTTTGTCCGTGAAACTTCGCACCGAGTTGGATTCCGCTTGTTGGGCACGCATAGCACGCATTCCTAGGCTTATATCGCATCTAAGGTGAGAGAAAAATTCTAGATCTCAAAATGTCATTTTTATGTTTTTGCGTATAATTAATTATTGAACCGTTAGAATGTTAATCTGATGTTAGATTATTGCTCCATGCATGCTAGGGATCGTTATATACCAATACTACGAATTTCTGTCGGATGTAGCATAATTTTTATTTTCCGGGTATTTAATTTTGATTAAAATGTTCAAAGTTGAATTAAATGAGTTGTGTTGATCGAAATCGATTGCCGTCGATTTCTAAATACTTGATAATTATGTGTTAGCGCTGTTGTAATGCCGAATTTTCGATTACATTGTTCGTGTGAAAATCCGGAAAATCCAGCCAAGATATCTTAGGGTTTTAGGGTTATCGGGCATGATTTGGAGGTGTTATGGTGGATTTCCGAGAGGGCTAATGTAGTAGGTTGAATGGGTGAGTGATAGGAACTGATTTGGCAATGTTTGGATTAGTAGATTGTAAGTTATGAATTTTAGAAGTTTAGGTTGTCATTCTTTAATTTCTTGAACGATGCCTTAGATGGTTGGGTAGTGTTCGAGTGATGAATGGTGAGTCGTTGTTGAGTAATTTAGGGTTTAATTATGTATATTATGCATGTCCGGTTAGATGGCCTACTTCGTCATCTAACTACGTTGTTTGTTGTTTAATTTAATATTGATGTTATATTGATGTTATTGATTGATTATTATTGAATGCGGGAATCGGGCACTCTTGTTGCTGATCTCCCAATTGATTGATTGATTTATGCTTGCATGATGATTGATGAATATGGAGTCTTGGTATGTGTGTGCCACCTCTCGGGCAGCGTCGGGCTGTCGGGTTGATAACGGCATGACTGCCATAGGCTACCCCCAGCTCGCATGACGGAGATGTCATGGAGGGAAGGGGCTAGTGAGGTACCTCGGGTGCGTGAGTAATGGGGAGTTATAAGAAGAACGGTTGAGATCGTGATGGCGTTTGGAGCTACACCAAATAGAGTATCCTTCATTGAATGGTCATATAGTTATGTGATGATAGTATTATTTATTGTTATTGTGTGTTTACTGACTCAAAGGATTATTTCCAAGGAGTTTAGTAAACCTTGCTCGAGATCTATCGGATCCTCACTGGGCTTATTTATATAAGCTCACTCTCTATTAATGCATGCTTACAGGTGTTGCAGAGCCGGATTACGGGTATGTGCCTCCTGAAGAGGAGAATGTGGAAAATGTGCTTTACGTGGACGAGTCATATGTTCCCGAGTCTTATCCATGATTATATGTTGTTTAATGTCATGTATATTAGCTTAATAGACTTTTATATGCTTTGTGGTTCTTATTGTAATAGATGTTGGAAGATGATGATCCAAATGGTGTTAACTTAGTGGCTTTCTTTTGTCTACGGTTAAGTTGTAAATATGTCTCAACTTATTTTTGAAATGTATGATAAGGTTGAGGTATTGTATGTTATGTTGGAATGGAGGCGTATAACGAGGATGGTTTATTGTATATTATGATTGTGTTGTATGTTGTTGTTTGAATTAAGGAGTTGCTGGATGTATGATGTTTAATGAGGTTGGTTTGGAACCTCGGTGTCCTATTTACTGTCGTTATACTGCCGAAATCCCGTTGCGTCCTGACTGATTGTAAGAGGGGTCGAGTTGGGGCGTGACAGTTTAAGTGGTATCAGAGCGCATGTTAGCTGTCAGCCGGGGTATCCTCGGAATGTGGGTAGTGGTCTAAGCATGCAAGTATGTATTAAGTGAAAGAAAAGTGAAACATATGTTAATATGTTTATGTGATTAATTTACTTATGTGTCTAACTTTCTATGTGACCAGTATGCCTTGTGTGTTAAGTGAACTAATGTGGTCAATATGTTTTATGTGATAACGTGTTATACGTACTCAATGTGTTATAATTAATGTGCATTATGTGATTAATGTGTATTATGTGACAATTGTGTTTTATGTGATTTTGTGCCTTGTGTGAAGTTAGTTGTTTATGTGCTTTTAATTGTTTATAACTAGCTTATGTGAAACAACGTGCTTTAGGTGCTCAATGTACTTTAAGTGACCAATGTGAGTTACGTGATCAACTTGTCTTATGTGAAGTTTGTTGCTTATGTGACTTTAATTGTTTATAACTTACTTCTGTGATATAACCTGTTTATGTGATGTTGGCTTCTTATATGTTGAATTGTGTGTTATGTGATAATGTTGCATTGTATGATAATTGCGCATTACGTTATACTTGTCTTTCATATGATATAGTTGCATACATGTTTTAACTCGTGAGTGACCTTTTAATGTCTAGGGTGACTGTAAGAGTTTTCGGAAATAGTGGTAGGCCATGATTTTGAATTATTATTATTCTAGAAGTTTATCAGTTAGATTTTAATTGTTATGTTTATGGATTTTAGTTTCGGCTTAGTGGATTGATCTTGATGTTCCTTTAGCGAGAATGAAGTTGTTCGAGGAAATAGCAATGTATCTTGATGATTATAATTACTTTTGTTGCCATGTTTAACTTATTATTACTTGGAGATGAATCATAAGTTGAGGTTTCTGTGAGGTTGTGATTAGACATTTTTGGAGTCTCAACTCAGATTATACTTTCTTGAGGTTATTTTAGAATGAATTTATTTGAGGAATTAGTGATGTATATTTGTGAATGGAATGAACTGTGGTATAACATGTGAATATGTCTACTATTTGGGATTGCTATATTATTAATGGATATTTTGGAATTTTGATCTTTAAACCTTGGAGACAATTGGAGTGATTCCTGACTAAAGTTACTTTAATTGAAGATGCAATTGTTCGGGGATAGAATTATTTGAGGAAATAAGAATGCATTTTGGTGACTGAACATTTACTTACCTACATCAAGCTTTTGAGTTCTAGGTGGTATGACTTTCTAAATTGTTGATTGAGGATTCTCTTGTGTTATAATGGGTTAGTATGAATCTGTATTGTGTTATCAGATTTTGGAGTCCTCATTAGTTAATCTTGTTGGGTAATCGGTGATTTATCTCGTTTAGTGATTGGTCTGTTACGGAATGTAAAATTTTGGAGTGATTTATCTTGTTTGGTGATTGTTATGACTCCTTAGATTCTCTAGATCTCCTTAGTGTCTTGTTTTGGAGTAAGATAGTTTGTAAGATTTGAATTGTTGGTGTTTAAGTGTGTAGGTGGGACACCCTTTTTGTGCTTCCTATTCTATTGGTCTTATTATTCTTTTCTACTCCATTCTCACTTATTTGAGAGAGAGATACACTTTTCTAGCATATCAATTGTTTCTTGAAAGTTGTGCTTATTGGATTAATGGATCCTATACTCATTTGACATTGCTTCTATTCTTAACATTCATATTTGTTTCTTATAGCAATGTCGCTTATTGGAGTTAAGGTTTGAGACTTCTATATTTCATTCTATATCTCTAGCCATTCATTTCAATATTCCATTTCATCCTATTACTATTCATTTGAAAGTAATTTTTCCTTTGGTATACCATTTTACTTATTCGAATTTCACCTGCTTGATGTACTCTCTACCTAAGTACATCATTGTCATTCTTGTTGATCTTTGTTAATCCTATTGTTTTATTATTAAATCCAGAGTCATTACTTTGCTTGTAATTGCTCACTCAAAGTACTCGGCACTGTCCTATTGTTATCATTTCTTATTCGTACTTCTTTGGTTATTGCGTGCTGAGATACTCATTATCTTGACACTCATATTTTCTATTGAATTAATCATCTCTTATCTCTTAATTTTATTTCACCTCAAGTACAACTTACTTGTTGGTTCTTTGAACAATCATCGAGAATTGAAATATCTACTTGTTCAGGAATTTTTGTTCAACATACTCAGCACTGTGTTGACTCGTCATCATCCTTTGTTCGTACTTATTTAACTGAAAGGTGCTGAGACATTTCTTATCTTAGTTATCATGCTTCCTTATTAAACTATTAACCTCTTGATTCTCTAACTTGTTTGACCTCTTGTTCCCTTGATTGTTGGCTCGAATATGACTTTCCATACTCTTATTTCCTTGTAAATTTCATAAGAGCCATATTCTGACAAATGTCACTTTTGAGATATTTCCTTGATCAATAATCATTCATGTTATCGTGATTGAGTTTTTAAACCCTCGAGGTGTTCATAGAACTCTTTTGTGTAGTAGGAGATGATTGATAAGTAGTGGTGTCATGCTAGGACTTTGGAGTTGTGATTTCTTTCATATGCAATAAGATATTAAGTAGGAGAGAATTATGAATTGGAGATTGTCTTGGAACTATGATCGTCAACTTGCAGTCAACAGAGGTTGTTCTTTTGAGGTCTTTGGTTAGTTGTCATCCTAAGAGATAAATGAGAACTAAGAGAAGTATTGTTATGCGTAACGATTGAGGATTTAATTGTCTATCAATTCGAGAATTGCGCGGACGCAATTGTTTTAAGGAGGGGAGAATGTGAAACCCCACTTTCTTGCTTATCTCGATTTACGTGCTTTGTCTCGTTTTGCGTGCATATGACCTGTTTATGTGCTATAGGACCTAGAAAGTTATAATTTTGATGTCAATACTTCTAATACGTGCTAAATGTGCATTCATGAAATTTTCATCAAAAACGGGATCAGAAATTTTATCGTCGATTTTTAGTGAATAGTGTTTTCGAAACACGTCCGCTATAATTTTGAAACTGGTCTTTTTAACCCTTCTAGACCTAGTCCACGGACTTTAATAGACCTGTGTTTGATGAAAATGGTTTTAAAATCGGCTTAAGAATTTATTAGGGTTTTTACACCGACTTTTGCGAAAATCGAGTTTTAAGCCGACTCGGGTGGGATTCTTTGAATGTAAAACTTCTTGTCACCTAAAAATAATCCACTTAAGATATTTTGGGGGTTGCATAATTATTTTTAACTTGGTGAGCACTAAAATGCAATTAAAGTCATTAAAAACACAAAAATACCTATTAAAACTAACTTTGACTTTGCATTTTTTTAATTGACCAAGCTTTTTATTATATAATGTCATCAACACACACTCACACAACACAAAACACACTCCACAAACACACACATGGCCGAGAGAAAGAGGAGAGAAAAAGAAAGAGAATTTCAAAGCTTTTCAATCCAATTTTTCAAAGAAAAACCTAGTTTTTGTCCGTGAAACTTCGCACCGAGTTGGATTCCGCTTGTTGGGCACGCATAGCACGCATTCCTAGGCTTATATCGCATCTAAGGTGAGAGAAAAATTCTAGATCTCAAAATGTCATTTTTATGTTTTTGCGTATAATTAATTATTGAACCGTTAGAATGTTAATCTGATGTTAGATTATTGCTCCATGCATGCTAGGGATCGTTATATACCAATACTACGAATTTCTGTAGGATGTAGCATAATTTTTATTTTCCGGGTATTTAATTTTGATTAAAATGTTCAAAGTTGAATTAAATGAGTTGTGTTGATCGAAATCGATTGCCGTCGATTTCTAAATACTTGATAATTATGTGTTAGCGCTGTTGTAATGCCGAATTTTCGATTACATTGTTCGTGTGAAAATCCGGAAAATCCAGCCAAGATATCTTAGGGTTTTAGGGTTATCGGGCATGATTTGGAGGTGTTATGGTGGATTTCCGAGAGGGCTAATGTAGTAGGTTGAATGGGTGAGTGATAGGAACTGATTTGGCAATGTTTGGATTAGTAGATTGTAAGTTATGAATTTTAGAAGTTTAGGTTGTCATTCTTTAATTTCTTGAACGATGCCTTAGATGGTTGGGTAGTGTTCGAGTGATGAATGGTGAGTCGTTGTTGAGTAATTTAGGGTTTAATTATGTATATTATGCATGTCCGGTTAGATGGCCTACTTCGTCATCTAACTACGTTGTTTGTTGTTTAATTTAATATTGATGTTATATTGATGTTATTGATTGATTATTATTGAATGCGGGAATCGGGCACTCTTGTTGCTGATCTCCCAATTGATTGATTGATTTATGCTTGCATGATGATTGATGAATATGGAGTCTTGGTATGTGTGTGCCACCTCTCGGGCAGCGTCGGGCTGTCGGGTTGATAACGGCATGACTGCCATAGGCTACCCCCAGCTCGCATGACGGAGATGTCATGGAGGGAAGGGGCTAGTGAGGTACCTCGGGTGCGTGAGTAATGGGGAGTTATAAGAAGAACGGTTGAGATCGTGATGGCGTTTGGAGCTACACCAAATAGAGTATCCTTCATTGAATGGTCATATAGTTATGTGATGATAGTATTATTTATTGTTATTGTGTGTTTACTGACTCAAAGGATTATTTCCAAGGAGTTTAGTAAACCTTGCTCGAGATCTATCGGATCCTCACTGGGCTTATTTATATAAGCTCACTCTCTATTAATGCATGCTTACAGGTGTTGCAGAGCCGGATTACGGGTATGTGCCTCCTGAAGAGGAGAATGTGGAAAATGTGCTTTACGTGGACGAGTCATATGTTCCCGAGTCTTATCCATGATTATATGTTGTTTAATGTCATGTATATTAGCTTAATAGACTTTTATATGCTTTGTGGTTCTTATTGTAATAGATGTTGGAAGATGATGATCCAAATGGTGTTAACTTAGTGGCTTTCTTTTGTCTACGGTTAAGTTGTAAATATGTCTCAACTTATTTTTGAAATGTATGATAAGGTTGAGGTATTGTATGTTATGTTGGAATGGAGGCGTATAACGAGGATGGTTTATTGTATATTATGATTGTGTTGTATGTTGTTGTTTGAATTAAGGAGTTGCTGGATGTATGATGTTTAATGAGGTTGGTTTGGAACCTCGGTGTCCTATTTACTGTCGTTATACTGCCGAAATCCCGTTGCGTCCTGACTGATTGTAAGAGGGGTCGAGTTGGGGCGTGACAGTTTAAGTGGTATCAGAGCGCATGTTAGCTGTCAGCCGGGGTATCCTCGGAATGTGGGTAGTGGTCTAAGCATGCAAGTATGTATTAAGTGAAAGAAAAGTGAAACATATGTTAATATGTTTATGTGATTAATTTACTTATGTGTCTAACTTTCTATGTGACCAGTATGCCTTGTGTGTTAAGTGAACTAATGTGGTCAATATGTTTTATGTGATAACGTGTTATACGTACTCAATGTGTTATAATTAATGTGCATTATGTGATTAATGTGTATTATGTGACAATTGTGTTTTATGTGATTTTGTGCCTTGTGTGAAGTTAGTTGTTTATGTGCTTTTAATTGTTTATAACTAGCTTATGTGAAACAACGTGCTTTAGGTGCTCAATGTACTTTAAGTGACCAATGTGAGTTACGTGATCAACTTGTCTTATGTGAAGTTTGTTGCTTATGTGACTTTAATTGTTTATAACTTACTTCTGTGATATAACCTGTTTATGTGATGTTGGCTTCTTATATGTTGAATTGTGTGTTATGTGATAATGTTGCATTGTATGATAATTGCGCATTACGTTATACTTGTCTTTCATATGATATAGTTGCATACATGTTTTAACTCGTGAGTGACCTTTTAATGTCTAGGGTGACTGTAAGAGTTTTCGGAAATAGTGGTAGGCCATGATTTTGAATTATTATTATTCTAGAAGTTTATCAGTTAGATTTTAATTGTTATGTTTATGGATTTTAGTTTCGGCTTAGTGGATTGATCTTGATGTTCCTTTAGCGAGAATGAAGTTGTTCGAGGAAATAGCAATGTATCTTGATGATTATAATTACTTTTGTTGCCATGTTTAACTTATTATTACTTGGAGATGAATCATAAGTTGAGGTTTCTGTGAGGTTGTGATTAGACATTTTTGGAGTCTCAACTCAGATTATACTTTCTTGAGGTTATTTTAGAATGAATTTATTTGAGGAATTAGTGATGTATATTTGTGAATGGAATGAACTGTGGTATAACATGTGAATATGTCTACTATTTGGGATTGCTATATTATTAATGGATATTTTGGAATTTTGATCTTTAAACCTTGGAGACAATTGGAGTGATTCCTGACTAAAGTTACTTTAATTGAAGATGCAATTGTTCGGGGATAGAATTATTTGAGGAAATAAGAATGCATTTTGGTGACTGAACATTTACTTACCTACATCAAGCTTTTGAGTTCTAGGTGGTATGACTTTCTAAATTGTTGATTGAGGATTCTCTTGTGTTATAATGGGTTAGTATGAATCTGTATTGTGTTATCAGATTTTGGAGTCCTCATTAGTTAATCTTGTTGGGTAATCGGTGATTTATCTCGTTTAGTGATTGGTCTGTTACGGAATGTAAAATTTTGGAGTGATTTATCTTGTTTGGTGATTGTTATGACTCCTTAGATTCTCTAGATCTCCTTAGTGTCTTGTTTTGGAGTAAGATAGTTTGTAAGATTTGAATTGTTGGTGTTTAAGTGTGTAGGTGGGACACCCTTTTTGTGCTTCCTATTCTATTGGTCTTATTATTCTTTTCTACTCCATTCTCACTTATTTGAGAGAGAGATACACTTTTCTAGCATATCAATTGTTTCTTGAAAGTTGTGCTTATTGGATTAATGGATCCTATACTCATTTGACATTGCTTCTATTCTTAACATTCATATTTGTTTCTTATAGCAATGTCGCTTATTGGAGTTAAGGTTTGAGACTTCTATATTTCATTCTATATCTCTAGCCATTCATTTCAATATTCCATTTCATCCTATTACTATTCATTTGAAAGTAATTTTTCCTTTGGTATACCATTTTACTTATTCGAATTTCACCTGCTTGATGTACTCTCTACCTAAGTACATCATTGTCATTCTTGTTGATCTTTGTTAATCCTATTGTTTTATTATTAAATCCAGAGTCATTACTTTGCTTGTAATTGCTCACTCAAAGTACTCGGCACTGTCCTATTGTTATCATTTCTTATTCGTACTTCTTTGGTTATTGCGTGCTGAGATACTCATTATCTTGACACTCATATTTTCTATTGAATTAATCATCTCTTATCTCTTAATTTTATTTCACCTCAAGTACAACTTACTTGTTGGTTCTTTGAACAATCATCGAGAATTGAAATATCTACTTGTTCAGGAATTTTTGTTCAACATACTCAGCACTGTGTTGACTCGTCATCATCCTTTGTTCGTACTTATTTAACTGAAAGGTGCTGAGACATTTCTTATCTTAGTTATCATGCTTCCTTATTAAACTATTAACCTCTTGATTCTCTAACTTGTTTGACCTCTTGTTCCCTTGATTGTTGGCTCGAATATGACTTTCCATACTCTTATTTCCTTGTAAATTTCATAAGAGCCATATTCTGACAAATGTCACTTTTGAGATATTTCCTTGATCAATAATCATTCATGTTATCGTGATTGAGTTTTTAAACCCTCGGGGTGTTCATAGAACTCTTTTGTGTAGTAGGAGATGATTGATAAGTAGTGGTGTCATGCTAGGACTTTGGAGTTGTGATTTCTTTCATATGCAATAAGATATTAAGTAGAAGAGAATTATGAATTGGAGATTGTCTTGGAACTATGATCGTCAACTTGCAGTCAACAGAGGTTGTTCTTTTGAGGTCTTTGGTTAGTTGTCATCCTAAGAGATAAATGAGAACTAAGAGAAGTATTGTTATGCGTAACGATTGAGGATTTAATTGTCTATCAATTCGAGAATTGCGCGGACGCAATTGTTTTAAGGAGGGGAGAATGTGAAACCCCACTTTCTTGCTTATCTCGATTTACGTGCTTTGTCTCGTTTTGCGTGCATATGACCTGTTTATGTGCTATAGGACCTAGAAAGTTATAATTTTGATGTCAATACTTCTAATACGTGCTAAATGTGCATTCATGAAATTTTCATCAAAAACGGGATCAGAAATTTTATCGTCGATTTTTAGTGAATAGTGTTTTCGAAACACGTCCGCTATAATTTTGAAACTGGTCTTTTTAACCCTTCTAGACCTAGTCCACGGACTTTAATAGACCTGTGTTTGATGAAAATGGTTTTAAAATCGGCTTAAGAATTTATTAGGGTTTTTACACCGACTTTTGCGAAAATCGAGTTTTAAGCCGACTCGGGTGGGATTCTTTGAATGTAAAACTTCTTGTCACCTAAAAATAATCCACTTAAGATATTTTGGGGGTTGCATAATTATTTTTAACTTGGTGAGCACTAAAATGCAATTAAAGTCATTAAAAACACAAAAATACCTATTAAAACTAACTTTGACTTTGCATTTTTTTAATTGACCAAGCTTTTTATTATATAATGTCATCAACACACACTCACACAACACAAAACACACTCCACAAACACACACATGGCCGAGAGAAAGAGGAGAGAAAAAGAAAGAGAATTTCAAAGCTTTTCAATCCAATTTTTCAAAGAAAAACCTAGTTTTTGTCCGTGAAACTTCGCACCGAGTTGGATTCCGCTTGTTGGGCACGCATAGCACGCATTCCTAGGCTTATATCGCATCTAAGGTGAGAGAAAAATTCTAGATCTCAAAATGTCATTTTTATGTTTTTGCGTATAATTAATTATTGAACCGTTAGAATGTTAATCTGATGTTAGATTATTGCTCCATGCATGCTAGGGATCGTTATATACCAATACTACGAATTTCTGTAGGATGTAGCATAATTTTTATTTTCCGGGTATTTAATTTTGATTAAAATGTTCAAAGTTGAATTAAATGAGTTGTGTTGATCGAAATCGATTGCCGTCGATTTCTAAATACTTGATAATTATGTGTTAGCGCTGTTGTAATGCCGAATTTTCGATTACATTGTTCGTGTGAAAATCCGGAAAATCCAGCCAAGATATCTTAGGGTTTTAGGGTTATCGGGCATGATTTGGAGGTGTTATGGTGGATTTCCGAGAGGGCTAATGTAGTAGGTTGAATGGGTGAGTGATAGGAACTGATTTGGCAATGTTTGGATTAGTAGATTGTAAGTTATGAATTTTAGAAGTTTAGGTTGTCATTCTTTAATTTCTTGAACGATGCCTTAGATGGTTGGGTAGTGTTCGAGTGATGAATGGTGAGTCGTTGTTGAGTAATTTAGGGTTTAATTATGTATATTATGCATGTCCGGTTAGATGGCCTACTTCGTCATCTAACTACGTTGTTTGTTGTTTAATTTAATATTGATGTTATATTGATGTTATTGATTGATTATTATTGAATGCGGGAATCGGGCACTCTTGTTGCTGATCTCCCAATTGATTGATTGATTTATGCTTGCATGATGATTGATGAATATGGAGTCTTGGTATGTGTGTGCCACCTCTCGGGCAGCGTCGGGCTGTCGGGTTGATAACGGCATGACTGCCATAGGCTACCCCCAGCTCGCATGACGGAGATGTCATGGAGGGAAGGGGCTAGTGAGGTACCTCGGGTGCGTGAGTAATGGGGAGTTATAAGAAGAACGGTTGAGATCGTGATGGCGTTTGGAGCTACACCAAATAGAGTATCCTTCATTGAATGGTCATATAGTTATGTGATGATAGTATTATTTATTGTTATTGTGTGTTTACTGACTCAAAGGATTATTTCCAAGGAGTTTAGTAAACCTTGCTCGAGATCTATCGGATCCTCACTGGGCTTATTTATATAAGCTCACTCTCTATTAATGCATGCTTACAGGTGTTGCAGAGCCGGATTACGGGTATGTGCCTCCTGAAGAGGAGAATGTGGAAAATGTGCTTTACGTGGACGAGTCATATGTTCCCGAGTCTTATCCATGATTATATGTTGTTTAATGTCATGTATATTAGCTTAATAGACTTTTATATGCTTTGTGGTTCTTATTGTAATAGATGTTGGAAGATGATGATCCAAATGGTGTTAACTTAGTGGCTTTCTTTTGTCTACGGTTAAGTTGTAAATATGTCTCAACTTATTTTTGAAATGTATGATAAGGTTGAGGTATTGTATGTTATGTTGGAACGGAGGCGTATAACGAGGATGGTTTATTGTATATTATGATTGTGTTGTATGTTGTTGTTTGAATTAAGGAGTTGCTGGATGTATGATGTTTAATGAGGTTGGTTTGGAACCTCGGTGTCCTATTTACTGTCGTTATACTGCCGAAATCCCGTTGCGTCCTGACTGATTGTAAGAGGGGTCGAGTTGGGGCGTGACAATACACATCATCAATCACGCCATACGATGAAATATGATACATTCATTAGTCTATAATTGCGAAACTAATTCAACTAAAACACTTAAATCACTTAGTATCGAACATTTAGCATATAACAAGATAAGACACTTAGAATGCACATAGAAATGATCCATCACCTTTTAAGAAGCCAAACCTGCGCGAATTAAGCCAAGATTCCTTGAATATTCTCCAAAAGCATCAATTCTCTTCAATTATCACTACCTAATACAATCAACTATATGCATAAGAAGTGATTCCTTATTCTCAACTAAAGTTAATTCATAAAGCCATTAATTTATCCAACTCTATTTGATGCCCTTTAATTCACATAACTAACAATATATTTCATTGTTCAACATGCATTCTAATCATTATTTAAACAACAAATAACTCAAATAATCACATGTGTAACATTATTTAATGTTCTAAGTATTATTCAAAGACAATAGTATACTATCTAAAATATACATAGCAATGATAGTTCATATAAGTAGAAACACTATATAACATCTAACCAATAAGTTATATAAGCGTATCTTTACACATATAATGCAATTAATAAGCAATATAAACATGTTTACTCAATCTTTAACTAGTATCAACATAGCTTAACTCACAACTTCTCCGAATAGATGAGCTTGTTACATAAGTATATTTAAACATTTATCAAATCAATCAAGAATCAACTAACAACAATTATTACCATGGTTCATTACTAGTTCCTTTAGTCCATTCTTAATTCATACTCAACCAAAGCCATGTAAACCAAGCAACTTAATTCACGAGACTTCACTACTATAATACGTACACTACACAAAGGCATATAAACATTTAATTACTCAATTATAAACCAATTATCATGAAATTAACTATGCAAACACAAAGGGATTAATATTATACTTTTCATAAAACTTAACTAAAAGCTCACATATACTTTAGAATGACATTTAGACCTGCTAGGAGCAACTACAAAGTAATACAAGTACTAAAGCAATTAATTCATTCATTTCCCCTTTGTTCAACTAGGTTATTTAGCTTCCTACAGGAATTCAATGATCAAGTTAGGCTAGCTAACCATCCTACCAATCTAAGGATACCTAAATACCTCATTTAGAACCTCCAAATCATAGCCTAGAGCACAAGTACACGAAAACACCGAAAAATGCCTCTTTGTGGGTTTACACTACAAGTACCAATTTCGGAACCCAAACAAGCGAAACGAAAGTACTTCTAAGGCTTCAATACTTAATAAAGACTAGTCATAACCTCGAAATGTGCCCGGATTTGAGTTAACCCCGAAACCCCTTATTAAAGTAGCCTATTTTGATCAAATTTCTCAAATTTTGAACATAGCAAGTGCAATTAACATTTTCCCACGCTTATGGACCTAATTAGCAACTACTAGAAGCCTCGAATCGAATTAAATTATAACTTTTTTTGAAAACCCTAGTTTGGCAGTATTCATAATCTTTTCCATGTGCCATTTTTATTTTCAAGCATTCACCAAGCATTTTAAACCATCAAATATATTCTATGAAGTCATTAGATGTGAAACCCCACTTTCCTGCTTATCTCGTTTTACGTGCTATACCTCGGTTTGCGTGCATATGATCTGTTTATGTGCTATAGGACCTAGAAAGTTATAATTTTGATGTCAATACTCCTAATATGTGCTAAATGTGCATTCATGAAATTTTCATCAAAAACGGAGTCAGAAATTTTATCGTCGATTTTTAGTGAATAGTGTTTTCGAAACACGTCCGCTAAAATTTTGAAACTGGTCTTTTTAACCCTTCTAGACCTAGTCCACGGACTTTAATAGACCTGTGTTTGATGAAAACAGTTTTAAAATCGGCTTAAGAATTTATTAGGGTTTTTACACCGACTTTTGCGAAAATCGAGTTTTAAGCCGACTCGGGTGAAATTGTTTGATTGTAAAACTTCTTGTCACCTAAAAATAATTTACTTGAGCTAGCTTGGGTGTTGAATAAATGTTTTGAACTTTGGTGATCAAGAAAATGCAATTAAAGTCAAGAAAACACAAAAATACTAACTTAAACTACTTTGACTTTGCATTTTTTTTAATTGACTAAGCTTTTAATTATATATTGTCATCAACACACACTCAACACAACACAAAACACACTCAAGAAACACATAGGAGGCCGAGAGGGAGAAGAGAGAAAAAGAAAGAGAAAAACTCAAGCTTTTCAACCAATTTTTCAAAGAAAAATCTAGTTTTTGTCCGTAGAACTTCGTACCGACTTGGATTCTGCTTGTTGGGCACGCATAGCACGTATTCCTAGGCTTATATCGCATCAAAGGTGAGAGAAAAATTCTAGATCTCAAAATGTCATTTTTATACTTTTGCTCATAAATGAAAATTTAACCGTTAGAATTGAAAACTGATGATAGATTATTGCTCCTTGCATGCTAGGGATCATTTTGATGCAATACTACAAATTTCTGTCGGATATAGCATAATTTTTATTTTCTGGGTATTTAGTTTTGATTAAAATGTTCAAAGTTGAATTAAATGAGTTGTGTTGATCGAAATCGATTGCCGTCGATTTCTAAATACTTGATAATTACGTGTTAGCGCTGTTGTAATGCCGAATTTTTGATTACATTGTTCGTGTGAAAATCCGGAAAATCCAGCCAAGACATCCTAGGGTTTTAGGGTTATCGGGCATGATTTGGAGGTGTTATGGTGGATTTCCGAGAGGGCTAATGTAGTAGGTTGAATGGGTGAGTGATAGAAACTGATTTGGCAATGTTTGGATTAGTAGATTGTAAGTTATGAATTTTAGAAGTTTAGGTTGTCATTCTTTAATTTCTTGAACGATGCCTTTAGATAGTTGGGTGGTGTTTGAGTGTTGAATGGTGAGTTGTTGTTGAATAATTTAGGGTTTAATTGTGTATATTATGCATGTCCGGTTAGATGGCCTACTTTGTCATCTAACTTCATTGTTTGTTGTTTAATTAAATATTGATGTTATTGATTGATTATTATTGAGTTCGGGAATCGGGCACTTTCGTTGCTGATCTCCCAATTGATTGATTGATGATTGATGATGATTATGGAGTCTTGGTATGTGTGTGCCACCTCTCGGGCAGCGTTGGACTGTCGGGTTGATAACGGCATGACTGCCATAGGCTACCCCCAGCTCGCATGACGGAGGTGTTATGGAGGGAGGGGCTAGTGAGGTACCTCGGGTGTGTGAGTAATGGGGAGTTATAAGAAGAACGGTTGAGATCGTGATGGCGTTTGGAGCTACACCAAATAGAGTATCCTTTATTGATTGGTTATATAGCTATGTGATGATAGTATTATTTGTGTTATTGTGTGTTTACTGACTCAAAGGATTATTCCAAGGAGTTTAGTAGACTTTGCTCGAGATCTATCGGATCCTCACTGGGCTTATGTATATAAGCTCACTCTCTATTATTGCATGCTTACAGGTGTTGCAGAGCCGGATTACGGGTACGTGCCTCCTGAGGAGGAAAATGTGCCTTATGTGGACGAGTCATATGTTCCTGAGTCTTATCCATGATTCTATGTTGTTTAATGTCATGTATATTAGCTTAATAGACTTTTATATGCTTTATGGTTCTTATTGTAATAGATGTTGAAAGATGATGATCCAAATGATGTTAACTTAGTGGTTTTCTTTTGTCTATGGTTAAGTTGTTAGATGGGTCTCAACTTATTTTTGAAATATATGATAAGGTTGAGGTATTGTATGTTATGTTGGAACGGAGGCAGACAACGAAGACTGATTATTGTATATTACGGTTATGTTGTGTTTTGTTATGCTGTTGAGGAGTTGTTGTTTGTATGGTTATAGAATTGGATGTTTAATGTTATTAATGAGGTTGGTTTAGAACCTCGGAAATCTATTTACTATTGTTACGCTGCCGAAATTCCGTTGCATCCTGACTGATTGTAGGTGGGGTCGAGTTGGGGCGTGACATTAGAGCATATAAGAAGCAACAGAACAAGCATTAAACCATTACAATATTAGATCACAAAAATAATAGCACAAACTTTAATTGAATTTAATACAAGAATGGAATGCACCCTCACATCTTTTGAAAATCAAAGAATGGTCTTAAAGTCCTAAAGATGAAGCACAACCAATTTGGGAAGCAATGGAAGCAAGAATGAAGCAAGGAACAATTTTTTTTTGGAGAAGTTACTATTCCCGTACTTTTTTTTGGCCATTTTTTTTACCATTTTTTTTTGTTTCTTGACTTATAATGTTCTCATGAGATGGTCAAAGGGTGGATTAAGCAATTAGGGCATTTTAGTAAGGGTAAATGGGTCACTTAGGTGATTAAATTTCAGCAAAACAAATTGCAAAAAATTTGAAAAATCTGGAAAAATCCCACTTGTACTATTCATTAGACATTTCGCGAATTTTTTTCCATTGATCCTGATATGCAATGCACACACGGTCAGGGGCTATAATCCCCTAAAAAAATGTAATATTTTATAAAAATATAAAATGCATAAAAAGAAATATTTGAATTTATGGAAATATGAACAAAAATGAAGTAATTAGTTAAGTTACATCTAAGTTAACCATTTAATGAATGCAATTAATAAAGTGCTGGGTTCGGGGTGTCACATCCTCCCCTCCTTACAAAAATTGCGTCCTCGCAATTTCTTGAGCTGAAATAAATTTAATAACTGCAACAGTTTCCGTCCGACTTGAAGTCAAGAAGTGTAATGCCGAAGGAGACTAAGAAGAATGAACGTCACTAAAGGAAGCCCGAGTGGTGTAGGTAAATAAAGGCTCCTATGAAAATCCCCAATAGGAGTCCGGTAAGAATGTCACACGAGGAGGCCATTCACTAATGCTGAGAGAGCACCAAAAGAAATCCCATTAAGAAGAGTATGCAGCTAATATCCAAAACGCACAGATAATATCAAGAAATTCCCAAGAAGGAAGTCCAGTGAATCCCAACTCTAATTGTCAAATTAAGGCTCAAGATTGCCAAATAAAGGCCTAATTAGAAGTCCAGCTTGGGACTCTGAGAAAATACCACCAATAAATCTGATTAAGGATGCCAAATAAAGGCTCCGAATAAGTATACGAATCCAGAAGTCCGAATAAGAATCTCTCTAATTATGAATCACCATATAAGAATCCCCAATATGCTCGTTATACCAGTAGTCCAGAGGAAATCCCAAATAACATCTAGGAAATAATACTAGACGAAAATACTGAAAAAAATACCCAATAGGAATATCAAGGTGGTACCATAGGTAAAATCCCGAACAAGAAATCCAAGTTAGATTGTGCGCAAGGAATACTGACCAATACTCATAAACACGAATTCTTTCAAATAAGAGTATCAAATAAGACCTCCATATATGACGCCAACTAGAAGATCTATCCGAGATTCCCAAATAGGAGTTCCAGACAAGAAGTACCGTTTAAGAAGTGCCAAGAGAGTCCGGATTTAACCTCGGGGCATCAAATCCCTTCACTGATCCCAATAGCCGGTTGAACCATTATTCTCTCACTAGTCAGCATCAATGGCCATCTCTTTCAGGGAGAATGCTTACTTACCGATTTAAGGGGACAATGCATGAATGCCAAGATATCACCAATTGTAATTGATGTAATGTTCATATATCAGGAGATTATGACATATATCATACAAGCTATTATATAACCAGAAGTTTTACAACACAAAGTTAATCAACAAGATAGTTCAAATACGAGTCACACGCAATGAATACAATTCACAACACAACTATACCGAGACATTCAAGTATACACGTTACAATCAATATTTTGGGCAAGTAGCAATTCATGAGATCAATTCGATTCATGATTAGCTATATCACTACACTTGACAAGTATTTAACACATAGTACACATCACTATCACATAGATCACATATTAAGTTCAGGACACAAGATTGCACACAAGACACTCACATTCTCAAGGCACACCAACCACACACTTGATCAAGATACATTTCACAAGCACGCACTCGAGGTTCATTACCCAGCAGTCCGAGGACCCTATCCCGGTTGAGAGCATCTAAGCTCTGATACCACCTGTAACACCGCAGCCCCTCACGAGACCAAAAGTTCTATTAAACAATCTATACTCATCCTAATACCAAACCTGGTCACAAAAATTAGAAAAAAAACGGACGGAGTCTCCCCTAATTATAGGACAACTGGATACCTGTAAACAGTAAATAAAACCACAAACTTAACCCACATCATTCTCATCCAACTCCAACTCCAACCATACCCCATCCCAAAGCCATCCGAGCCTTAGACTAATATAAACATCAAACATACAAGCATGCAATCATTAACTGTTAACGGTTCATGATTATAATCTCACTTATCATACCACTCTAACATTAACTAGTTTTCTTTCTTATAATTTAAGTTCGTCAACCAGTCAAAACATGCAAGCATGCAACTACTAGAAAATAAAGTAAAGATTACAAGATATTACAACATTACAAGTCATTCGCAACTATTAGTACATTCTAAATTTAACTTTATAATTACGAAACTGTATTCAATGATAATCTACGTAAGCCAGCATAATCAATCACAAAACTCTCGAGCATTCTTTTTTACCTCTGATAGCACTAAACCTGAAAGGTGTTAGAAACAAGGGTGAGTATACAACATGTATACTCAGTGAGTAAGGGGAAATGGGAATAGTATACCGGGGGTTCGTGCAATGCAGCAACTTAATACATTTAATACAATAAATAAACAATGGATAACAATTCAAATACCACACTTTAAAAAAGATACGATCGATAACCCTTATCACTCTAAGTCTTCAATTATCAATCCACGAACCACGACTTGAGCACGATATGCCGGTATCCCAAACACCAAAGGGTACTCCGGATATACCCAATCCTACGACCCAACACCCCCTGGTAATCTCCGGACTAGTTGAGTGAGGGAATAAGGTACGAAGCTAGAACAACCAACCTTGGCAAGCCCGCTGCCGCCTAGAGAGGCCCATCGCATTCGCCCCGACGATAAGGTTGGGCAACCATTGACTCGATAACACAGGAAGCAGTAATAATAACAATATAACAAAATAAGCCGATATATAAACAAGGAGGACAACAAAAGAGGTTGTCCTTCAGCACACACATCATCAATCATGTCATACGATGAAATATGATACATTAATTAGTCTATAATTGCTAAACTAATCCAACTAAAACACTTAAATCACTTAGTATCGAACATTTAACATATAACAAGATAAGACACTTAGAATGCATATAGAAATGATCCCTCACCTTTTAGGAAGCCAAACATGCTCAAAATAAGCTAAGATTCCCTCAATATTCTCCAAAAGCATCAATTCTCTTCAAATATCACTACATAATACAATCAACTATATGCATAAAAAGTGATTCCTTATTCTCAACTAAAGCTAATTCATAAAGCCATTAATTTATCCAACTCTATTTGATTCCCTTTAATTCACATAACTAACAATATATTTCATTGTTCAACATGCATTCTAATCATTATTTAAACAACAGATAACTCAAGTAATCACATGTGTAATATTCTTTAATGTTCTAAGTATTATTCAAAGACAATAGTATAATAACTAACATATACATAGCAATGACAATTCATATGAGTAGAAACACTATATAACATCTAACCAATAAGTTCTATAAGCGTATCTTTACACATATAGTGCAATTAATAAGCAATATAAACATGTTTACTCAATCTTTAACTAGTATCGATATAGCTTAACTCACAACTTCTCCGAATAGATGAACTTGTTACATAAGTACATTTAAACATTTATCCAATCAATCAAGAATCAACTAACAACAATTATTACCATGGTTCATTACTAGTTCCTTTAATCCATTCTAAATTCATACTCAACCAAAGCCATGGAAACCAAGCAACTTAATTCACGAGACTTCATTACTATAATACGTACACTACACAAAGGCATATAAACATTTAATTACTCAATTATATAGCAATTATCATGAAATTAACTATGCAAACACAAAGGGATCAATATTATACTTTTCATAAAACTTAACTAAAAGCTCACACATACCTTAGAATAACATTTAGACATGCTAGGAGCAACTACAAAGCAATACAAGTACTAAAGTAATTAATTCATTCATTTTCCCTTTGTTCAACTAGGCTATGTAGCTTCCTAATGAAATTCAATGATCAAGTTAGGCTAGCTAACCATCCTACCAATTTAAGGATACCTAAATACCTCATTTAGAACCTCCAAATCATAACCTAGAGAAAACACCGAAAATGCCTCTTTGTGGGTTTACACTACAAGTACCAATTTCGGAACCCAAACAAGCGAAACGAAAGCACTTCTAAGGCTTCAATACTTAATAAAGACTAGCCATGACCTCGAAACGTGCTCGAATTCGAGTTAACCTCGAAACCCCTTATTAAAGTAGCCTATTTTGATCAAATTTCTCAAATTTTGAACATAGCAAGTGCAATTAACATTTTTCCCATGCTTATGAACCTAATTATCAACTACTAGAAGCCTCGAATCGAATTAAATTATAACTTTTTTTCTGAAACCCTAGTTTGACACTATTCATCATCTTTCCCAAGTACCAT
Organism: Ehretia macrophylla; assembly: GCA_037974665.1. Classification (NCBI taxonomy): domain Eukaryota; kingdom Viridiplantae; phylum Streptophyta; class Magnoliopsida; order Boraginales; family Ehretiaceae; genus Ehretia; species Ehretia macrophylla. Next base: position 16,454,338 of record CM075775.1, read on the forward strand.
TTTTATTTTCAAGCATTCAACAAGCATTTTAAACCATCAAATATATTCTATGAAGTCATTAGAGCAAATAAGAAGCAACGGAACACGCATTAAACCACTACAATATTAGATCACAATAATAATAGCACAAACTTTAATTGAATCTAATACAAGAATGAAATGCACCTTCACATCTTTTGAAGATCAAAGAATGGTCTTAAAGTCCTAAGAATGAAGCACAACCAATTTGGGAAGCAATGGAAGCAAGAATGAAGCAAATAGCAATTTTTTTTGGAGAAGTTACTATTCCCGTAACTCTTTTTTGGCCATTTTTTTTACCCTTTTTTTTTGTTTCTTGGCTTATAATGTTCTCATGAGATGGTCAAAGGGTGGGTCAAGCAATTAGGGCATTTTAGTAAGGGTAAATGGGTCACTTGGGTGATTAAATTTCAGCAAAACAAAATGCCAAAAATCTGAAAAAATCCCGCTTGTACTATTCATCAAACATTTCGTGAATTTTTTTTTCCGTTGATCCCGATATGCAATGCACACACGGTCAGGGGCTATAATCCCCTAAAAAATGTAGTATTTTATAAAAATATAAAATGCATGAAAAGAAACAGTTGAATTTATGGAAATATGAAAAAAATGAAGTAATTAGCTAAGTTACATCTAAGTTAACCATTTAATGAATGCAATTAATGAAGTGCTAGGTTCAGGGTGTCACATTATTTGCATGTGTTGAGTAAAAAAAGTCTAATTATTAGCTTTGTGTTATCTACTGCATTACATGTCACCATTACCATGGGTTAAGACTGATATAGTTATAAATGCAACACTCAAACCATTGTATTTTTACTACATTTGTAGCTTAACTTGTGGAATAAATGCAACACTTATATACTTATGCTGCAATGTAGGATGATCTTGAAAAGTAAACAAACCAGACCCAAAACAATTCAAATTGCAAGTACAACATTGAAGACTTGAGAATCGGTGGTTGAATGGAGCCCGTAGAGGAAGAATTTGGCCAAACCAAGCACAAAAACGAACTTAGAACAATGATAAAAGCCTTGGTCAAATGTCCAGTCAAAGTCAAAATTGAGTAGTCAAAATTGAAAGCAAGCGGGCTTGAGCGCCCTCCACGGTATCTTCCACCACATTCGCAAAATAACAGGTGGCACGAATCCATTGGAGCATTAGAAGCGCGCTCGAGCGCGCCTCTTGGGTGCTCAAGCACCCGTCATGGAGTCTTCCACCACCTTCGCGAGCACCAAGTGGCGCATTTTCACTGGACTAGTAGAGGCACGCTCTGGGCGCTCGAGCGTGCTCCTGAAGTTTTTCCCTATAAATACCCCTAACCCCAACAGAAATTATAAAGAAAAAAAAATTAAAAATAGTTTTTATTTGTGTTTATTTGTTAAATTAGGTAATTTTAATTATGTTTTTGTAAATAGTTTAGTAGTTGGGTAAAATACGAAGGAAGTAATGTCCGAATTATTGAGCAGAGAAAATGGAAGAATCTCGTAGCTGTGCTCGGGAACCCGACCTCGGACTCAATATCGACTTCATTTATGGAGGAACATATCTTTAATCTTTTTTATATTTGAATATCGTAATTATTGTTGTTATGCTCGTGTAAATTCGTGTTAATGATATATTAATGGTCTTTTGATTTATCGGTCTTAGATCTGGACTAATTTAATTCAATGTTATATATGACTTGATGTTATTTTAGATTACATGTCATTTCATTATACTTGTAGTTAATGTAGTGATAGGTATGCCTATGTGTCATATATCCATGTTTTAATTGTAAAAGTACTGGTTGTACTGTACATTTCATGAAATTATAGGTTGTACCATGATTTCTAATTTCAGGTTTATTAATTGTTATTTTTAGTTGTTATCCTGGTCATTTTAGATTACAAGGGCAGATCTATACTTCGGTTATATAATATAATCAAGGTTCAACTGGTAATTAACTAGACTTAGATAATTAATAGGATTAAGAGCTTGTAGCCTAATCCCAACATCGAACTAGAGAATCCTATTTCCGAGCTTAGATCATTTGCCTTAGTACTAATTTGAGCTTAAATACTATTGCCTCGTATTTGCAATGCCAACTCTAGACTAGTTACTTTTCTTTCTTATTTTACAAAACCGCCTAATCTATATGTTATTTTTTAATACTCATTTAAACACTTTTCACACACACTTCTTCACTGAACTAACTTAGAAGCCTCCCTGTGGATATGACTCTGCACTCTATGCACACTACACTACATTGATCCGTGCACTTGCAGGTGTTAAAACTTGGTTATTTTGTAGACATTTTATAAGCCGACTTAGTAGCGATCAAGTTTTTGGCGCCGTTGCCGAGGAGGCACAGTTTAGTTTTGTGGAATAGAATTGAATTTGTTTAAGTGATTGTTTTGTCTGCTTTCTTTATTTTAAAAAAAATTGTGGGAAAATTTAGATGATTGGAAAAATGACTTATTTTGATTTAAATAGTTTTCTAAATTTATTTGATGAGTTATCCAATCAATGGGTTTGTTATGTTTCAATACCCCTTAATTAATTTGACTCATATGATTAGAGTTTGTAGCCTAATCAATCTGTGCATAATTGGCAAACCTTGAATCAGTAAACATAATAGAGAGTAATTCAAGTCAACTACCATCCTAAATCACATTTCTTCCCATTACCCGTTTCACGCTTCTATTTGTGTTTAGTAAAGTTTAAAGCCATTAGTTAATTTCTCTTTTAGTTTATCTTTATCCAACTCTAAGTCTACTTCTTTCCTTTATTTGTTTTCTTTTGAATACGATAATCACAATTCCCTGAGGATGACCCTTGCATAGCCATTCGTGTGGTCAAAGAGAAATTTAATCTATATTGTAATTATTTTTATTTTTACCCTTTATTATTGATCGTAAAACGACACGATCAGTCATATCTCCAAGAAAATGCAAGTTCAAATATGAAAATACCAAAGTTCAATAAGACATTCACTTTTTACATGTCATTGAGATGTTCCATAAATGAGTTTAAGAATGTGTAGAGGGATATGGTTGTTCAAAAAGGCGTTGAGAACCACGAGTGGATCTTAGATGTAACTGAGAAGAAACACATGTGGGCCAAGACATATATGTGGTTGACATTTCTTCGCTGGAGTGAAGAGTACTCAGCGATGTGAGGGTATGAATGTATTTGTGAACAGCTTTCTTGAAATGGACTAAAAGCTCATAGACTTTGTAAAGGACTACAATCGAGCGGTGGAGTGCGTGTGAATTAATGTTGTCAAGTAAGAAGTGAAGATAAACTATACTAAGCCAGTCTTGACTACTCCGATGGTAGATATTGAGCGTCATACATATAATGTTTATACGCGAGTAGTGTTCACAAAGATCAAAAAGCACATTGAGTTGCAAGCCATGCTTTGGCATGATAGAGTTATTTCCCACAGTGTTGATTCTCGTACTTATATCGTTGTTGATTACAATAATGAAAGTTTAATACGTCATGTTTTGTTTAATAGATCATCATTTTAAATCAATTGCGAATGTAAGAGGCTTGAGTCAACTGAGATACCATGTAAGCACATTATATATGTGCTTAATGTGAGGGTTTGAAAGCGATCCTACCAACATGCATGAACTGACGATGGACAACTTAAATCAGTAAGCATTTTCGTGATAAGAATATTTCATCTGCCACTCTCGAGGAAATTTTGATGGCCCGACATAGATTCATAATCTCAAAAGTGTATTGAACTAGGAATTTATGCAAAAACGATGGGTCAGGAGTATAAGGAAGTAGTTGAAGGCATTGCATATTTAACGACTCATGCGAAGGAGTTATGGATGATGGAGATACATGGTAATAATGTTAGTCTTGAAGGTGCATGTTACATAAATATAGCTAAGGTTAAAAAAAATTACAACGTAGCAAAAACATAATAACATGTTTATCTAGTATTAAACCACATAATTTGAAGAAGAAAACTTGCATGAAGGAAACTTGTATGTGAATTCTAATTGTGAAAATATCAATTTAGCAACTAGAAGAATTTGTTACATGGATTCTTTAGCTTAGAAACATAACGAAAACACTATATTCAACCTTGATCTTAATGGAAGAAGGTCTACAGGCTTTGGAAACGAAGAACATCTCTTGATCTTTTCCTCTATGACCTTCTTCCTTCTTGAAGATAATAAAGAATTATGGGATTTTTCTTCTTGTTTTTCCTAGCCTTCAAACGTGTAAGAAGGGAGAGATTTCTCTGTTTTTGCTCTCAATCTCACCTATAGAATATGCACTGGGAAAGGTTGAGGTGAGCTTTATTTATAGATATAGAAAAGCCAGAGTAGTAAATCCAAGTTGAAATAGGAATTAGTTATTTCAGAATCCAAGTAGGAGTCTCTCGAAACATTCCTATGCCCCTTGAACTACAAGTAATTGCCTACACATCAACTACAGACTCCAACTTCACCTCAACACCTCTCCCAAGGATGCCACATGCCTATTTCTTCCTCTTCCTTGTATTATTTTACTAAATTAATCATTCTTAGATTTCAAATTGAGCCTCAACAATTCCAAATAGGAAATACTCCTAAATAGGAAACTTAGTTGCAATTGGATTCTAAATTTAGTAACATCTAAATGCACAAGAAGGAACTAGAAAAGTTTTAACAATCATCTTTAAGGAAGTAAGTTAGAAGAGGGGCCAAAAGACATAAATAACTTGGCTACTGAAAAGGCCAAAATGCCCCAACTAATCCCATAGCACATTTAGGCTTCTCAACCTTGAATTATTCCACTAAAATGTCTGCTATAAATATGCCCTCCAAGCCAATCATTTGATATAGAATGATAGGATATTTCGTGTATAAACAATCCTTGTTGAATAGTTTTAACTACTTATAAAAGTACCAATGGCATTTCTTTATCATTATACATGACTCGTGGAATATAATGCATATTGCGTATGTTAAGGTAAAAATTTGACTGCCCCGAGCTGCTTCCTAGGCTGGACCTGAACTTGCAAAACAAAAGAATCGAGGGGGGTGCCCACGGTGCCCATTCCGACGCTCAAGTCGGTTGACGGTGGGAAGAAGCTCGTAGGCAGTAAGTGAAGGATATTTTTTGAATACCTTTCTTCATGAGATTGCTTCATATTTATATATGTGGCCTGTTAGCTTCCTAGATAAGGGAGAACTGCTCAAGATCTATCCCTCCAAGAGTCCTCCTTTGCTGAGTGATTCTCTTATGATTATCTTCCCCGCGAGTCCCTTCTTATCCGGACTTCCTAAGTTTATCCTTATCACAACGATATTCCCGCGCGCGCACCTGCCCTGTTATCTCGACAGGTCCGGGGCTCAGGGAATGACAGGGTTGTTTCTCATTGACGGAGCTAATTTCACAGGGCTAGAGCCCCACCCTTATCAGTTATCCCCCTAATCCTCCGAGTTGAGCCATGGGTTGGGGGATTGTTATACAATTGGAGCTCTTCATCTTCCTCAAGGGTTACTAGTTGTTATAACCGTCACCTGTACATGCCTCATCAACTTTGCTACTTTCTCGCAGGCACGTCTCTCGTAATTCATGCCTCCACTTTCCACAATCCTACGTAGGTTGTCTTAATAGCACGTAGGGCCTTGTAAGGTCCTTTATAAAGGGAGCCCTAAGCCCAGCTCCACACTTGCGTTCTGTTTTTCACAATCCCTGCCTTCTTCTACTTATTTGCTTCTCCGTGTTCATCATGCCCTTCGTGAACGGAACCCACTCCTTAGGTACGCTCATTTTTCCCTCTTTCCAACATGGTCAGGTCTCCCCAGTAAAGTGTCGCCGATGAGTCTAACGACAAATCTAAGGGTGCCTGTAACGCCCCGATCCCTCTCGAGACCGGGAGTTCTATCAATCAATCTAATTACAACCTAATTCCAAACCCAGGCAAAATTTTTAGAGAAAGACGGACGGAGTCTCTCCTGTTTCTAGGCAAAATGTAAAACCTGTAACAGCATATAAGTGGACCAGCACCGTGTCCAACCATACAAACACCTCAAGGCCATCCAAGCCTTGGTTCTCAACAAGCGAACACAAGTAATTATACATTTCCAGTTTAAATGCTAACCTATCTCTTCTCATCTTTGACAAGTACATTCATGCTTGGCAACTAAACTATACTAACTTATTGCATAAAATAGACTATCATACCATTCTAACTCTTTTCCTTTGGACATTACAAACATGCATTGAAGTTAAACTACACTAATTGAATACATAAACTAGCTTTTCAAATCACTTCAATAACCTAGTAAAACTTAAATTACATTCCTTTTAACATTAAATACAAACAACACATGAAACATACATCTTTGCATCTTTGACAACTCAAGCCACATAGGTACGCAAGGCAACTCTTCAAACACAAACTTTCACATAATCACGAACTTTCCAGCTAACATGGCATTTCCTGAAATGTGGTGGTGAGGAGTGAGTATACAAACCACGTATACTCAGAGAGGGCGAGACAAATATCGAGGTGGAGAGAAAGAAGATCGTGCAATGCAAATAAGATAGTTAAGCAATATAACTGACAAGTAAGCAATCAATATAAACAATCAATACAATAAACAATTAATAAAAACATTAACACAACCATTGAAAGCTATACCACATTCTGAAGGCTATGGTTCACTCATACGAGCAATGCACCATGCGATTTAATTCCACGAGCATTACATCAATCTCGAGCTTGATGTTGACAACGATCACAATAAGCACGCAACTACCTTATAACATTCATTGGGTGTACTCCGGAAGTACCCCGACACATCTACGACCCAAATCTCCCAGGGCGGCACCCCTAGCGAGAATGGGAATAGGACACGGAGCTAGAGCAAACTAACCCTGGTAGCCCGAGGCTGCCCAGAGAGGCCCATCACCCACGCGCCTGACACTAATGCAATGCAATAGGATATACAAGCAATAAATGAGCAATAGCACGAAAGGGCTGATTAGTGGCGATAAACGAGATATCAAGCATTTACAATCAACATTAGCATTCAATTAACTTTTTAAGCATAACTATCATTAATAGCAACAAGAACCCCAATTAAACAAGTAACAACAGTTCAAACACGAAAACGACAAATATCACTATTCAATCTCTAACTTCCAAAGGCAATTACGAGCAAACAAGCTACAGGATTAGGAAACCTATTTCACTACATTCACTTAGGTACTACAAGGCACGTTTCTATGTCACTAAACCCCACTTTCCCAACCGAAGCCCGAAAGTCCACCTACTACGTTTGAACTACAACTATGCTAACCGGTCACGCAATCAACGCCACGACAGTGCCAAAAGTGCTTCCATGCCCTCAATAGCAAAACCCCCAACTCAATTCGAGCACGGTCAACTTTTGGTCAAACGGCCCCTTTTCGTTTCATTGTCTAATTTCCAATTTTAACAAAGGCCGGTCCGTTTTTATTGCACATTTTATCTTTCTATCATTAATGGCACCTATCCAAATCAAGAAATCGCAATTCGGATCGAAAATCTGAAATTCTAGGGTTTTACTATTCATTTTTACTATTCACGTTCTTGCCTAAATTCAATTTGCATTTCTAACCGTAAAAACTAAATAACTAACAAGAAATGCTCTATGAACCCTAAAGAGGCATTTCCAAGCAATTTCAAGCATTATAACGCATTAAATATTAAATCTAAAAATTTGAAACAAAAATCAAATTCGAATATAAATGCACGAAAACGTGAAAACCCTCACAGAGATTGAAGAGGAAGACTTGCAAGAACCCTAGCCTCGATCCTCGTTCAATTCTACGCAAAATTGTGGAAGAAAAATGCAAAGAAAATTTTTCTTTTGTTCTTGTTGGAGTTTCGGCCATGGCTTAGTTTTTTTGCCTTGTTTTATTTTTTTTTCCTTTTCTTTGTTTAAAAGATGACACAAAGGGGCAAAATGGTCAAAGGCAAAAAGCTTGGTCAAAATCAAGTTAAAAATGGTCAAACAAGCTTATTTTGATGCCATTTAATCTAATTCAGGTTAAAACAATGCAATTTTAATGAAAACCAACTAAAACTAGCTAAATTAAGCTAAAAATATTTTTTATGAAATTCGAGAAATATTTCTCTAACTCTCATTTTCGAAATACTACGATCGCATGGTCAATAAACGATCGCTAATCAAATGATGTGCAATAATATAAAACTATAATTTTTGAAAAGCAGAATAGTAGAATAGTTTAAAATTTACCTCGGCTCGGAGTTACTTTTGTCATTTAATTGACAACGGAGTAATTTTAATGCAAGACAATTAAAACCGATTATTAAAATAATCAAAACAATCAAAATAATCAATATTCAATTAAGAATAATTAATTTAACTATTTCTAGAATATTTTAAAGAATTATAAAATTAGTGTTAAGATACAATGAATAAGTTAATATAAAGACGTAGTCAGATACAATTAAATACTAACATTTAAAATGACACTTAATTAAACACAAGAAATTAAATCTAATTACTATAAACAATAAAAATAGGTGATAATCTTTTAGTTAATCAATATAAAAATTATTGAATGCTTCTAAAAGAAATATCAAAATAGTGCAAAATAGATGATTTAACTAATTAAACATTTAATTAAATGCAGTCAAATGCTATTAAATGCATGCCGGGTTCGGATTATCACATCCTTCCCCCCTTAAAACAATTGCGTCCTCGCAATTCTTCTTCCAATAGAACTCAGCATCATCTGAAACCCAACTCTGACTAATCTTCATCGGTTGCTGAGCAAGATAGTGAATAAGGATGCTCGTAGGGAAACCCAAATAGAAATCCCAACCAAGAATGCCAAGAAAATACCAACTAAAGACTAAAGTAGGGATACTGTAGATGATATCAATACCACATATTAATGGCAAGAAGAATACCGAAGGAATACCCTATTTACGAATCTCCACTAGAAGTCTAACAAGTATCAAATAAGAAAGTTAAATGATAGCCAGAGCAGATGCACCTCATGCAGTGCTGATTACCGTAAGTAGACCTAGCTGAAAGTTTTGTAAAAGTATATGGAGAAGAATACCAAAGGCCAATCTCTAAATGAAATCCTCCAATCACTGAGTCCCTACCGTAACATCTTAGTAAAACAACAAGTATAGATTTCCCCTGAGTAGAAAGGCCGATGGAGAAGCCGTAAACAATACAAGATAATAAGTCCAAGCAGAATTCCAAGTGTAGGATCTTCCAATAAATGCCAATAAGGAAAATACTTGTAGAATGCCCAATAAGAATTCCAAAGAATACCGTAAGTAATATTACACAATAAGTCCGATAGGAATTCCAATTACCAAACCAACTGAGGGATGCCAAAGAAAATACCCGAACAATGCTCCAGTAAGAAAGTACCAAGAATTGCCCAATAAATAAGTACTAGATAAATGACCACTGAGAATTCTAGAGAATACCATTGAAGAATTCTCAATAAGGGATGCCAGTAACACACCAATAAAGACCGAGACACATATGCCATAGATAATACCATGCAGTAAATCCGATTGAAACCCCAATAGCCAAGTCTACCAAGAAGTGCCAACAGAAGTTTCCAAAGAATACCCAATAAGAAAACCAAAGTATGCTCCAGAGAACAACCAAATAGAACCCCAAAAGAAAACTACTCTTTCACAATTGTTAAGCACAGAGAAGGACCTTAGAGATTCGCCAATAACCGAGCTCCAAAAGCTAACACCAACTCCCAAATAGAGGCTAGTCAAATGCCATTCATTTTCTGCCAATCCATACACCTTGAAAGGCCAGTTGTGAACCACTTTCTTCAAGGGAGAAAGAGGACTTACTTACCATTTCCACGGGACATGTATGAATGCCAAGATATCACATTTATACATATATGCCTTAATCTATTATGCAAGCATATTTGTAAAATAGTTTATTCCACAAAGTCACTCAAGCACGACAATCAAGTCAAGCACAACATAATCAATTCAAATCATGGCATAACCAATTCAAGACATTTCAATACACACATTACAAGCAATACTCCAAGTAAATAACAATTCACGAGGTCAATTCGATTCACGATGCCAATTCAATACACGAGTAGTCACTTCACTTCACGTAACACACATTTAGCACATAACACATAACTATATCACATAGGTGCATATATTCAAGTCAAGACACACAATCTCACATACAAGCATACACTTTCAAGACACACTTAACAAGCACACATTCAAGGATCACTACCCACCAGACCGAGGACCCTGTCCCGGCTTATGAGCTAAACAAGCTTTGATACCACTTGTAACGCCCCGATCCCTTTCGAGACCGGGAGTTCTATCAATCAATCTAATCACAACCCAATTCCAAACCCGGGCAAAATTTTTAGGGAAAGACGGACGGAGTCTCCCCTGTTTCTAGGCAAAATGTAAAACCTGTAACAGCATATAAGTAGACCAGTACCGTGTCCAACCATACAAACACCTCAAGGCCATCTGAGCCTTGGTTCTCAACAAGCGAACACAAGTAATTATACATTTCCAGTTTAAATGCTAACCTATTTCTTCTCATCTTTGACAAGTACATTCATGCTTGGCAACTAAACTATACTAACTTATTGCATAAAATAGACTATCATACCATTCTAACTCTTTTCCTTTGGACATTACAAACATGCATTGAAGTTAAACTACACTAATTGAATACATAAACTAGCTTTTCAAATCACTTCAATAACCTAGTAAAACTTAAATTACATTCCTTTTAACATTAAATACAAACAACACATGAAACATACATCTTTGCATCTTTGACAACTCAAGCCACATAGGTATGCAAGACAACTCTTCAAGCACGAACTTTCCAGCTAACATGGCATTTCTTGAAATATGGTAGTGAGGAGTGAGTATACAAACCACGTATACTCAGTGAGGGCGAGACAGATATCGAGGTGGAGAGAAAGAAGATCGTGCAATGCAAATAAGGCAGTTAAGCAATATAACTGACAAGTAAGCAATCAATACAATAAACAATTAATAAAAGCATTAACACAACCATTCAAAGCTATACCACACTCTGAAGGCTATGGTTCACTCATACGAGTAATGTACCATGCGATTCGATTCCACGAGCATTACATCAATCTCGAGCTTGATGTTAACAACGATGACAATAAGCGCGCAACCACCTTATAACATTCACTGGGTGTACTTCGGAAGTACCCCGACACATCTACGACCCAAATCTCCCAGGGCGGCACCCTTAGCGAGAATATGAATATGACACGGAGCTAGAGCAAACCAACCCTGGCAGCCCGAGACTGCCCAGAGAGGCCCATCACCCATGCGCCTGACATTAATGCAATGCAATACGAGATACAAGCAATAAACGAGCAATAACACGAAATGACAGATTAGTGGCGATAAACGAGATATCAAGCATTTACAATCAACATTAGCATTCAATTAACTTTTCAAGCATAACTATCATTAATAGCAACAAGAACCCCAATTAAACAAGTAACAGCAGTTCAAACACAAAAACGACAAATATCACTATTCAATCTCTAACTCCAAAGGAAATTACGAGCAAACGAGCTACAGGATTAGAAAACCGATTTCACTACATTCACTTAGGCACTACAAGGCATGTTTCTATGTCAGTAAACCCCACTTTCCCAACCGAAGCCCGAAAGTCCACCTACTGCGTTTGAACTACAACTATGCTAACCGGTCACGCAATCAATGCCACGACAGCGCCAAAAGTGCTTACATGCCCTCAATAGCAAAACCCTCAACTCAATTCGATCACGGTCAACTTTTAGTCAAACGGCCCCTTTTCGTTTCATTGTCTAATTTTCAATTTTAACAAAGGCCGGTTCGTTTTTATTGCACATTTTATCTTTCTATCATTAATGGCACCTATCCAAATCAAGAAATCGCAATTCAGATCAAAAATCCAAAATTCTAGGGTTTTACTATTCATTTTTACTATTCACGTTCTTGCCTAAATTCAATTTGCATTTCTAACCGTAAAAATCGCTAAATAACTAACAAGCAATGCGCTACGAACCCTAAAGAGGCATTTCCAAGCAATTTCAAGCATTATAACGCATTAAATATCAAATCTAAAAATTTGAAACAAAAATCAAATTCGAATATAAATGTACAAAAATGTGAAAACCCTCACAGAGACTGAAGAGGAAGACTTGCAAGAACCCTAGCCTCGATCCTCGTTCAATTCTACGCAAAATTGTGGAAGAAAAATGCAAAGAAAATTTTGCTTTTTTTCTTGTTGGAGTTTCGGCCATGGCTTAGTTTTTCTGCCTTGTTTTATTTTTTTTTCCTTTTCTTTGTTTAAAAGATGACACAAAGGGGCAAAATGGTCAAAGGCAAAAAGCTTGGTTAAAATAAAGTTAAAAATGGTCAAACAAGCTTATTTTGATGCCATTTAATCTAATTCAGGTTAAAACAATGCAATTTTAATGAAAACCAACTAAAACTAGCTAAATTAAGCTAAACATATTTTTTTACGAAATTCAGAAAATATTTCTCTAACTCTCATTTTCGAAATACTACGATCGAATGGTCAATAAACGATCGCTAATCAAATGATGTGCAATAATATAAAACTATAATTTTTGAAAAGCAGAATAGTAGAATAGTTTAAAATTTACCTCGGCTCGGAGTTACTTTTCTCATTTAATTGAAAACCGAGTAATTTTAATGCAAGACAATTAAAACCGATTATTAAAATAATCAAAACAATCAAAATAATCAATATTCATTTAAGAATAATTAATTTAACTATTTCTAGAATATTTTAAAGAATTATGAAATTAGTGTTAAGATACAATGAATAAGTTAATATAAACATGTAGTCAGATGCAATTAAATACTAACATTTAAAATGACACTTAATTAAACACAAGAAATTAAATCTAATTACTATAAACAATAAAAATAGGGGAGAAGCTTTTAGTTAATCAATATAAAAATTATTGAATGCTTCTAAAAGAAATATCAAAATAGTGCAAAATAGATGATTTAACTAATTAAACATTTAATTAAATGCAGTCAAATGCTATTAAATGAATGCCGGGTTCGGGTTATCACAGTGCCCCTCTCACCCCAAGAAATTATGAACCCATCGTTGCCACCCCAATTTCTCAGAGTCCTCCTCCTCCTAGGGGTGTTAAAAAGAGCTCCAAGAAATCTGCCACTAGGACTAGGTCTTCCTTCCACCATTTTGCCACAACACCAATGGGTCCTGCCAGAATTAATGACCTTTTAGTTTTCGGTGCTGAACATAAAACCTGTACCACTCTTGGGAAGTCCATTAGTCACCTTAAGGGTATTGAAGCCATCCCCCAGAACTTCAAGGTCCATATTCCAAACGATGGTATGCTGGCATCCACTTGCGGGCCCGGCAAATGAGAAGTTACCTTTTACTATGAGCAACTCCTTATAGGTCGTCTGCCTCTCCCCCTTTACTTGGTGAAAATTTTCAACTACATCCAAATCAGTCATGCCCAGGTTACTCCCAACAATTAGAGGCTGATGGTAGGTTTTTATGTTTTGCTAAAGGAGTTGGGTTACACGCTCACCTCTAAGCTCTTTCTTTTCTATCACCAGTTCAAAACCACTGACAAATTCTCAAACTGGTACTATTTTTCTGCCTGTCATCATCCCTTAATTGCTGACGTCCTTGATAATTCCAAGAACTGGAGAAAAAAGTTTTTCTTTGTGAAATCCTACACGGGATGGGAGGTCCGGAGCATCTAGGCTATCCTTCTTAAAATAGCCAAGGACCCTCATACCCTTGATGAGATTGAGAATTCAGTTATCGAGGAGCTCAAGAAAGCCTTTCCTGTTAGATGTGATGTTCTTCTTACCACTAAGAAGATAGCTGCTAGTGGCTTGTTTCTGTGACCCACCGAGCCGGGTCATGGCTCATCATTTACACCTCACGAATTGTAACACCAAGGTTGGAGGGAGACCCTCACTTGCCTCTTCTCCAACTGCCTAAAACCTTGAGAGATCCGACCCTACGTCCCCCAACACGTCATCTGGTGCCGAGGGTTAGGCTTTACTCTTGCGCCTGTTTTTACTTTTTCCCTTGTTTATGAGACTCATGATATCTCTATTTGCTTCTCCTTTGTGCAGATAACATGAAGATCTCATAGATCATTACTTCCGTAAGTAGCGAACGGGTGACCCGAAGGCGCTTGGTCAAAGCCTTTGGTCAACCTTCTTTGAAGAAGCAAAAAGTGGCATCCCTTACTAGTGATGAGGAAATACAAATCCTCGAGGAGCCACCTGCTCCTGCCCTAAAGAGCTTAGGTCCTACTGAAGGGCCCCTGGTCTCCACTCTAGGCAGCCTGGCTTCTCCACTATCGAGCCCTAAAAAGCTGGGAAGACTACCCCCACGTCTCTTCCTGAAGCGTCACAAATCAAACCTCATAAGTGCTTGCCATCTCCGCTTCCATCTCTTCCTGAAATTGGGGCCTCACTCTACTCTCTTCCCGTTGATGTGCTGCGGGATGAGTAGTGTTGTCCCTTCGGCGAAGCTTATCACGTCAACACCCCTCGTCTACGGAAGCATGGTGGGTTCGTCTATCCTGGCCCTTCCCTTGGCTTTGACAACGAAATCGAGATTGACGATGGGCAGGGTGGTACCGTCCGTGTTTTAACTTGTCGCCTTACTGCCGCCAGGGCTGACCAGGAAGTTCGGGAAGCCTTTTATAAGGTAATTGGCCTTACTCATTTTCTTCCTTGTTGATTATTTTATTTTGTTAATGCTCTGATTTCTTATTTCCAGAGCTAGCTAGACTTGAACCACTTCCACGGGATGCTCCACAAGGCCCTAGTGGTTTACAAGAGATTTCAGATCAGTTCTTCCTTAGCAGTGCTTAAAGCTGAGAAGAAAGCCAATGCTCATAAGCGACGCCTCGAGGAACATCATCTGGCCTGCACTAAGGCCTTTGACAATAACCTGGGCACCTTTGACAAAATGGAGGTCCTCATTGACAAGCAGAACACCGTCATCTAGGGGGCTGGACTTTACCAAACTCTATCCGGGGACATCCTTACTGTGGCGCTCAAGTCACAATTGTTGGAGGCTTAGGAGACCTATCGCCGAATCCTTGTCGAGAGGGAGCAAGCCATCCAGGCCTGTGAGAAGCTTGAGAAGGACCTGAAGGGGACCTCCGCCCAAGTTGCTGATGCTCAAGCCAAATATGATCAGCTAGTGCAGACCGTCGGTCCATGAGAAGAAGCTGCCATTGTGGCTTATAATGAGAGTGAAGCTTTCAAGGCTCTGTTAGGGGAGCTGCTTCACCCTACTATTGCTAGAGTTGAGAACGAAGCCAAAGTTGCCCTTATGGAGGATGTACAAGATCATTTGTAGGGCCAAGGCATTCAAATAAACCTGTCAAACCTCGTTGGCGAAGCCTCTCCTGATCCAGAGATTAACCTTAATTCAACAAGTACCGTAGACACAAGCAGCGGAGCCCAGGCCTAACTAGGCCCGTTTGATGCACAATCCAGCTTTCCCTTTTTGTTTTTGAAATTTGTAAGCCTGGGGGTTTGATCCCTTTTTGTACAGATCCCTCCATGCTTAATGAAATTTTCTCTTTAGAGCTCTTTTGTCTATTACTGTGCAAACTATTTTTCAAGTTTGTCTTGTTTTTTTCTTGGGTAATTTTCCCTTTAAGGCCTCTTGTTTTTCTGTATCTTAGCCTTGTCCTAGCTCCACTTTATACATGTTGCGTATTTGAAACATTCGGTTCCTTTAAGCATTGTTTCATTAGACCTCTTAGCCCCCTTAGGGGACAGCTCTGTTGGGAGGATAGTGACCATTTCCTTTAATGGTCGTAGTTTTTCTAGGTGCGAAGCTTTTAAGCTGCTTCAACATTGGACTGTTCGGAAAGAGCCGCTTAACCATAATACAAAGGCAAAGTCAAATTCTTAGGAAGAAAACAAAGCTTTTATTACCCAAAAAAGCATTACATAGACTACTATCGAATGCTGTTTATTCACTAACATTATTCTTGGAATATTACATGAAATATTTCCTAAGGTGTTTAACATTCCATGCATTAGCTAATTCCTTTCCACTAGGTTCTTCGAGCCTGAAGACTCCTGGTCTGACCTCATTCGACGCTAGGTAAAGGCCCTCCCAGTTTGGCCCCAACTTTTCTTGCCCAGGCTGGGGCTTAAAGATGGCTTTCCTGAGTACCCTGTCACCCTCTCGGATGTTCTTGGGTCGGACCTTCTTGGCAAAGGACCTGGCCATGGCTCTTTTTTCCTCTAACATTTTTATTGGCACCTTCTGTCTAAATTCTTCAATCAAATCAAGGTTATCTCAGAGCCCTTGATCATTTATTTCGTCTTCATAAAGCTGGTCGCAGCTACTTGAAGCACCAATTTCTACTGGGAGCACTGCCTCTGTACCAAACATTAGCAAAAACAGGGTCTCCCTTATTGCAGAGCTAGGAGTTGTCCTGTAAGGCCACAAGACTTTTGGTAGTATATCCGCCCATAACCCTTTTGCCTACCCCAGCTTGGTTTTGATGCCCTACAAAATAGCTCAGTTAGTTACCTCAACCTGCCCGTTAGCTTGGGAATGAGCTACAGAAGCAAATTTCAAGTTAATTCCTAGCTCTTCGCATTTGCCATGAAAGTAGCTAGAAACGAATTGCCTGCCATAGTCCGTGACCAGAGCTCAGGGTACCCCGAAACGACATAGCACTGACTTCCATACCAAGTTCTAGGCTATTCCCTTAAAGATTCTAGGGATAGCCTCGGCCTCCACCCACTTTGTGAAGTAATCAACTGCCATAAACACAAACTTCCTTTGGCCCTTGCTCAAAGGTAAGGGTCCTAAGACATCCAGCCCCCACTAGGTAAAGGGCCAAGGGCTGATCATTTAAGCCAACTCCATTTTCGGTTATCGAGGTATCCTGGAAAACCTCTGGCAATTGTCACATTTCTTCACCATCTCCAATGCATCCTTCTGCATGGTAGGCCAATAATATCCCTGTCGGAGGGAGGGTCTTTCGGGTTAACACCCTGCCCTTGAGGTGATTTCCACAAACCCCCTCATGTATCTCTTGGAGCACATAATTGCCCTCATATTGATTTATGCATTTCAACAACGGGCAAGTATAGGCCCGCTTGTATAGTTGTCCCCCAAGCATGACGAACTTTGAGGTACGATGCTCCACACTTTGAGCTTTAGCCCATTCGCAGGGGAGATCACCCTGTTCCAGGTATGCTTTAATTGGATGCATCCAATCTTCCCGTACAGTCATGGCTGTGACCTCCAGAGATGGGGGTTGTATAGACGGGATTTCTACCTTGCTCACCTATATAACTGCTAGCCCAAAGGAACTTATGACCAATCTCGTGAGAGAATCTGCTATCTCATTTTCAGATCGAGGAACCTGGCAAATATGGAAATGCTTTAGTCCTTGGACCAGTCCCTCGACTTTGTTAACGTAGGCCAACATTGTTTCATCCTTTGCCTCATACTCACCTATCACTTCATTTGCCACAAATTGCGAGTCTGTAACCACGTCTCCTCTCCCTGCTCCAAATGAGATAACTGTTTTAAGACCTACAGTGATAACCCGAACCCGACATGCGTTTAAGGACATTTAATTGCATTTAATTAAGTGACATCTTAAATGTTAGCATTGAATTTCGTGTTTATTTTTAAGTTAAACATTTATTTGTAGCTTTATTTTCATATTTCTTTTAGAAGTAATTAAAATAATACTTGAGTTAATTATTTTAACGGAATAACAGCTACTTTCATATTTATGTTAATCGGTTTTATTTTTCTTGCACCTTAATGCTCGGTTTTCAATTAAATGAAAAGTAGCTCCAAGCCGGAGTAAATTTTGAACTATGGTACTTTTTGAAAATTATATTTTCTTAAATTCTTTGAGATTTAATTGTTATTCTTTTATTGTCGCAAAGTGCATAGCATATCGAGAGCGATAGTTAGGAAATGATTTCTAGTCCTTAGCAAATAGTGCAAACTAGTGTTTAGTGTTTTAATTTTAGTAGTTTAGTTGTTATTAACTGGAATTTGATTTGTGATAGTTGTTTTAGCTTCAAAATGCATAAAATAAGCCTATTTGACCAAGTTTAAGTTAGCTTTGACCAAGGGCTTGACTTGTTGACTTGTTATCATCTTTTATAAGCTTAAATTAACAAGGAAAATAAAGAAAAAAAATATGGAAAACAGAATGCTAAGGGCCAAAAATATGCAATGAAGAAAAAAAAAACCTTTCAATTTCAAACTTCAATTTCTTCGCAGGAGCTTGTGCGGGGTGGTTTCTGAGGCATCCGGCATGCTTTTCCTAGCGTCTAGGAGCGTCTAAGGTGAGGGTTTCATGTTTATTTGCGCATTTGAATTTTTTATGTGTTAACTTTAATTTTTGGATTTTATCCGTAGAATGTTATTTTGATCGTTTTGAGACTTAAAGAATGTTCCCTAGCAATCGTAGAACATGTATTTATAGCTTTTTAGCATTTTCTGCGGTTGAATATCGAAATTACAATTTAGATTGATATTTGAATAGTAAATTGTGAATAGTAAACCTCCGTTTCGATGAAGTTGCTCCGTTATGCGTTCTGTTGATGTAGAAAGATGCTAGATATGCTTGAATGCCTAAATGTGTGGTTTAATTGGATTGTGTAATGAAAAAACGGAGTAAAATGGCTTAGTGAAAGTTGGGATCGTTTAGGTCAAGTTTGGCATTTTACCGATTTGCATGATGGCATTGTCTCGGGAGGCCATGGAAGCACTTTTGGTGTGGTTATGGTGTTGGTTGGGTGTTTGGTTAGGGTAGCTGTAGTTCAAACGAGCAAAGGGGGAAATCGGGGCTTTGCGTGAATTCTAAGGTAAAGTAGGGTTTTGGGGTCTTTAGACGTGCCTTATAGTGACCTAGGAGGATTGGTGAAGTCAGTTTCCAAAACTCGTGGCTCGTTTGAAAGTAGTAGCATTTTGAAAGTTGGGGTCATTTTGTGATTTGGTGTGTTTTCATAGTATGATGCCTATAGAATGCTTAATAATGCTTGTTATGCTTGTTATGCTTGTTAAAGTTGATTATAATTGAATTTGTATATCAATTGTTGATAATGCTTGTTAGTGTTGTTCTTGTTACTTTATTGATTGTAATTGCTTATTGTGTGCTTATTGTATCGCATGTTGTTACTGACTTGCACTTCAGTGCCTTGCTCGATTATCGTTAAATATCTTGTATTGCATTGCATAAGTGTCAGGCACGTGAGTGATGGGCCTCTCTGGGTAGCCTCGGGTTGCCAGTGTTGGTTGCTCTAGCTCCGTGTCCTATTCCCTTTTCTCGTTTGGGATGCCGCCCAGGGAGTTTTGGGTCGTAGAATTGATAGAGTATGTCCGGAGTACTCTAACGGAAGTTATAAGGTGGGTGAGCCGGCGCGTCATCATTAAAGTCATCGAAATCGTGATCGGTACATTACTCGCTCGAGTGAACCATAGCTTTCAAAGTGAGGTATAGCTTTGAATGGTTGTGTTAATGCTTTATCAATTGTTTATTGTATTGATTGATAGATTGAACGCCTACTTGTCAAATATATACTGCTTAACTACCTTATTTGTATTTCACGATCTTCTTTCTCTCCACCTCGATATCTGTCTCGCCCTCACTGAGTATACATGTTGAGTATACTCACTCCTCACCACCACATTTTAGGAAATGTCTTGTTAGCTGGAAAGTTCGTGATTACGTGAAAGTTCATGCTTGAAGAGTTGTCTTGCATGCTATGTGGCTTGAGTTGTCAAAGATGCAAAGATGTATGTTTCATGTGTTGTTGTATTTAATGTTAATAAGAAATGTAATTTAAATTTAACTAGGCGATTGAGGTAGAATGATAAGATAGTTTATGTATCTAGTTAGTATGGCTTAACTTTAATGCATGTTTGTAGTGCTTAAAAGAAGAGTTAGAATAGTCTGGGTACTTGGAAATGTATGTATACTTGTTGAGTTTAATTGTTGAGAAACAAGGCTTGGATGGCCTTAAGGTGTTTGAATGGTTGGACACGGTACTGGTCCACTTATATGTTGTCACAGGTTTTGCATTTTGCCTAGAAACAGAGGAGACTCCGTCCGTTTTTCCTAAATTTTATGCCCGGGTTTGGAATTGGGTTGTGGTTAGATTGATTGATAGAACTCCCGGTCTCGAGAGGGAATGGGGTGTTACAGGTGGTATCAGAGCTTGTTTAGCTCATAAGCCAGGACAGGGTCCTCGGTCTGGTGGGTAGTGATCCTTGAATGTGTGCTTGTTAAGTGTGTTTTGAAAGTGTATGCTTGTATGTGAGATTGTGTGTCTTGACTTGAATGTATGCACCTATGTGATATAGTTATGTGTTATGTATTATGTGTTAAATGTTTCTCAAGTAAAGTGAAGTGCCTAGTTATGCATTGAATTGACCTATTGAATTGGCATCGTGAATCGAATTGATCTCGTGAATTGTTATTTGCTTGAAGTATTGCTTTTAATGTGTGTATTAGAATATCTTGAATTGGTTGTGCCGTGATTTGAATTGATTATGCTATGCTTGACTTGATTGTCGTGCTTGCGTGACTTTGTTGAATAAATTGTTTTACAAATATGCTTGCATAATAGTATAAGACATATGTATAAATGTGATATCCTGGCATTCATACATGTCCCGTGGAAATGGTAAGTAAATCCTCTTTCTTCCCTGAAGAAAGTGGTTCACAGCTGGCCTTTCAAGGTGTATGGATTGGCAGGAAATGAATGGCATTTAATTAGCCTTTATTTGGGAGCTGGTATTTGTCCTTGAAGCACTGTTACTAGCATTCTTTTAAGGCTTCCATTTGTGGTTGGCAATCATAAAAGGATAACACTCCTTGGGACTTCTATATGACGGCTCTTGGGAACATTCTTTTGGTATTTTCTTACTGGGTTTCCTTATTGGCAAGGTTGTATGAAGTTCTCACTTGGCAAACAGTGCAGGGGCCTCAGAGTTTGGTTTTGTATATTGTGCACCAGCTTGGTATTTTCCTTAGGGTTTTCGTCTATCAGAGAAAACTATATTTGTTATTCAACTTGATTGTCTTATTGAGCACATTATGTTTTCTTTGCTATTTTCGTTGACATTCTTCTCGGCATTTGATAGTGATACTCGGAATCTAATTGGTTGTCCTATGGGGTTATTATTTGGAAGGCTTCTTTGGAACTTCTGAAGTATATTTGATTGGGTTTCTTGGTATTTTCTTCAGCACTCTTAACAGGGAATTCTTCTATGGGATTCATGACCAGCGGGGTACTTCTTTGGACCTTTGGATGGAACCTTTGTTTGAGCCTTTATTTGGCTTCTTGCTTGGAAATTCTCGGGCAGTAATAGTTGAACTTCTACTAAAGATTCGTGTATGGGGGATTCGTGTATTTTTCTTATCATTAATATGTGATGTGATTTTATCTACAGTATCTTCGCTTTAGTCTTTATTGGTATTATCTCAGCGCTTTTGGTTGGAATTTTATTCTTCTTCGGTATTCGTGCCAACGGGATTCTTGTGCGGTGTCTATATTTGAGCCTTTATTCGGCATTACTACTTGGAATTTCTTCTTAAACTTTCCTATTGGTTATCTTGATTAATATACTTGCTCAGCAGCTGATGAAGATTAGTCAGAGTTGGATTTCAGTAGATGCAGAGTTCTATTGGAAGAAGAATTGCGAGGACGCAATTGTTTTAAGGGGGAATGATGTGATAACCCGAACCCGGCATGCATTTAATTAAGTGACATCTTAAATGTTAGCATTGAATTTCGTGTTTATTTTTAAGTTAAACATTTATTTGTAGCTTTATTTTCATATTTCTTTTAGAAGTAATTAAAATAATACTTGAGTTAATTATTTTAACGGAATAACAACTACTTTCATATTTATGTTAATCGGTTTTATTTTTCTTGCACCTTAATGCTCGGTTTTCAATAAAATGAAAAGTAGCTCCAAGCCGGAGTAAATTTTGAACTATGTTACTTTTCAAAAATTATATTTTCTTAAATTCTTTGAGATTTAATTGTTATTCTTTTATTGTCGCAAAGTGCATAGCATATCGAGAGCGATAGTTAGGAAATGATTTCTAGTCCTCAGCAAATAGTGAAAACTAGTGTTTAGTGTTTTAATTTTAGTAGTTTAGTTGTTATTAACTGGAATTTGATTTGTGATAGTTGTTTTAGCTTCAAAATGCATAAAATAAGCCTATTTGACCAAGTTTAAGTTAGCTTTGACCAAGGGCTTGCCTTGTTGACTTGTTATCATCTTTTATAAGCTTAAATTAACAAGGAAAATAAAGAAAAAAAGCTGGAAAACAGAATGCTAAGGGCCGAAAATATGCAAGGAAGAAAAAAAAAACCTTTCAACTTCAAACTTCAATTTCTTCGCGGGAGCTTGTGCGGGGTGGTTTCTGAGGCATCCGGCGTGGTTTTCCTAGCGTCTAGGAGCATCTAAGGTGAGGGTTTCATGTTTATTTGCGCATTTGAATGTTTAATGTGTTAACTTTAATTTTTGGATTTTATCCGTAGAATGTTATTTTGATCATTTTGAGGCTTAAAGGATGTTCCCTAGCAATCGTAGAACATGTATTTATAGCTTTTTAGCATTTTCTGTGATTGAATATCGAAATTACAATTTAGATTGATATATGAATAGTAAATTATGAATAGTAAACCCCCGTTTTGATGAAGTTGCTCCGTTATGCGTTATGTTAATGTAGGAAGATGCTAGATATGCTAGAATGCCTAAATGTATAGTTTAATTGGATTGTGTAATGGAAAAACGGAGGAAAATGGCTTAGTGAAAGTTGGGGTCGTTTAGGTCAAGTTTGGCATTTTACCGATTTGCGTGATGGCATTGTCTCGGGAGGCCATGGAAGCACTTTTGGTGTGGTTATGGTGTTGGTTGGGTGTTTGGTTAGAGTAGCGGTAGTTCAAACGAGCAAAGGGGGAAATCGGGGCTTTGCGTGAATTCTAAGGTAAAGTAGGGTTTTGGGGTCTTTAGACGTGCCTTATAGTGACATAGGAGGATTGGTGAAGTCAGTTTCCAAAACTCATGGCCCGTTTGAAAGTAGTAGCGTTTTGAAAGTTGGGGTCATTTTGTGATTTGGTGTGTTTTCATAGTATGATGCCTATAGAATGCTTAATAATGCTTGTTATGCTTGTTAAAGTTGATTATGATTGAATTTATATATCAATTGTTGATAATACTTGTTAGTGTTGTTCTTGTTACTTTATTGATTGTAATTGCTTATTGTGAGCTTATTGTATCGCATGTTATTACTGACTTGCACTTCAGTACCTTGCTCGATTATCGTTAAATATCTTGTATTGCATTGCATAAGTATCAGGCGCGTGAGTGATGGGCCTCTCTAGGTAGCCTCGGGTTGCCAGTGTTGGTTGCTCTAGCTTCGTATCCTATTTCCTTTTCTCGCTTGGGATGCCGCCCAGGGAGTTTTGGGTCGTAGAATTGACAGAGTATGTCCGGAGTACTCTAACGGAAGTTATAAGGTGGGTGAGCCAGTGCGTCATCGTTAAAGTCATCGAAATCGTGATCGGTACATTACTCGCTCGAGTGAACTATAGCCTTCAAAGTGTGGTATAGCTTTGAATGGATGTGTTAATGCTTTATCAATTGTTTATTGTATTGATTGATAGATTGAATGCCTACTTGTCAGATATATATTGCTTAACTGCCTTATTTGCATTTCATGATCTTCTTTCTCTCCACCTCGATATCTGTCTCGCCCTCACTGAGTATACGTGTTGAGTATACTCACTCCTCACCACCACATTTCAGGAAATGTCTTGTTAGTTGGAAAGTTCGTGATTACGTGAAAGTTCATGCTTGAAGAGTTGTCTTGCGTGCTATGTGGCTTGAGTTGTCAAAGATGCAAAGATGTATGTTTCATGTGTTGTTGTATTTAATGTTAATAAGAAATGTAATTTCAATTTAACTAGGTGATTGAGGTAGAATGACAAGATAGTTTATGTATCTAGTTAGTATGGCTTAACTTTAATGCATGTTTGTATGGCTTAAAGGAAGAGTTAGAATAGTCTGGGTACTTGGAAATGTATGTATACTTGTTGAGTTTAATTGTTGAGAAACAAGGCTTGGATGGCCTTGAGGTGTTTGAATGGTTGGACACGGTACTGGTCCACTTATATGCTGTCACAGGTTTTGCATTTTGCCTAGAAACAGGGAAAACTCCGTCCGTTTTTTCCTAAATTTTATGCCCGGGTTTGGAATTGGGTTGTGATTAGATTGATTGATAGAACTCCCGGTCTCGAGAGGGAATGGGGTGTTACACCTACTATTAGTGCTTCATACTGGGCTTCATTGTTAGAAGCTAGGAACAAGAACTTGAGTGAGTACTGACCCTTTACTCCATCAGGGCTGGGGATTACGTTTCTAACTCCACTCCCTTGCCTCCTAGAGGCCCCGTCAACTTGTACTTTCTATGGGGCACCATTTTTCTCTGCCTGGTCCCTTGTGCACTCTACCATAAAGTCTGCTAGGGCTTGAGCCTTAATGGCTTTGCGGGGCTGATAGATAATATCATACTAACTAAGCTCCACAGCCCATTTCAGTAAGCGCCCTGAAACCTTTATTCTCTGTAACACCTGCCTCAGGGGCATATCCATTATGACTCGAATCATATGAGCATCAAAGTAATGTCTGAGCTTTCATGTCGCAGTTAAGAGAGTCAACGCCATCATCTCCAATGTCGAGTACCTGAGTTTCGGCCCCCGTAGGATCTTACTCACATAGTATACAGGCTTTTAGATCCGATCCTCCTCTCTTATCAAAGCCACTGCTACTGTTTTACTTGAACTAGCAAGCAATAAGGTCAGGACCTCTCCCTTTTCTGGTCTTGACAAGAGCGGGGGTGAGGTAAGGTAATTTTTCACTTCTTCGAAAGCCTCCTAGCATTGTTCAGTCTACTAGAAGTTTTTCAGATTTCTTAACACCTTGAAAAAAGGGGCACATTTATCAGCGGACCTGGACATAAACCTGTTCAGGGCTGCTATCTTCCCTGTTAACTTCTGCACATCATTCACACTCCTTGGGGGGGTTCAAGTTCAGTATGGCTTGGACCTTATCTGGATTCGCCTCTATGCCTCTACTGATGAGCATGAAGCCCAGAAACATGTCTGCCCTAACACCGAAAGCACATCTCTCTGGGTTGAGCTTGATCCCAAATCGTTCCATGGTAGCAAAGGTTTCTGCCAGATCTGCCACATGAGAATATGTACTCTTACTTTTAGTCAACATTTCATCGACATAAACTTCCATATTCCTCCCGATCTGGCTGTCAAACACCCTGTTCACCATGCGCTGGTACGTAGCTCCAATATTTTTCATCCTAAAAGGCATTGCCCTATAGTAGTAGGTCTTCATCTCCGTGATAAAGGTTGTCATCTCCTCGTCTTCCGGGGCCATCATGATCTGATTGTAGCCTTTAAATGTATCCATGAATGTGAGCAGTTCACAGCCTGAGGTGGCATCCACCAACTGGTCTATTTTGGGAAATGGATAACAGTCTTTGAGGCACGCCTCCTTGAGGTCCTTATAATCGACACACAAGCGCAACTTGCCAAGGTCCTTGGCCACCAGCACCACATTGGCTAACCATTATGGGTATTGTACATTCCTTATATGGCCCGCCTCCTGCAATTCCCAGACCTCTTCCTTGATATTCCTTCTCATTTCATCCCCAAAATTCCTTTTCTTTTGTTGGACGGGTCAGAACATAGGGTCTACATTCAACTTATGGACTATTACAGATGGATCTAGACTTATCATGTCAATTGTACTCCAAGCAAATACATGCATATTATGAGAAAAGAAGTCAATTTTACCTTGTCGCAGGTCCGAAGAAAGGTCATGGCCTATCTCGATTCGCCGGCCCTTTGAAATTTCTACCTCATCTAACTCCTCGATAGGGAAGACCTCATTTATTTTCTTATCTTCTAATATATCGAGTTGCTCAAGCTCCGAACCTCTTATTTTGAGATATGCAGCATAACAACGGCGAGCGACCAACTGATCTTCCTTGATGGTAGCTACACCCCTTGGGGTTGGGAACTTCAGGGCTTGGTAGAAGTGAGATGCAATTGCCCGAAATTTCATCAGGGCCACTCACCCAAGGATCCTATGATAAACCAACTTGCAATCAAGAACAATGAGGCCAGCCATGATTACTTTCTTCTCCCTTTCTTCCAAGGTCACGGGTAAATTGATAACCCTTTCTAGGCGAAAGACTTCTTTTGTAAACCCGGACACCGAGCCATATAAGGGACGGAGCCTTTCATGTCTTATTCCCAACTTATCAAAAGCCTTAAGGAACAATACTTCTGCGGAGCTACCAGTGTCTACCATCAAACGCTTGACTATGTAATCGGAGATTCGAGCGTCTACCAACATTGGATCATCATGCGGGTATATTACACCCTTGAGATCATTTGTGGTGAATGTCAACTATTTTTCTACCCTCGTTGTTTTATACCAGGGCTCCTCTGTTACAGCCCTGGCATACGATTTTCTCGTTGCTCTACTGGCTTCGTCGGAGGTGAATCTCCTAGCGATGGTGTCCGCAACTCCCAGGTGCTAATTCTCCTGATATTTTTTGAGTCTAGGGCTGCGTTCCCTATCGTGCAGGGGCTACGCTCCCTGTCACGCCTGGGGATCTGCTCTCTTTCCCTCTGAGGCTCCTGGTTCCCTGCAACGAACCTGTTCAACAGTCCATTTCTTACCAATACCTCTATCTTCGCTTTGAGTTGCTTGCAATCTTCTGTGTCATGGCCATGATCCCTGTGGTACCTGTAATATTTATTCTTTTCCCTCTTATCGGGATTGCCCGTCATCCTAGCCGGCCAATGGAACTCACGGTGGGTCTGGATTTCGTGCAGAATTTCTGCCCTAGAGGCATTCAGAAGGGTATAGCTCCTCTCGAACCTGCCTCGGTTGTTACTGACCTATCATTCCGACCGACCCTTCAGGGCTTCCCTTTGCTTGTTCGCCTTCTGAGTTTTTCCCTTCACCGGGGCTCCCTTCTCTTCTTCCTTCTTAGCTGACATGACCTCTTCAAAACTGATATATTTGGAAGCATGTACCATGAGCTTCACCAGATCACGAGTATTATTTTACCCAAGGAAGCCTACAAGGGCTTGAAATGCAGACCTTGCATATATGCGACCATAGCTACCGACTTATCGAGGTCTGGTACTTCTAAGGCTACTTGATTAAATCACTAAGTGTAGTCCCATAGAGTCTCCCCCCTCTACTGCTTTATGGAAAGTAGAGACCCGGTGAGTCTTGAGGGCTTCTTTCTACTAGTAAAACGAGCAAGGAACAAATCGGCGAGCTGGTCAAAGTTGTGAATTGAGGCCTCTGCCAGGTTAGCAGTCCATTTTCGTGCCGATCCCACCAACGTTACAGGGAAAGCTCGACGTTTGATGGCATTTGGGACATCCTAGAACGTCATATGGTGCTCAAAGATTGTGAGGTGATCCTCTGGGTCCCTAGTCCCATCCTAAGTCTGCAAACTAGGAAGCTTGTATCCATACGGCATAGGCTCACGCGTGACTTCTCTGGCAAAGGGGTCATGCTTTCCCTGCCCTACCAGGGCCTGGTACTATCCTTTGTGGCTACGGGTGACCTCCTGCCCATCATGTCGTAGGGTCTTCTTACCCTATCCTTCATCGACCTTTCTACTGGGCCTGTTGAAGCTGTCGTATCCACCGAGAGTACAAGAGGTTGGGGTGGATTGCTTGCCACCGGATCCTCCCACTAGAAGGGTACGGCTTCCGATTGTGCCAATCATTGAGTTTGGAGGAACTGATTAAAGGCTCCCTAAGGCTATTGAACAACTGAACCAGGGTTGGTAAATCAACCTGCTGGGATGAAGACGACATATTTCCTGGAACAAATACCGGGAGAACCGAAGTGGCAGCCCCTCCGGCGGTGCTTTGTTAAGTGGAACTGCTGATGCTAGGGGATCCATGACTTCATGAACCTGATGCTCCTCTGGGGGGTTCTGATTTCCCCCGGTATTGGCCTGACTGTGTGTATGAATCATCGCGGTATCTCAGTGGGATTACTAGAAACGTTCCCACAGACGGTGCCAAACTGTTAAGGTTAAACTTTGACTACTATAAGCTCTTCCTGGGCTGGACCTCAACCTGCAAAATAAAAGAACCGAGAAAGATGCCCACGGTGCCTACTCCGATGCTCAAGTCAGTTGACGGTGGGAAGAAGCTCGTAGGTAGTAAGTGAATGATATTTTTTGCATACCTTTCATTGAGAGATTGCTTTATATTTATATCCATGGCCTATTAGCTTCCTAGATGAGGGATAACTCTTCAAGATCTATCCCTCCAAGAGTCCCCCTTCGCTAAGTGATTCTCTTATGATTATCTTCCCCACGAGTCCCTTCTTATCCGGGCTTCTTAAGTTTATCCTTATCATAACGACATTCTCGCATGCGCACCTGCCCTGTTGTCTCGACAGGTCCAGGGCTCAGGGAATGACAAGGTTATTTCTCATTGATAGAGTTAATTTCATAGGGTTGGAGCCCCACCCCTATCAATGTATAATTGATAAAGCCCTTGGATATGTCAATATAGGGTCGAACCATAATGGGATGTGGTAAATGAGCGTTGATACCTTAGACAATCCTAAAAGTGTCCTAGGTCATAGGATACATCAAGACGGGGCAGTGATGTATTCGCCAAGACTGACATATATTAGTCCTATGAAGGTTGATATTATTAACCGAGTGACATTGAAAGGTCAAGGACAATACATGGGTACATACAGGATGTATGTACATTGGACACGATCCATTGAGAATCCTTAATGGGGCCTTCATTCGCCTAAGTCAATGAGACAATTCTCTCAAGTGATGGTTGTGCATATTACTCCTTAGACTAGGGGGCATCACACTAGCTTTTGAACAACTCACTATACTTTGGCCCTAGACAAAAAGGAGAAAGATAAGACCTGTTTGAATAGAGATTCGGGTACGGTCAAGTACTTGCAAACCAAATGTGTGTCGCCGCAAGGATCCATTACTTTAGATGATAGAGAGACTGTCCTATGGCGTTGACTTGAAATCCGTGGCCGCGGTGGTATGATGGATTCAAACATGTTTAGTCAACGAATTCATAGTGGCTAGCCTATTAGGGTTTGACTTGATCTAACCATACCCTAGGGTGAGCTTAGGACATCAAGTGGAAGGAATTGACTACACGTGAACCATTCACTGAAAGGTTCTTGGATTAGAAAGCTTGGTATGAACTTTTGAAGCCATATGATTGTCGGGGAGTGTTACTAGACTCCATCCTCGATTAGTAACAATTGAGGTGGATACCTTAGTGGTGATGAGTTTTGGTACTTGTCCTAGCTACTACTGGATTGGCACTCGAACCTACAGGATCGCACACAAGCTGAAGGTGTGAAACAATAAGGGGTAAAGTAGAGGAGTCATGCTAGCATGTGGGCTTCTTGGATTTCTACCTAGAGATTCACTTGTAATAAGTTGCACATGTTTAGAATGGTTGATTATTCTCTTCCGGGTGCAAAGATGAAATGATAGATGTTTGGTCAAAGATTGACCATTGGTCAAATGTTTGACTACCGGTCAAAAGGGTTCACCTCGAGTCTGATGGTCGGGGTCTTGATTGTTCGTCAAATGCTTTGCTTTTGGTCATGGGGTTGACCATTTGTCAAAGATTTGACCATTGGTAAAAGTGCTAACTTAAAGTCAATGGTCAAGATGAGGGTTGACTATTTGTAGTAAGTCATGAAAATATCCTATTGCGTATTTAATGACATTTTGACCAATATTGGGTTGCTATTAGTAAATGACTAATGCATTGGTGTCACACTTTCAAGGGGGCTCAAACTTTTTGGGCCAAGACACAATTTTTCAAAAGAGAGCACTCTATAAATATGACACTTGGGCATTTGGTCACATAACCCTACAACATACTCTAAATAACAAATATCTTTCTTTCTTTACCTACCTTGAAGTTAGCGCCCCCTTCTCTCAAGAGAGAAGTGATCTCTCTTCATCTTCTCTATTTAAAACCATATTCGTTCACTAATATAATCTCTGATACCATAGTAAAACCACAAGCATTCAAGCATTCTTGGGATCGTTATACCACGGCTTTGAAGGATCGATATCCGAGATTGCTCAAAATGAATCAGAAGTTATACAGTGGAAGAAACTATGAAATACAACTTTTCAAAGCATTCATAACAATCTCGTTACTTGATATTTATGCTATGTACATTATAAAGCAAGATAATATAATCGAATACCTCTTGAAGATCTCAGGTAAAAGCTACTTGGTGAAACCTTTGAGTAGATCTCTGTCCCTTCCGCAAGCAGAAGCCATAGATCGTCCACCTAGGAATAGAAGAAGCCTTTCTTCCTCCTGTGAGTTGTAGTGCTAGTAAACTCCTTGGAAGAATGAAGAACAAGAACATTTCTCTGATTGGCTTAAAGATTACTTAACTACGTTAGTTTTGTTATCTTCATCTTAGTCTCAAAGTACCTTCAACAAGCAAAGCAAAAAGATGAACACTACAGTAACTATTACAAGCAGATCCAGATCCATTGTTGAAGTGAATGTTCATATATCTGTAATGTAGCTTAGAAGCAGAGAAGATGAGTAGATAAGCAAAAGTGCATTCTCTCTCTTCCTCTGGACAACTCTGCAGTTCACCGCTGAAAAAGATGTATGTATGTCTATATGAGGTAGAGATGAAGAAAAATCTCCAACAATCTCTCACTTGCACTAATGTTATATGATATAGTACTAGTGCAACATACATTGGTACCTTATACCCATCTTCTCAAGACGATGACCTAGTTGTGACTGACTCATAGCTTTGGTAAGTAGGTAAGCTACATTATTAAATGAAGCCATTTTCTGCAAAGTAAATACGAGATGCAAATTCACGAATGGTATAGAAACAAACTTTCTATATGTTTAGATCTTTGTGAGACTTGGGTTTCATTAGCTTTGTGCAATAGCTCCATTGTATCGCAATACAAAAGTATTAGCAACTCAACGGAAGAAACCTCTTGTATTTCTATCATGAACTTATTGATCTAAACTACCTTACTCTCAGCATCATATGCAAGATTAGCTACATTCGGGGCAATACATGCCGCAAAGTCTTCAATTTCCAAGGTAACAGTCATAAATTGTCCAAAAAATCTTTCAACAATTTAAAACTCCACCATTGGAATTGAACCCAGATGTAGACCTTCTAACATCCTCTTTAGATTAGAAATATGAGTTGGTAAATCCGTCAACATGAAGTTTACCATTTCCATGTGCCAAAATATATCCTTCGTTCTCAAGTACTTAAGGATATACTTTAATAGCGATCCAGTGTCCCTTGACTAGATTTAGACTGATAGCTGCTCGTAACACTTACAGCTTATCCAGTATCAGGCATGTTGTACATATGATAGTATACACGAGATCACCTACTGCCGAAGCATAAGGCATTCTGTCCATTTAATATCTCTCTTCAAAGTTTGGAAAGACAACTTTTTAGAGAGTGAAGGTTTTATGTCTCATAGACAATAAACCCTTCTAAAAGCTTTCGATCTTGACCTTACTTCAAGATCCTTTTATGTACAGGCTTTGAGATATGCCAATTAATCTTTTCGTTCTATCCCTATAGATACAAATTCCCAAGATGTAAATGGCATTTCTAAAATCTTTCATGGATGATGTTTTGCTTAACTAGATTTTAGTCGACTCGATCAGTCCTTTACCATCATTCATGATTAAGGATGTCATCAACATACTAGATTATGAAAGTGATTACGCTCCCACTAACTTTTTTGTAAACACAAGGTTCATCTTCATTTTTAGTGAAACCAAACTCTTTGACCTCATTAAAAATTGGATGTTCCAACTCTTAGAAGCTTTCTTAAAACCACAAATAGTTCTCTTAAGCTTTCACATTTTTCATCTTTGAACTCAAAATATAAGGGTTATTCCATATAGGTATCTTCCTCAATATATTTATCCAGGAATATTATTTCAAAGTCCATTTGAAAGATAGTGTGAAAACATGCCAAACATTGTAAAAATAGACTGAAACATAGTAACCAGGAAAAAGATTATGTCATAGACAACACTTTGTCTTTGACGATATCTTTTTGTTACTAATTTAGATTTAAAGGTCTCCACCTTTCAATCTACTTCAATCTTTCTCTTGAAGACCTATTTACACCCTATAGGTACGATACCTTCAGGTGGGTCTTCTAAGGTCCAAACATAGTTAGAGTCTATTCTAGCTCACATTGCTTCTTATATTTGATATCATATATCACTTACTCATAAGTCATATAATCATAAACATGATTACTATCTCTAAGCACAAACAACTTTTGCGCATCCTCAAGAAGATACTCTTATCTTTCTAGAGGATGAGATATTCTATTGAGTACCTTGTGTGATGATAAATTCCGAATCATATTGAATATATTTATTTAGGTCTTGGTTATTTTGTGGCTTGAGGGACACATCCTTTAATTATATTTTCTTTCGTGTATCATTTTCTTGAATAAACTCCTTTTTCAAGAAATATGTTACCTTGATCTTACCAACACACTTTGGTAACTAAGGAAATAGAAGTAATATTATCCTATGCAAACATTAGGATAATCCACAAATCAACCTAAGTTCCAACATGTCCGACTTATGTTTTTCAACGAAAATTGGACAACTCCAAATATCAACTCATTTGATATTTTCTTCGTACCCACATCTCATATGGTACTTGAGGAACTACTAGTAGTTGGAACTCTATTCAAACTTTTATAATATATAAGGAAAGCATAACACCACAAATAAGTTGAAAGATCATAACAACTTGATCATCTAATGTACTATGTCCAACATGGTACAGTTTCTACACTTATAAACCTTATTTTATTATAATGTCTTGGACAATGTTAATTGTGATATAATACCAATAGATTTGAGATAATTCAGTATTTAAGTATTTTTCCTTACAATCTAATTGGTAATGGATTAATACCTTTCTTATTTGGTTATTCTACCTCAATCTTAAGCTCTTTAAAAGACTTTAGAAAGCTTTTAGACTTATACTTCAATAAGTACACATATAACTATACCTATGAATGAACATCAGTAAAGTTTATGGAGTAGTTATAACCAACTTGGATCAATTCCCTAAAAGACCCATACACAACCCATGTGTAATAATCCAAGTGATTTAGTAGCTCTAATTCCTTGTCATACGAAAGGTGACTTGGTCATTTCAAAAATATATAAGATTCACAAGTTTGGACAGGTTCATAACCCAATGAACTAATTAGTCCATTCTTGGTCAACTCTGCTAACCTATATGAGTTATCTCTGAAATGTTTTTAGTTTAAATGGTGCGAACAACAATTTGTTCTATATGCATTCTTTTATCTATAACATGATAATAAAGACCATTAACCAAAAAAAATGCCTTTGCCAACATGTTCATTACCATAATAAAAATGTTAACAAAAGAATAATTCATAATTCTTCTTTTACAATCTTGGGAACATACACTATATCCCTAAGAGCATTTAGGTATATATAAATAGTCTTTAAGACATTCAATATGTCTAGAAAGCACAAATAGCTAATGTAGCAACTATTGTTCCATTTCCTACTATCTTCTACCACTTCACGCTTCCTAAGCACACTACTCTGATTTAGACTCTATTTAGAAACATCATAATGTTGCTTTAGAACCTAAAATCCAAGTAGTATTATTACCAGTCATAAGATTAGTTGTAATTGTAATACCCGAGCCGACCATTCATCCACGATATTTATTTATATTTATCTCTTTCATTACTCTTGGAAAACGTGCCTTTGCGCTAATTTCTTACATTTAATTTATAAATAATTGTCTCAATATTTGAATAACAACTCATATTATAAAAGTAGCCTATACTAGGTGTTCCTGAGTTCTCATAACCTGAACTAAGTAAAACTTAGGAAATATAATTAGTATATCAAGCTAAGCATTCGATTCAATTAAGAGAAAAAGAATAGCCTGGTAAGTGCATTTGGAAAGTTATTTTGGGGTTACATAATTTGTATAGCATTTAAGCATAATTTAATTGTTGACAAATTATCTTAGTTGAAATAAAGAATTTACAAGGAAATAGTATAAGGTACACAGTAAAACTACATAGCAATCTTTGCTTCCAAAATAGAAAGAGAAAATTAGTATGTTAGTAGTTTAATTTGGAAATATTTTGTTGTTACTGGATGTTGGAATTGCTAACCTATATTAGGATAGAAAATTAATAGGTTCATTAACAAGTAGGCATCTCACTATTTCCTAAAACTACTGAAGCTTCAACTAGTCTTAAGGGATTTAAAAATAACATCATCTAGCCTGCCCGACGTACCTTATTCTCAATTTTCCAAGGAAACTAGGGTGTCAACTAGGTAATTTGAGGATACCTAGATGACTGCGAGCAAGTTAATTAGAGATATTAACTCATATGGGGCTAATGTTAATGAAAATTTTCTAGAAATATCAGCTATTAGTAAACTTGATTTATTAATTAGAGATATTAACTCGTATAAATTCACTCAGCTAGGTGCAGAATATGATTTATTAATATTACCTTGTGGTCTTGCCTCAAATAAATTTTAGATTAGTTAGCATTAGATTCAATTTGGCCGATAATGGTAACAGAAGTTCACTAGTTGTCTTAAACATGTATTA
Source organism: Ehretia macrophylla (assembly GCA_037974665.1). Classification (NCBI taxonomy): domain Eukaryota; kingdom Viridiplantae; phylum Streptophyta; class Magnoliopsida; order Boraginales; family Ehretiaceae; genus Ehretia; species Ehretia macrophylla. Next base: position 16,489,224 of record CM075775.1, read on the forward strand.
GTTATTTATCAGTTGAGTCTTACATTAACACTACAATTATCTTATATACAATTAGTAATTAGCAAAGCATTTGGCTGACTCTATTTTATCCGAATAAGCTGCCTGCATCACGTTCATATTTACTAATTCATCCACCAAGCTTTCATCCATAGCTGCCACCAAATCAACTTGAATCCTAGCTCTAACGATTCAACAGCTTGCAGCTGCCGACGTGCCCAGCCATTAGCTATTATTATAAACTAGCATTGCCTCATCATCTACCTAAACCATCAAGAAGCTGCCACGAATTGCCGCCTAAGCTTCAACATTATTTTCTAAAATAATAGTTATCATCATAGCTAAATTATTATTACTATAGCTAGCTCATATTAATCACTACCTAAGCTTTCTTCTTAAGCTGCCACCGTGAAACCAATAACATGCACGCATCAATGCTAGCTACCCGACATCTTGCAACATGAGCACTTTCTCTCCCTGCCACCTTAGGTTGAGCATCATCACTAGTTTATGAATTCTTATCTGAACAATAATAGCAGGGATATAAATCAACATCTCATTGCCTTGAATCATCATAGTGACTCGTGGAACCGTTATTACATAGCCAGCTTTCCTAGCGCTAACTATAGCCTTCATCGTTATTGTGAAACCCCAGATTTTATTTATATGTGAAATTACGTGTTTTGACTTGTATATGTGTTATTTGAGTTAGAATGTGCTAATTCTGTGATTTTTATTCCTGTTACATGCTATGTGAGCATTCATAAAGTTTTCATAAAAATCGGCAATGAAAATTTTATTATCAAGTTTTATGAATATTGTTTTTGATACACGTCCGCTATAATTTTGTAATTGGTCTTTTTAGTGTTTGAAAACCTAATCCTTGGATATTAATAGACCCATGTTTGATTAAAACGGATTTTAAATCGGATTAGGAATTTAAAAGGATTTTACACTTTCTTTTGCAAAAATTGAGTTTTATAGCTATAAATATGTATATGCATGTATGTATCTATTGTTGTCAACTATGTTTAGTATACTAAATATAGTATATATGATATATATATATATATATATATATATATATATATATATATATATATACATATATATACATATATATATATGCAAGTAAAATAGACTAAAACAAATAAAAGACTAAAAATTGGCAACTTTGACTTAGCCTATTTTATTTGACTTAGCATATAGATACATAATACATACATAATACAATAAAAACAAAGCACAAAACACACTCAAAACTCATCTACATGGTCGAAACTCCATAGGAGAAAAGGGAAGATTTTTCAACTATTTTTCAAAGCAATTTTTTCATAGAAAACTCAATTGAAGTCCAAATCTTGTCATTCAAAGTTAGATTTTGCTTGTTGGGCATCCATTGCACACATTTCTAACATCATTTGGCATCAAAGGTGAGAGAAAAAATCTAGATCTTGAAATGCTATTCTTTGTCAATTTCATATATCTGCATTTTTATCCGATGTTTTGGTAAATTGTCTTTAGATTATTGCTCAGTAGTTGCCAATGATCATTTATATGTATTTATAGCTATTTTGATTGGTAGTAGCATATATTTCTATTTTTTGGGTATTAAAATTGGTTTATTGGTTCATTGTTGAATAATTGTTGTTGTAGTGGTTAGAATTGATTGGTTGTTGCTTCTAAAACTTTGCTAATTATTGTGTAGTAATGTTGTAGTGCCGAATTTTCGATTGGAATGTCGTAGCAAAAGTCCAAAAAATTCAGCCTTGTTGCATTGCTAAAATAGGGTTGTTGGACTTGTTTTGGATGGCTTTTGGTTGGTTTGCGAGGGGGCTAGTGTAGTTGCATATGTGGTTGAGTGATAGAAAGTGGTTTCGAGGTTATTGAATTTCTCGATTGTAAGTTATGACTTTTAGAAGTTTGGGTAGTTTTTCTTAAAATGTTAAAATGTTGTCTTTGGTTGTTGGATAGTAATTGAGTTGTTGATTCTTAGGAATGTTGTTGATTAGGTTCGGTATTGAATGTATGTTCAGATGCATGTTAAGTTGGGCGGCCTACTTTGTCATCTAACTTAGTTGTTTAGTTGTTTAATTGATGTTATGTTATTTTGAAATGTTAACTGATTGATGATTGTTGTTATAACGCCCCGATCCCTCACGAGACCGAAGGCTCTAATAACCATGCTATTCTCAACCCAATACCAAACCCGGTCACAAAATTTAGAAAAAACGGACAGAGTCTCCCCTGTACCGTGGACATTCTGAAAACCTGTAAACACTCAATAAAGCCACAACATAACAAGACATTCATTTATAACTAAAGATCTTAGCTTTAAGGCCATCCGAGCCTTAAGACATACAAACAGTTTAGATATACACAAGCATGCATTCATAACTTAACTTCTTTACAAAACCGCTTATCATGTCACTCCATGATAGCATTGAACATTCTTAGAAATTAAAGCCAACCATACACCCGTTCATTCACACCCAAGCATGCAACGTAGCTAGAAGCAGAAGCAAAAGTTATTACATGCCACAATTCCATAACACCTACTACATCCACTTAGCTTTCAAACTTGCAACTACTCAAATATATATACATAAGCCCTTAGGCTCCAAAATAGAATAGAAAGTAGAACAATTAAGGTCTTCCACAGTTTAGCAGGCAATCACTCAAATCTCAAGTAATAGCATACAGCAATCAGGTCAACTCCTCGAACTGAACCACCTAAAACATGTTTAGCGAGGTATGAGCAATCACAATTGTGTAGTGAGGGGTAAGGTCTACCGGGGACGTGCAATGCAGCAGTTAGTACAAATAAAGCATTTTACAAACAAAGAACAATTGAAACAGCAAGTTACCACACATTAAAAAGGATACGATTCACTTGTCCTTCAATCACAAACCACGAGCCATGAACTGAAATCCCGATGTAATAATGACACTGTTATCGATAAGCCGACATCCCCTTATAACTCCAAAATGGGTGTACTCCGGATGTACCCCGAAATCCTACGACCCAACTCTCCCTGGTCAGCATCCCAAGCAAGAGAGGGACTGGGTAACCATGGTACCCGAGGTATACCGGCAAGCCCGATGCCACCCGATTTTCACGACACTACCATGCCCAAATGGTTGCGCAACCACGATGCAATGCACTCAAAATGATAACTTTAGAATACATCAATAAACACATGATTGAGGGACAACAAAGTAGGTTGCCCTCACACACAATATATAGACAATAAGTGCACATAATCTAAGTACAAGTAAATAAACTATTATACACATAAGGATGAAGTCTCCCTCACCTCTATCAAGCTCCACAATGCAATATTGGCTTCAAATCACTCTCAATCACCTTGAACATAAAGTTAAACATTGTTTCAATTACTCTTTAACTACAATATTCATTAATTTTCCAACTAGGTTAGCTAACTCATAGTTTACTTAATTAACATACAACCAAGTAATCATTCATGTAATCTAATAAACCAACAATATAACTAACAACAATAAAATCGTGATATAAGCATGTTCTACAATCATTTTAAAGAGCATTTTAAGCATAGATAACCATATTTAATTCCCTAATAGTACTATCAATTTATAAAGCCAATAATCCATACTTATTCTCTTTACAATTAACTCAATATAAAACTCAAGGAAAACACTTAGAACTATGGCAATACAATTACTATAAACAAGAATTCACTTAGAATCTTCAATTCAAGAAAAACAATTATGCAATTTAGTTCATGAAACATTCTCTGGATAACGTCATATCTAAGATAATTACCCATAACCACCTAACCCATCAAGTCCAATCAAAACTTAGCAAATAACCCAACTTTATTCCAAAAAAGCCCCTTTCGTAAACCCAACTAAAAATCAATCTTCTAAGCAACAGGAGGACACTACGAGCATTCCAAGCATTCAACGGTCATTAACCAACCACGAGGAAGTTCTACAAATACCTAAAACACTAGAACAAACCAATTGCCCTAAATGTCCCTCTTTATGTTCTAGTCATTCTAACCAACTTCTAGCCATCTTTTAATGGGTTTAAGCAAACATTTAAGCCGTCTAGCATTAATGGCACCTAATAGAAACGCTAAAACCATCAATTGAGCAAAAGTCACAAAAACTCAATAGAATACTATTATTTTCTCTAACTTTCTCAAGCTATCACATCCCAACGAGCTATGATAATAGAAATCTGTTTTCTCCATGCAAACCTATCCATATTATGATCCATTTAAATGCAAAGAAAACCCGTTTAAATTATAACAATCACAAAACTCTATTCATCCCCTTAGATCATTATACTACAACTAAGTTAATCAATCACCCAACTAATGTCATAACCATACCAAAAGTGCTTCCATGACCTCCCAAGACAATGCCAACACTCAAACCGAGCAAATTCCATACTTGATCAAAGCATCCCCTTTGCAATTCAAGGATAATTAGCTTCCAAACGTAATACGAAGTTCAAGGTACGCAACCAAGCTATACTACATTCCTAATGACACCACTTAGGACCTCAAAGTCACGCAATTACCTGCATCTAGTCAGAAAGCCCTAAATTTCCTCTTTTGACTTTGTTCTACACGTACCTCAACCGAGACTCAAATGGAAGCTAGCAAAGCTTAGTTAGGGTCTACTTAGCCTAGGAACACCAAAAATGAAGGCCAATTTTACCCAGATTCTCGATAACCTCGAAACCCCTTTCTAAAAGTCGGCTATTTCATTCTTTTGCTAGGTTATGAGCAATTAAATATTATGGGGCCTTTACACTACTTTCATTAACATCTAAAAAAAAATTAGGATCATTGATTCAAGCTATAAAGTCCAATTTCACAAAACCCTAACATTCCCGTCACTATTCATGCCAAATATTCAACGAGCAATTTCAACCGATTAAACTACGAAACAATAGCATAAATTAGGTCTCTACTACTTACATATAACATACATAAGCATATTTGAGCATTGCATTAGCATTTAAGAGCAAAACAAGAAATTCAAGAAAGTTGTCACATTTTTTAAATGCAAAAATAGGTATGAAATCACTCACCTATTGCGCGTAGGTGCTCCTATGAGGCTAGTAAACACCCTAAACCACTTGCATCTAGTTTGGCTTGGCTTGGAATGAGGATTTGTTGAGCAAAAATCTCTATTTCTCCTCCTATGCTATTTTCGGATTTGCTACAGTATTTTCAGCTTTTCTCTTTTTTTTGTTATTTTTTGTTTTATGAGCTTAATATGTGTGTGTGAGTATATATGCTAAGTGGTATTGAGTTGGGTGAGTGTTAAGTCTATAAAAATGAGTCTAATTAGCTTAAAAACGAGTCTCAATGCGCGTTAATATATTAGCTAACTAAAACATAAAGTTTAACTACGTAACACTATTCACTAGTTCAATAAAATATTTTCTAAACGAATGCTCTCAACACTAAATGCTCAAATGCACATTTTTCTCATTCCTAACATAATTAATGTGATTTAAAAAAATGCTAATTCGAAGAAAATAGATAGTTGAAAAACGTAATGAATAGTAACCAAGGAAAGCAACAAGTAAATAGATAGTGAAAATGCACAAACAGTAGATGAAATAGTTAATGAATCATGGCAATGTTCTCGGGCGTCACAGTTGTTGTACTGAAAGACAACCTACTTTGTTGTCTTCTCAGAAAGTGAAGTGTTTAATGTTATTGTTGTGAGTCATGATAGTGTGTGCCACCTCTTGGGTAGCGCTGGGCTGTCAAGTTGAAAACGACATGATTATTATGTGTTCTCCCCCTATCACGCATGGGCGGAGATGCTATGGAGTGTGGGTCTAGAATAGGGTACTTCCAGAATGTATTAATGGGCATATGGGGTTAATTGTGATCATGATGGCATATGGAGCTACATCAACTAGAGTATCCTTTCACAATTGAATGGTTATTTATGTGGTTGAATTGAAAAGTTGATGTTAATGAAGTTTATTGTTATTGTTGCTCATAGGATGATTTTCCAAAGGGTAAAGTAAATGTTTTCAAAAGATCTTTCGAATCCTCACTAAGCTTTGTTATATATAAGCTCACCTTCATTCGTTTATTTTCATAAGGTGTAACTGAGCCAGACTTTGAGTACGTTCCTCAGGAAGCTGAGTATGTGCCTTCTGTGGACAAGTCTTATGTGCTGGAGTCATATCCATGAGTTTGTCTTAGCTTTATAGTATGTTGTATTGTATAACTTACTCAAAGATAAAGGCTTGTATAATACTAGTTTAGTAGTCTTTCTTTTGAATATGATTAGGTTGCTAGACTAGTTTATAATCTATTTTGCGAATGTATATTATAGCTTATGGTATGTTGTTGAAACGAAGGCATATGACTTGTAGTTAGTATGTTGTTCGGTTTTTTAATATATGGTGTTGAATGTTGATGAATGATTGTGGAGTTATTGTTGATATTTGGAGTTGGTTATGTGTTATTATAAAGGGTTGGTTAAGAGCCCTGATATCCGTGTTAGAGACGTTATAATGCCAAAATTATGTTGCGTCTTGACTGATTGTAAGTGAGGTCGAGTTGGGGTGTGATAGTTATTACTAGCGCAATCTTCTCTTAACACTTCAACACCTACCTGAATCACCATATTCACCACGAGACCAAGACACTATAAAAAGGACCATTAAGTTTTGATTTTCAATACATCACAAAAGCTAAACAATCCTTTTATCATTATCTCATTAACAAGGCATTTCTTCACAGCCCAACTTAAGCCTCAAAGCCTCTTACATCACACCATCATCATAAACCTGCTTCCACTACTATTCTTGTCCAATCAAGAAAGCCAACTACAAATAAATCTCACACTGCACACAGATCACATAATTCTTGCTAAATTGTTTCATAAGCTTTAGTACCTTAGCCTTATAGGAGCATCAAGTAGGCACTGGAGATAGTGATTTAACCGAAGCAGGGAAACAAAGGAAACTCAGAACTTGATTAAGCAAAAAGTGAACCGTGGACATGCAATGAAACCTTTAGTCTAGTCAGCCATGAATTGAGTAGCGAAATAAAAGCAGCAGTTTCGTGGGTCTTGCACGATTATTCGGTGATGAGGTTTTAGCAAAAGCTACACATTTCTATATGTTTAGCATTACTATTCGTTATATGTCTATTCATGAGAAACCATTAGCATAAAAGTCTACGTACAAGTAGTAAGTGAGGAAAATTTATTTAAAAGCAGCATCTTTGTTATCTACGTGTATAGTTGTAATAGATTTATATAAAAAGAATAGATCACTCTGGCATGTTAGAATAATTTGGGTATGAAGAAAATTTTCATAAACTTATATTATTTCATATGAGTTAGTAACATGTGTTACTTATTAACTTATGACTTGTGCACGTGAAGGATGACTATAATTTATAAATTATACCATGAATAGTTATAACTATGAGTGGCTGTTGTGTTACCTAGCTCTAGATTTCCTTTCATTTCATGATATAATATATAATTTAACTTAAATTTTGGTTGTTATAGTTAACCCATAAATGAATTTTAATTGAAGAGCTTCCAACTTAAGTTCTTAGCTAGTTAAATGAGTTACATTTGGGTGCCAACTGTTAACTAAGGGAGGTGCTAAAAGTTTCATTAATAATAGTCTCGATTTCTTTTTGATAAGTGGAAAGTAGTTATGAAGTGAACTTATGGGAGATGATTACGTGTGTAATACCCGAGCCCGGAATATGAAATTTTCTTGTTTATTATTCTGAAAATTATATTTTCTTAAATTCCTTGGAATCTAATTGTTACTTCTTTATTGTCGCAAAGTGCATTGCATTTCGAGAGCGATAGTTAGAGGGTGTTTTCTAGTCCTCAACAAATTGTGAAAACTAGTATTTTGGTGTCTTAAATTTAATATTTTATTTGTTGTTAACTAGAATTAATTTTGTGTTGGTTATTATAGCTTTAAAATGCATATAAATAGGCTAAATTGACCAACTTAAGTTAGTTGACCAAGGGATTGACCATTGACCAAGGCTTGTCATCTTTTAATAGAATATAACATAGCAAAAAAAAAAACAAGCTGAAAAACAGAACCAAGCTGGCCGAAACTTCAAGAGAAGAAAAAAATAGATTTTCAACTTCCAAACTTCAAATCTTCGCGTGAGCTTGCACGGGATTGTTTCTGAGGCATCCAGCGTAGTTTTTCTAGCGACTATGAGTGTCTAAGGTGAGGGAAGCACGTTATTTGCGCATTTGAATGTTATATGTATCAACTTTAATGTTTTTGGATTTTATCCGTAGTTTGTTATTTTAATCATTTTGATGCTTAAAGAATGTTCCTTGACAATTGTAGAACATGTATTTATAGTTTTTTAGCATTTTCTGCGGTTGAATATCGAAATTGCAATTTAAATTGATAATTGAATAGTAAATTATGAATAGTAAACCCCCGTTTCGATGAAGTTGCTTCGTTATGCGTTCTGTTAATGTGAAAAGATGCTAGATATGCTAGAATGCCTAAATACATGGTTTTTTTGGATTGTGTAATGGAAAAATGAGAAAAAATGCCTTGGTGAAAGTTGGGGTCGTTTAGGTCGAGTTTAGCATTTTCTCGTTTTGCGTGATGGCATTGTCTTGGAAGGCCATGGAAGCACTTTTGGTGCGGTTATGGTGTTGGTTGGGTGTTTGGTTAGGGTAGCGGTAGTTCAAATGAGCAAATGGGAAAATCAGGACTTTGCATGAATTCTAGGGTAATGTGGGGTTTCAGGGTCTTTAGACGTGCCTTATAGTGACCTAGAAGGATTGGTGAAGTCGGTTTCCAAAACTCGTGGCTCGTTTGAAAGTAGTAGCGTTTGGAAAGTTGGGGTTGTTTTGTGTTTTTGTTGGTTTTCATAGAATTTTGCTTGTAGAATGCTTGTTAATGCTTATAATGCTTGTTAGAGTTGATTTTGATTGGAATGTTTATCAATTGTTGCTATTGCGTGCGAGAGTAACCTACTTTGTTATTCTCTCACGTGTGGCTTTATTGCTCGATTGCTCGATTGTTGCATTGTATATTGTATTGCATTCATAGAGGCAGGGGCGGAGTGATGGGCCTCTTTAGGTAGCCTTGGGTTGCCAGTGTTGGTTGCTCTAGCTCCATGTCCTATTCCCTTTCTCGCTTGGGTTGCCTCCCAGGGAGATTTGGGTCGTAGAATTGATGGATACTTCCGGGGTATTCCAAACTGAAGTTATAAGGTGGTTTGGGCCGGCGCGTTGTCATCGAATTCGTGATTGAAAGTTGCTCGTGGAAAGTGAATCGTATCATTTGAATGAGTGTTTATAGCTTTAATGCTTGTCTTGTTTTATTGCTGGCTTTGCCTGTATCTCAATATGATAATTGAATGAATTGCTTGATTATTTGCATTGCATTCTCCTCTCACCTCCGTCCTTGAGACCAATAACCCTCGCTGAGCAATAGTTTTGGTCATTCCTTTCTATACTATATTTTTACAAGAGTAGTTGCACCGGATCCTATTGAGGTAATTGAGGAGGAGGAGCAAGTGGAGGTGTTTTCTTGATAGCACTTTCTTTGCTTAGCTGGTGGTTGGTTGCCAGACTTTTGTGCGGGCCATGCCTGATGTATATAATGCTTGGTTGACGCTTTATTTTGAGGCTTGTAGCCTTGTATGTAGTTCTATTTTGAGGCATCTATGGTCTTTTGTTGTAAAAGTTTAATGGTTGAGAAGTTGTAAAGATATACTCATGTGACTAGTAAGAAATGCATGCTAATGGTTAACTGTTTAGTGGCACAAATACTTGTGTAATATGCATGACATTTTGATTTGCAAAGTTGTTAATGAAAAGATGTATATTTTTTTAAAAAGGAAGTTGGCTTGTTCCAAATGTTTATTGTGGTTTTCGCGAGTATTATATTGAATGTAGGGTTTACGGATCGTCCACGGTACAGAGGAGACTCCATCCGTGTAACGCCCCGATCCCTCACGAGACTGGAGTTCCCAATTCCATTCCCAAGGCACAAGAAACGAGGGAAAATGGACAAAGCCTTCCTTGTTTATAGGACAATCCAAAACATGTAAACAATATTTATAACTACCAAACTATGGTCTAACTCCACTCACCCAATCAAGCATACACGACCAATAAACAATAACATAGTCCATTAAGCTATTACAAACCACCTACAAATTAAATACAAACAAGATCCAATACAATTACAAGCCGGGTTTCTATAGTTCCAATCAAATTACAATTCAAACCACTTTACAAATTCACATGGATTCGCAGGTACTAATAATGGAAGTCATCACAAGCAAATAGGGTAACTCTCAAGCTTTCCTTATATCACCTTGCGAAGGTGTTGAACCTGAAAGTTGTTAGAAACGAGGGTGAGTATACAACTGGTACACTCAGTGAGGGAGGGGAAACAGGAACAGTATACCAGGGTTCGTGCAATGCAGCAACTTAACACATTTAATACAATAAATAAACAATGAATAACAATTCTAATACCACATTTTAAAAGGATACAATCGACAACCCTTATCACTCCAAATCTTCGATCCCCGATCCCCGATCCACGAACCACGATCACAATCTCGATATGCCGACATCCCTTACACCAATAGGACCTCCGGATGTACCCGATCCTACGACCCAATACCCCCTGACAATCTCCGGACCAGGCGAGTGAGGGAATAGCAGACGGAGCTAAGGCAACCAACACTGGCAAGCCCGATGCCGCCCAGCGAGGCCATTGCATCCGCCGCGACAATGAGGTTGCACAACCACAATGCAATGCAAGAATGATAACAATGACAATATAATCAGGAAACACATTTAAGGACAAAAAGTAAGTTGTTCTCGCACCAAGTTACAATTTAGCAACAATAAGCATATATCAATTATGCAATTATACTAAACAATATACTCTTTTAGAAAGAAAATAAACTATAATGCACGTAAGGATGCAGGTCCCTCACCTCTACCGAGCTCCAAGATGTAAGTTTGAATCACATCATTTCCAGTCACCTTAAACCTATGAGCAAACATTATTTCAATCACTCTTTAACTACAACATTCATTAATTATTCAGCTAGGTTAGCTAACTTATAACTTCGCTTATTTAGCATATATACAATATCTATTAGAATTCTATTTTTAACAAAATACTACTTTTATATACTTTAACTTAACATATATTCCAAGTAGTCATTTCCCACAACATAACTCATATAATTATAAGCAACACGGTATTATAAACAAGATACAATCATATTTTAATGAAGTAGCTATACAACCTATTTCATGAAACTTCTCTAAACAGCTACATATTACATACCATTACCATTTAAACTCTTATTTAAATCATTCAAAAGTCAATTATAATAACTACATCAATTCAAATAACCAACTAAGCACCAAGCTCAACTAATTCACATAAAATTCAATTAAAACCTTTTCACATGCTTAGTATTTATGTCATAAACTTCACACTTTTACAACATATAACTCAATCATGATCAATTAGAGCGAATATAACAATATAATAACTACTAATTCAAGTAATTCGCAAGAAATCCAACAAGTCTCCTTCTAAATGCTACAAAACAAGCTCTAAACTTCACACAAGATAACAATCCTCAAATCTAACTTTACTAATCACCTATAGCCATATTATGATACACATAAATGCTCTGAAACCACATTTTAAGTCATGTAAACACAAAAACTCCGAAAAGCCCTTTAAGTGATTTGAACTACAACTATCTAATTCGATTATCTAAACCACGCCATAAATACATCTTAGAGGCTTCCTAACACATCTAAGATCATATACTTATTCAAACAAGCCATCGCTAACACTTCGCTTGAAAAACCCCTTTGTCTACTAAAATAATTGGCACTCAAATGAAACACAAGGTACTAGATCCAAAAGTAAGTTATTCCACACTTCTAATGACACCTTATGGCACCAATTAGAACCACAAGACCTCACTTTATACTATATCCAACATAAAAGTCCCAAAATCTCCCTTTTTTATGCATTTTAACTACAAGTACTCTAACCAAACCCCAATTTGGCGCCATAAGGCACATTAAGCACTGCCACACCTAATAAAGACTATCCACATCATTATATTCCATCCGGATTCACTTTTCGGATAAAGCCCCTTTGAATTCTAAACCAATTATGCAAATTTCCTAAAGTTTCAATCAAGCCAATCATGTCTAATCACTAATCTATGCTCATTAGAGCCTATATTACCTATAGATAGCATCAAATCAATCCTAGAATCAACTTTGCACAAAACCCTAAATATCACTAAAATATTTTCCATTTTCTCCAACAGAGGCTTAAATTAATCAATTCAGTTATCTATGCTATAGACCTCCAAAATGACTGATTTTTATGTATAAATGTAGCTCTTTGAGTGTAGATTACTTTAGCCACAAGCGGAACTCAATTCCGATCTAAATTCCACAAGTTATGACCCTTTCCGTACAACTGCGCGAACTGCCCCCTGCACCAGCGATTTTCAGACACATTTTGGAAATTGCTAAATCGCGGGGTCAAAAAATTAGAATTTGCCTTAGTTCTAGAAATCAACATTTGTTCTAAACTGTCTAATCTAGCTTCCATATAAATTTCGTTCAATTCTAAGCACGTTTGCTATACCAAAACTACTTTGGAAGTCAGGGGCTGTGCAGTATCCAAATCCGAATTTTGCTTGGTTATCATCTTCTTGTTATTTCTTGCATTTGACCCAACAATAACCAAGTACTCAAGCAATTCAACTAACTTTAACACATACATTAAGCTCAGCTCATGAACATGATTGAAAACATATTTTACTTCCCATAACTTGCAAACACTGTTTGACAACTAACACTAGCATGTGCATGACTTTAATTACTCTTGATTATCTAAATAGCAAGTCACTACACATAATTCATCACATTTAATTTTCACTCAAAGCTCAACTTATTTAAACATTCAATGCACATAGTTCACGTTAATCACGTATTAAACATTTAGCATTCAACGCAAGTAATGTTTATTTAACCCTCATTTCACTTAAACACTATCTCCAAACATGTAATTGTTACTCTCAAGCCTTCAACTCCCTATAATGCACCATTATTCAACTCAAATTAACCTTTAGTGCAACATTAATCACTTAGCTATATAAACTGAAATTTTTAACTGCATTTGCTTAACTTTACTTGTTCAGTTAGCAGCCTTAATGTCCTCTAAAACTTCTAAAAATTGCACAGACATGTAATTCATCAAGTGTAGATAGGTTTAGCCTCAAACGGTTCCTAATTCGGAGTTAAACTCATCAAGTTATGCCCTTTAGAAAATCATTGCGCAGCTAGCCCTGAATTACGCGAGAATCAGTCACCCTACTGTTTTGGCTCCAAAACAATGCCTTAATGATATAATTCGATCTTTCCCCCAAAAGAGAAATTGTTCCTCAAGTTCTTAGCTACAATATAAAAAAAATTCAACCACTTTCGACAACGTTTGCTAGGCCAAACTGCCTCTGCAATCTAGTCGCGCAACTGCCAGAAAATTCAGAATCTTGCACTACTCATGTTTTAGCTATTTCTTGCTTCATTGGCATACTACCACCATTACTCACTATGCATATGATGTAAACTACTATGTTTGACATATACACAAACACTTGGTCTTCAACAATTAATCAAAGAAGCCAACTTCAACTACAACCAAAGCCAAACACTAAGGCTAGCAATTCATGCATTAGAAAGCTACCACAACATTTCGTACACTAAATACCTCATTAAACATGCATTACAAGCTTCATGTTCACTTATCTACACATGGCATACATGTATATAAAACAAAGAATCAGCCAATGATACAAGCATGGATGAACCCTCACCTTAAGTTGAAGAATTTGTACACAAACAAGCTCAAAATCACCTTTTATTCCTTCTTTTCTACTTCTTCTTCTTCTTTTTCTTCTTTCTTGTTTGTTTTTAAACGTGTTTAGTGTGTGTGTGTGTGTGTGTGTCTGATTTTTGTGTGTGTTTTTGTGTGTTTTTGTGTGTTGTAGTTTATAAATAGGTGTACATAATAAAAGAAAGAAAAACCCAATTGACCAACATGCCCTTCAACTAAATGCTATTAACTAGTTTGTCATTCTAGTTTAATTCTAACTAATTTAGTTGCTCTAATTCCTAATTGTCTACGTTAATTATTTTCTACGGTTCCTACAATTTTCCAAAGTGTTCGTGAAGTCCCAAAATTGCATGTAAAATGAGAATTATGCACATTAACCAATTAAACGTGCCTACATACATAAGAATGCATTTATATTGATGCAATATATGTTAATAGATGAAATTTCTTGTTAAACTAGATGTATGCACATAGTTTGATATAAATGCACGTTAAACGTAATAGATGGATGTAACCCAAAATATGATATTTTATGCAAACGAATATACATAAATAATTAAAGTATACATATAAGTATATGCACATCAATTAAATAATTATATGCACGGGTCGGGGTGTCACACTCTCCCCACCTTCAAACAAATTGCGCCCTCGCTGTGACGCTCGAGATTTAGCCATGCATTTAATTACTATTGCATCCTTGTTTGCGCATTTACTTCTGTGCCTTATTAACTGTCTTCTTAGGTTACTATTCACTCCGTATTTAAACTGCATTCTATTAGTTAATTAGCATTTTTATTAAATCAAATTAATTGTAAAAGCAGTGGAAAAAATGTGCATTTGAGCTAAAGGCGTTAGGAGAGCTCGTTTAGAATATGATTTTTGTAGTTGAGTGAATAGTATTACGTAACTAACTTAGAGATTTAATTAACTAGCACACATGTTTCACCTTAGGCTCGTTTTTAAGCTTACTACGCGCATTTTAAAAGCCGCCTAAACGCCCAAACTAGACCCCACCTTTTATAAAGCCAAAACAACTCACACTTTAGCTCATATAGCACACAACAACAAAAAAAATAGAAGCTGATTTGCACTGTAGCAGGGCCGAAACACTGCAGCAGCTTTGGGAGAGATTTTTCTTCTTCAACTCTTCAAACCAAGCCTCTCCAAGCCTTGAGCAACTAGTGTAGGGTGTGTGCAAGGTTCCTAGGTGCTCCTACGCGCTTTGGTGAGGGATTTCACGGCTTGTTTTTGCATTTCTAAATAGTTGTCAATTTCTTGATTTGTTGAAAATGTGATCAAATGCCATTGTATTTGTTATCTATGCTATTATACCATGTATATGAATGCTAGAGAACATATTTGAGCCATCGTTTCGCAATTTAAATGTTAGAATCGTTAGTTTGATTTTTAGGGTGAATAGTGACATTTTTCTAGGGTTTTGCGTAATTGCTCGAATTAGCTTGATTTAATGCTTCTAATAGATGACTTAGGTGCTAGTGAAGGTAACCTAATAGCCCCGTGCACTTGCATTGTCCTTAAATCGCTTAAAATGGAAAAAAGCCGACTTTAATTTGGGGCTTTCGGGGTTAATGCGAATCCGGGTGGATTCAGGCTTCAATTCTAGTATCCTTAGGCTACCTAGGTGCTATAGAGACCTTGATATCCCTTGTTTGAAGCCCGGACATTGTATGTGTAGTTTAAAGCCATAAGAGGGAATTTGGGGCTTTCGGGGTAATTGCAGGCATTTGAATGAGTTAGAGGGTTAAGAGGATACCTTGAGGGTTAGTTAGAAGGTTGGAAGAGTTTCCTTTGAAAATGGAATCATTAACCTTGGTTTGGAAGAGAAATAGTTCGAAAAACAAAGGGGTTTAGGTGCAATTTAGGTTGTCTCACACTTCTAAACCCATGTCATGACTTCTTGAGTGTTTATAAGTGATTTTAAGTTGATTTGGAGCTTTTGGTATGATTCTAAACTTATCTTGCTAATGTCTCTTTGTAAAACTGCATATTTGCTTATATAATTGTTCTATTCTAATTGCATCGAGGTCAACCTACTTTGTTGATCCTCCTATGTGTTAACGCTTATATTATTGCTATTAAATTGCCATTGTTAAGTGCATTGCATCGTGGTTGCGCAACCATAGTGTCAGGGGCAGATGTGTTGAATATCGGCTGGGCGGCAGAGGGCTTTCTGGTGGATATTCAAACTCCGTGCCCTATTCCCTCATTCGCCTGGTCCGGAGATTACCAGGGGATGTTGGGTCGTAGGATTCGGGGTACATCCGGAGTACACCCACTGGAGTGTTTGGGGATTATGCCGGCTTATCATGATCGTACTCATGGTCCGTGGATCGTGATTGAAGACCTGTGAAGATTGGTGTATAGGGGATTGTGTGAAATGTATCCTTTTAAATGTGTGGTTGTTTAAGTTATCATTGTTTCTTAAATTGTCTAAGTGATATTGTTGTATAACTGTGTTATCTGTTGCATTGCACGCCCCGGGACTATATCCTTCACTGGGCAACAGTGGTTGCTCATACCTCGATATCTGTTTCAGGAGACGCTGAGGGTGATCCCCAGCTTGTTGAATTAGTTGAGGAAGAAGAAGTTCAGATTGAGCCTTTACCTTAGTTGTTGTGCCTGATAACTTGAGGTGGTTAATGAATTTGCTGTTATGTGGAAGATTCATCTGATTATCTTATGTACTATTTTTTAGCCTACGGGCTATGTATATGCTTGTTGTATAAGTTGAAGACTAGTTGGTTGTGTTGTAGCTTTGAAAGCCTATGTACTGTAATAACTTATGATCTACTTCTATTCGCTTTGCTTGCTTGGGAGTGAATGGCTTAAAGTAGAAATGTTTGACCTTTCAATTATGTTTAATTGATTTCCTAGGATGTCATGATTATAAAACTATGTTGATAACAAGTTCTCGCATGCTTGTGTGTTTTGGAACTATTGTGTACCATAAGGCTCGGATGGCCTTGGAACTTTGTTGTTTAATCAAGAAAAGCTTGTATTGTATTGTTGGGACTTTGTTTGAGTAATTACAGGTTTTCAGAATGTCCACGGTACAGGGGAGACTCTGTCCGTGTGTCGGGTCCGGACTTAACCTTTAGCTTGGGTGTTGGGTCGGGGCGTGACATTTAAGTGGTATCAGAGCTATAGATTGCATGAAGCCGGGTTAAATTTCTCGGTCTGTGGGTAGAGATTTGTTATGTGACTTTGTGAATGCATGAGTCCTTGATTTTGATTGACCTAAGTGAAATTTGAATTAGGAATGAACATGCTAGCATGGAAATGGAATATGAAGAGTCTAGAATGTCAAGTATGATCTAGCGATTTATGTGTACTTCAAGAATGTGGAATATTTATTTGAACTTCTATGTACTTGACTTTATGTGAATCTAATTGGACTTTTCTTTATGTGTTTACTTATAAATTGCATATATACATATATATACCTGTCATAACACTTTGCATTCTAGCTATTCGAGATGGGGCCTCGCCGTCGTGCTGATAATCCGAATGTTGGTGGAGAACCCGAGGGGGTTCATGGGCAAGAAGCTGAGGTGGCCGAAAATGCACCGCAGGTTCAAGAACCGAGCACTGCACAGATCTTGGCCACGATGGCCACTGCTATGAACACTATCGCCCAGTTTGTTACACAACAGGGTCAGCCAGGGGTCGTTGGAGGCAATCAGGCTGCGAGAGCCGGAGGTAGTGGTCCTACCGGAGGGAATCTGTATGACTGGTTCATTCATCATGGGGCCTATACTTTCTTTGGGGAGCCGGACGATATGAAAGCTGAGATGTGGCTAAGGAAGTTTGAGAGAGTGGCAGCAATACTCGAGTGCCATGATGATAGGAAGATTACTTATGCTACTTTCCTTCTCGAGGGTGATGCTGAAGATTGGTGGAATACCATCAGTGAGAAATGGGGAGCTGAGGGAGTTCATCATTCGTGGGCCGACTTTGTCCGAGAATTTCGAGACAAGTATATATCGGTAGTTGCCCGCGAGAGGCGACAAACAGAGTTCATAAACTTGAAGTAGGGAAGTATGACGGTAGATCAATACGAGGCCACTTTTACCCGGCTTTCCCGTTATGCACCAGCTTTGATTCAGCCGGAGGACATGAAGATCCAGAGGTTCATCCTGGGTTTGAGGAGGGATATTATGCTGAACTTGTCTTCAAATGATTTTCCCAACTATGCTGCGGTTGTCCGAGCCGCCTCGAGGTATGAGAAACGGAAGGCCGATGTGTTAACCGAGACCAGTCAATCGAGTAAACGGTTTCAGTCTCAGAGTCAAGGGTACCAGGGGCAGGCTGTATCAGTTGGGCAGAGTTCACAGCCGAGGTAGACTCAGAGTTATACAGGGCCTACTCAGACTCAGTCACGACCAGTTCAGAGTCAGACTCAGATTCAGTTCCGTCCAGCAGTTTCCCGTTCGCAGCAGGGTAGTTCAGCTACCTCTACTTACAGAGCTCCTTCGGGAGGCACTGTTGCAAGACGTCACCAGCAGTGCATCTTCTGTCAGCGCCAGGGCCACACTGAGGATGTTTGTTGGAAGAAACATAACAAGTGTACAGGTTGCGGCAGTGATCAGCACAGGGTTAAGGACTGTCAGAAATTTAAGAACCCTAGGGGTCAGACATCAGCTCAGAACTCTCAGACCAGGGCCCCAGCTGCAGCACCACCACCATGAGGTCAGGCCCGTGTATTTTCTTTGGATGCTGAGGAGCTTCCGGATACTACTGCTGTGGTAGAAGGTATTTTTCTTCTTAATGATCAATCAGTTAAGGTTTTAATTGATTCCGGGGCTTCGCATTCTTTTATTACTCCTACTTGTGCACAAAATGCTAAATTGAAACATGATAAACTGTTGCATGAGATTGTGGTTTATACTCCTATGGGTCCGAAGTTTGTTACTAGATCTATTTGCAGAGCATGTAGTATATTTATTGAGGGTCGTGTTTTTCCTGCTGATTTGATTATCCTACCCTTCAATGACTTTGAAATTATATTGGGGATGGACTGGTTAAGTAAATATTATGCCCAGCTTGATTGTAGAAAGAAGATTGTGTATCTAGAAATGCCTGACCAGCCTATACTTAAAATAGTTGGTAGTAGAAAATCTACGGGAACTCCTATTATATCTTCTATTAGGGCATCTAAATTATTGAGCAAGGGTTGTGAGGCTTATCTTGCATATTTGATTAATCAACCTGCGGATCAATTGAAATTGAATGATGTACCTATCGTGAGTGAGTTTCCGGGGGTCTTTCCTGAGGAATTACCTGGGTTACCGCCTGATAGAGAGATAGAGTTCATGATTGATTTATTGCCGGGGACTTCACCTATCTCTAGGACTCCATATAGAATGGCTCCACCTGAATTGCAGGAATTGAAAGTTCAATTGCAGGGCTTGCTTGAGAAGGGACTCATTCAGCCGAGTTCTTCGCCTTGGGGTGCGCCAGTTCTATTCGTTAAAAAGAAAGACGGATCTTTTCGCCTATGCATTGATTATCGGGGTCTTAATCAGGTAACCATCAAAAATAAATATCCTTTGCCTTTAATCGAAGAGTTATTTGATCAGTTGCAAGGCGCCAGGGTATTCTCTAAATTTGATCTAAGGCAGGGCTATTATCAACTGAGGATTAAGAAAGATGATGTTCCTAAAACTGCTTTCAGAACTCGATATGGCCATTATGAGTTTGTTGTCTTGCCGTTTGGTCTTACTAATGCTCCCGTCGCATTCATGGATTTAATGCAGAGGGTATTCCGTCCTTATCTGGACCAATTTGTGGTCATATTCATTGATGATATTCTTGTCTATTCTAAATCTGAGGCGGAACATGAACAGCATCTCAGAATTGTGTTGCAGACTCTTCAGGAGCATCAGTTATTTGCAAAGTTTAGCAAATGTGAATTCTGGCTTAAGCAAGTTGCTTTTCTTGGCCATATTATCTCGCAGGATGGTATTTCTGTTGATCCAGCGAAGATTGAGGTTGTGTTATCTTGGAAACGACCTGAAACTGTCACGGAGATTCGTAGCTTCCTTGGTTTAGCTGGGTATTATTGGAGGTTTGTCAAGGATTTCTCTATGATTGCAGGGCCTTTAACTCAACTTACTCAGAAGAAAACAGTTTTTGACTGGAATGATAAATGCGAGGCCAGCTTCCAGGAATTGAAGAAGAGATTGACTACAGCTCCTATTCTTGCTTTACCTGAGGGTTATGATAATCTGGTGATCTATAGTGATGCTTCGAAGGAAGGTCTGGGTTGTGTATTGATGCAGAATGGCAGGGTTATTGCTTATGCTTCCAGGAAACTGAAGCCTTATGAACTCAACTATCCGACTCATGATCTTGAGCTTGCAGCTATCATTCTTGCATTAAAGAAATGGCGTCATTATCTCTGGGGCAACAAGTTTGAAATCTTTACAGATCATAAGAGCTTGAAATATCTGTTTTCACAGAAAGAGTTGAACATGAGGCAGAGGCGATGGCTGGAATTACTTGAGGACTATAACTGCACCATTAACTATCTTCCAGGTAAGGCCAATATTGTTGCTGATGCTTTGAGTCGAAAGGCTACATGTTGCTAGCTTGATTATCAAGAATTGGGAATTCATGGAAGAATTGTGCTTATGGAAGCCTAGTACTTCAAATTCTGGTATTCAATTTGCAAGTTTGCAGATTCAATCTTTGTTATTATCCAGGATTCGAGAAGCTCAACAGGCTGATCTTCAATTATTGAAAGTCTTAGAGAATTCTAAAGGGGTAGAGTCGGATTTCAAACTGCACGACGATGGTATTCTCAAATTCAAAGGTAGAATCTGTATTCTAAATGATCCAACTCTGAAGAAGGATATTCTTGCTGAGGCACACAGTTCTAGATATACTATCCATCCAGGCAGTATTAAAATGTATAAAGATTTGAAGCAGAATTTCTGGTGGAATAATATGAAGAGAGAGATTGCTGACTATGTTGCTCGATGTCTTACTTGTCAGAAAGTTAAAGCAGAACATCAGAGACCTGCAGGGTTGTTGCAGCCTTTGGCTATTCCTGTTTGGAAATGGGATCATATTACTATGGATTTCGTCTCTGATTTGCCGAGGTCTTCGAAGGGTAATGTCTCAGTTTGGGTTATTGTGGATAGACTGACCAAGACTTCTCACTTTATTGCTAAAAAGAAGTCTGATTCTCTTGATAAACTGGTAGAGTTGTATATTAAGAATGTTGTCCGACTTCATGGGATTCCAAAGAGTATCGTATCAGATAGAGATCCCAGATTCACATCTCAGTTCTGGCAGAAGATTCAGAAAGCTTTGGGCACGAATTTGAATTTCAGTACAGCTTATCATCCCCAGACAGATGGTCAATCCGAGAGAACTATCTTAATCCTCGAGGATATGTTGCGAGCTTGTATTCTGGACTTCGGTAAGAGTTGGGAGAAGTACTTGCCACTCGCAGAGTTCGCCTATAACAATAGCTATCAAGCTACTATTGGTATGGCACTTTATGAGGCACTGTATGGGCGTAAATGCCGGTCTCCTCTCTACTGGGATGATGTTGGTGAAATGAAGACTATCGACCCTACTCTCTTACCTGAAATGAACAAAATGATTGATCATGTGCAGCTTATCAGAAAAAGGATGCTTACAGCTCAAAGTCGGCAAAAGAGTTATGCAGATAGACGCCGTCGTGATCTGAAATTTACCGTAGGGGACCGGGTATTTCTGAAAATTTCTCCTCGCAAGGGTTTGATTCGGCATGGTAAAGGAGGTAAACTCAGTCCTCGATATGTGGGACCATTTGAGATAACTGAAACTGTTGGTGATTTGGCTTATCATCTAGCTTTACCTCCCAGTCTGGGCAGAATACATGATGTATTCCATGTTTCCATGCTTCGGAAGTATCAGCCAGATCCCTCTCACATACTTGAGCCGGAACCGCTAGAGATCAGTGAAACTTTGACCTACACAGAGAAACCTCTTCGAATTATTGATCAGAAAGTTCAGGAGCTGAGGACTAAAAGCATTCTGATGGTTAAAGTTCTGTGGGATCATCACGGAGTAGAGGATGCGACGTGGGAGAAAAAAGATCAGATGCAAGAGCGATATCCAGAGTTATTCGCCGAATCATGTAAGAATTGCGTGAACGCAATTAGTTTAAGGGGCAGAGGATGTGACGCCCGAGATTTAGCCATGCATTTAATTACTGTTGCATCCTTGTTTGCGCATTTACTTCTGTGCCTTATTAACTGTCTTCTTAGGTTACTATTCACTCTGTATTTAAACTGCATTCTATTAGTTAATTAGCATTTTTATTAAATCATATTAATTGTAAAAGTAGTGGGAAAAATGTGCATTTGAGCTAAAGGCGTTAGGAGAGCTCGTTTAGAATATGATTTTTGTAATTGAGTGAATAGTATTACGTAACTAACTTAGAGATTTAATTAACTAGCACACATGTTTCACCTTAGGCTCGTTTTTAAGCTTACTACGCGCATTTTAAAAGCCACCTAAACGCCCAAACTAGACCCCACCTTTTATAAAGCCAAAACAACTCACACTTTAGCTCATATAGCACACAACAACAAAAAAAAATAGAAGCTGATTTGCACTGTAGCAGGGCCGAAACACTGCAGCAGCTTTGGGAGAGATTTTTCTTCTTCAACTCTTCAAACCAAGCCTCTCCAAGCCTTGAGCAACTAGTGTAGGGTGTGTGCAAGGTTCCTAGGTGCTCCTACGCGCTTTGGTGAGGGATTTCACGGCTTGTTTTTGCATTTCTAAATAATTGTCAATTTCTTGATTTGTTGAAAATGTGATCAAATGCCATTGTATTTGTTATCTATGCTATTATACCATGTATATGAATGCTAGAGAACATATTTGAGCCATCGTTTCGCAATTTAAACGGTTAGAATCGTTAGTTTGATTTTTAGGGTAAATAGTGACATTTTTCTAGGGTTTTGCGTAATTGCTCGAATTAGCTTGATTTAATGCTTCTAATAGATGCCTTAGGTGCTAGTGAAGGTAACCTAATAGCCCCGTGCACTTGCATTGTCCTTAAATCGCTTAAAAATGGAAAATAGCCGACTTTAATTTGGGGCTTTCGGGGTTAATGCGAATCCGGGTGGATTCAGGCTTCAATTCTAGTATCCTTAGGCTACCTAGGTGCTATAGAGGCCTTGATATCCCTTGTTTGAAGCCCGAACATTGTATGTGTAGTTTAAAGCCATAAGAGGGAATTTGGGGCTTTCGGCGTAATCGCGGGCATTTGAATGAGTTAGAGGGTTAAGAGGGTACTTTGAGGGTTAGTTAGAAGGTTGGGAGAGTTTCCTTTGAAAATGGAATCATTAACCTTGGTTTGGAAGAGAAATAGTTCGAAAAACAAAGGGGTTTAGGTGCAATTTAGGTTGTCTCACACTTCTAAACCCATGTCATGACTTCTTGAGTGTTTATAAGTGATTTTAAGTTGATTTGGAGCTTTTGGTATGATTCTAAACTTATCTTGCTAATGTCTCTTTGTAAAACTGCATATTTGCTTATATAATTGTTCTATTCTAATTGCATCGAGGTCAACCTACTTTGTTGATCCTCCTATGTGTTAACGCTTATATTATTGCTATTAAATTGCCATTGTTAAGTGCATTGCATCGTGGTTGCGCAACCATAGTGTCAGGGGCAGATGTGTTGAATATCGGCTGGGCGGCAGAGGGCTTTCCGGTGGATATTCAAACTCCGTGCCCTATTCCCTCATTCGCCTGGTCCGGAGATTGCCAGGGGATGTTGGGTCGTAGGATTCGGGGTACATCCGGAGTACACCCACTGGAGTGTTTGGGGATTATGCCGGCTTATCATGATCGTACTCATGGTCCGTGGATCGTGATTGAAGACCTGTGAAGATTGGTGTATAGGGGATTGTGTGAAATGTATCCTTTTAAATGTGTGGTTATTTAAGTTATCATTGTTTCTTAAATTGTCTAAGTGATATTGTTGTATAACTGTGTTATCTGTTGCATTGCACGCCCCGGGACTATATCCCTCACTGGGCAACAGTGGTTGCTCATACCTCGATATCTGTTTCAGGAGACGCTGAGGGTGATCCCCAGCTTGTTGAATTAGTTGAGGAAGAAGAAGTTCAGATTGAGCCTTTACCTTAGTTGCTGTACCTGATAACTTGAGGTGGTTAATGAATTTGCTGCTATGTGGAAGATTCATCTGGTTATCTTATGTACTATTTTGTAGCCTACGGGCTATGTATATGCTTGTTGTATAAGTTGAAGACTAGTTGGTTGTGTTGTAGCTTTGAAAGCCTATGTACTGTAATAACTTATGATCTACTTATATTCGCTTTGCTTGCTTGGGAGTGAATGGCTTAAAGTAGAAATGTTTGACCTTTCAATTATGTTTAATTGATTTCCTAGGATGTCATGATTATAAAACTATGTTGATAACAAGTTCTCGCATGCTTGTGTGTTTTGGAACTATTGTGTACCATAAGGCTCGGATGGCCTTGGAACTTTGTTGTTTAATCAAGAAAAGCTTGTATTGTATTGTTGGGACTTTGTTTGAGTAATTACAGGTTTTCAGAATGTCCACAGTACAGGGGAGACTCTGTCCGTGTGTCGGGTCCGGACTTAACCTTTAGCTTGGGGGTTGGGTCGGGGCGTGACACTCGCAATTTCTTCTTCACAAGAAAACTCCATATAAGCATCCTGAACCTTCTGAAGAAGAAGCGTGAACACGAATACCATAGAAAATACTAAGAGGGAGTATCGAGGATCCACACCAATTAAAACCTTCAGATAGAATTCCAACAAATAGCCTAAGAGAATTCCAGATAATAATTCTTGAACAAGGACGCCAAATAAGGCTCCACTTATGAATGCCATTCTGAAGTCCAATTAAGAATATCAGTTAGAAGTGCCGAGAAAATACCAATACGGAATCCAAGTGAATACCATAAAAGACGTCACGAAGAATGCCAAACAATACACCACTTGAGAATCCCTATATAGAAATCCCGAAGAAGGTCACACATATATAAATACCAAGTAAGAATGCCAACCAGAGTTCCAATAAGAGTACTGCTAGAAAATTCCATATGGAAATACCAATAAGGATCCCGAGAAGAATACTGCAGATAGTACCGTGTAGGAATTTCCATAGTAAAATACCGAAGAAGATATTGAGAATAAACTTCAAGGCTGACTACTGATTGTAACCTTCCGAGACTAAATTCCTTTCTCTGACTGTCAATAATCAATCGATCAACACTTTTTCTTTTTGTTGGTCTACGTCTTTGGATAAACCGTTACTGATCATCTCTTTATAGGGGAGAATTTACTTACCATTTTGAAGGGTAAGGCATGTATGCAGTGGGTTTCACATAAGATAAACATTCAATAAATATTATTACAAGTAACTAAAGTAAATAAACACTCAAGAGATCACATAGATGCATAATTGATCGCATAAATAAACATATCATATAAGTTTTACTTATTGCACAAAGGGGTCACATAGGTGTGCATATAATCACATAACAGAATACACATCATACAACCTCAATATTTCACATAAACAAATCACAAAGAATCACATTTTCAATCAGCAACATAACCATCTCACATGTAAGCACATCACTGCTTAAAGCATACTTCACATGCATACACTCGAGGTTCGCTACCCAACAGACTGAGGACCGTATCCCGGGTGAGAGCTATCTAAGCTCTGATATCACAATTGTAACGCTCCAATCCCTCACGAGACTAGAGTTCCCAATTCCATTCCCAAGGCACAAAAAACGAGGGGAAACGGACAAAGCCTCCCCTGTTTATAGGACAATCCAAAACATGTAAACAATATTTATAACTACCAAACTATGGTCTAACTCCACTCACCCAATCAAGCATACACGACCAATAAACAATACATAGTCCATTAAGCTATTACAAACCACCTACAAATCAAATACAAACAAGATCCAATACAATTACAAGTCGGGTTTCTATAGTTCCAATCAAATTACAATTCAAACCACTTTACAAATTCACATGGATTCGCAGGTACTAATAATGGAAGTCATCACAAGCAAATAGGGTAACTCTCGAGCTTTCCTTATATCACCTTGCGAAGGTGTTGAACCTGAAAGGTGTTAGAAACGAGGGTGAGTATACAACTGGTACACTTAGTGAGAGAGGGGAAACAGGAACAGTATACCAGGGTTCGTGCAATGCAGCAACTTAACACATTTAATACAATAAATAAACAATGAATAACAATTCTAATACCACATTTTAAAAGGATACAATCGATAACCCTTATCACTCTAAATCTTCGATCCCCGATCCACGAACCACGATCTCAATCTCGATATGCCGACATCCCTTACACCAATGGGTACTCCGGATGTACCCGATCCTACGACCCAATACCCCCTGGCAATCTCCGGACCAGGCGAGTGAGGGAATAGCAGACGGAGCTAAGGCAACCAACACTGGCAAGCCCGATGCTGCCCAGCGAAGCCATCACATCCGCCGCGACAATGAGGTTGCGCAACCACGATGCAATGCAAGAATGATAACAATGACAATATAATCAAGAAACACATTTAAGGACAAAAAGTAAGTTGTTCTCGCACCAAGTTACAATTTAGCAACAATAAGCATATATCAATTATGCAATTATACTAAACAATATACTCTTTTAGAAAGAAAATAAACTATAATGCACGTAAGGATGCAGGTCTCTCACCTCTACCGAGCTCCAAGATGTAAGTTTGAATCACATCATTTCCAGTCACCTTGAACCTATGAGCAAACATTACTTCAATTACTCTTTAACTACAACATTCATTAATTATTCAGCTAGGTTAGCTAACTTATAACTTCGCTTATTTAGCATATATACAATATCTATTAGAATTCTATTTTTAACAAAATACCACTTTTATATACTTGAACTTAACATATATTCCAAGTAGTCATTTCCCACAACATAACTCATATAATTATAAGCAACACGGTATTATAAATAAGATACAAACATATTTTAATGAAGTAGCTATACAACCTATTTCATGAAACTTCTCTAAACAGCTACATATTACATACCATTACCATTTAAACTCTTATTTAAATCATTTAAAAGTCAATTATAATAACTACATCAATTCAAATAACCAACTAAGCACCAAGCTCAACTAATTCACATAAAATCCAATTAAAACCTTTCCACATGCTTAGTATTTAGGTCATAAACTTCACACTTTTACAACATATAACTCAATCATGATCAATTAGAGCGAATATAACAATATAATAACTACTAATTCAAGTAATTCACAAGAAATCCAACAAGTCTCCTTCTAAATGCTACAAAACAAGCTCTAAACTCCACACAAGATAACAATCCTCAAATCTAACTTTACTAATCACCTATAGCCATATTATGATACACATAAATGCTATGAAACCACATTTTAAGTCATGTTAACACAAAAACTCAAAAAAGCCCTTTAAGTGATTTGAACTACAACTATCTAATTCGATTATCTAAACCACGCCATAAATACATCTTAGAGGCTTCCTAACACATCTAAGATCATATACTTATTCGAACAAGCCATCGCTAACACTTCGCTTGAAAGACCCCTTTGTCTACTAAAATAATTGGCACTCAAATGAAACACAAGGTACTAGATCCACAAGTAAGTTATTCCACACTTCTAATGACATCTTATGGCACCAATTAGAACCACAAGACCTCACTTTATACTATATCCAACATAAAAGTCCCAAAATCCCACTTTTTATGCGTTTTAACTACAAGTACTCTAACCAAACCCCAATTTGGCGCCATAAGGCACATTAAGCACTGCCACACCTAATAAAGACTATCTACATCATTATATTCCATCCGGATTCACTTTTCGGATAAAGTCCCTTTGAATTCTAAACCAATTATGCAAATTTCCTAAAGTTTCAATCAAGTCAATCATGTCTAATCACTAATCTATGCTCATTATAGCCTATATTACCTATAGATAGCATCAAATCAATCCTAGAATCAACTTTGCACAAAACCCTAAATATCACTAAAACATTTTCCATTTTCTCCAACAGAGGCTTAAATTAATCAATTCAGTTATCTATGCTATAGACCTCCAAAATGACTGATTTTTATGTATAAATGTAGCTCTTTGAGTGTAGATTACTTTAGCCTCAAGCAGAACTCAATTTCGATCTAAATTCCCCAAGGTATGACCCTTTCCGTACATCTGCGCGAACTACTCCCTGCACCAGCGATTTTCAGACACATTTCGGAAATAGCTAAATCGCGGGGTCAAAAAGTTAGAATTTGCCTTAGCTCTAGAAATCAACATTTGTTCTAAACTGTCTAATCTAGCTTTCATATAAATTTCGTTCAATTCTAAGTACGTTTGCTATACCAAAACTACTTCGGAATTCAGGGGCAGTGCAGTATCCAAATCCGAATTTTGCTTGCTTATCATCTTCTTGTTATTTCTTGCATTTGAGCCAACAATAACCAAGTACTCAAGCAATTCAACTAACTTTACCACATACATTAAGCTAAGCTCATGAACATGATTGAAAACATATTTTACTTCCCATAACTTGCAAACACTGTTTGACAACTAACACTAGCATGTGCATGACTTTAATTACTCTTGATTATCTAAATAGCAAGTCACTACACATAGCTCATCACATTTAATTTTCTCTCAAAGCTCAACTTATTTAAACATTCAATGCACATAGTTCACGTTAATCACGTATTAAACATTTAGCATTCAACGCAAGTAATGTTTATTTAATCCTCATTTCACTTAAACACCATCTCCAAACATGTAATTGTTACTCTCAAGCCTTCAACTCCCTATAATCCACCATTATTCAACTCAAATTAACCTTTAGTGCAACATTAATCACTTAGCTATATAAACTGAAATTTTTAACTGCATTTGCTTAACTTTACTTGTTCAGTTAGCAGCCTTAATGTCCTCTAAAACTTCTAAAAATTGCACAGATAGTTCATCAAGTGTAGATAGGTTTAGCCTCAAACGGTTCCTAATTCGGAGTTAAACTCATCAAGTTATGCCCTTTAGAAAATCATTGCGCAGCTAGCCCTGAATTATGAGAGAATCAGTCACCCTACTGTTTTGGCTCCAAAACAATGCCTTAATGATATAATTCGATCTTTCCCCCAAAAGAGAAATTGTTCCTCAAGTTCTTAGCTACAATATAAAAAAAAAATTCAACCACTTTCGACAACGTTTGCTAGGCCAAACTGCCTCTGCAATCTAGTCGCGCAACTTGCCAGAAAATTCAGAATCTTGCACTACTCATGTTTTAGCTATTTCTTGCTTCATTGGCATACTACCACCATTACTCACTATGCATATGATGTAAACTACTCTGTTTGACATATACACAAACACTTGGTCTTCAACAATTAATCAAAGAAGCCAACTTCAACTACAACCAAAGCCAAACACCAAGGCTAGCAATTCATGCATTAGAAAGCTACCACAATATTTCGTACACTAAATACCTCATTAAACATGCATTACAAGCTTCATGTTCACTTATCTACACATGGCATACATGTATATACAACAAGGAATCAGCCAATGATACAAGCATGGATGAACCCTCACCTTAAGTTGAAGAATTTGTACACAAACAAGCTCAAAATCACATTTTCTTCCTTCTTTTTTCCATCTTCTTCTTCTTTTTCTTCTTTCTTGTGTGTTTTTAAACGTGTTTAGTGTATGTGTATGTGTGTGTCTGATTTTTGTGTGTGTTTTTATGTGTTTGTATGTGTTGTAGTTTATAAATAGGTGTACATAATAAAAGAAAGAAAAACCCAATTGACCAACATGCCCTTCAACTAAATGCTATTAACTAGTTTGTCATTCTAGTTTAATTCTAACTAATTTAGTTGCTCTAATTCCTAATTGTCTACGTTAATTATTTTCTACGGTTCCTACAATTTTCCAAAGTGTTCGTGAAGTCCCAAAATTGCATGTAAAATGAGAATTATGCACATTAACCAATTAAACGTGCCTACTTACATAAGAATGCATTTATATTGATGCAATATATGTTAATAGATGAAATTTCTTGTTAAACTAGATGTATGCACATAGTTTGATATAAATGCACGTTAAACGTAATAGATGGATGTAACCCAAAATATGATATTTTATGAAAATGAATATACGTAAATAATTAAAGTAGACATATAAGTATATGCACATCAATTAAATAATTATATGCACGGGTCGGGGTATCACAGTCCGTGTGTCGGGTCCGGGCTTGGCCTTTTGCGTGGTCGGGTCGGGGCGTGACAACGTGAGCATACAAAGGTTGTAGAAAATGCTACATATTATATGCATAGACTAAAATATTAACTTTACAATGCTCGTAACCTAAGTTGTTAATCACTATAGTTATGTATTATAGTCTACTTATGTGCTTATATTGGTAGGTAATGAATGGTCATAATGTTAGTAAATGTAAGCTATGGAAATTGGAATGGTTGAATGATAAAAAGGATTATCTATTTGCTCTTGCAACTGAATAAAAACAAACCTAGCTAGGTTATATTGCTGTCTTGGTAGACTAAATGAAAATGTGTAGAAACCTTTGTGTTTAAATGAATTGATAAAAACTCAGTGTTTGTTAAACTGAGCTTTGAATGGAATTACTATCTTGACTAGGGTTGAGAGTTAAAAGAAGTTAATTCCCATTGATTGCTAATTAATGTGATATGGCTTAATTTGAGTTATTTTGAGTTTTCGGGGACAACCTATTTCATTGTTTCCCACTTATGTGGTTATCGTTCTGCGTGATCACTAATTTGCAAAAGTGCTACCAACTGTGTGTTACGTGATTATTTGTGCATGCTTGTGTGCTATTAAAATTGGGGGTTGCAACCTCAGGCATGATAACTGTCACGAATGGCTGGCAGCGCACGGCTTGCCGGTGTTCCCGTGACTATCGTGGTCCTATTCCATTTCCTGCTAGGCGATCTCCACCTTTAGGGAGCTGGGTCGTAGAATTCAGGTACAATCCGGAGTACCCTCTTAGGAAAGATAAGAAGTTATGATTTTGATTCGGGGCTTGCCATCTCTGGTGATATCGAAACGTATCCTTTTACTATGTGTTTAAGTACTCTCGCTTGGTAGCACTACCGCCCCTGGAGAGCTTACTCTCGCTTGGGACCAGTACCGGCCTCGAAGAGGAAATACTGTTTATCTTTGTGATACTACTGTTATTGATACATGAATCAAATGTGGCAGAGATCTCTACTGGTTATCACATGTTATTGTATTTTAGCATTTACCATATGTGAGTAATTTGTTAAATTACCGTACGTGAATTGAATCATGATTTGTAAAAGAGATCGACCAGAAATGTTTTCAAAACTCTTCTATTCCATCCTCATTGAGCTTCCCCAGAGCTTACCCTTTTTCCTCCCCCGTTGCAGGTACAACTTAGCTTGATATGAGTCGATATTATAATTACGTGCTCGAGGCTCCTTGCCTATCATTTTTTTATCCAAGTTGTAAAAATTAGAGTTTGTTTGTATTACTCTCGGGTAGAAGGGTAGATGTGCTTAAACCCTAGTTTTTATGATAGACGGGTAGTTATCAGATCTCAGATGTTATAACACTTATTTGTACTTGAATTTCTATATAAAGGCTTGTTAATAAATAATTATTTATTTATTGTTCCTTTTCATGGAGTCGCAATGACAGTAAACACAGACTTTGACCTAATCTTAGGAAGGGTCGGGTTGGGGTCATTATAGTAATCACAAACAAAGAAGAATTACCATCTTTTGTAGCTTCCTTGGTCTTGACACTCAAGCCTTGAAGATACATAAGACAACTCTTCTTCCAAAGCCTAGTATCTTGGCAAAAACATTATCCCTTGCCAATACTATCCTTAATTATATTCTTAGACATATTCCCACTGGCCTTAGAAGCACTATATTGCCTTTCATTTTCGATTACATACTAACCGAAGATGAAGAAGCAACATTAAGAATGGCTCTTTAAATATCTCCATATTTGGCCATACAACGATGCTTACCTCACAACGCTTTGTAGGTTTGGAATATCATTCTTTCCTTCTTGCATACCGATATGCTAGATACAAGAATATAATTCCTTTAGCAAGTTGATCCTTATCTAACATAAGTGTCACACTCCTTTTAAGATATATTATCAAAAGGAGCTAAAACGGTGTGTTGGTCTAAGGCATATTCGATTTTCTTCATACCAAGAACGATTCTAAGTTTTTGAAATAAATCATGAAAATTGGATCCAGTTAATCGATTATAGTCTAGTATATGCAAAAACGGGTTCATTCTTGTAGGAATTTGAATTTCGCAGAAAATAAGATTATTGGTGATGTTATCTTGTTAAACCATTTAATTTGGTCTTTAATTAAATGGTAGCTCCCACTAATTTTATCGAATCTCATACTTCCCAAATGGAATACGTAAATCTTTATCAAAAAGACTTATTAGTAGGTGACCAAGCTCTCACTTATATGAACGTCTTCAGCTTTCGTGCATTATTGGAACATGCATATAAATGAGTTAACAACACTTGCTATCTATATCATATATAGGGTTTGGCCTTCTGCCCCTAAACACTAAGACCTCATCTTTGGTGGATTATTGGCCCAGTGAGTTAGTTAGATAAAACCCACTACCTCCGTGATGCATAATTTGAATCTTATGACCTCAGCTTTGGTGTATTATTGGCCACGTGATATTGGAACACCACAACAACACCTTGAACAATAGGTCTGCAAAGTACTCATCATGAGAAGTATTATTCTGCCTTTGGGCAAGAAAAACACAACCAATCGAGCACTCGCATTCCTACGACAGTGGAGGGCAATGACAAAACATTTTTGCCGTTGAAATCTAATATGTTTGCACATAGGAAGTTTTCGGTCATTATAAGGTCTCACTTTGCACATTAGTCCATTTAGCATGCATCATCATACAGACAACTAAATAAACATATATGCAACAGTATAAGCTCGGTGGATCATGGACTTAGTGTTTGATCAAATTCGAGCCACAGGAATTTGATCAATCACGTAAACCTAAGCAAGCACATCACATGCCTTCAAAAGGTCTTGGCACCTTGAACTCTTCAACTCCTCCAAGTCCATCAACTCCTTGATTGATCTGGAACTTTCTTGTATGCCAGATTATATAAGTAATACATCACATGCCTCACTACAAATCACTCTTATGTAAGAAATGTAAAACGAGACTTATGTCTCAATTACGGAACAAATGAATGAAATAATATCATTACAAAGCATACATTCAACAATTCATCTAGTCCACGATCCATCCAATCATTCACAAATGCCAAGATATAAATATGATAAGCATGAATCACATTCATCAAAACATAAAACTGTTTAACATGTTTCTAATGTTTTAAAACTTTAACATCAAATGTTAACTATAAAGCTAAGCAATAAGATCAAACTTTATTGCCATAAAAGAGAAACAGCAGCAAAATAACTCATCGGAACTCACCCGGAGAGTAATCTGATGAAAACATCAGTCACCGGTTGAGGTCACCAGATGACCCTTCATCCGGTTGACCTCAACCAGTCAAACCTTTAGGAACCAGATGAGGTGTCATCCAGTCCTAGCCTAAGCCACCGGATGACTCCTTATCTGATCCTAGGAAAGGCCACTGGATAAAGTATCATCCGGTCAACGGATGACATCTCATCCTATCACAGGATGAGTGGTCATCCAATGCTAGGCTAAGGCACTGGATGACCCCTCATCCGGTCCTTGGCAAGGCCACTGGATGACCCTTTATTTGTTGGCCTTGTACGGTGGCTAAACGAGTAAACGGATAAACCCTTTCATCTGATACCTCAACCGACTAAGAACTAAGCCTTCTTTCTACCTTGTTTCTTTTATCTTTTAGCGCAAAAACATTAGAAACATGTAAACCAAATGTAATAGCATGAATTTCAAGACATGGCTCTGATACCAATTGAAGGATCGATATTCGGGATTGCTTAAAATGAATCAAAAGCTACACAGCGGAAGAAACTATGAAATACAATTTTCCAAGCATTCATAACAATCCCGTTACTTGATATTTATACTATATACATTATAAAGCAAGATAATATAATCGAATAGCACCATTTTAATTTTCAAGATCAATGGCTAAGATTGATGTTGGGTTATAAATAGATTAAATCATATTTTATCTATTTGCACCAAACACCTCAAAACTTTGCCAATATTACAAATTTACCCCATTAACGTTTAATGGTGGAGACTTCAATTATTAACTCTTGATAATTGTTTAGAGAAAATGATTAAAGTCCAAGCAAGACTTAATCTCATTGTTAATATGGTGTGACTTTCTAAGTTCATAGCCAAATAGCATTAAGGAAACATTAAACCTTTTTAATGTCAATCAACTTTTGATTAGTTTCAAGAATTTTTTCTCCAATTCTTGAAACACCGTTAAGGTCTTGAGTGACATCTAGCAACATATCAAGACAATATATATGGCAATGAAGTTAACATGTAATGAACCTATTTTAGTTGTCCATTACCATACAATTCAATCCTTCCATTAATAGTCCCGATTGAGTAAGAACCATGGTCCGATCAAGTTCACAAACTCAACTCTATGCCTAGATTCAATGTAGTGAAATGAGATATGACAACCATGGAAAAACCCATTTCCATCAATCACACCTTGGCCAAGGATTTCCTCATTTACCAAATTGAATCACATAGGACATTTCCTCAATAACCGAGGTAATGGATTCTCTCTTGACAAGTACATGCCACTCTCTACATTAAAACAATGATACTACGAGTAAATGTAACTTTCTCGTGCTCGGGAGAAGTATTATCCAAAAGTAAGTATCAAACCCCAATACATATGACAATCTTGTTGTCTTAAGTCTAAGGATCATATGCACCATCGCAACAAATAACAAATCATTAATCCATACCATGTGATTTGTTATTCACATCACGTTCAGTGATTATTCCACTAGTAATCACCCACATGTTTGTTATTAGCAACTCATGCTTGTATGGTATGTGACTTACCATCCTTTATCATTAATATCTCATATTAGTCAAAGGTAACAAACCAATGTGATAGCCCGTACTTGATTATTTGAAGTCTCATTCAAATAATCTAAGGGCTATGAACATTTTAAGTATTTCTCATGCCAAAGAAATGTGCTCACATATTTTCAACTCCTTGAGAATTCATTTCTTTAACGAAAATACTTGGGACTCATTCATATGAGAAAGAAGGAGAATATGAATGATTAAACATGCCAATTATATTAATGAAACAAGTATACATCAAAATGCCCAATTATAAGTCATCTAATCATAGGGCACATCTCCAACAGGCTTAAGAAGGTCACTCCTAAGTCCGCTGAGGCACAATTATAAAAGCCCGAGCACTATTGTCCACAAATTATAACATCAAGGCTATTAAGTCAAAGCGTAACGTGAAAACGGACAGAGTCTCCCCTAAAACTCGGACATTCCAATTCTTCAACCTACACAGTAAAGACCAAAAATCCAACCCAACCAACACAACTACTATCCTCCAATCAACCAATAACCAACTATTCAAGCCAACAACACAATTCCCAACACCTCAATCCCCAATCTAATTCTACAAGTCATGTCCACAAGACATCCATCTAAGCCTAAAAATGTTACTTAATAAAATACATACTGTAACTTAAGTTCATGAATACCAAAATACAATCTACATTTGTACAAATTATACAAACTTCATCACTAGTTAATATTTACAAAACTTTAGTATCTTAGAACATTCAACATCAATATCTAGGTATTTGTCAAACAATAAGCAACTATAGCAGCACATCAGGCGAAAACCAGTAATATCATATAAAGGCACATTTTACTCAACCTGTTGAGCATAATCTAGTCCATTTTCACCTGAAATGATGAACATAAAATGGGGTGAGCTTATAATAACTTAAGCTCAGCGATAAGGGAATATGGGAAGGGTTTTCGAAATCATTTTCTCTTTAAAACCTATTGAAAACCTGTGAATGCCATGCACATACTAGCAATTATTAGTAAATAGTTCGTATCATCATATAATAAATATACTCATCACTGTGGAATATACATTTAGCACATAATTTACGGAATAATAAGCACTTATATAACATGTGGAACATTAACGAGCAATCAGTCCTACTTTCTAAGGGACATTACCAAGTGAGAGTAGATAATACATAATAAAAATGATACAGTCACCTAATCGCATAGCATATCGTATCGCATGTATAGAGATGGCCAGTCTCACAGTCATTTTCCCTAACACCAAACGCATAGGGTATACTCCTGATGTACCCCAAATCCTACGACCTTGGCCCATGGACGCCACATTTTCCACTGGACGAGGGAATTAGTACCATGATAGTCGAGCTATACTGGCAAGCCCAACGCCGCCCAAAGTTTCTCGACACTATCATGCCAAAAGAAGGTTGCAATCTCTCTAATAACACATATAGTTATGCAACGCACGATATCCACGTAGTATATCATGTAATACTTTGATGATCATAATACATCACAGCTCACATAACACTTTTAAGCTCAACATTTAAATACACATAATTCTTGGCATATATCACATGTAGGCAATGTATTATAGCTCATAGTTTGACAATAGTAATCAACTATAGCACAAATAATCAAGTCAACATTTTTAAAATTTCAGTGGTAGCTCAAATTTGGAAGCCTATTTACCTAAGTAAATGACCTCCAATTAAATTGATTTTTATATCTATGCAAATTTCTTCAAGTGTAGATAACTTTAGAATCAAATGGAACTCATTTCCAAGCTAAATTCATGAAGTTATGACTAAAACATACAAGTGCGCAAAGCTGTCCAGATTGGTAACAGTTTCTATTAACCTTTGGTTTTTATTTTCTTAGAGGCACTAAACGAAGGAACTAGCCTTTCCACCCTAAACAAAACTTGTTACAAACTATCCAATCTATGTCCTGTAAAAATGTCAGAATTTTCAAGTAGTTTTACTATGTCAAAAACACCACAAAATTTGAACAAGCAAAAATGTCCAGTTCCAGCTCAACTACAAAACCTCACTGATTTTAGCAATTTCAAGCAAGTAAACGATTTTTCCTCAAAAACCATCCAACATAAGAGTTGTACCTCTAAGAGTCCAGATTAACATAGATTTTATCCAGAATTTTCCCATAAATTTTACCTGCTCTAACAGTTTACACAACACAACTGCTCTAACAAAATCCTGCAAGCATATACATATCTAAACTAATATAATACATCAAAATCTTACCCAACAACACATATATATGCATTATAAACTTATAAAAATCAATTTTAAAAAGTCCCCTCACCTAAGTTCCTCAAGAAAAGATGAAATACTCTTGTTGATTTGCTTAAAAATTGACTCTTCTAAGCCAAATTAATGGAATTACACTGGAACTTCCTCCAAATCTTCTTTTTCTCCTAGCTTTAGTTGAAGTTTTCCTTTTCTTCTTTGCCTAAGGGGGTCATGGGTTTGGGGGGCTTAATGGTAGGTAGAAATAGTTTTATTTAAATGTTAATCTTGGAAGACAAGATAATAGTTTGCTTAATTATAAATTTACCCTAAAGTTTTTATTAGCTTTGCAATGTTTCCTATTCTTTTCTATGCTTGGCCGATGGGGTCAATGTGTAAATAGACAAACTCTACTTCTAGTTTCAAGACTCTAATTAATGCCAAAGAAGTATTTTAGATATTTATAATTTAGCCCCTAAAATTTCTAATAACTACTAAGTCGCCCTGAAAGTCATTTAATTTAATTTCTTATTCCAAATTAGTTTCTAAATTGTTTCTAAGGCTTATAACATATAAGTAAAACATATATAACACCGGAATATATGTAATTACACATAATTTAATGTTAATGCTCGAGGGTTCGGGATCGGGTCTTACAATTGGGATCTCTCTTAGTTTGTTCCACTTACTAGGTGGAGTGTGTGTAAAGGTAGAGGACTCCACTGTAGTCTCCACTCAATCTTGCTAGTCCATCTTTTTCAACTTCTTCTTCAAAAGGTAACTTTGTTCTAACTTGCTCTTTTAGAGCTATGTTTCATGTTTGATTATACATACATGTTTGGTTAAGATCCATGATGAAGCTATTTCCATGATCTTTATGTTATATTTTGTTTCCGTTGCTCTTATCCTAGTGTTTTTGGCCATAGAAATGCTTTCAAAATGGTATCAGAGCTACCCAACCATGTATGCAAACATGATTTCTAGTTTTTGTGCCCCTAATTTGCATGCTCGATTAACCACATTAAATCTTGTTATTTTTGGATGGATTTTTGATATGTTGTTCCTCTTTCATAGTAGAACAAAATATCCTTGTACCCATTTGGTAATTTTGTGGTTTGCTTGGTTGATTTCACCAATTTCAGTACGCTTTTGTTGTGACATCTATTCTGGACAGACTGGCTAATGTCTGTTCCCGAAGGCATAAGTCACTCGATACTAACCCTTTATTGTTGTGGTTACTAACTTCATTTAATTTGGAGCTCTTTAGATATCAAAACAGAATTATTTTTGTAAGACTCTGTGCAACATATATTTTCTGGTAGATTTACGAATATTCATCTAGTACATGTTTGAGGGTTATTTTTCCATCCTATGATGTTAGAATGGTCTTCATTTTGTCTTAGATGATTAATCCTAAGTATTGGTCAAAATAGTTGGTTGTATTTTCACATTATGTATGATTGTCCCATGTGGTTTTACTAATTTTGACCATGTTATTTAATTTGTTGACTTAGTCAAAATTAAGGAATTTTGTAAATTCCATGTTAATTTTGATTATAAGAGCATGAATTAAATGGCATAGTCTATTAATTGGATTTTAGTAAAGCTTATCTCGGGGAATAGAAAGGCATGGGTTTAAGTATAATAAATTATTAGATGGATTTTTCTTTGAATAAATTAATTAAGCCTAGGAACTCAATTTAAACCGTAAAATGGATTTTGGATGTGTATTGGTCCTTGTTCAACATATCATTTTATAATTTCATTATCATACCACTCTAATATTCTATATCTATCTTTCTTATGAATTAAGTCTACTAACCAATCAAATCATGCAAGCTTGCAACCTACTAAGCAATAAAGTAAAGCTTTATCTTATTACATACTACTACAATTATCACATTATACAAATATTAAACTATCTATTACAATCCTCCAAGATAATAAACAAATACATATAAGACCAAAACGTCTCAAAATAGAACATATACACGACAACATCACATTCTTCATACAAGCTATCCAACCTTGGTGAGCAACAAGTCAAGACAATTGACCAAACTGAACTTCTTCTTCTTAATCTCTGAAGGACCCAAACCCGAGATGATTAGAAAGAAGGGTGAGCATACAATACATGTATACTCAGTGAGGGAGGGAACAAGTAATTAGGGAGTTTGGAAAATAGTTTTGTGCAATGCATTAGTCAACAATAGACAAATTATCAATATGAAACCACTATACGTTAAATAATCTAAACAATTCATATCAAGGAAGATAGTAAACCACCGTAGAACAATTATAATAAGCAATCTAAAAGAAACAATAACATTATACCACACAATACAATTATACAAGTTATTTAGCATAGTAAAGAGCACGACAAAGGTAACAATCAAATGCAACTCTCCAAGGACTTAAGGCCCAAGCGAGAGGCATATATAAAAGGATACAAGATAACTCCCCAAGGACTTAGGGCCCAAGTGAGAGTTACACAATAAGGAATACCATTAGACCTTAAACTCGTACCACGAACCACAAACCTCGATCCACAAACCACGAACCATGAACAGAAATCCCGATATAAAAATGATAATGATAACGATAAGTCGGCATCCTTTATAACTCAAAAATAGGTGTACTCCAGATTTACCCTGATCCTACGACGCAACTCTCCCTTGGCGGCATCCCAAGCCAGAGGGGGACTGGACAACCATGGTAGCCGAGGTATACCGGCAAGCCCGATGCTGCCCAGCTTCCCTGACACTACTATTCCTAAATGGTTGCGCAACCATGATACAATGCACTCAAAATTATAACAATTAAGATAACCCAATAAACACATAATCGAGGGATAACAAAATAGGTTGCCCTCACACACAATATAGCAATCAATAAGAACATATAAGTTTAAGCAATTATACTAAATCATACAATTTAAGACCAATCAAGTAACTAAAATGCACAAAAGGATGAAAACTCATTCACCTCTACCAAGCTCCAAGGTGCGAGAATTGGCTCAATGGTTCAAACCTAGCATATAATAGAACACATACTTATCACAAGAAATCTCATAGATTTCATTTATAGCTAATAATAACAACAATAACAATAGCTAAGTAGGCAATACTAACTCAATGCAAGAAAATTATCAAAACTACTATTCATACTCTAACTCCCAAAGGCTACTACAACCAAACGAGCTACGGGATTGGGAAACCGACTTCACTACCCTCTCTTAGGCACATTATGGCACGATTCTACGCTACGAAACCTCACCTTTCCAACAGAACCCCAAAAGCTCACCTAGCACATTTGAACTACAGCTATACTAACTGAACACCCAATCAATGCCACAATTACGCTAAAAGTGCTTCAATACACATACAAGACAAACGCCCAACTCAAAATGAGCATGGTCAATACTTAGTCAAATGGCTCTTTTTACAATTCTAACTAAATAGCTATCTTCCGTGCAACGGAAGGACACTACAAGCATACTAGGCATTCATTAATCATTATCCAACCACAATGAAGCTCTATAAGCAACCAAAACACTCAAACGATCCAATTACCCAAAATGTCCCTTTTGTCTACTTATTCAATTTAGGTTCCAATCAAAACACAAAGCACAATTTCCACAAACCAATTATCCTACATCTCTAAGGACACTAAAAGACACCTACTCAAGCTTTAAAAACCCACTTTTGACACAAAAGCTCCAGAAGGCCTCGAAGTCCCTTCGAACTACAACTACCCAATCTGGCCTTCAAATCAATGCCACAATAGCACCAAAAGTACTTTCCCACCTAGTAGATACCCAAACTAGCATCCAAATGTACCCGAATTCACTTTTTATACGAAACCCCTTTGTAATTTAAGCCAAATTCACACAATTACTCAAGTTACAATCAATCTAATCTCACATAAATGCTATTCTATGTTCAACAGCACCTAAGGAACCAATAGATAGCATAATTACAAGCTTAGAATCAAACTTTGCACAAAAACCCTAGAAATTACTATTCATTATCTTCTCCAAATCACTCTTTGCAAAATCTCCATAACCAAGCCATAAAACTAAATAAAAAAAGTCTCTATAGCATGTAGACAACATTTATCAACATATTTGAACATTTCATAGGCTAATATTAACAAATCTAGAAATTTAAATTCATAACATAAACTTTAAAGATGCACATTAATGTTAAATCCCTCACCTAAATGCTCAAGATATGCAAGGTTTAAGCTTTGGAGGGCTTGAATCCACTTGCAAAATGGTTGGAAGACAAGGATTTGAAAGGTTGATGAAGCAATTTTCTCTCCTTTTCTCTTGAGGAAGTCACGGCCAAGGGGGGGAGGATACAAGGGGAATTTTTGCAATTGTTATGTATGCTTGTATATGCATATATATTGTTAAGTATATATAAGTTATATTTGTTTAATTATTTTGGGACAATAATACATGACAAGTCCAATTTTAAGCCCAAAAGTCCAACTAAAACGCTAACTAGCCCAATTCAATGTTATACAATGTTTTTCATATTTACTCGAACCAAAAAACATTTTCCAAATGCACTCTCCCAACATGCAATGCTCAAAATCTTATTTTTCTCATTCCTTAAATAAGTAATATAACATAGAAAAAATGCTAATTCAGAGAAAATAAACAGTAAAAATTTATAATTAATAGTTACTATTCACAAAAGTAAAAAAATACACATTAAAATGCACAAAAAGGTAGGCAACAGTTAATTATAAACATGATGAAGGTCTCAGGCGTCACAGGTACGAACATATGCCTCGGTCACTCGAGGCCCTAAGGAAGGTATATGGCACATCCTTCAAATCATATGAGTGTTGATGGTTGACTAAAACAGTAGATAACATCTGAGGCCCGGGGGTGTACGCGCATTAAGGGACTAAAATGTTAGAAGTTGTATTTGTTGATACAACTGGCTTAGTAGACTTACTATTCTGGTGTGTGTGCCTGGCACCCGAGGCCTAATAGGGTACATACAAGCGAGAATGGGTCCTAACCCCACCTTGAGATCCTTTTGTGACTCATAGACACATCATAAGGGTGGTGTGAATGCCAAAAGACAATGGGAGACCATTAGGTCAAAGTCCAGACCTTTTGGAGATTAAAACTAACAAAACGCTAAATTCTTTTATCTATTTTGTATATCTCAGATCACTGCATTCAAATGGCAAACACATTGTCATTGCGAAGTATCTTGGATACTGACAAGCTGACAAAAGGAGCCAATTATGAGGATTGGCGTCGTAAGCTCATGCTGGTTGATGTGACTATAAATACAGCACTCAAACCACTGTATTGCTACTACATTTGCATCATAACTTAGGAATAAATACAAACACTTATATACTTTTGATGCAATGTAGGATGATACCAAAAAGTGAAAAATCAGACCTAAAATGTTCCAAATTGCAAGTCAATAAGTTGAGAACGTGGAAACTCGACAACTGGTGGATGAATGAAGCTCGTAGATAAGGAATTTAGCCGAAACTAGTGAGAAATCAGACTTAGAATGGTGAAAAATGCCCAAAAATACATCGGGCAACCATTGTATTTCTATTACATTTGCATCATAACTTATGAATAAATGCAAACACTTACATATTTTGATACAATGTAGGATGATACCAAAAAGTGAAAAATCATACTTGAAACGATCCAAATTGCAAGCCAAAAAGTTACAAATGTGGAAACTCTAGAACTGGTGGATGAATGGAGCCCGTAGAAAAGGAATTTGCCTGAAACTAGCGGGAAATCATACTCCGAACGCTAAAAAATGCTCAAAAATGCCTCAATCAATGCCCCGGTCAAAGTCAAAGTTGAAGTCAAAATTGATAACAAAGGGCGCTCGAGCACCCCTCTCTCCACTCCCCAAACTCCTTGATTGGTCCACGTCGATGACAAATGGCGCAAGGTGATTGGACCACTAGAACCATGCTTGAACGCACCTATCCTAGCACTCGACCGCCCAAATTATAACCTTCCACCACCTTCCAAAGCATCCATGTGGTGCGCATCCACCAGACGAAGCATAAGCGTGCTTGAGCCTGCCAAGAAGGGCGCTCGAGCACTCCCCAAAAATTTTCCTATAAATAGGCCTTCACTTGGTTCAAATTTAAGAATTAATTTAGATTTAATTAATGTTTTTAATTATTAATTAATTAGTTTAATTTTAGTTTTAAATATTAGTTTAATTAGTCAGTTAGTTTAAATTAGTAGTAATTGTAGAATACGGGGAAAGTTCTACCCGAATAGCTTTTTAGTAAAGCTCTTATTCAAGGAAAGTTCTGCCCAAATAGCTCTTATTCGGGGGAAGTTCTGCCCATATAGCTATTTTGCATCAAACCTTTGCTCAAATCCAAAAATTCAGAAATGCACAGTCGTCATATCGAGGGAGCCTTTCTTGACTCTCTTATTTGTACAACTTGTATTTATTTATTATGTCTGAGTAGAACTATTATCTAGGAGAGGATATTGTAAATGACAGTCTTTTAATCTATGGTCTTGGATTCGAATAATTTGATTTAAATGCAATATATGGCTTGTATTAATTCAGCATTTTCTTTCACACGTAATGCTTTTAAGTAGATGTTATGATTGTTTTACTTTCGTACCATATATTCGTGTTTTAATAGTGGATCTATAGGTTGTACCATAGTTTATAACTCGTAGAGTTGTTGATTACTTAGTTAAAATAGACCTTTTACACTAGGTTACATGTTGGGGGTATGCCCTAATGCTATAGTTTGAGATGACGTTATTAGGGTTTAATAAGGATAAACTTACGTGTTTATAGGATATTCATATTCTCCGCTTCGATATGAATATGTCACTAATGCTTATTTGAGAAGAAAAATATTCTAAAAGGGTTTATGATATTTTGTACTTTTTCTTCATTATGATAAACATCAAGAATTGATTCATAGCCATTCAGATTATTCAACCGGGACTATAATAATTGAGTACGGGTTATCATATGTTATTACCTTTGATTAACATAGTGATGTTAATGATAAAGGATGACGTACGAAATGCCAGAACAGCATGATGATGTAGACTAATAAACATATGAGTGATCGTCTGTGTACGGATCATTGAATGTGACAATAAATAGTAAATTGCATGATATCAAGTTAATAGTTTTCTATTTAGTTGGGAATAGTACAAAT
This sequence comes from Ehretia macrophylla, assembly GCA_037974665.1. NCBI lineage: Eukaryota > Viridiplantae > Streptophyta > Magnoliopsida > Boraginales > Ehretiaceae > Ehretia > Ehretia macrophylla. The sequence continues at coordinate 16,533,807 of CM075775.1, forward strand.
TAATCCTCAGACTTCAGAAATTACGACTGTCGGTTATATCAGGGGCTAAACACTGCGTCTAGACAATACCCGTCTTCCATAAGGTGGGTCGTGACGCCCGAGAACATTGTCATGATTCATTAACTATTTTATCTACTGTTTGTGCATCTTCACTATCCACTTACTTGTTGCTTTCCTTGGTTACTATTCATTACATTTTTCAACTATCTATTTTCTTCAAATTAGCATTTTTCTTAAATCATATTAATTGTTATAGGAATGAGAAAAATGTGCATTTGAGTTTAAAGCGATAGGAGCCTTCGTTTAGAAAATAATTTGTGAAAACTAGTGAATAGTGTTACATATGAAACATAATGTTTTAGTTAGCTAACTTAATTTATGTGTAATGAACTTGTTTTAAAGCTAACTAAACTCATTTTAATAGACCATTTAAGCACCCCCCCCCCCTTGACCCCACCCATAGCCTACTCATTATATAGCAAAAATAAGCTCAAAAACACACAAAAAAAAGAGAAGATGCAGATTTTACTGTAGCAAATCCGAGAATAGCATATGAGGGGAAATATAGATTTTTGCTCAACAAATCCTCATTCCAAGCCAAGCAAAGTTAGGTGCAAGTGGTTTAGGGTGTTTACTAGCCTCCTAGGAGCTCCTACGCTCAATAGGTGAGGGATTTCATACCTATTTTTACATTTCAAAAATGTGACAACTTTCTTGAATTTCTTGTTTTGCTCTTAAATGCTAATGCAATGCTCAAATATGCTTAAGTATGTTATATATAAGTAGTAGAGACCTAATTTATGCTATTGTTTGGTAGTTTAATCGGTTGAAATTGCTCGTTGAATATTTGGCATAAATAGTGATGGGAATGTTAGGGTTTTGTGAAATTGGACTTTATAGCTTGAATCAATGATCCTAATAGGTGCTTTAGATGTTAATGAAAGTATTGTAAAGGCCCCATAACATTTAATTGCTCATAACCTAGCAAAAGAATGAAATAGCCGACTTTTAGAAAGGGGTCTCGGGGTTATCGCGAATCCGAGTTGAATTGGCCTCCACATTTAGTAATCCTAGGCTATTTAGGACCTAACTAAGTTTTGCTAGCTCTCATTTGAGTCCCGGTTGAGGTACGTGTAGTACAAAGTCAAAAGAGAAAATTTGGGGCTTTCGGGCTAAATACGGGTAATTGCGTGACTTCGATAGTCCTGAGGGTGCCTAAGGGATTAACTAGAAGTTTAGAATAGGCTGCTTGCTAATCTAGAACCATAACATGAGTTTGGAAGGAAAAAACGGGTTGAGTTACAAACGGGTTTAAGTGCAAATTCGATTATCTCACGCTTCTAAGACCTTGTCACGACTCCTTGTGTGTTTAAATAGTTTCGAGATGTTTTGGACTTTTGGTATAGTTCTATGAGAATTTTGTAAATGCCCTTTCTAATTTGCTTAATTGTTATATGAAATTGCTTCTATTGTTATTGTTATATTTGTTGTTGTTGTTAATTTGCTATCTTTGGACATGTGTAGGCTAGATGTTTGATAAAAATGCTTAATGAAGTGTGCAACAGTTATATATGCTTAAATAATGCTTAAAACTAGCTAGGAATGTAAGGGAACCAAGCAAAATTCACGCGAGCACATATGTGTATTCAACCGTGGCTGTCCAAATTTTCTTTCAGCAAAACTAAGGCAATTTCAAGCTTAAAACTGTATTAATTGGAGAAATATTAGGGGTTGAATTATATACCGTTAGAAAGCCTTACGAGTCTAGTTTCTAATGCTTTTTACGGTGCATTAATCGGAGTTTTTTAGAATAAGTTATGATTATTTTGGTGAGATGTGTCAGAACTGTCCTATTGCGCGAGAATCTGAATTTCATTGTTATTTTGCTAGAAGTGATGATATATTTCAACTCTAATTGAATATCTTCAATCAAGACTTTATTGTGTAGTGTTCTTGGATGATTAGTAGCGTAATGGAGCTCTTATAATTGTGTAAATTGTGATATAATTGAGATTGAATGAGTAAATAGAAATCATGAGTTAGTATGGAATGCAGCTGCCTTTTCCTTTGCCTTTTTACCCATCTTGCTAAAACGTGAACTCATTTATTAAGTCATGTAGAGGTTAACTATAGCTTGAATGTCATACTACCTACATGAAAATAATTGTTTAGTTATAAATAAATGTGATTTAGATCTATTGTTTATCTTGAATGCTAATTTGATTGGAAGTGAAGACAAGTGTTTTGGTGTAGTATCTATTCTTTAAGCTTATGATTTAATTTCAAATTGAAGAGTTAGTTTAATTGTGTAGGGGTTTAGTTAGAATGTAAGTTAATTGTGAAGTAGTTATTTATTGGCTTGTTAAATGTTATCTTTAATTTGAGTTTGCTATGAAAGTGGGATGAAATTGTTCTTATTTTCAATTGCTGTCAAGTTAATGTTGAAGTTATGGATAGATAGGCTCCCTATCCCGTGTCTTACTTGTGAAATAATGAGTTATAAGTTATATTAAAGTTTGCTGAGCTAGATAATGATATGATTAGGATTGTTTGTTATCAGTTATAAAGTCTTAAATGAAACACTTATTTCTTGAATAGTTAGCTAACTAAGAACTGGAATGTTGGTTGAGTTAAATATTATGCACCTAACTTTAATATTCTAGTTGAAACACTCCCTTCTTGAGTTGTTAAGTCATCCTTTTACTTTTAACCCTACGTCTGCTAGTGAGAAGCTTCTAACTTAGATTACTTATTTTAGGATCATGCTATGTAATATTTCCACTTGCTTAACTCATCAAATTAATGAATTGAAATTGTGAGTTTAATTGCCTACAAGTAAATTGCTATTTATATGTGAATTATTGGATTATTAGTGGTTGTTACAAAAAAAAGGTATTTGATTGAGCTTGTTATAGAGGTTACTTTGTAAAATATTAATATAATTAATGCCATCTAGGAGGTTATGAAATGTTTTATAGCCACAAGAATGCTTCGGTTGACTATCCAAAATGTTTGGTAGTGAAGCAAATTCTTGCATCTTGGAGCTTGGTAAAGGTGAGGGATTTTCATCCTTTTGTGCATTTTGGTACATCTTCTCTTTAATAAATTGTATGACTTAAGATAATTGCTTGAGTTATATTCTTTTTATATCTTAATTGTTTTCGAGGGCAACCTACTTTGTTGACCCTCCTATGTGTTATTGCCCTATATTTGGTTATACTGTCATTGGATTTAAGTGCATTGCATAGTGGTTGCGCAACCATAGTGTCAGGGGCGGTTGTATTGAATATCAGTTGGGCAGCAGCGGGCTTGCTAATTGATATTCGATCTCCGTACCCTATTCCCTCACTCGCCTGGTCCGGAGATTGCCAGGGGGTGTTGGGTCGTAGGATTATCGGGGTACATCCGGAGTACACCCACTGGAGTGATTGGGATTATGTCAGCACATTGATCGTGGTTCGTGGTTCGTGGATCGTGGTCAAAGATAAGAGAATCATGGAGTGTTGGGGTTAAGTGTGTCGTATCCTTTGATATGTGTGGTTATTTATTGTTCTAAATGTACTTTACTTGCCTTTCTTGTTAACTGTTATATTTAATGCATTGCACGTCCCAATTGGCCTTTATCCCTCACTGGGCAATAGTGGTTGCTCATACCTCGCTAACATGTTTCAGGAAACCCTGGGGTTGAACCCCAACTTGTTTTTGTTGAAGGTGAAAAGCTGGAGGTCCAGGTGGATCAGTTACCTTAGTGGCAGTGTCTAATTGCGTGAGGTGGATTTATGGTTCTTGCTGTTATGTAGAGATCTTTTTTGCTTTACCTTATTTTCTATGTTGTAGCCTAAGTGGTTATGTACATGTTTGGGTGATTGTAAGCTAAATGCTAGTTGATTGTAGTAGGAGATATGAATTATGGCATGTAATAACTTATATTTCTGCTCTTAGCTTCTTTGCATGTTTGGGAGTGAATGACTGGTTGTTTTCAATTTCTAAGAATGATTAAAAGCTATCATGGAATGGCATGATAAGCGGTTTTGTAAAAAAGTTAAGTTATGAATGTATGTTTGTGTGTATCTAAGCTGTTTGTATGTCTTAAGGCTCGGATGACCTTAAAGTTGGGATCTTTATTTTGGAAATGGCTTTATTTTTGTTCTTTATCTTATTGAATGTTTTCAGGTTTTCAAAATGTCCACAGTACAGGGGAAACTCTGTCCGTTTTTCCCAAAAATTTTGAGACCGGGTTGGAATTGGGTTGAGAATAGCTTGGTTTTTAGAGCATCCGGTCTCGTGAGGGAACGGGGCTTTACAGGTGGTATCAGAGCTACGTTAGCTCTAAGCCGGGACAGGGTCCTTGGCCTGTTGGGTAGTAAACCTTACGCGTGTGCTTGTAAAATGTGTTTTGAAGGTGTGTCCCTATATGTGAGGTTGTGTGTCTTGAATGGAATGTGTGCACATATGTGATATAGTTATGTGTTATGTGCTAAATGCATGCTAAGTAAAGTGAAGTGGCTAGTTATGCATCAAATTGACCACGTGAATCGAATTGACCTCGTGAATTGTTAATTGCTTGAACTGTTGCTTGTAATGTGTGTATTTGAATCTCTTGGATTGAGTTGTGTTATGATTGACTTGATTGTCATGCTTAAATGACCTTGATGATTACACTGTTTTATAAACTCTTATATAAACATGTTTGCATAATAGTTTAAAACATATATGTGTAAATGTGATATCTTGGCATTCATACATGTCCCGTTGAATTGGTAAGAAAGACTTCTTCCTCCCCGTGAAGAGAAGTGATTAGCAACAAGCCCTCCAAGTTGTGTGGATTAGCGGGAATGAGAGGCAATTAATCAGTCCTTTATTTGGGAATTAGTGTTGTAGGCGGAGCTCAGTTATTGGGATTTCTTCTAAGGCATTCTTCTACGCTCAGCAGTTAGAAATGAATGGCTTCTTTTAGGATTTCTATATGACTATTCTCTTGGTTTTCTTATTAAGTATTCTTCTAGTATTTTCTTGCTGGTATTGCTCAGAAGACTTAGTTTGGGATTCTAATCAGCCTTATTATATGGAATTTTCTTCGGTATTTGTACTTCAAATCCTTATTGGTATTTTCTCGCTGCTTTTAGTTGGGCTTCTGTTCTTCTATGGTATTCATGGCCAACGGGATTCTTATTCGGATTTTGAGATAGCATATTCATTTGAGTCTTTATTTGGCCTTCTTACTTGGGAATTCTTAGGCGGTACTAATGGAATTCTTATATGGGTTCTCATTCATAATTCTTCTCTGAACTGCTTATTTGGTATCTTTCTTGACATACCGCACGGGACTTCTACTTGGCATTTTTCATATGATGTTCATTTGAGGAGACCGTGGCCTTCTCAGTAGCTGTTCAGGAGTAATCAGAGTTAGTTTTCAGTTGATGCAGAGTTCTCTTATGAAGAAGAATTGCGTGGACGCAATTTGTTTAAGGGGGAGAGGATGTGACGCCCGAGAACATTGCCATGATTCATTAACTATTTTATCTACTGTTTGTGCATTTTCACTATCCATTTACTTGTTGCTTTCCTTGGTTACTATTCATTACGTTTTCCAACTATCTATTTTCTTCAAATTAGTATTTTTCTTAAATCATATTAATTGTTATAGGAATGAGAAAAATGTGCATTTGAGTTTAAAGCGATAGGAGCCTTCGTTTAGAAAATAATTTGTGAAAACTAGTGAATAGTGTTACGTATGAAACATAATGTTTTAGTTAGCTAACTTAATTTATGTGCAATGAACTTGTTTTAAAGCTAACTAAGCTCATTTTAATAGACCATTTAAGCACCCTCCTTGACCCCACCCATAGCCTACTCATTATATAGCAAAAATAAGCTCAAAAAACACACACAAAAAAAGAGAAGATGCAGATTTTACTGTAGCAAATCCGAGAATAGCATAGGAGGGGAAATAGAGATTTTTGCTCACCAAATCCTCATTCCAAGCCAAGCCAAGCCAAGCTAGGTGCAAGTGGTTTACGGTGTTTACTAGCCTCCTAGGCGCTCCTACGCGCAATAGGTGAGGGATTTCATACCTATTTTTACATTTCAAAAATGTGACAACTTTCTTGAATTTCTTGTTTTGCTCTTAAATGCTAATGCAATGCTCAAATATGCTTAAGTATGTTATATATAAGTAGTAGAGACCTAATTTATGATATTGTTTGGTAGTTTAATCGGTTGAAATTGCTCGTTGAATATTTGGCATGAATAGTGACGGGAATGTTAGGGTTTTGTGAAATTGGACTTTATAGCTTGAATCAATGATCCTAATAGGTGCTTTAGATGTTAATGAAAGTATTGTAAAGGCCCCATAACATTTAATTGCTCATAATCTAGCAAAAGAATGAAATAGCCGACTTTTAGAAAGGGGTCTCGGGGTTATCGCGAATCCGGGTTGAATTGGCCTCCATATTTAGTAATCCTAGGCTATTTAGGACCTAACTAAGTTTTGCTAGCTCCCATTTGAGTCCCGGTTGAGGTACGTGTAGTACAAAGTCAAAAGAGGAAATTTGGGGCTTTCGGACTAAATGTGGGTAATTGCATGACTTCGATAGTCCTAAGGGTGCCTAAGGGATTAACTAGAAGTTTAGAATAGGCCGCTTGCTAATCTAGAACCATAACATGAGTTTGGAAGGAAAAAACGGGTTGAGTTACAAACGGGTTTAAGTGCAAATTCGATTGTCTCACGCTTCTAAGACCTTGTCACGACTCCTTGTGTGTTTAAATAGTTTCGAGATGTTTTGGAGCTTTTAGTATAGTTCTATGAGAATTTTGTAAATTCCCTTTGTAATTTGCTTAATTGTTATATGAAATTGCTTCTATTGTTATTGTTATATTTGTTGTTGTTGTTAATTTGCTATCTTTGGACATGTGTAGGCTAGATGTTTGATAAAAATGCTTAATGAAGTGTGCAACAGTTATATATGCTTAAATAATGTTTAAAACTAGCTAGGAATGTAAAGGAACCAAGCAAAATTCACGCGAGCACATTTGTGTGTTCAACCGTGGCTGTCCAAATTTTCTTTCAGCAAAACTAAGGCAATTTCAAGCTTAAAACTGTATTAATTGGAGAAGGATTAGGGGTTGAATTATATACCGTTAGAAAGCCTTACGAGTCTAGTTTCTAATGCTTTTTACGGTGCATTAATCGGAGTTTTTTAGAATAAGTTATGATTATTTTGGTGAGATGTGTCAGAACTGTCCTATTGCGCGAGAATCTGAATTTCATTGTTATTTTGTTAGAAGTGATGATATATTTCAACTCTAATTGAATATCTTCGATCAAGACTTTATTGTGTAGTGTTCTTGGATGATTAGTAGCATAATGGAGCTCTTATAATTATGTAAATTGTGATATAATTGAGATTGAATGAGTAAATAGAAATCATGAGTTAGTATGGAATGCAGCTACCTTTTCCCTTGCCCTTTTACCCATCTTGCTAAAATGTGAACTCATTTATTAAGTCATGTAGAGGTTAACTATAGCTTGAATGTCATACTACCTACATGAAAATAATTGTTTAGTTATAAATAAATGTGATTTAGATCTATTGTTTATCTTGAATGCTAATTTGATTGGAAGTGAAGACAAGTGTTTTGGTGTAGCATCTATTCTTTAAGCTTATGATTTAATTTCAAATTGAAGAGTTAGTTTAATTGTGTAGGGGTTTAGTTAGAATGTAAGTTAATTGTGAAGTAGTTATTTATTGGCTTGTTAAATGTTATCTTTAATTTGAGTTTGCTATGAAAGTGGGATGAAATTGTTCTTATTTTCAATTGATGTCAAGTTAATGTTGAAGTTATTGATAGATAGGCTCCCTATCCCGTGTCTTACTTGTGAAATAATGAGTTATAAGTTATATTAAAGTTTGCTGAGCTAGATAATGATATGATTAGGATGGTTTGTTATCAGTTATAAAGTCTTAAATGAAACACTTATTTCTTGAATAGTTAGCTAACTAAGAACTGGAATGTTGGTTGAGTTAAATATTATGCACCTAACTTTAATATTCTAGTTGAAACACTCCCTTCTTGAGTTGTTAAGTCATCCTTTTACTTTTAACCCTACGTCTGCTAGTGAGAAGCTTCTAACTTAGATTACTTATTTTAGGATCATGCTATGTAATATTTCCACTTGCTTAACTCATCAAATTAATGAATTGAAATTGTGAGTTTAATTGCCTACAAGTAAATTGCTATTTATATGTGAATTATTGGATTATTAGTGGTTGTTACAAAAAAAAATGTATTTGATTGAGCTTGTTATAAAGGTTACTTTGTAAAATATTAATATAGTTAATGCCATCTAGGAGGTTATGAAATGTTTTATAGCCACAAGAATGCTTCGGTTGACTATCCAAAATGTTTGGGAGTGAAGCAAATTCTTGCATCTTGGAGCTTGGTAAAGGTGAGGGATTTTTATCCTTTTGTGCATTTTGGTTCATCTTCTCTTTAATAAATTGTATGACTTAAGATAATTGCTTGAGTTATATTCTTTTTATATCTTAATTGTTTTCGAGGGCAACCTACTTTGTTGACCCTCCTATGTGTTATTGCCCTATATTTGGTTATACTGTAATTGGATTTAAGTGCATTGCATAGTGGTTACGCAACCATAGTGTCAGGGGCGGTTGTATTGAATATCAACTAGGCAGCGGCGGGCTTGCTAGTGGATATTCGATCTCCATACCCTATTCTCTTACTCGCCTGGTTCGAAGATTGCGAGGGGGTGTTGGGTCGTAGGATTATCGGGGTACATCCAGAGTACACCCACTGGAGTGATTGGGATTATGCCGGCACATTGATCGTGGTTCGTGGTTCGTGGATCGTGGTCAAAGATATGAAAATCATGGAGTGTTGGGGTTAAGTGTATCGTATCCTTTGATATGTGTGGTTATTTACTGTTCTAAATGTACTTTACTTGCCTTTCTTGTTAACTGTTATATTTAATGCATTGCACGTCTCGATTGGCCTTTATCCCTCACTAGGCAACAGTGGTTGCTCATACCTCGCTAACATGTTTCAGGAAACCCTGGGGTTGAACCCCAACTTGTTTTTGTTGAAGGTGAAAAGCTGGAGGTCCAGGTGGATCAGTTACCTTAGTAGCAGTGTCTAATTGCGTGAGGTGGATTTATGGTTCTTGCTGTTATGTAGATATCTTGTTTGCTTTACCTTATTTTCTATGTTGTAGCCTAAGTGGTTATGTACATGTTTGAGTGATTGTAAGCTAAATGCTAGTTGATTGTAGTAGGAGATATGAACTATGGCATGTAATAACTTATATTTCTGCTCTTAGCTTCTTTGCATGCTTGGGAGTGAATGACTGGTTGTTTTCAATTTCTAAGAATGATTAAAAGCTATCATGGAATGGCATGATAAGCGGTTTTGTAAAAAAGTTAAGTTATGAATGCATGCATGCTTGTGTGTATCTAAACTGTTTGTATGTCTTAAGGCTCGGATGACCTTAAAGTTGGGATCTTTATTTTGGAAATTGCTTTACTGTTGTTCTATATCTTATTGAATGTTTTCAGGTTATTAGAATGTCCACAGTACAGGAGAAACTCTGTCCGTTTTTTCCTAAAATTTTGAGACCGGGTTGGAATTCGGTTGAGAATAACTTGGTTTTTAGAGCCTCCGGTCTCGTGAGGGATCGGGGCTTTACATGGGTTACGGCCTTTCGTGTTTTAGTTTTATGGTATGAACTGACAGGTAATTGTCGAGATAGGATTTGTTAACCTCTTACATGAGGCGATGTCCTATGATATCTGAGATCGGTCGTTAAACGAGGAAGTCCTTGGCCAAGGCGGGTATGAAGTAATGGAAGGAGTTTTTCCATGGTAGTCATCTCTCGTTTCACCAATTCAGATTTATACATAGTATCGGAGGTGGACTTAACCATTTCATGGTCTTTTCCCGATCAGGACACTCTTAACAGAAGGATCAGACTGCACGCTAATTCTCGATAGTTAAATAGATTCATAAAAGACGTCGTCTTCATTGTCGTTTACATTCTCATGATATATTCATTGCTAGTGCGTCACTCATGAGCATGAGGGTATTTCGGTAAATGACTATGACATTTCCCGTAATAGATAAGGAGGTTTATTGGTCCCTTATCGGTACACGATTGTGAATCTAGAAAGTCACACACTAATAAGTATCATGAATAAGTTCGTTAGTAGCTTATATTATGTGGTTAAAGTGTTAAAAGTCATCTATGTTAGTAATTAGGCCAAAAGTATAATTTTGAAAAGTTTTGGGGTCAAATTATAATTACCAAAACTTTTGGGGCGAAACTGCAAATATTAAAAAATTGTTTCAATATATTTATTCTAATAGATATTAGAATGAGCAAAAATAATATATATATATATATATATATATATATAAAGGTGTTTATATATGTATATGTGTAATGATGATGTAATTTGTGAAATGCCACGTCATCATCCTAGTCATCAAATGAAAAAGGTAAATTAATGATTAGGCATTGACATGTGGCATGTGAGATGTAAGATTGTCCATGTCATCAATCCTAGTCATTGGTATTTGAATTGGATGGATGAGATTGACTTTTGAATAAAGACAAAAGAATCTCATCCATTGCTTTTGATGATAGAACATTTTTGCCAAGTGTCATGAGAGAGAAAAAGGTGTCCCTTGGATTGTAATGATTACAATCCAAGGCCATGCATGGCTTGATTGATTCAAGCAAGAAAGAGAATAATGGTGATTGGTTCTTTATGCATGTAAGACAATATAATATTAAGTTGATTAAATAATGTATAAAAGATAACAACCTTCTCTCTCCATCCACTTGCATTTTCGTCCAAGCCATGGGAAGAGAGAAGACATTCATCTTGCCATCTAATTGCAATGATTGTGATCCTATGATGTGCATGCATTATCAAGAAAAGTTAGCAATTGTGATTGGCTACAGATTTTGATATAGTTTATATATTATTTGATTAAAATATGACAACTCATCTCACACACATACACACACAATTTCGGCCAAGGCAATTGAGGAAAGAGAAAGTTCGTCTTCTTCCTATTGCTTGGTGATTTTCGGCCATTACAACTTCATCAAGAAGGATTTGTTTTTTGATAAAACACCACATATGCATAGTTTTATACTTTGAAGATATACTAGCACTTTTTGTCTTCAAGTAGTAAGGTTGAGCTTTTGATGCTTGTGGACCAACTAAACCCTTCAAGTTAGAAGGATTCCATAGCTTCAACTTCAAGCTTTATCACCAACCAAGTCATCTACGAAAGGTATACCTACGGACCTTGCTATTTCATTACATATAGTGGACATATAATGTTAGCTTGCTAGTTTATGGACAAATATGAAAGAATGCATGTTGATCTTTGCTAAAAATTTTGAAATGTGCCTTGCCTAGTTTCGGCCATAGCTATGTATCCATGCATATCTTTTAGATCTTGAATCCAACATATATATGTGTATTGACATGATATAGTATGTTGGCTTGCACCTTTCAAGTGGTATTAGAGCCTTTGGTTTTTTATGTCCATAGAACTAGCTTTTTGGTCTTATGTAGACTTCATAGTTGGGTCGTGTATGTGCATGTCACCTAGGCTGAATGTTGGCTCTTAAAATGTGCAAGTTTTGAAGTTTATGATAAGCCTACATGATTGCATGTTTAGATCTAGTCTTGATCCATGCTTGTATGTGTAGATCTTATGGATATTTAAGCTTATATATGTAGACTTGAGCTTTCATGTTAGATCTATACTTATTAATGGTATTTTGTCACATGCGTGTTAAGAATAGTTGATCTTTTTGCAGAATATGCTAAAGTATGAAGATAATTGTTGAGATTGATCTTTGCATGTTGGCATATGACCTTGAATCAAAAGATCATATTAAGAGCTTAAAAGGTGTTTCTTGAAATGATCTTTTATGCATGTTTGTAAAGTCAAAACTTGATGAAAACAAGTGTAGTATTGTTATCTTGATATGGCCAAAATTCCCTTGGTGTGTGAGCTTGGTATGTTATTTTTGTTGGACATGGTAATGTGCTTGTAGTTGCCTTGAAGTCCTCAAAAGTTAAAATAGATTATAAGCATGTATTAAAGTGAAAGTTTGAAAAGTTGTTTTAAGCTTATTTTAACTAGTTCATGCATATAAATATGTTGAGGACTATTTGATGATTAAAGGAGTTTAATAGTCAAATAGGCAACTAGTTACATGTCTTGATAATTGCAATAACAATTTTACCTGATAGAAGGCCATTATATTCTAATCTTGAATTTGAAAATAGTCTAATGTGTTTTATTTAGATATTTCTAAGTTAAAGAAATGTTAAAAGCTATTATATGTTGATATAATGTCTTTTAATAGATTAATGGGCTAAAATGAATATATGTAGGCCAATGAGACATATTGATTTGGGCTTGGGTCTTGTGTGCATGTTTTAGATTAAATTTTAGCCTAATTGGGCCACTTTATGTGATTGGGCCATGGACTTGTGTTTTCTTTAAACTTTTGGGCTTGCATGTGATTATTATTAATTATAAAGGGTTATAAATTAATGGGTCATTATGATTTGTATTAATGAAATGTGTTTTTCAAGAAAATGAAATAAGTATAGATAAGGTTTAATTTTTCATGATGATGAGTTAATTAGACTTATATGATAACTTATTATATGTGGATTATTATATACTTGATATGAGTAATCAGCATATATCTTTATCTTGGAAATGGTGAATTTGATCATGGATTTAGGCTTTAGGGTCAATTGTTATTGGGTTGTAATATAAGACATAAGTCTCAATTTATTTCTTGTCATTTGAGAGAATTTTGTAGTGAGGACTTTTATGTAATTCTTCAAGAGAAACTTGAAAGAAGCCCAATGGATTTTTCCAAAGAGTTGGAAGCCCAAAGGACTTTTCCAATGGAGATTTCAATGAGTTGAAGATCTTTTAAAGAAAATAATTTTATTTCTTTAAGCCCAAAAGCCAAGCCCATGATCCATCATTCATATATCTTTGCATTCATACTATTTAAATTGCTATAATTGTGATTATTAGTTATAGTATGTAGAATGTTTAATGGTTTGATGAGATTATATTAACTCCATACGTGCAAACAAATATTAGATTTTCATAAACGGTAAAAGGAGTTTTATCGTAGTCCTCCGCCATTCTAGGATATTTATTAAGACCCAAATGAATACGATCCTTCTTACCCAGAGGTAGAGGATATGTTTCAAAGTAAGTTTATTAAAATCGCTAGAATGAAACATAGAGATGTGGTTATCTTCTAAAATCTAACTGCCAATTATGGCCACAAAGGCTTGAGGTTATTGATTTAATTTGTTAGATAACTTAGTAATGGCATGTACAATCTAACTAGATCACCTAATCAATTATAACCACAAAGGTTTGAGATCAAGTGATTTAGGGACTAAAGTACACCATACCTTATTTAGAGAAATAGACAACAAGGAGTTGTTGACCTTTGGTATTCATGTTTCAACATAGCCACAAAGGATTGAGAAATGTGTCTGATCATAGGAACTTGATCATCCCACTAAGAGTCTTCTCATTGATTCATGTTTTCTCATTAAGGGAGTATGAGATTTAAAACAAATAGTGGGAGTAGCTATTTTATCTTTCAATTTAATAGCTCTATATATATCCTTGTTAGCCTGCAATCTTACTTTCTGTTATATTTACTTTTTCTGTAGTTTATTTATGGCTTCATTCATAAATCCTATCTTGTCCATCCTTAATCATGATTATTTAATTGGACCAAACTTTGAGAAATGGTACAAAGGTTTAAGGGTAGTCCTCCGATTTGAAAAAATTGAGTATATTCTGGATGTCCCGACATTTGCTCTTTTAGATGAGACTGCATCCGAAACCGACAAGATCACTTACTATAAGTGGGTCTAGGATGACATATGCTCTAGGGGATACATTCTTTCATCAATGAGTGATGATCTGCGTCAATTCTATGAGGGGCTTCCTCATTCCGTAGATATCATTCGTTTATTGGAAGAATCCTTTGGTGAGCATAGTCAATGTATAAGATTCCAGTTGGCCCGTGAGCTTTTTAGTATGAGACTTGAAGAGGGTGGTGACATGAGCCAACACTGCCTCAGGATGATTTACTTGGTAACTCAACTAGAAGCATTTGGTTTCATCATAGACCCCCGTCTTTAAGAGGACTTGATCTTGCAATCTCTTCCATCATCCTACTATCCCTTAATCTTGGACTTACATGTGCATAGAATTAAGGTCACACTGAATGAGTTGTCAGATGTTCTGACTAGCTGGCAGAATTTTGATTTGGGTGCAGCACCCGATCCTCATGTTGAGTCATGTCCTTCTGTGGTTGAGCCCAGCCGAAATAGAAACATTAGAAGAAGGAGGAGGAGGAGACATAGGAGGAGCCAGGTTGTAGCATTCTTACCAAGAGATCTCTCATCAGGAGAGGATTGAGTAGTAAACTCCGTTTTTGCATGATTTGGTTGTTTTGGATCGGCTTGGTATGCGATCCCAATTTTGAAAAATGTTTGGATTAGTTTGAGTATTTCTTTAAAAATAGTAGTGACTATTATCAATCTTTTCTTACTATGGGTAATTTTGGAATTGATCATTTGTAAGAAATGGTCGGCATTTTGTATAACTTTCATCATAGTAATGAAATGGTCGGAATGCGTATTGGAAGAAGGAATGTCTTCAAACTCGAACATTTATATTGCTTAGCATTTATTGAAAAGGCTAAATACCAAATCATACTTATAATGTCTTGAACTTTGAAATGGTCAAGAGTTAAAGACTTGAATTCTTTTATATGTCTATTCAAATGAGTTTGTTAGATTATTTATTCTTTTTGACAAAAGGGTTTGTTCAAAATAAATAAATAAAAGAAATGGAGCTTATGAGACTTGTCCAGAATATGTTGGGTTATAAAAGAAGATTAGAGAATGCATCTTTTATCACCAAAATCTTTCAAATTGATTTTAAACTTATACCATGTTTTAATTCTATGGTTGAATAGAATTTAAACTCCTACATGCATAGTTTCTTTAAAGAAAGGTAACTATGATAAAATGGATAACGAGTGTATTAAAATGAAAAGATATAGATCGTTTTCATTAATAAATGAAGGTGATATCTAAATTTATAAGAAAGGTTAGTGGGAGTTCATGCCCTTAACAAGTCTTGTGAATTTATGATACCTTCGTTCACCAAGGTCCAACCGAATTCTGTATCATGATGCATATCTTGGGTATACCGATCATGTCTTGTTGTATCATGTCTATGAAGCACAATGATATAATTGATTGTATTCTCACTACCTGTACACCTAGTCACGATCTTAAAGTTTTCTTTGAGATGGAGGTTTCTAAGAAATTTTGGTCTCTAGTCTTAATGACAAGATATATGTCTTTTCTTGTAGATTTCCTTCTGACTGTTAAGGAAAGGTTATGAATGATTTTTGCACCTAATCCTTTCGCTGTTTGCATTCTCATTTAATGCAATGGCAAGTACTTGGCACGATAGGATGTAATGAGTTACATGATTGATATCGGAGAGAATACATATAAGTTCTATTGATCTTATTGTTATAATGATCTTTATATGAGCTTTAACCCTGAATTTGAAGGTTTATGGATATAGTGAAGTTCTTAGTGAATAATTTACTAAACAAGAATGAAATTATATGTAATAGATTTATGAGTTATTGGAAAGAGTTTCGAATAATAATAATAAGTAATCGTTATCTTATTATTTGAGCCAAGATTCTGCTTGACTTTGAATGACGTTTCGATGTTGTGTGGTTTTGTCTATTGATAGTAGCTGATATCATGTGATATGGTACTATTATAGAGACATTTTGCACAAGTTTAAAAGAACCCGATCTCATCAAGAGTCCGAACATGAAAAGAGTCAATTCAAGAATTTCTTTCTTGATAGAAAATGATATAACAGAATATGTTCCTATAGATGCCACTATAGTTGACCCACTGATCCTGTAAAGATAGTTGCAGTTGATCACCGTCTTGGAGAAGATGAGTATGTTGATACGAATGTACAATGCACTAGATCCTATGGTTGATAGCATTAGTGCAAGTGGGATATTGTTGGGGGTATGCCCTAATGTATAGTTTGAGATGACCTTATTAGAGTTTAATAATGATATGTTTACGTGTTTGTAGGATATTCATATTCTCCGCTTCGATATGAATATGTCCCTAATGCTTATCCAAGAAGAAAAATGTTCTAAAAGGGTTTAGGATATTTCGCACTTTTTCTTCGATATGATGTACATTAAGAATCGATTCATAGTCCTTTAGATTCTTCAACCGAGACTATAATAATCGAGTACGGGTTATCATATGTTATTACCTTTGATTAACATAGTGATGTTAATGATAAAGGATGACGTGCGAAGTGCTAGAACAACATGATGATGTGGACTAATAAACATATAAGTGATCGTCTGTGTACGGATCATTGAATGTGACAATAAATAGTAAACTGCATGATATCAAGTTAATAGTTTGAAATTTAGTTGGGAATTGTGCAAATTAATCTTCAAACTTGAGAAATTACAACTGCTGGTTATATCAGGGGCTAAACATTGCGTCTTGAAAATATCCTTCTTCCATAAGGTGGGTTACGGCCTTTCACGTTTTAGTTTTGTGGTATGAATTGACAGGTAATTGTCGAGATAGGATCTATTAACCTCCGGCATGAGGCGATGTCCTATGATATCTGAGATCGGTCGTTAAACGATGAAGTCCTTGGCCAAGGCGAGTATAAAGTGATGGAAAGGAGTTTTTCCATAGTAGTCATCTCTCGTTTCACTAATTCAAATTTATACATAGTATCGGTGGTGGACTTAACCATTTAATGGTCATTTCCCAATCGGAGCACTCTTAACAAAAAGATCGGACTGTACGCTAATTCTCGACGGTTAAATAGATTCATAAAAAATGTCGTCTTCATTATCATTTACATTCTCATGATACGTTCGTTGCTAGTACGTCACTTATGAGCATGAGGGTATTTCGGTAAATGACGGAGACATTTCCCAAAATAGATAAAGAGGTTTATCGGTCCCTCATCGGTACGCGATTGTGAATCTAGAAGGTCACACACTAATAAGTATCATGAATAAGTTCACCGATAGCTTATATTATGTGATTGATGGCTTTAAAGTGTTAAGAGTCATCTATGTTGGTAATTGGGCCAAAAGTATAATTTTGAAAAGTTTTGGGGTCAAATTATAAATACTAAAACTTTTGGGGATAAACTACAAATATTGAAAAGTTGTATCAATATATTTATTCTAATAGAGATTAAAATGGGCAAAAATTATATATATATATAAAGGTGTTTATATATGTATATGTGTAATGATGATGTAATTTGTGAAATGCCACGTCATCATCCTAATCATCAAATGAAAAAGGCAAATTAATGATTGGGTGTTGACATATGGCATGTGAGATGTAGGATTGTCTATGTCATCAATCCTAGTCATTGGTATTTGAATTGGATGGATGACATTGACTTTTGAATAAAGACAAAAGAATCTCATCCATTGCTTTTGATGATAAAACCTTTTTGCCAAGTATCATGAGAGAGAAAAAGGTCTCCCTTGGATTGTAATGATTACAATCCAAGGCCATGCATGGCTTGGTTGATTCAAGCAAGAAAGATAATAATGGTGATTGGTTTTTTATGCATGCAAGAAAATATAATATTAAGTTGATTAAATAATGTATAAAAGATGACAACATTTTCTCTCCATCCACTTGCATTTATGGCCAAACCATGGAGGAGAGAGAATACATTCATCTTGCCATCTAATTGCAATGATTGTGATTCGATGATGTGCATGCATTATCAAGAAAAGTTAGCAATTGTGATTGGCTACAGTTTTTGATATAGTTTATATATTATTTGATTAAAAGATGACAATTCATCTCACACACATACACACACAATTTTGGCCAAGGCAATTGAGGAAAGAGAAAGTTCATATTCTCCCTCTTGCTTGGTGATTTTCGGCCATTGCAACTTCATCAAGAAGGATTTTTTTTTTTATGAAACACCACATATACATAGCTTTATACTATGAAGATATACTAGCACATTTTGTCTTCAAGTAGTAAGGTTGAGCTTTGGATGCTTGTGGACCAACTAGACCCTTCAAGTTAGAAGGACTCCATAGCTTCAACTTCAAGCTTCATCACCAACCAAGTCATCTACGAAAAGTATACCTACGGACCTTGCTATTTCATTACATATAGTTGATATATAATGTTAGCTTGCTAGTTTATGGACATATATGAAAGAATGCATGTTGATCTTTGCTAAAAAATTTGAAATGTGCCTTGCCTAGTTTCGGCCATGGCTATGTATCCATGCATATCTTTTAGATCTTGAATCCAACATATGTATGTGTATTGACATGATATAGTATGTTGCCTTGCACCCTTCATTACAAGGACAGATCCATACTATGGCTATATAACGGACTTGTAGATGGAACGGCACCTATAGCAGATGTGGTAATCGGGACTTTAATCAGACTAAGGTAATTAAGTAGGTTAATGCTTATAGCTTAGCCCTTACATAGAATTAGAGAATCTTAGATACCGGGCCTAGATTAACTGCCTCATTACTGATCCGGCCCCCTAGTTTCTTTTTCCTCGTATTACGCAAAACCTTAGTTAGTTTAGCTCAGTTTACATTTCTGCATGATACTCAAAACTCTTTACAGACTATCACTTTATCACTATAACACTTTCACACTACTTCACTAACTAACTTACGAGCTACCCTGTGGAATTTGACTCTACGCTCAAAGCACACTACACTACATGATCCGTGCACTTACGGATTATTAAAGCTTGGTTACTTTACACACTTTTTATACGCACACCAAGTTACGATCAAGTTTTTGACGTCATTGCCGGAGATGCACGATATAGTTTAATTTTTGATTAAAGTGTTTGTGAACTTGTTTTAGTGTTTTATTTACTATATGTAATATACTTGTTTATAAACTATTTTGATGCAGTCGTGGCCACGTTTGACCAGAAAAGTCAACAATGTCTGTTTTTGATAAATCATACCACATTTTCGGGTGGAAATGGCCTTCTGAGCAAAATGCTACCCTGTGCGCGCCATGATTGTAGCCAAATTCTATCGTTTTGAGGGTCAAAACAGCAGTTTTCTGTTTCTGATAAAAAATTTTGGGAAAATTTGAATGATTGGAATATGACTCATTTTAATGGTCCATCCGATCAATGGGCTTTTAATGAAATAACCAAACTCCCTATTCCAAATACAAGTGAAATTTGTTCTTCATTTGGGCATACCTTTGTAAATTGTCTCCAGCATCCCAAGTTCTTATATAGTCATGATTCTACTACTCAGTGTTATTTTTTGAAAATTGATTTGTATTCTAATGCATATAAATCAGAGTGCCAAAATCATCAAAATTCATTTTGGGATAAAAATGCATTTTTTCTGCCTATAACTTTTGAAGATAATGCATTTCAAAACCCTAATTCTTCTAAGTTTTGCGAAAGCTTCAAAAGTCTTGCTTTCAATCAAACTTTTGTTATCCTAGCTCCGTTGAACTTCCTTCTCCTAAACCAAACTTCGATGACAAGATCAACCAGCTTGTCCAACTCATCGAAACCAACCACCAATCCATAGATAGACTACAAGAGCAAATCGGTCGACTAGCCAAGGACACAAATAGTTGGGAGAACGACGGGCATCCTATTCAACCTGTCATGAGTTCGCAAGACCAATATAGTTATGCTCATCACAAAACTATCCAAAACCGGGTTGAGGAGATAGAAGTGTTTAGTAGAAATAATAAGGGTAGATAGTGTAACATTAGGATTGAGGTAGAGAACGTGTCTGAGGCATATACTCCAGGATGGCAAAACTAGCCATCACTTTGGGGTCAAGAAAATTTTTCTCAAAACTTTGAAAGCCAAATCCCTATACATTTTCAATCTAAATCTTCTGGTGACCCTTTATTTAATGTTTTCAAACAAAATGATCACCAGAAAAATTGGGTTGACTCTGCTCTTCCCTAATACATGTCCATTCGAGAGAAATCTGATAGGAAAAATGAATTTGAGGAAATGCCTCGCTTAGAAGGACCGGATGACCTTAGTGATATTATGACTCAACCCGACTCTGATTCCTCTTCAAGGAAGATAGGTGCACCTACCTCCCTAGAGTCTACACTCTTTCAGGAGAAGTCTATTGAGTCTACTTTGATTCCTCCTTCTTTCTTCTCTCATTAAGAAGAAGTTGACGGGAATGAATGACTTTTGTACCAAATTGACAACAAGAGTAAGTTTAATGCTTATGTATCCCTTTTGACTAACCTTGTTGAGAAAGCCAAGATGAACAATCTTTCTCTTGTTAATCATCTTATTTCTTCTTTTGATAGTTTACAACACACTATGGCCCTCTTTGACATAGTCGAGAACATACCCACACACACCACATTGGGATGAGAATTGTCACCTTTTCAAGGTGACTTGGAAAAGGCATGTTCTGTAGGAAAAATGAACCATCATCTGTTGCATGACCTTTTTCCATTCAAAATATGTGCTGAAATGATTATCATGCAATATGTCCTAAAGAATTTTAAACATTGTTGGCTCTAACATTGGTGCTTGGCTGAGAGCGTAAAACTCAACACAACAGTCTAGCTGAAAACGATAAACTTAGCGCTACTAGAAGGCAATCTAGTATTCTTTTTAATGCTTTAATGTTTGTTTAAATTTTGTTGTTTACATTTACCCTATGAATCTTTCTCTAGCTTTATGTGGTTTGGGTTTTTAACCCTGTGATACATTCATAGAGGTACAATTGTCATGCTATTAGTGGTCACGGTACGTTTCTGTGTGCGGTTGGCTTAAATTATGCAACTCTGTCTCATAGTGTAAGCTACTCCACCAGCTTAATGCAGTTTGGGTATGTTGGGTGTTACTTGATAAGGTAGTTAGAAGTGTGAGCATACACCAAACATAAAGTCTGTGACATAAAATCCCACTGTAGTACCCTTGACCCTGTGGAACTGGCTATGGCCTTAAGTGTGCCGAAGAAAAATACCTTGAGGAGTTGCCAAGATTGCCGCCAGAGAGAGATATTGAGTTTGTGATTAATCAAATTTCCGGTACTCAACCTATTTCTAAATTAGCATACCGGATGGCACCAGCTGAGCTTAAAGAGCTGAAAACTCAATTGCATGAGTTATTAGAGAAGGGTTTTATTCAGCAAAGTTCTTCACTATGAGGAGCACCCATTTTATTTGTGAAGAAGAATGATGGTACTTTGAGAATATGTATCGATTATCGTGGTTTAAATCAGGTGACCATTAAGAACAAGTATCATTTGCCACTAATTAACGAGCTCATCGATCAACTTCAGGGAGCCAAAGTCTACTCTAAGTTTGTCTTGAGGCAAAGGTATTATCAGCTTCGGATCCGTACGGACGATGTTCCAAAGTCTGCATTCAGGACTCGGTATGGGAATTACGAATTTGTAGTTATGCCTTTTAGACTAACTAATGCACTGACAGAATTCGTAGATCTTATGCATCAAGTCTTTCAGCAGTACTTGGACTAATTCGTGGTAATTTTTATTGATGATATCTTGGTATATTCTAAGACTGAATCGGAGCACAAGCAATATCCACGACTTGTCCTACAGAAACTTCAGGAGCATCAATTGTTTGCGAAGTTCAGCAAATGTGAATTCTGGCTACAACGAATATCTTTTCTTGGCCATGTGATTACTCATAATGGTATTTCAGTGGATCCCACTAAGATTAAAGTGGTAATGTCTTGGAAAAGGCCAAAGAATGTTTCGAAGGTTCGTAGCTTCCTTGGTTTGGTAGGTTATTACCACAGGTTTGTGAAGGACTTTTCTAAGATTGTAGGGCCACTTTGTAAGTTAACTCAGAAACGAACCAACTTTACTTAGGATAAGAAGTGTGAGAATGGGTTTCAGGAGTTGAAAAAGAGATTTACTACCGCTCCAGTACTTGCATTGCCAGAGGGAACCGATAATATGGTCATCTACAGTGATGCATCCAATGAGGGCTTGGGTTGCATACTTATGCAGAATGGTTGGGTTATTGCCTATGCTTCTAGAAAGTTAAAACCGTATGAGGTAAATTATCCGACTCATGATCTTGAGTTGGCAGTAGTTGTATTCACACTGAAAATGTGGCATAACTATCTGTGGGGCAGTAAGTTCGAGATTTTCACTAATCACAAAAGTCTGAAGTACTTGTTCTCACAGAATAAGTTGAATATGCATCAATGGAAGTGGATGGAACTTCTCAAAGATTATAATTGTTCTATCAATTATTTTCCTAGGAAGGCAAATGTTGCAGCAGATGCTCTTAGTCGAAAGGCAAGAATTGCTTATTTGGCAGTTAAGAAATGGAAGACGCTTGAGGAAGTTAGCTATTAGAGGCCAGAGTTGACTCAGGTTGGGGTGATATGTTCACATCTCCGGATACAACCTTTATTGCTGTCTCATATCAGAGAAGCCCAACACCTTGATGTAAAACTTCAGAAGATCAAAGATTAGATCATGGATGATCAGTCTAACTTCAAAGTACATGAGGATGGTATTCTTTGGTTTCAAAACAAGGTATATGTTCCTGATGAACCGGGTTTGAGGAGAGGTATTCTGGAAGAGGCTCATAATTCTAAGTACACCATTCATCTCGGTGGAAACAAGATGTACCGGGACTTGAAACAAAATTACTGGTGGAACAACATGAAAAGGGAGGTGGCTCAGTTTGTGTCCAGATGTTTGACTTGTCAACGGGTGAAAGCAGAATATCAACGACCCGCAGGATTACTTCAGCCATTGGCAATACTAGAGTAGAAATAGGAACATGTTACAATGGACTTCGTCTCTAATTTGCCTAGAACACCGAGATGTTGTAATACGGTATGGGTTATCGTGGACCATTTGATGAAGACAGCTCATTTTATTCCAATGAGGATGGGAGATGAAGTTGCAAAGTTGACAGATCTTTATTTGGATCAGATTGTTAAACTTCATGGAATTTCAACTAGTATTGTCTCTGATTGAGATCCTCGATTTACTTCTCAACTTTGGGAGAAACTTCAGGAAATTTTGGATACTCAGTTAAACTTCAGCACAGCATATTATCCTCAGACCGACGGCCAATCGGAGAGAATTATTTAGATTCTGGAGGATATGCTTAGTGTGAGACCCCGAATTTTTCCTTATTTGCAATTACGTGGTTTAACTTGTTTATATGTTATATGAATTAAAATATGTTAATTATGTGGTTATAACTTCTATTACATGATATGTGAGTATTCATGAAATTTTTATAAAAATCTGCATTGAAAATTTTATTGTCGATTTTTGTGAATAGTATTTTGAACACACGTCTACTATAATTTTGAAACTGGTCTAATGTTTCAAAAACTAATCCTCGGATATTAATAGACTCGTGTTTGATAAAAATTGATTCTAAAACAAAATAGAAATTTAAATAGACTTTTCGGGCGAAAAGTAGCATTTTTTAGCCAAATAGTGATTTCTGCTGAACCTGATTCTTACATTGACTTTTGTTGACCTAGTATATATTATAAATGATATATATGTAAATTTATATGTGATATTAAGTGATTATATATTGGTTTTGCATTTAAAATACATTTGCAAAACAAATAGAGTGACTTTTCAACTTCTTTTACAAAATCGGGTTTTATAGCTTACTTGTATGTATATGTATGCATTTATTAAATGTTGTCAACTAATTTTAGTCTACTAAATATAGTATAAGTGTTAGAATATATATATATATATATATATATATATATATATATATATATTTATATATATATAAGAAAAATAGTCTAAAACAACTAAAAATTAAAAATGTTGACAACTTTGACTTTTGCAAAATGTTGACCAAACCTTTATATATGCATAATATACTCATAATACATAAAATAAGCTCAAACACACTCAAGAAACACATACATAACCGTGACTCTCCTTGGGGAAAAAGAGAAGGCATTTTGCTTAGGTTTTCAAAGTAATTTTTTCATAGATTTTGTAATTCAAGTCCAAATCACTTCATTCAAAGCTTGAAATTGCTTGTTGGGCATCCATTCTACACATTCCTAACATCATTTGGCATCAAAGGTGAGAGAAAAATTCTAGATCTCAAAATACTATTTTATGTCATTTTTATATAATTGAATTTTTATTCGATGAAATGTTAAATTGTTGTTAGATTATTGCTCAGTAGATGCCAAGGATCGTTTATGTGTGTTTATATAAGTTTTGAAGAGTAGTAACATGTATTTCTATTTTTTCGGGTATTAAAGTTGAGTATTTGACTTATTGTTGAATAATTGTTGTTGTAGTGGTTGGAATTGGTTGGTTGTGGGTTCTAAAAAGTTTGTTAATTATGGGGTAGTAATGTTGTAATGCCGAATTTTTGATTGGAATGTTATAGCAAAATCCCGGATAATTCAGCCAAGAGCATTGCCAAAATTAGGGTTGTTGGGCTTGTTTTGGATTGCTTTTGGTTGGTCTCTTGTAGGGTTAATGTAGATGCATGAGTGGGTGAGTGGTAGAAAGTGGTTTGGAGGTTATTGGATTACTAGATTGTAAGGTATGACTGTTGAAAGTTTGTGTAGTATTTCTTTAAATGTTGAAATATTGTCTTTGGTTGTTTGGGTGGCATTTGTGTGGTTGAATCTTGGGTTTTTGTTGGTTAGATTTTGGATTGGTTGGGTGGTTTAATACATGTCAAGTTAGGTGGCCTACTTTGTCATCTAACTTAGTTGTTAGTTGTTTATTTGATTAATTGATGTTATGTTATTGAAATAATGTTAACTGATTGATTATTGATGATGTCGGGAGATAGGCAACCAACTTTTGTTGTCCTTCCATAATGTAAATGTTTATTATTATTGTCATGAGTCATGATAGTGTGTGCCACCTCTTGGGCAGCATCGGGTTGTCGGGTTGATAATGGCATGACTATCATGACTACCCCCAGCTCGTGTGGCGGAGATGCCATGGAAGGAGGGGTTAGATAAGGTACCTCGATTATGTATTATGGGAGTTACAAGAAGATGGTTGAGATCGTGATGGTGTATGGAGCTACACCAACTAGTGTATCATTTCACAATTGAATAGTCATTTATGTGATTGAATTGAAAAGTTAATGTTAATGAAGTTGTTATTATTGTTGTTCATGGGATGATTTTCCTAAAGGGTAAAGTAAATGTTTTCAAAGATCTATCGAATTCCTCACTGGGCTTTGTTTTATATAAGCTCACTCTCATTCATTATGTGCAATCAGGTGTTACTGAACCAGATTACAGGTACGTGCCTCAAGAAGCTGAGAATGTGCCTTACGTGGATGAGTCTTATGTGCCGAAGTCATATCCATGAGTTTGTCTTAGCTTTTGTAATATGATGTGTTGTATAACTTACTTAAAGATAAAGGTTTATATATTACTAGTTTAATAATCTTTCTTTTGAATATGATTAGGTTGCTAGACTGGTTTATAATCTATTTTGCAAATGTATTATATAGCCTATGGTTGATGTTGAAACGGAGGCGTATAACTTATGAATGAAATGTTGAGTGGTTGTTTAATATATCGAAATGATTGCGTTGTACGTTGTTAACATGGTTGTGAAGTTGTTGTTGATCTTTGGAGTCGATTGTATGAAGTTCTAAAGGGTTGGTTTAGAGCCCTGATGTCCGTATTACTGTCGTTATACTGTCGAAATTCCGTTGCGTCCTGACTGATCATAGGTGAGGTCGAGTTGGGGTGTGACATTAAGTGGTATCAGAGCGCATGTTTAGCTGTCAGTCGGGATATCCTCGGAATTTGGGTAGTGGCCTTAACATGAATGCATGTACTTCGTGTAAAGTGAATTACATGTTAATATGTTTATGTAATTAATCTACTTATGTGACTAATTTTCTATGTGATCAATATGTATTATGTGTTAAGTGAACTTATGTGGTTTTAATTGTTTATAATTTGCTTATGTGAAACAACGTACTTTAGGTGCTCAATGCACTTTAAGTGGTTAATGTGAGTTACGTAATCAATTTGACTTATGTGTAGTTTGTTGCTTATGAGACTTTAATTGTTTATAACTTACTATGTGATATAACCTGTTTACATGATATTGGCTTTTTATGTGTTGAATTGTGTTTTATGTGATAATGTTGTTTTATATGTTAATTATGCATTATGTTGTACTTGTCTTCATGTGATATAATTGTATGTATGCTATAACTGCGGGTGACTCTTTTGGGTTAAGTAACGATGACTGCTAGAGCTCTCGGAATCAGAGGAAGACTCCATAGGAACGAATTCATGTCTTTGAAACAGGGTAGCCTGTCTGTTACGCAGTATGAGGCATGTCACGCCCCAACCCCGACCCATCACTAGACTAAGGCCGAAACATGACGTTCGTAACTCTTATCTCTGAGATTAACAACCTAAAAGCATTAAAACCCGAGAATAACAATTTAATAACTTGTACATTCATTAAAAACGCCACAATAAGTTTCTAAAGACTTTCAAAATTCTCCCAAGCTATCGGCCTTAAAGGATTACATCACCCTATTACATAATAACCAATCCAAGAACCATATGTTCATCATCCCAGCTATAAGTCTCAAAAGAATAAAGATCAAACCTAGCTAGGTATCTAATTTACCAAAATAATATTACAACATAATATTTGATCAATTTACAAAAATAACTTGTTACAACAATAAGCTAAAACTCCACAAGCAAGCATGTAGACCAACTAGGGCAAAAATCCATCACAACACATCAATATAGCTTGCAACCACATGGGAGCTTGCTCGGGCTAATCGTCACCTGAAACTATTAGAAAGAGGGGTGAGCTAGATCCTTGCATATAACTCAGTGAGGAGGAAAACAAGGAAGGGTTTTCACAAAGGTTTTATCTTTTCGTAATCAGTTTGATAAATCATGTCATGCATCTAACCACGCAAACTATCCTTAACATAAGCCTTCAATCAACAATGAGAGGGTCGAGATATGCCGGCAAACCCAGAGGTCCCGTCACTTCCTCTAATAATAATGGTTAAAAGATATACAATCAAGCTTTAGTAACATTTAACAACCTAGCTCTTCCAAGATATCACTGGGTCCCGACCCGTAGGAGGATCAATGAGTCTTGAAAGAGAAGGGATGATAACATTTGGTAGGCGAGATATACCAGCAAGCCCTACCTCTGACTAGAAGTCTCGTTACTACCTCGGTAGGCGAGATATACCGGCGATCCTGTCGCTGCCCAGAGGTCTCGTTGCTACCGCATTCATTAATGGTTACAACCGACACGCGTATTTACAATTCATAGACATCTACATAAGCTAGAGAGCTTAATCATTCATATAGCATATTCGAGTACATTCTATATTTCGCATATGTAACGTGTCAAGCATTTATCATACACTCATATGGACATATAACACACATAATATCTAGCTTGTAAGCTCATTTAATATTAGCACATAATAACAAGAATTTGCAAGTTAACCACTCAAACAATATCATCTACTAATATCACACACTAAACACACCAACAAATCCAATACTCTTACATTAGCCTAACTTAAGAGGTAAAGTTTCCTATGTTTTCAAACTCCAATTAATTTGATTTTAGTATAGAATCGAAGCTTATCGAATTAGATAACTCAAGAATCAAACAGAACTCAATTCAGAGTTGAATTGAGTGAGATATGGCCTTCGGAAAAACATTGCGCGAATTTATCAAAAATCCGGTCGAGTAAATCCACCAATCAAGCCATGTAAATTCATCAATCAACACCACTTAAGTGAATAATCAACAAGGGCTTTATATACTTCTCTAACTACAAGATTAATCAACATGTAACCTCAATATCATCTCAAATCATACATATCTATATCATAACAAATCTGGACAACCAGTTGTATCCTTAGAAATCATCAAACAAACCAATCTAAAACATGAAATAGGCAAGTACAACGCATACAAGTTGTATAGGGCTTCATAATCAAGTTCCTATGCAAGATCTATTAACATTTATTCATAAAATCTACTTAAAACATACAAAATCAACCACTTAAATTTTTGTCCAGTTCTTATTTCAATCATTTAGTCCCGATCTACGTAATATAAACACATAATATGTTTTAAAACAAAGTTACTAATAATCACCAACATAGTTCTTCATAAAATGACCTGACTTTCTTCATTCAGTTACCCTAGCAAATGATCTTGGAATTTAGTGAATCATATCTCGAATCGATGATCTATGAATTCTTTAGCTCTGGCCGCATATTTCACTCAAAAGTTATGACTATTTCCATAAGATTGCACAAAAACTGTCCAGCACCAGTACCTATCCAGAATGACCTACGATGTTTTCCATTTTTGGGGGTCTTAAAGTCAAAATTAGCCTTAGCATATTTCTTCAAGATTTGTTCCAAACTGAAAAATATAGTGACCCACCAAATTTCAGCCTTTGTAGAGATCGTTTACTACCTGAAAAGTGCTCCAAACAGAAAGGTCAATAGCTACCCGGGATTTTCCAAAAATGTTCAAACATGTGTTCTTGGCTTCTAAGCATGCAAGACTAAGTAACCACATATACATACATGCTCATGAACTTCAAAACATTTTAGAAATCAGTTTAAACCCTCACCTTAGCTTTGTGATTAAATGCAAGAAATGGTGCTAGGAAGCTTGAAGATGACTTGAAATGCCTCCCCTCTTCCTTCTCCTTCCCTTTTCTTTCTTCTTTCTCTCTTTTCTATGGTTGAAAATCTGAGTGTGTGTTGTGTGTGTTGTGTGTGTTTTGTGGGTGTGTGTGTATCTGATGTGTGTGTCTGTTGAGTTGTGTAGATGAGTGTGTATTGGAGTGTGTTTGTGTGTCGTAGTATTTTTGTGTGTGTAGATGGTATAGTGTATGTTGAGTTATAATATCTAAATTGCCTAATGACGAGAGTGCCCTCCAACTAGATTGTGTTTTACTAGTTTGCCATCCTAGTGTTAATTCTAATTATTTTAATTCTAGTTTAGTTACTTTAACTAGCTATTGAACTAGATAGGTTATAATTACTAGCTACGCTAAATTAATTACCCAAATACACGTTAACCAATGCAATGCACGTATATCGAGACAAATACATGTTAAATGATATAAATATACATTAATTGATATAAATGCATATTAAATGATGCCAAATTATATGAAATATTATAAAATGCACATGGGCTCTATACTGGCTCGATACGGGGTCTCACAAGGCCCACTTTCATAATCTGTCACATTATGCTCTGGGTATGGTACAAACTACTAAAAAGAGGATTCAGAGATTCATTCGAGGGTTGAGGCCAGAAGTTCGAGTTAGCTTGACTTCTTTTCAATTTTCCACATACGGTGAAACCCTTACTACCACAACAAGAACTAAGAAAGGAAAGAATAAGGTACATGCGGGGCCTAGTCAGCTGGGTAGGAGACCTTCTTAGCCTCAGGACCGGCAGAGATATTTTCATTCTTGAAGTCGGCTCTAGAGGTGGAATAGCTGGTGACCTGAGGTTACAACAGAGCGGTTCAGTGGCTTCGTCAATTCGGGGTTTTACAGGTCACATTGTTGCCTTTCATATCCCATTTTGTGCCTTCTGTACCAAGAAGGGTCATGTTGAAACCAGATGTTGGAAGAAATCGGGAAAGTGTCTAAGTTGTGGCAGTGATCAACACATGAGAAATGACTGTCGTACATGGCAAAATGATCGGGGTTTGACCACAGTCAGGGATGCCAAGGAAAAGCCTACTATTGTAAGAGTTTAACAAGATGGTTCAATTGCTTCTTTGATTCCAGATTCTTCTGGGAATCGTGCTGCGGATCAAGTTAAATATTGTACCTTCTACCGTCGAAAAGGCCATCTCGAGTTTAGTTGTCGGATGAAAGCAGGGATGTGTCTGGGTTGCGGTAGCAACCAACATTGGGTGAAAGATTGTCCTAGGAGGTAGAAGTTTGAGGGTCAGCCAGCGACCCAGGGTTATCAGGGTAGACCGATAAGCAGTGCACCCCAACAGTAGCGAGTTCAAGCTCGGGCCTACGCAGTTGTCATGAAGGAGTTGCCAGAGGCAGCAGCATTAGTGAGCTTATATAAAACAAATCCCACATCGACTGGCGAGGATGCTGGGCTATTGAATATATAGAGTAACATCGTATATTCGTGCAAGCGCCTTTTCTAGTGTGGGGTTCCACCTGGGAAGGGACAAAACTGTGAGGAGCACGCACGGGTTAATCCATGGTATAGCCAAAGTAGACAATACCTGCATAGTCGCGTGCTCGGGTTAATCCGGGGAGTTACTAAGTGGTATTAGAGCCGCATTGGTCTTTGTGTCATACCCACGAGGGCATGGGCCTCCTAAGAGGGGTGGGGTGAATCCCACATCGACTGGCGAGGATGCTGGGCTATTGAATATATAGAGTAACATCGTATATTCGTGCAGGCACCTTTTCTAGTGTGGGGTTCCACCTGGGGAGGGACAAAACTGTGAAGAGCACGCACGGGTTAATCCGTGGTATAGCCAAAGCGGACAATACCTGCATAGTCGTGCACTCGGGTTAATCCAAGGCGTTACACTCAGGGCTTATATTTTGGATTTTGGGAAGAACTGGGAGAAACATCTACCGCTAGCCTAGTTTGCCTATAACAATAGTTATCAAGCGACTATTGGGATAACACCTTATGCAGCTCTCTACGGTCGTAAGTGTCGATCACCTTTGTATTGGGACGAGATAGGAGAGATGAAGAATGTAAGTGCCGTAAGGTCTTGAGTAACGTCTAGCAACATATCAAGATAATTTATAAGGCAATGAAGTCCAATTCAAGTGAACCTATTTATAGTCGCCAATTACTGTGCAATTCAATCCTTCCATTAATATGTCTCGATCAAGTAAGAACCATGAATCAATTAAGTTCATTTACTCGATTCTATGCATATATTTAAATGGAGTAATGAGATATGATACATGGAAAAACTCTTTTCCATCATTCATACCTTGGCCAAGGATTTTCTCATTAAACAACTATAATTAGATCGCATAAGACATCGCTTCTCAACATAGGTTAATGGATCCTCTCTGGACAACTATTTGCCGCTTACTATATTGCAAGTATAAACTGCATGAGGCCGTAACTCATCTCATACTTGAAGACAAGCATTGTCCGAACGCTAGTATTATACCCTAATACATAGGACAACCATAATATTGCAAGTCAAAGGATTACTTGCACAACAGCAACTAATAACTAATCATTAATCCCAAACCATGTGATTTGTTATTCACGTCACATTCAACGATCTATTCCACTAATAATCACTCACATGTTTGTTAATCGCATTTCATGCTTTTATGGCACGTGGCTCACCATCCTTTATCATTAACATCACTATGTTAATGAAAGGTAAGAACACATGTGATAGTCCATAATAGATTATTGAAGCCCCAATCAAATAATCTAAGGACTATAAATAACTTTAAGTATTTATCATAATAAAGAAACATGCCAACATATTCTAAACCAATTTTAGAATACATCTCTTCTAATGATAAATACCAAGGACTCATTCATATGATAAAAGAAGAATATGAATGTCATGAACAAGTCAATATGTAAACAAACATATAGACAACAATGCCATAATTTACAAATTTATATCAAAATGCCCAAAATGGGCCATCTAACTAAATAGCATTACGACATATCTCTAACAATTCCTACAACTTATGAGGAAGCAATATATGATATTGACTCTGGGAGGTGGCAAGAAGTAATGCGAGCAGAAATATACTCCATGTACTCTAACCAAGTCTAGACCTTGGTAGACCCACTTGAAGACATTGTACCTATAGAGTGTAAATGGGTCTTCAAGATAAATATTGGAGTAGATAGAAAGGTAGAGACCTTTAAAGCTAGACTAGTGGCTAAAGGATATCGTCAAAGACAAAGCGTTGACTATGACGAGACCTTTTCACCAGTGGGTATGCTTAAGTCTATTCGTATCATGCTTGCAATTACTGCATACTATGATTATGACATCTGGCAGATGGATATCTTGAGGAAGATATCTATATAGAATAACCTCGTGGTTTCGAAACCACAGATAACAAAGTATGCAAGCTTAAGAGATCCATCTATGGTCTTAAGCAAGCTTCTAGGAGTTGGAACATCCAATTTAATAATAAGGTCAAAGAGTTTGGTTTCATTAGTAATAAAGATAAACCTTGTGTTTACAAGAAGGTTAGTAGGAGCGCAACCACTTTCCTGATCTTGTATGTTGATAACATCCTTATCATGGGTAATGATACAAGAATAATAATGTTGAATAAACTATGGTTGAGTAAAACATTATCCATGAAATATTTGGGAGATGCCATTTATATCTTAAGAATTCGTATCTATAAGGATCAAACGAAAAGATTAATTGGTCTATCCCAAAGCATGTACATAGAGAAGATCTTGAAGAAATTCAAGATGGATAATTCTAAGAAGGGATTCTTGCCTGTGAAACATGGAATCCATCTCTCTAAAGGGATGTCTCCAAAGAACTTGGAGGAAAAACAACGAATGGACAAAGTACCTTATGCCTCGACAATTAGTAGTCTCATACATGTCATGTTATGTACTAGGCCTGACATTACACATGTTGTAAGTGTTATGAGAAGATATTAGTCTGATCCAGGTGAGGAACACTGGACTGTAATAAAACATATCCTTAAGTACTTGAGAAGGACTAAGGATTTGGTTTTAGTTTACAAAGGCAATGAACTCCGTATTGATGGATACACTAATTCAAATTTTCAATCTGCTGTTGATGCTAGAAAGTTTACATCTGGGTTCATATTTATTTGTAATGGAGGTGCAGTGAGTTGGAAGAGTTCCAAATAACCTATAACTACTTACTCCACTATAGAAGCTGAGTACATTGTTGCATGTGATGCAACAAAGGAAGCTGTTTGGATCAAGAAGTTCATGAGAGAGCTTGGAGTGGTACCTTCTGTTGAGTTGCTAATACTTTTGTATTGTGACAATAATAGAGCTATTGCACAAGCTAAGGAACCCATGTCTCATCAAAGATCCAAACACATTGAGAGACATTTTCATAACATTAGGGAGATCATAGCCCGAAAAGATACATTTCTACATAAAGTAGCTTGACTTGATAATGTAGTTGACCCACTTACCAAAACTATGAGTCAGTCACAACTGGATCATTATCTTGAAAAAATGGGTATGAGATATCAGTGTATGATGCGCTAATGGTATAACATTAGTGCAAGTAGGAGATTGTTAGAGATATGCCCTAATACTATAATTAGATTACTTATATTTGGGCATTTTGATGTTTACTTGTTCTCTATATATAAATGGCATGTTTAATCATTCATATTCTCATTTTTTCTTATATGAATGAGTCCTTAGTATTTTTGTTAAAGGAACATATTCTTAAGAATTGAAAATAAGTGAGCATGTTTCTTTAGCACGAGAAATACTTAAAATGTTCATAGCCCTTAGATTATTTGAAAGAGACTTCAACTAATCAAGTACAGGCTATCACACTGGTTTGCTACCTTTGATTAATATGAGATATTAATGATAAAGGATAGTGAGTCACATACCATACAAGCATAGGATGCTAATAACGAACATGTAGGTGAGTATTAGTGGAATAATCACTGAACGTGACATGAATAACAAATCACATGGCATGAATTAATGATTTGATATTCGTTGCAATAGTGGAAGTGATCCTTAGACTTGAGGTAACACGATTGTCATACATATTGAGGTTTGATGCTTACTTTTGGATAATGTTACTCCCGACCATGGGAAAGATACATTCACTAGTAGTATCATTATTTCAATATAAAGAGTGGCAAGTGCTTGTCAAGAAAGGATTCATTACCTCAGGTTGTGAAGGCATATCCTATGCGATTCAATTAGGTTTGCTACATAAGGAAATCCATGGCCAAGGTATAAATAATAGAAATGTGTCTTTCCATGGTTGTTATCTCTCATTTCAACACATTGAATCCATGCATAGAATTGAGTCTATAAACTTAATCAGTCCATGGTTCTTACTCAATCAAGACATTCTTACTCAATCAAGACATTCTAATAGAAGGATTGAATTGCATGGTAATCATAAACTAAATAGATTCATTACATGATAACTTCATTGCCTTATAAATTGTCTTGATATGTTGCTAGACATCACTCAAGCCCTTAAAGATGTTTCAAGAATCAAGGATAAATTGTCGAAACAAATCGAGAGTTTGATTGGCATTAAAAGTGTATAATGTTTCCTTAATGTTATTTGGCTATGAACCTAGAAAATCACACCATATTAGTAAAGAGATTAAGTCTTGCTTGGACTTGAATCATCGTCTCTAAGAAATTATTAAGAGTTAATAATTGTAGTCTCAACCATTAAAAGTTAGTGGGGCAAATTTGTAAACTTGGCAAAGATTTGAGATGCTTGGTGAAATTAAATAAAGTGTACTTTTATCTATTGGCTAGAAACTTGAAGATGTGGCAAGTTATAAACCAATACACACAAAGCTACCAACTTAATCCTAGCCATCTATCTTATAATCCAAGGGTTAACAAAAGTCAACAAAGTTAGGCTATGCTTAATGGTTAAGAAAGGCCAACTTCTCTTGAGAAAACATAAAGTAAAAGCAAAACTTGTATGTGTGTATGTAAGGCTTGGACGACCAAGCTAAAGAAGAGATAAATTGCACTTTTTCTTGACTCTTATAGATACATACATAATACACGAGAAGAAGTTGAACATAAGTGTTAAGTTCATCTTGCCTTTGCTTTGTATCTTGGAAAACTTTGAGACTTAGAAAGATAACTAACTTAAAACTAATCTAGTTTCTAAAGTCATCTTTCAAAAGAGAGATGTGTTCTTGTTCATTATTCTTCCAAGGAGTTTGCTAGCACTTCAACTCAAGGACGAAAAGAAGGCTTCTTCAATTTGATAAGTGGACAATCTAGAGCTTCTACATTTCTGGAAGGTTCAAGGTCTTCTCAAAGCTTCACCAAGCAATCATTACCTTAGGTCTTCAAGAGGTATTCTTCTCTTCTTGTTTTACTTGGTTTGAGATTATATTGCATAGATATCAAGTATTAGGATTGTATTTCACATATGAATGCCTTGAAAAAAATGTATTTCATAGTTTCTTCCACTACATATCTTTGATTCATTATGTGCAGTTCCAAATATCGATCATTCATCTACAATCTAAACATATTGGTTTTGGAGCTCTCTAAGGCCTTTTCTACTACATCCATAGTCCATTCTCTTATTATTTTTATGTATAGATTATTGTTTTAATTTGTACATGTTATAGTAGGACTTTATTAATCTCAATTTGAATTGAAATTCTAATCTGGTATTTATTGAATAGGCTCTGGATAAAGTTTTTAAAAGAAATTCAATTTCTAAACAATAATTTTCTTCTACATCTAATAAAAGGGACGTTTTCTATTTGCAATTACTAGTTATCTATTTTTCTTTCGTCTATACATTATGTCACTATTATACTTACGGGTTTTATATCTTGAAGACTTCATTAGTCCTATAATGTGCTTAAATTGAGTATTGGTCTAGTTATACTATATTGTGATCAGTCATCACCAAAAACTTGATATTCGGCATAAAATTAATATTTTTTTATAATTTATATAAAAACTTTATACATAAATGAATGTTATGGCTCCTAATTATTGGTTTCATCACTATAGTCCTGCTCTAACCCTAGGTACCTGGCTCTGCCATTGGATTACCTTCAGTTTGATGAGGTTATCAAATCATTCGACTTCACTAAGAATGAAGAAGAATCTTGTGTATACAAGAAAGTCAACTAAAAGGCAGTTACATTCCTTGTACTATGTGTGGATGACATATTGTTAATAGGAAATGATGTTAGTATGAAGTCATCTGTCAAACTCTGGTTATCAGGAAGTTCTTCATGAAAGATTTGGGAGAAACCACCTATAGCCCAGGATTTCGAATCTACAGAGATAGATTGAAGGGACTGATAAGTCTTTCCCAAAGTCTGTACATAGATAAAATATTAAAAAGTTTTAATATGCAAGATTCTAAAAAGGGACTACTTCCTTTTAGAATGGTATCCATCTCTAGGGTTATGAGTCTTAAAATTGCTGAAAAGATAGAAATGATGAATAAGATTCTATATGTTTCAGCCATTGGGAGTCTTATGTATGCATTGTTATATACAATACTTGATATTACATATGTTGTAAGTGTTACAAACAGATATCATTATGTTCCAAGAGAGGAATACTAGATAGTCGTCAAGAACATTCTTAAGCACTTGAGAAGGACTAAAAATAGGGTCTTGATATCATTATGTTCCAAGAGAGGAACACTAGATAGCCGTCAAGAACATTCTTAAGCACTTGAGAAGGACTAAAAATAGGGTCTTGATATATGGAGGAGAAGCACTAAAAATTGAAGGCTTTACAGACTCCAATTTTCAGCCAGACATAGATGATTATAAATCAACGTCTGTATTCATATTAATCTATAATGGAAAAGTAGTCGGTTGTAAGAGTTCTAAATAGAGTACGACTGTAGACTCTACTAAAGAAGTCGAGTAAGTCGCAACATCTGATGCAGCTAAGGAAGCGGTTTAGATCAAGAAGTTTGTGATGAAACTTGGGGGGTTCGTTCTATTGAGTCACCATGGTCTCTAAATTGTGACAACAATAGAGCTATAGCGCAAGCTAAGGAACCAAGGTCTCATCAGAAGTTCAAATACGTTGAGAGGCATTATCACATCATTCGAGAGATTGTGGCTATAGGCGACATAGTTATACATAAAGTAGCTTCAACAAATAATACCATTGACCTACTAAACAAGGCGTTGACTCAATAGTCACTAGATCGTCATCTTGAAAAGATGGGTATGAACTATCATTCTGATTGGTTTTAGCGCAAGTGGAGGATTGTTAGACTTATTGCCCTAAAAGCTAATCTATATGTAATTTTAGGACATGAATATTGTATTATTTATTTATTTAATGGGTAGTTTTATTTTATATATGATTATCTATTAATGTATTTAACTAAACATCCTTAGATTTATATCAATGAATCTTATTCTATAGGATGTAAAGAATATAAGTGATAAGATTCATGATTAATTATATAATCTAAAGTATGTTTCCGATCATAGGATGAATTAATTGGACGTTAATTCATCCGAGTAGATTAACATATATTTTACTATCTGCATTAATATGTGACGTTGATCATGGAAATTAGTCTCATATTGCATAGGTAAATGTATAAATGTTCACTGAGAATGAATTACTAGACATTACCGATTACATGACAAATTACATATGTGAACCCCAGTTTTTACCCTTTGCATAGAATTGCGTATTTTGACCTGTTTATGTGTTATATGAGTTAAAATGCACTAATTCTGTGATTTATATTCCTATTACATGCTATGTGTGCATTCATGAAATTTTTATCAAAATCGGTATCATAAATTTTATCAACGGTTTTTGTGAATAGTATTTTGAACACACGTCGGCTAAAATTTTTACACGGGTGTTTTAAACATCTTAAAACTTAGTCCACGGATATAAATAGACCCATGTCTGATTAAAACGGATTTTAAATCGGATTAGAAATTTTAAAGGTTTTTACACCTTCTTTTGCAAAAATCGAGTCTTTAACCGAGTCAAGTGTAAATGTTTGCATGAGAAACTCCTTGTCAACTAAAAATATACTACTTAAAATAGTCTAAGTGTTGAATGCTTGTTTGTGAGTAAAAATGGTCAAGAAAACAATTAAAAGACTAGAAAAAACAACTTTGACCTTAGCATTTTTATTTGACTTGGCATTTATATACATAATACATCATAAAACAAAAGCTCAAACACCTAAAACACACAGACACATGGCCGAAACCTTGTAGGCATTTTTGATTGGTTTTTTTATCAAATTTTTCATTAGAATTTGCAATCCAAGGCCAAAACTCTTGAACCAAAGTTTGAATTCACTTGTTGGGCATTCATTCTACACTTTTCTAGCATCATATCACATC
This sequence comes from Ehretia macrophylla, assembly GCA_037974665.1. Classification (NCBI taxonomy): domain Eukaryota; kingdom Viridiplantae; phylum Streptophyta; class Magnoliopsida; order Boraginales; family Ehretiaceae; genus Ehretia; species Ehretia macrophylla. The sequence continues at coordinate 16,572,107 of CM075775.1, forward strand.
AAAGGTGAGAGAAAAATTCTAGATCTCAAAATGCTATTTTATGTCATTTTCATATAATTGCATTTTAATCCGATGAAAAGTTAAATTGTTGTTAGATTGTTGCTCAGTAGATGCCAAGGATCGTTTATGTGCGTTTATATAAGTTTTGAACGGTAGTAGCATGTATTTCTATTTTTCGGGTATTAAAGTTGAGTATTTGGCTTATTGTTGATTAATTGTTGTTGTAGTGGTTGGAATTGATTGATTATAGCTTCTAAAAGTTTGTTAATTGCGGGGTAGTAATGTTGTAATGCCGAATTTTTAATTGGAATGTTGTAGCAAAATCCCGAAAAATTCAGCCAAGAGCATTGCCAAAATTAGGGTTGTCGAGCTTGTTTTGGATGGCTTTTGGTTGGCCTTTAGTAGGGCTAATGTAGATGCATGAGTGGGTGAGTGATAGAAAGTGGTTTGGAGGTTATTAGATTAGTAGATTGTAAGTTATGATTGTTGGAAGTTTGTGTAGTCTTTCTTTGAATGTTGAAATATTGTCTTTGGTTGTTTGGGTGGTGTTTGAGTGGTTGAATCTTAGGTTGTTGTTGGTTAGGTTCAGGGTTGGATGTGTGGTTTAATACATGTTAAGTTAGGTGGCCTACTTTGTCATCTAACTTAGTTATTAGTTGTTTATTTGATTAATTGATGTTATGCTATTGAAATGATGTTAATTGATTGATGATTGATGATGTTTGTTGTCCTCCTGTAATATGAATGTTTATTATTATTGTCATAAGTCTTGATAAGTATGTATCACCTCTCGGGCAGCATTGGGTTGTCGGGTTGATAATGGCATGACTATCATAGACTACCCTCAGCTCGCATGGGCGGAGATGCCATGGAGGGAGGGGCTAGATGAAGTACCTCGGGTGTATGTTATGGGAGTTATAAGAAGATGGTTGAGATCGTAATGGCGTTTGGAGCTACACCAACTAGAGTATCCTTATTGATTGATTATTGTTATTGTTGTACTTGTAATGTTATTGATGTTCATTGTGTGTTTACTGCTCAAGAAATGATTTTCAAGGGGTATAGTAAATGCTTTTAAAAGATCTATCGAATCCTCACTAGGCTTGTTTTATATAAGCTCACTCTCATTCGTTATCTGCAAGTAGGTCTTACTGAACCGGATTACGGGTATGTGCCTCAGGAGGTTGAGAATGTGTCTTATGTGGACGAGTCTTATGTACTAGAGTCGTTTCCATGAGTTTGTTTTAGTTTTTTGTAATATATTGTATTGTTTAATTTACCTAAAGATAATGACTTATGTAATACTAGTTTAGTAGTCTTTCTTTTGGAATATGAATAGGTTGCTAGACTGGTTTATAATCTATTTTGCAATTGTATGACATAGCCTTTGTATGATGTTGGAACGGAGGCGTATAACTTACGAATGAGTTGTTGAAAGAATGTATGATATATGGATATGGTTGTATTGTATGTTGTTAACATAGTTGTGGAGTTGTTGTTGATCTTTGGAGTTGGTTGTGTGAAGTTCTAAAGGGTTGGTTTAGAGCCCTGATGTCCGTGTTACTGTCGTTATACTGCCGAAATTTCGTTGCGTCTGGACTGATCGTAGGTGGGGTCGAGTTGGGGTGTTACAACATATGTGATAACCCGAACCCAGCATGCATTTAAAGGCATTTAATTGCATTTAATTAAGTGACATCTTAAATGTTAGCATTGGATTTGTGTTTATTTTAAGTTAAACATTTATTTGTAGCTTTATTTTCATATTTCTTTTAGAAGTAACTAGAATAATACTTGAGCTAATTATTTTAACGGAATATCAACTACTTTTCATAATTATGTTAATCGGTTTTATTTTTCTTGCACCTTAAAACTCGGTTTTCAATTAAATGAAAAGTAGCTCTGAGCCGGAGTAAATTTTGAACTATGTTACTTTCTGGAAATTATATTTTCTTAAATTCTTTGAGATTTAATTGTTATTCTTCTATTGACGCAAAGTGCATCGCATATCGAGAGCGATAGTTAGGAAATGATTTTTAGTCCTCAGCAAATAGTGAAAACTAGTATTTAGTGTTTTAATTTTAGTGTTTTAAGTTGTATTTAACTAGAATTGGACTTATGTTAGTTGTTTTAGCTTTAAACTGCATGAAATAGGCTAGTTTGACCAACTTAAGTGAGCATTGACCAGGCTTTGACCATTTGACCTTGTGTCATCTTTATAATAGCTTAAAATAGCAATAAATAAATAAAAAAAGAAGCTGAAAACAGAATGCATAGGGCCGAAAATGGAAGGAGGAAAAAAAAAAGAAATTTTAACATTCAAATCTTCGATTCTTCGCGTGAGCTTGCACGGGGTGGGTAGTGGTCCTTGAATGTGTGCTTGTTAAGTGTGTTTTAAAAGTGTTTGCTTGTATGTGAGATTGTGTATCTTGATCTGAATGTGTGCTCCTACGTGATATAGTTATATGTTATGTGTTAATTGTGTGCTAAGTGAAGTGAAGTGTCTAGTTGTGTATTGAATTGACCTATTGAATTGGCATCGTGAATCGAATCGACCTCGTGAATTGTTATTTGCTTGAAGTGTTGCTTGTAATGTGTGTATTAGAATGTCTTGAATTAGCTATGCCGTGATTTGAATTGATTATGTTGGGCTTGACTTGATTGTCGTGCTTGAGTGACTTTGTTGAATAAACTGTTTTGTAAACTTGCTTGCATAATAGTTTAAGGCATGTGTATAACTGTGATATATTGTCATTCATACATGTCCTATTGAAATGGTAAGAAAAACTTCTTCCTCCCCTGAAGAGAAGTGGTTAGTAGCAAGCCCAAGTTATTTGGATTGACGGAAACGAGCAGTGCTTAACTAGGTCTTTATTTGGGAGTTGACATTTATAGCTGGAGTTGTTTATTGGGATTCCTTGAAAGTTATCTTCTATGCTTTGTGTAAATGACTTCCTTTGGAGTTCTACATGATTATTTTTGGAGCATTTTCTTAAATGTCTTCTTGATTGGGCATTCATCGGGTATTTCTATATTGGCATTTCGTGGGAGACTTGGTTGGGATTTTAATCAACCTTTGGTGTTCTTTCTGCATTCTTATGGGGAACTTTGATTTGAGTCTACTTACAATGATCAGTTTTGTGTGAGGCGTACTACTTTGGTATTCCTTGTGGACATTTCTCAGTGGATTTGGTAATCGGAGTTCTTATTGGACTTGCTGCATAATATTGTCTACATTATCTTCGCTCTAGTCTTTCTTGATATTTTATTGGCAATCGTGATTGGAATTCTTCAATAGTATATGATGCACCTGCACGACATTCCCTCTGATGCTTCTTGAGCTATATATTTTGAAAGACTTCCTTGAAACCTCTGTAATATGATTGACTGGAATTCTTGTCTGGAGTCTTCCTGAGCAGTACTTGGGATTCTTGTTTAGACTCTGCTTCAGATTGTTTATTGGTATGTTCTCGGTACTTTTAGTTAGGATTCTATTATGGCATTCATGTCTAATAAGTTTTTTATTTGGGGTCTATTTGGTTGTTCTTTGGAGCATTCTTTGGTTTTCTTAACAGGTGTTCTTTGGAGACTTTTTGTTGGCACTTCTCGGTGGACTTGGTTATTGGAATCTCAATCGGACTTACTGTATGGTATTATCTAGGGAATGTGTGTCTTGGACTTTATTGGTGTGCTACTGGCATTCCTAATTGGAAAATTCTTCAATGGCATTCTCCAGGATCCTTAGTGGCTATTTATTTAGCATTTACTTATTGGGCAAACTTGGTTACATTCCTACCGGAGCATTGTTCGGGTATTTTTCTTGGCATTTCTCAGTTGGTTTGGTAAATCGGAATTCCTATCGGACTTATTGTATAGCACTACCTACGGTATTCTTTGGAATTCTTAGTGGGCATTCTACTGGTATTTTCCCTGTTGGCACTATTGGAAGTCTTACACTTGGAATCTTGTTCAGAATTATTATCTTATATTGCTTACGGTATGCTGTGGAATACTTTAGGCTTCCTTGGTGGTAAGTTGTATAAAGTTTGCACTCGGCAAATGGCGATGAGGTCTTGGAGCTTGGTCTTATATGTGCTGCATCTACTTTGGCTATCCTTTGACTTCCTTATTTGATACTTGTCGGACTTTATAGAGGATTCGTATATAGAATATTCATTCGGTATTCTTTTTGTTGATAACATGTGGAATTGGTAATATCTACAGTATCTTTGCTTTAGTCTTTATTGGCATCTTCTCGGCACTTTTAGTAGGGAATTCTTCTATGGTATTCTTAACCAGCGGAATTCTTATTTGGATTTCAAGATGGTATTTTCAATTAAGCCTTTATTTGGCTTTGGAGTTTTCAGTCAGTACTATTGGGGTTTTCTTAGTAGGGTATTCTTCGAGCATTCTTATTCAGTGTCTTGCTCAACAGCCGAAGAAGATTAGTCAGAGTTGGATTTTAGTGGATGCAGAGTTCTATTGGAAGAAGAATTGCGAGAACACAATTGTTTTAAGGGGGGAAGGATGCGATAACCCGAACCCAGCATGCATTTAAAGGCATTTAATTGCATTTAATTAAGTGACATCTTAAATGTTAGCATTGGATTTGTGTTTATTTTTAGTTAAACATTTATTTGTAGCTTTATTTTCATATTTCTTTTAGAAGTAACTAGAATAATACTTGAGCTAATTATTTTAACGGAATATCAACTACTTTTCATAATTATGTTAATCGGTTTATTTTTCTTGCACCTTAAAGCTCAGTTTTCAATTAAATGAAAAGTAGCTCTGAGCCGGAGTAAATTTTGAACTATGTTACTTTCTGGAAATTATATTTTCTTAAATTCTTTGAGATTTAATTGTTATTCTTCTATTGACGTAAAGTGCATAGCATATCGAGAGCGATAGTTAGGAAATAATTTTTAGTCTTCAGCAAATAGTGAAAACTAGTATTTAGTGTTTTAATTTTAGTGTTTTAAGTTGTATTTAACTAGAATTGGATTTATGTTAGTTGTTTTAGCTTTAAACTGCATGAAATAGGCTAGTTTGACCAATTTAAGTGAGCATTGACCAGGCTTTGACCATTTCACCTTGTGTCATCTTTATAATAGCTTAAAATAGCAATAAATAAATAAAAAAGAAGCTGAAAACAGAATGCATAGGGCCGAAAATGGAAGGAGAAAAAAAAAGAAATTTCAACATTCAAATCTTCAATTCTTCGCGTGAGCTTGCACGGGGTGATTTCCGAGGCATCTTACGAGATTTTCCTAGCATCTAGGAACGTCTAAGGTGAGAGTTTCATGCTTATTTGCGCATTTGAATATTTTGTGTAATAACTTTGATTTTTGGGTTTTACCGTATATTGTTATTTTAATCGTTTTGAGGCTTAAAGAATGTTCCCTAGCAATTATAGAACATATATTTATAGGTTTTAACATTTTCTGCGGTTGAATATTGAGATTGCAATTTAAATTGATTAATAAATAGTAAATTATGAATAGTAAACCCCCGTTTCAATGAAGTTGCTCCGTTACGCGTTCTGTTGATGTAGGAAGGTGCTAGATATGCTAGAATGACTAAATGTGTGGTTTAATTGGATTGTGTAATGGAGAAATGGAGAAAAATGGCTTAGTGAAAGTTGGGATCATTTTGGTCAAGTTTAGAATTTTCTCGATTTGCGTGAAGGCATTGTCGAGGTACGTCATGGAAGCACTTTTGGTGTAGTTGTGACGTTGGTTGGGTGATCGGTTGAGGTAGATGTAGTTCAAACGAGCAAAGGGGAAAATCGGGGCTTTGCATGAATTCTAGGGTTAAGTAGGGTTTTTGGGTCTTTAGACGTGCCTTATAGTGACCTAGGAGGATTGGTGAAGTAGGTTTCCAAAACTCGTGGCTCGTTTGAAAGTAGTAGCGTTTGGTAAGTTGGGGTCATTTTGTGTTTTGTTGGTTTTCGTAGAGTTTTGCTTGTAGAATGCTTGTTAATGCTTATTACGCTTGTTAGAGTTGATTGTTGATTGAAATGTTTATCAATTGTTGATAATGCTTGATATCTTGTTTATCGTCTCTAATCTGTATTGTTGTGCTATCGCTCGTTTATCGCCTTGTATCGAGTCTTGCATTGCATAGTGTCAGGGCGTGAGTGATGGGCCTCTCTGGGTAGCCTCGGGTTGCCAGTGTTGGTTGCTCTAGCTTCGTGTCCTATTCCCTTTTCTCGCTTGGGTTGCCTCCCAGGGAGATTTAGGTCGTAGAATTTATGGATACTTCCGGGGTATTCCAAACTGAAGTTATAAGGTGGTTGCGCGCTTATTGTCATCGTTGTCAACATCAAGCTCGAGATTGATGTATCGCTCGTGAAATGGTACATTGCTCGTAAGAGTGAACCATAGCCTTCAGGGTGTGGTATAGCTTTGAATGGTTGTGTTAATGCTTTCAGTAATTGCTTATTGTATTGATTATTTGTCTTGATTGCTTACTTATCAGTTATATTGCTTAACTGTCTTATTTGCATTGCACGACTTTCTTTCTCTCCAATTCGATATCTGTCTCGCCCTCACTGAGTATACGTGTTGTGTATACTCACTCCTCACCACCACATTTCAGGAAATGTCATGTTAGCTGGAAAGTTCGTGATTTCGTGAAAGTTCGTACTTGAAGAGTTGTCTTGCGTGCCTATGTGGCTTGAGTTGTCGAAGTTGTAAAGAAATATGCTTTTATGTATTGTATGTATTTAATGTCAAAAAGGAATGTAATTTAAGTTTCATTAGATTGTTGAAGTAGTTTGATAAGTTAGATTATGTATCTGGTTAGTATAGCTTATCTTTAATGCATGTTTGTAATGTCCAAAGGAAAAGAGTTAGAAAGGTATGATAGTCTAACTTATGCAATAGGTTGGTATAGTTTAATTGCTAAGCATGAATGTATATTTGCTTGTGATTGCTTGTTGTAAACCAAGGCTCGGATGGCCTTGAGGTGGTTGAATGTTTGGACATGGTATTGGTCCACTTATATGTTGTCGCATGTTTGCTTTTTGCCAAGAAACAGGGGAGACTCCGTCCGTTTTCCCTAAAATTTTGCCCGGGTTTGGAATTGGGTTGTGATTAGATTGATTGATAGAACTCCCGGTCTCAAGAGGGATTGGGGTGTTACAACATAGATAGTCAATAATTTGTCATATAACATATAATTGTATGATTAATCCTTAGACCTGAGACACCACAAATATCCTATGTATGGGATGCCATGATTACCTTAGTGTAATAATCTGGTTCTAACCATAGACCAGTTCACGTACTTGGTGGTCATGATCTATTCCACACGAGGGTAGGTGGGTGTGCAATAAAATATCCATCAATTAGGGGTCTTATGCGATCTACTAATTAAGTAATCGAAAATTCTTGGTCTAGGTTAAATAATAGATTATGTTCTATTATTTATTTAGGAATAACTAAATTAATTAGATTAGGTTATATGATTAAGCTAAAAGAGTTTGACGTCCCTGTTCATGACTCTTACTTAATCGGAATAGAAAAAATGGAAGAAAAATACTATACGGGAATTATGTATTTGATGGTCAAGTAATTTAATATCATAATTAATTAGGCAGTCGTAATATACTGTTAAACATCACTTATGACTGTTAGAAATTAATTAGAATAGTTTTAATTATAATCAATTAGATTAATTAATTTCATGGCTAATTAATTTATGAGTCAAAAGGTCCCACAAAAAAGAGATTCAAAGAATTATTAGTTTGAGAAATTAATTAAATATTAGACTGTCCAATATTTAATTAGGATTGTAAGACATGATTTTTAATCTAATAAAATTGTCAGTCCAAGTCCACGTTTTAGACTAACCCATAGGGCAAGCTCTGAAACAGGTTTGTTCCCTTTATAAGGGAATCTATGTAGGAAAGAAAAGCTAGCACACAATTCAGTCCAGCATAGTTTATATTTCTCTAGAAATCTAAGTGAGGGTTTACTACAATTCTCTAGGGTCTCGTGTGGATTCAATTGGAGGCTCTTATATTACATCATATTATTCATCAGAAACCTGTCAGGTTGAGGTAATCTTCAAACACTCTTCGCAAATTATTTGATAATTTATGCGTAGCATTAAATTGCATACATAGCCATAAATGGATATATTATATTAATTCCTCTGCTTATGTATAAAATAAAATTTAAATATCATATGTAGAATCTAACAGTGTGGATTTTGGCATCTTTTCGGCATATTGATCAATCTTGAGACACATGTACCTCTTGATAAGTTGGAAGAACTAATGCTAGGAATAGATCATTTCATTTCTAATATCATCAAATTTTTAATTGAATTGGAGTATGCTCTAAAATACTATTACTTTTGTTAGACAATTAAATTGATTCGGATTTGATTGTTAGGCAATTAAATTACTTGAGATTTGATTGGCTGTGTTTTAGCAAAACTCTTGTTATTTCCATTCTTGTGTTTTTACCTTTTATATTGTGCAGGAAAAATCTTATGGTAACTTACCATATGAGAAGAAGATTTGTGTTGATTAAAGAATAACATTTATTGTATATTCACAAGGAAATGAAGAATAGGGTTTGTGAGAGAAGGTTTTTCTTGCAGCCCAAGACGTGTTGATATGAAGGTAGTTGGGTATAAATATAAAGCAGAGGTTGTAGCAAAAAGTGAAGGCAGACAGAGTGCAATGAGAGAAAAAATACAAGAGAATTTTATGTCCAGTGTTCCAAGTGGTGTTGCAACACGATCTATGTTTCAGTCTTTGATTGTATTAAGTGTTGCAACTTTGTTTGTTTTGACAGTGAGTCATGAGCGAATTATATGAGTCTTTGAGTGATTATATTTTTATCTTATTTATTCATTTTTCGGGAGAAGAAGGTGTTGTTATCGGGAAAGAACATCGCAAGTCGAGGGGAGCTCGTCAAACCGAAGTTCATTGAAGAGTTCACTATCAAGGCGTCAAAGGTTAAGAGGGAGTCTTTACTTGTGTAGTCCGTTGATGTTGTAACTTATTATATTGCTTAATAAACAAGTTTGTTGGACCAAGGGAGGTCCCGTGGACGTAGACCGCACGGTTGAACTACGTTAAATCTTGGTGTCTTTGTTTCTTTTACAAGCTTTATCTTTCCTCTACTGTTTACTGTTGCTACTTATGTTGAAACATTAAGTGGAATAAAAAAAACTAACCAAACAAGAAACATATTGTTAATGGTATATGATAGAACTGATATTCTAGTTAATTTTGCAACGTCACATGTAATAGAATTATAACAGAATCAGTTTACACCAAGTTATTGCATTCATTTTTAGTTTTCATCACAGAGCTTCATCAATTAAGCAAATTAGCCATCTTGCTAATAAATTAATCCATACTTATACTGCACAACTTTTAACAAATTTATTGAATTTATAACATTAAGGTAGATTTAATTAATATTATCTAAAATGAATTGCTCGTTATAAAAAATAAATAAATAAAACTAACAAACTGTTTGGAATAAATGAATTCCACAAAATTTTGTGGAATTCATTTGTAAATCCATATTTTTTTTGTTTGGTTGCACCTTTTTAAAACATTACAAATCCAAGATTTGTAATCCTTGGATTTGCACAAGTCTTACTCAAATCCGAGCCCAAGAGGTGGAATTTGTAAATCCACATTTTCTAATTCTATGACTAATCTTTTAAAAACAAAACTACCCTCAGGTTAAAAAAAATAAAATAAACGTCTTTTTCACTCTTCTTTCCCACTCTTCTCTCTTCTTCCAAATTGACGACAAAAGGAAAAAAAGGTCAGCTTCTTCCATTCACTCCACTTTTAGGTATTTTGCAAATTAATTCGTGATATCTTTTTTATTATGTATTATTTTTGTTATTATTACTATTATGTTGTTGTTGTTGTTCTTTCTTATTTTTAAGATACTGCTTTGTACGTAATTTCTAAATTTGTCATATAGATTATCCTTTCAAGCTAAACAATATATTTGATAAAAATATATATAAAGAAATTTCAAATTCACTCGGTCACTTTCCTCACCTTGTAGCTTTTGATTGATGATTATACAATTTTTGGGGAATGGAAGTATTGTTCCCATGGACGAGAAGAAAATTAGCACTTGATGGGTTAGTTTGTCTGCGTAGGGAGCATGGCTCCTTCATTTTTTGTATATTTATGTTGCCTATGCTTCTAATCCATTGCACTGAGCTGAAGACAAAAAAAGTCTTCATGACCAATTTTTTAGTTTTATTATTGAGTGTGGGAAACAGTGCGTGTGATGAGAAATTATTGTTAGATTAACATATATCTATGTTTAAATTATTATGATAGCTTAATTTCAATTGAATAAAAAAAGGATATTTAAGTAAAATATAATTCTTAATTTCAATTTTACATGTGTTCCAAGTATAATTTAAATTTATAAATAACAAAATTAACTTAATATTATTTTTTAATTCTAAATAAAAGAATTTATTTATAAATAAATTCCTTATAAAATTTATTTTATTTAATTTATAAATAAAATAAATTTCATATATAAATTGATTCTAAATACTATGTAATGCTAGGAACAACGGATGGGTCCTAAATTGAGCTACACGTACATGCAGATCCCATTCTAGTATTTTGCATATCTTAAGATTTAGATCGGCTATACATTACTATCAATTATTACAAGCGTTCTGTTACATCGTATGCTACATCCGAGTTTGCCATGAAAATTATCTCATAAATCTGTCGGATATTTTTACTGGATTTTCAGCTTTAAGAATATTGCACTTTAGTACCTAACTTGTACTTGCCATGTTAAACCATGCAGCTGAAAAGTGCATAAGAACTATGTCGGAAGTAAAAAGGCTAATAGGAAGCCGTTGTTATTTAATTAGTTTAGATTCACATCAGTCTTTTTATATGGGGTGAAACCTCACACACATATAAAATATATTTTCTTTCTCACAAACTAATGTCAATATGAATTGATAAAAAAATTTCCACTCATTATACAGTATAAAATTGTAATGTATGACATAAGATTTCTGCCCAAGTTGGACAATTTGACTCATACAACATAAAAGTGGGCCCCCGCACTATGGCAACAGGTCGATTATTCGCGATTTTTGACAAAATCGAAACCGAAATCTAAACTGACAGGTTTAAAAAATTCATATCCAAAACCGCAACTGACGGGTTTTTAAAAACTCGCGGATAACCGAAACCGAAACCGATTATTTAAAAAAAATCAATTTAAATAGAAAAAAGGTCCAAATTTATGAAAAAAAAATATTAATTTAAATGTAAAAATAATAATAAATGACAATCTATACATATTAAATAATAAAATTAAAGAAATATATATACTGAGAAATGAGAACTAAGATAAAACCTCAAACACCACATATATTACTTGCGAAATCCATATCTTAGATTGCAAAACAACTAAACTACATTACATTGATGAAAACTAAGATAAAATCACTTATTTAAAACCCTTGCTTTAAAATCTAGTATTTTACTAGTATTCTAAAAAGTAACTAATTAAATAAAACTAAGATAAATTCACTAATTTATTCACCAAAGAAAAAAGAATTAATAAAATAACTCTAACCTAATGAATAGCATACTTCTTGATTATCTTGTGGCAAAGATCATCGGAGAAAAAAGCAGAGTGAGGTTGACAAGATAGGGGAAGGGAAGGATGGAGTCGATGAGGTCGGGAGAAGCAAAGAATTGAGATAGTAGAATGGGGTTAAGTGACAGAGTGAGCTGTAACCAACAAACAAAAAAAACAGCAGTAACATTATTTTTGCTTTTTTTTATTAAATAAATACGAATTTACTAACATACCCTCAAATATATTATTTTAGTGTGTTTATATATATATATATATATATATATATAAAATAAAATAATAAATTACTAATCAGATTTCGATTTTCGATTTTTTTTAATATCAAAAATCAAAACCTATCAGTTTATCCGTCAATTTTGCTTTATAAAATTCAAAACCTAACAATTTCCCCATCAGTTTTCGTTATCGATTTTTTATCAGGCAGTTATCTATAGATTTCAGGTACAGTGAGTACGCGTTGTCATTCCTACCCAGCCGTGCTAAAAGGAAGCAATTTTCATTCCTACAAGTTCTTAAAAGCAAACATTATATGCATTGAGTTACTAATAAGATACGCATACTAAAAAGAAAATGGTAACTGGTTTCTGTCGCATTCATATTTGAATGTACATTTTTTTTTTTTTTTAACAGGAGCACGACATAATAAAATGCACTAATTCTGTGCGATTATGCCAGGCTGGACAATGAAAAAAGAAGGTAAAAAAATGTCTCCGAGTATAGTCATGTCAAGGGGGGCAAATATCCAGGTCCTGTACGATAAATAAGAAATTCAGACCACTTATACGGTAACCCTCCCAGTTTCAGTAAAACGTCTAAGCCTAAACCTACACTAAACTGAACAACAATTCAAAAAGCACTAGCTGTCCGATTATCAAGTACCTTCTCTATCAAGACCGTTTAGAAGATAATCCTTGAATGCTAAACAGGTCAAGGCATGGTAAGCCGAGGAGTAATTAGGATCATTCCCAAAATTCCCTAAAAATGGCAGAAGAACCCTGAGCATTATTCACGCCAAGTCCAATAAGTACAGAAGCTAGCGACGTCCATTTGCCCAGTGTCTGTTATGGTTATGGTAGCCAGGTTTCACGTGAGGGTTTCGGCCAAGACTCTGTTTGGGGATATCATGCAATTCCATAACCTGTATAGTCCGCTGCCTCTTGGCTGTTAAGAGAGCCATAAGACATCACAGATGAAAAGTGAAAAGCTTGCCAAGAAAGTATAATAACCCAAAGTGGAAACTTTCTAACGCCAGTCTCAATTCTAACATTCATCATATAAATGTAGATATACATGTAACTTGCACTTTAAGTACTTTAAGGGTGACAAACTAACCATTCTCAGCTTCTTGGTAGCGTTCTTGGAGCTTCCTCTTTGCCGCCTCCAATTTTACCTGAATTGAAGCCTCATCTGAACACCTTAATCTCTATTTGGAAAAGTAATAGCTATCAGATATATATTCCAAGCTCCAAATTTAATTTTAGGACATCTGAATTCATGATACTCACATCTTGCTGAGGACCCAATGGCTTCTTGTGTGCATCATACCTTTATCAGATTGTTACTCTCCTTTTTTGACATTCACATCTTGTTGATGAGCCAAAGGCTTCTTCTGAATTGCCCCTCTATCAGACTTTTGCTGAAACTTGATCTCATTTTTAACTTTCTGCTGCACACTTGGTTTTGTTGTTCTCCCAGTGTCAGAGCTACCACTAGAAGGCTTACTTGGCTTAACCACAGCTGCTTGTTTCTTCATAACAGCTTCTTCTTTCATCGGCTGTACAACTTTCTTATCCTTGACAGGAGTCGATGAAACACTGGGGAGCTGTTGCTTGTGCTTGGGAATATTTTGACTCCCTAGCGGTGGCTTTCTGCCATTCTCATGCTTCTTGTTGAATTCCCCACTGTTTCGGGGATCTGAAACAACATCCCCAGTTAAATTCATACATCTTCATTAGTGGGGAATTCGAATAAAGAACCGAATAGCAAAAGCTAACAAGAGAGCATAAGGAGACAAATTCAACTCACTTCCATCGTCATCCATGCCTTCAAAGAACTATGTACAAAAGATCAAGAAAAAACATCAATATGCAAAAAACAGTTGGTGCACATATAAAACCAAAGTAACTAATATACTTACTGAGGAGAGCAAGATACACATACCTGTGACAACTCAATTGAAGTAGTCTGAGTAGCGAAAAGGAATCCTTCATCAAGTGGAGGAGAAGGGAGCCCTTCCTCCTCATCTACAGCAGAGGTTTTCACAGACTCTGAAGTGTTCCCAGCACCAGTAAGTTATAAGTAACTTATTCGTCTCTGACCTTAGTTAAAATCGAATATGAAGCCATTACAGCCAATTACCTGCAATAGCAGCTGTAGCATTCACCCATTCATCCACCATGACGACCCACCTCCTGCAATAGTAAAGATGATGTTAGAGGGTGGCCCATATGCTTTTCAAATCTAAGATGGCTGTTCTTCCTACTTGAACAGTTATGAGCAAAATAGATAGAGTCTGGCTACAAAGCAGACATTTCTGAATGAGGAAAGTAAGCCCTAAAGTTTATGAGGAAAAGTACACATGGGGAGAATAAGTTCAAATCATATTGAGGCTTATTACATAACGAATTGAAAAATAAAGCAATAATAGCAAATCACATGCATTAGAAGTATATAAGAAGAAGAAGAAGAAGAATCTAAGAATTCTTTTTGGAAAAGAAGAGCTGGATTTCTTTAGGGTAAGAAAACCATTCCAATACTTGCGGAGAAAGAATCGGAATAAACCCTAGAACTCAACCACATGAAAATTATTGTCATTCCAGAATAGAATCCAACCATACCAGAGTTAGTAGTCAACAGAAACACACTCTAAGCTTTAAATTTGTCAGGAATCTTCTGAATTTTTAATGTTATACAAAGAAAGACAACAAAATCTACGTATGCTAAAATCATCCGCACGTCAATTCCATTTAGACAACAACAAAACCATATTTAATAAACTCGAAAAACTAAATAGTGCAAGAGGTATAATTGTGCAGGTACACAACATGTTATAGCAGTTCCCTAGCGGCAATCATTTCTCATTTTTAAATCAGAAAACAACTTAATCATAATTAAGGGAAGAGGATCCGTACTCTATGAGCGTCCATACAAGATCCCTAATCTGCTTTGATCCCTGCTTTTTAAGGGCATTAATGGACTTCCCAATCTCTGTCGCCTAAAGCAAAAACAATATAAACTTGAGACTTATACTCGTAAAACACGTGGAAGAAGATCCGAAAATCATGACCAGTCGTGCAACAAATTGCAATCAAATTCTAGTAAGAAGGGAAGGATTCTAATCTAACCTTCAGTATCTCCATGGATAAATTCATCAGTTGAAGTCGCCTCAGCGACTCAAATAACTCTGAATCAGACTATCAGAAAAAGCTCCACCAATCAACACCAGATAATTTACGAAAACTGGATACTTGTAAATCAATCAACCAAGCTAGTGACAATACATAGAGGCCAACAATCATCAAGGAGCAAAATGAATTTCCAAATCTGCTAACAAAAATATATAATAAGTTCAAACCTTATCAAAACAAGAATCAATGTTTTCAAATTGATTGGGTGATAGTGACTTATGTCTAAATTTTTGTATAAGGTTCAAATTGTAACTTGAAGGCCACAATCCAATTAAACAACTATTCAACTGAAATTTACAGACCATATTCACTTCAACAGCCATAGACTAAAATGGAAAACAAATTTCCAATTTTCCCTTGTAATTAACAAATCTCAGAAACTCACAGAAACAGAAAGCTAAATATCTGATGAAGAAATTGGAATAATTCGAATCGAAAATCAATCTACAATAACAATGAAATGAAAAATACCTCTTCTGAATGGTTATCAAGTATTTCTTTTATCCTTAAAACCTCACCAATTAACTGAGACTCTTGTTCAATCTCATTAGTCAATGCCTCAGCTTCTCCATAGCTATAATTGCTAAACTGATTCACATTCACCTCCATCTCAACTTGATTATCATCTCCACTACTATTAACCTTGCTCTCTTTACTCCCATCAGCCTCATCAAATTCACCACTTTCACACTTGTCGTCATCATCCTCATCTTCACCATCGCTATTGTTTTTTGGCACTGATAATTCAACTTTATCACAGCCAAAACACTTGGTCATTTTACACGTAAACAGCAATTCAGCAACATGATCTCTTCTGAATTTGAACTCTTTTGGACAATCTAAAGCTGCCACCATAATTGCATGATCAATTATATCAAATATATCTGAATTTGCACCTCTAAAATACTCTCTCCAATAATCTAAACTCGGCGCCATAATTACCCCCCAAAAAAAATTATTTATTTCAAAGGCCTTAAATCAAATTCTAATCTATACCCAGTTATCAAAATCCACTCTTTATGAGGTTTTAATAATACCCAGAATTTTTTTTTTTAAAGAGAAAGAAAAGCACGATTTTTCAACAGAATTATTAATGGAAAAAGTGAAAATTGACTTTATTTTTTTTATGAAGCAAATTGATCAGTTGCTTTTTGAGATGATGAAAAAATGGTGTCAGTGAGGATAACGGTTGGGTTTTTTTTTTTTAATAATTATATACATATATACTACTGCATATCTTTCTTATATAATAAAAGAATATAAAAGGGACAAGTCTTTGTCCAAAATCATATTTGTAGCTCATTTGCATGCATTAGAGATTTGTACTATTTGTTTATTATTTTGTACTCAGGGGCAGAGTCAAGAATTATTATCAGTGGGGGTTAAAATTTATAATTTTTTAATTATACGAGTTTTTTTTTCCAGTGGGACTAATTAATTTTTTTAATTAAAAATACATAGATATTTAATTTTTTTTCAAAAAATACATATAAATTTTAATATTTTTATAGGCCAGTGGGGGCTAAAATTCATAATTTTTGAACTATACGAGTACTTTTATTTTTTAGTGGGGGCTAATTTATTTTTTTAACTAAAAATACATAGATATCTAATTTTTTTCAAAAAATACATAGAAATTTTAACGTTTTAATGAGCTAGTAAGGGCTAAAATTCATAATTTTTTAATTATACGAGTACTTTTATTTCTCGGTGAGGGCTAATTAATTTTTTTTTAACTAAAAATACATAGATATCTAATTTTAAAAAAAAAATACATAAAAATTTTAACGATTTTTATGGGTCAGTGGGAGTCGCCCTAGTGTGCCTCCGCCAGTGTTTGTACTGTATTATTTTATGACCATAATGACCTTCTATTATGTTAGTGGAATTTGACATCATCCTAACTTCATCCAACGACTAGGATGCAACTACATTAAAGTAAAAATTTTATTTCCAACGGCTCAGATTTATATAAATCTGACATCCGACATAAACATTTTATCTTGAAACTTCTGTTCTCTCTTGAAACTTCTTCTCTCTCTCTCTTACCAAAATATCTACATAATTTTCTTTACGCTATACTCTCTCAATCGGTATCAAAGAAATACGTCCAACAAAGAAATACGACCAAGAACCTACTAAAGTGGTATATAAGGTAAAGATGTTGGTCTCTTTTGCTTTCTTAACCTTTCGATCCTTTATGTGTGTTTGTTAAATATGTTTTTTAATCTTATTATTATAGCAATATGATAACTGATTGTTGATTTGTTCTCTGTTTTTTTTTTTTTTTTAGTGTGTTTGTGTGTATGTGTGTAGATGTGTGTGGGTTGTGGATGCAAGATTTGTGAGTGAACTTTTTTGATGAATTTTTAATGGGTTTTTCCCCTATATGAATAAAGCTGTGAACTTTATAAATACCCAAAATTTTATTTTTTATTTTTTATTTTTTAATTTTTATATATTATAGTTAATGAATCAAATTTGATTCTTTTGAGGTCTAAGTACAAGCATGGTTGTTGAATTATGATATGAAGAACCTTTATATGCTCTGTTTAGTTGCTCAAAAAAGTTCAAAACTTACAAAAGTATGCAAATTTAACTTATGGGTTTATAATATTTTTTCATATTTTGGGCTGATTAGAGAATGCCTGAATAGATGATCGATGCGGGTTGTGTTGCTTATGATGATTTTTTATGTATATTCTTTCTCAATTTTGTTTTTTCGTCCTTATATGCATGTAATTGTATTGGTAATAATAACCATGAAATGACAGGTTTTGGCTGGTTGTATATATGTAAATACAGCGATCCTCGTCTTGCTGCTGGTTCTGTCTACAGTAGTTATAAAGTATATTTGTTAGCAATAGATTCTTTTATTGCTTTACTTGCTTGGTAAATTTAGGTTGTAATTACTCTTTTTATGATGTTTATTGGTTGTCGCTGGAACTATTCGACATAATTATTGTCATATTTTCCACTTTTATCCTAAAATGCCATCAGGACATATTTTTAACTTTTATACTGAAATGTCAAGCTGTGAACTTTATAAATACCCAGAATTTTATTTTTTATTTTTTATTTTTTATATATTATAGTTAATGAATCAAATTTCATTCTTTTGAGGTCCAAGTACAAGCATGGTTGTTGAATTATGATACGAAGAACCTTTATATGCTTTGTTTAGTTGCTCAGAAAACTTCAAAACTTGCAAAAGTATGCAAATTTAACTTCTGGGTCTATAATCTTTTTTCATATTTGGGGTTGATTAGAGAATGCCTGAATAGATGATCGATGCGGGTTGTGTTGCTTATGATGATTCTTGATGTATATTCTTTCTCAATTTTGTTTTTTTGTCCTTATATGCATGTAATTGTATTGGTAATAATAACCATGAAATGACAGGTTTTGGCTGGTTGTATATATGTAAATACAGCGATCCTGGTCTTGCTGCTGGTTCTGTCTACAGTAGTTATAAGGTAAATTTGTTAGCAATAGATTCTTTTATTGCTTTACCTGCTTGGTAAATTTAGGTTGCAATTACTCTTTTTATGATGTTTATTGGTTGTCGCTGGAACTATTTGACATAATTATTATCATATTTTCCACTTTTATCCTAAAATGCCATCAAGACATATTTCTAACTTTTATACTGAAATGTCTTTAGAATATATCAAGTAGCTTCGCAACTGACGTGGCCAAAGTCTTTGTACAAGTAGTTAAACTACATTCAGCTCTAGAGTGTCTTGATCATAAAAGAAACAAGGTAAGTATTTTGATACAAAAGCTTCATCTTCTGATTATTTATTAAAGTAAAAATAAATTCCTTGTGTTCTTTAATTTTGCTTCTTGTTTTGCTATATATATATATATATATATATATTCTCATTATTTGTTTGTTATTGGTGAATCCCTTATATAGATAGAACAATTTTCTCTTGTCATGCATCTTTTTTTGTTGTACATCAATATTAATATAAATTTGTTATACTGTTTAATTTGATGTTGTTTCTAAATATGCTAACTGTTATTTTGATCTCTTCATAATTCATGTTTTTCTATCTTTGTTGAAAGGATAATCACAATGAACACTGATCAGAGAAATTTAACTTACTCACAACCTAAGAAGAAATGTTATTTTAAATTGTCACGCGAGGAAAAAGATAAGATTAACAAAAGAAGATGAGAAAGATATTCCTCGCTATCTATAGGAAAAAAAAAACATGAACTTTCTTTGTGACGGAGTACAAAAAGGAAACAAGCGCAAGTTCAAAAGCAATGTTCTTCATGTTTTGGAGATGGTATATAAATCTTTCTTTGGCTTTTGAGAAATATAAATCCTCATGAAGGGCTGTGCAATGCTACAAGATTAATTTGTCATAGTTTCCAAAATAATATAATAAGTGCATTCATAGCCTTTGGTGAATTGCAAGGAAAACATGTATTTATACTGCGAATACCTTTAGAACCACAACAAGACGAAAAGTGTCCAATTGCATTTAAAAGAATACAATTTCCTATTAGACTTTGTTTTGCCATGACAATAAATAAAGCACAAGGACAAACATTAGATTTTGTCGGTATATATCTTCGAGAGCCTGTTTTTTCTCATGGCCAACTCTATGTAGCATTATCTAGAGTCAAAAAAATAGATGTTGTTAAAATTTTGATAAGACCATTTACAATTGATAGCATGAGTGATGATGAAATGAAAAATGTGGTCTATGAAGAAGTCTTGGCACTTGCTTCAAATTAAAAAGAATTTTGTCTTTTTCCCTGTAAGGAGTCATTTATATACCAACATCATTATTTAAATTCTGTATTTACGTATTTTAATTTTTATGCTAATTAATTTATAATTTATAATTTACAATATGATACTTGTAGGATCCAACTTAATATGGAAGTATTTACTCCAATTCTCAAAATAAATCCAACCACACACAGTTGGAAAGCAAAGGTCCAAGTCGTTGACAAAATGCGACCTCGTGATTCAACATCATCAACACCGATAAAATATCAAAATATCATATTATAAGATGAAGTTGTGAGCTTAAATTTTTTTTCCTTATATTTTCTTTTATTTAATTTTAACATTCATTTTTTCATCTTTTTACATAGACACATTAAAATCCTTGAATAGGATTCAGTTGTATAGTTCAGAAAATGGCCACTGTTTTTGTAAAAGTAGATTTCAAATGGCCACTGTTTTTGTAAAGGTAGATTTCAAATGGCCATTTTTTTTTGGAATGACTTTTTGCAAACTCTCACTATCCAAAATCCTTACATACCATCTACTAGGCTACTTTTTGGCTAATGACCACTCTCTGTAAGGATGAATTCCATACATATATTTGAATGGGTATTTTACTTTTGGTTGTATTGCTAATTGTTGCAGATCATGCTTACTTGCTTTTGTATCTTAGCTGTTCACTTCAGAATATCTCCGCGAAGATACGCCAAGACAAAGACCTAAGATACTAGATTGGTAAGATTCTCTTACTATGCTTATGTTAAATGATGGTAGGGGTTAGGCACACCTCTGCTTGTTTTATTATGGTTGTTTATGTTGTTATCTATAGATATGTATGTTTAATTACTCTTTAGCTTCATTTTGTGATTTTATATTTATTTTTCTGGTATAATTCATCCTAAATTTAGATGAGGTTGCATCTACTATTAGTCCCTGTACAAAGCTTGTGTGCCTGAAAAGTCCAACTAACCGTCATTAGGAAATAACCAATATGGTGTATGTTTTTAATTTATGAAGATCAAGTCTTAACTCAAATTAATTATACTAAAATTTATAGAATGAACACTATTTATTCCGATTCATGTATACAAATTCATTTTCATCATTGTAAATAATTGTATTTATAATATTTTCTTAATATATATTGGGTCAATCCTGTGCATATGCACGGGCCAGCCCTAACTAGTACATACATATATCAAAAGCAAAACAAAAGAGAAAAAAAAGAGGGCCAAATCAGCCAAGAAAGGAAAGAAGAAAAAAAAAAAAAAAAAGCTCTAAGGTTTGATCAATTGGCTTCAATCCAAGCTTGAAGGAGGAGATCTAAGGCCATCCTAAGTCCAATCCTAGCTCTAGCAACATGTATTGGTGAGGAAATAACATATTATTTGCATTTAAAGCTTATATTATGTTTATGTAAAATGTTGATATTGTTATATATGTTGTATCTAATGCTTAATCTTGCTAGATTAGTTGTTTTTAGAGTTAGTAGAGTAAACTTTTAGTGGTTTTGCAAGTGTTTAGCTATCTTTGCACATGGATGTCATGAAGAAGATGATGAATAGTACCTTAGGTATAGATTTAATATTATGTATATATATGTTTGTTCTAATGCTTTTAATGAATGCCATAAATGTTCTAATACCTTGTTTAGTGACTAAAATAGCTTGAGTGTATGTAAAACTTGAAAAGGAGTTGGATTTTGGAAGGAGATAAATAGCGACTTTTAGGCAGAATTAATGTTTAATGGCTATCTACTTGTTTCTAATGCTTAAACTTATGCCATAAATGTTATAGAGTCTAGATTAAAGCTTAAAGTGGGTAGATATTGACTAAAACCTAGAGATGTTGGAATGAACATAAAGGGGCAATGTGTGTGTTTTGTTGGGGGGTGTGTTTGGGTGTATTGGTTGATGTTAATTGTGTTAGTTAGTGATTATGTTGCATTTATAGTGTTGTTTTAATGTGTGGATTAGGGTGTTGTAATGTAAAGTGACAAAGGGGATTTTGGGGGTTAAGTGGTAGTTATAGTTTAAAATGAGTTTTCTTAGCATTTAAGGGTGTCATAAAGTGCTTATATAAGTATGATTTAATTAAATTGTGAATTACGTGGATTTTGTAACTAGTTGGTGGATAGGAGTTGCCTTGTGTGCCTTTAAAAAATTTATTTCTTGCTTAAATACTTTAATTAATTGTTATAAAGTTAGTAATAGTTTTGCAAAGTGTGGATATTTGGGTAAATGTAAATGACTTGCATGAGAATTATGATTATGACTTGATTGTTGGCTACTTTGTGTGGTTATCGAATCGATTTTCCTTGGAATCATAGAAATCATCGAGTGAAAAATCATATATTTCGTTATCAATATCATGGTTACGCAACCATTTGGGCATGGTAGTGTTGGGAAAGCCAGGCGATATTGGGCTTACCAGTATACCTCATCTACTATGGTACCCAGTCTCTCTCTCGCTAGGGATGCGCCCTGGGAGAGTTGGGTCATAGGATTAACGGGGTGTTACATTCGGAGTACCCTCGTTTGGTGTATAGGGAATGCCAGCTTATTGTTCTCGTTATTGATATCATCGTTATCTCTTGTTCGTGGTTCGTACCTCATGGCTCGTGGTTCGTGCTCGAGATTGACATTGTATCCTTTTATTAGGTAACTCTCGTTTCGGCCCTAAGTCTTTGGAGAGTTACCCATGATTGCCTTGTTGGTCTTTAATTGCTTATATGTGTTTATTGTTAATTTATAGTTTTCTACATGTGTTGCTCAACTGTATTGTCTTGAATGAAAAGTTTTATTTTGTTAATTGAATAATTGGCCTATATGCATTGCACGAAAGGTTTTCAAAACTCCCCAGATAATTGTTTTCCTCCCTCACTGAACAATAATATTCTGTTCACCCATTTTTCTAACATTTTCAGGTTTAGTACGAAGGAATTGAAGTACCTACAACCTATCTGGGCTTCTATGCATTAGAGGGCTGTTTGCTTGTGGTTGCACAATTTGTAAAGCAAAGGCTTAGTTGAATTCTTTTTCATGCCCCGACCCAACCCCACGTAAAAGGTTAAGTCTAGACCCGACAAACGGATAGAGTCTCCTCTGTACCGTGGACATTCTGAAAACCTGTAAATGCTCAATAAAGCCACAACATAAACATGCATTTATAATTAAAGTTCAAAGCTTCAAGGTCATCCGAGCCTTAAGATATACAATAGCTCAAATTCACACAAGCATGCATCCAACTTAACTTTTTTACAAAAGACGCTTATCATACCATTCTGTGGTAGCAATTAAACATTCTTAGAAGTTAATGACAACCATTCATTCACCCCCAAGCATGCAAGGTGGCTAGAAGAATAAACATAAGTTATTACATGCCAAAGTTTCATAACTTCTACTACGATCATCTATCTTTCAACTTACATGCTACACAACATATACATAGCACTTATGCTACAAAATAGAACATAAAGTAGAACAAGCAGGTTCTTCACATCAACAAAAACATAATCCACATAAAGCAACAAGACTCAGCAACTAAGGCAACGGATCAGTCTGAACCTCCTGTTCTTCCCCCTCAACCAAGTCAAGTTGGGGTTCAACCACAGCGTCTCCTAAAACATGTTAGCGAGGTATGAGCAACCACTATTGCCCAGTGAGAGATAAAGAGTACCCGAGATGTGCAATGCAACAATTATAGCAAATAAACAATAAAAGCAAGTAAAGGGCAATAGAATTAGCTAGAGATCACACATATCAAAGGATACGATACACTTAACCCCAACACTCCAGAATTCTCTTGTCTTTGATCACGAACCACGATCCACGAACCACGAACCATGATCAGTGAGTCGGCATAACCCCAATCACTCCAATGGGTATACTCCGGATGTACCCCGATAATCCTACGACCCAACACCCCTTGGCAATCTCCGAACTAGGCAAGTGAGGGAATAGGGTACGGAGATCGAATATCCACTGGCAAGCCCACCGCCGCCAAGCCGATATTCAATACAACTGCCCTTAACACTATGGTTGTGCAACCAATATGCAATGCACTTAATCATGACAAGTCAATATCAATAATATAAACAATAACATGTGGGAGGATCAACAAAGTAGGTTGACCTCGAAACAGTTAGAATAAAAATATTTTATATAAGGAATTAAGCAAATTACAAAGAGGCATATTCAAGATTCGCATAGAACTGTACCAAAAGCTCCAAAACATCTTGAAACCACTTTTAAACACACTAGGAATCATGTCAAGGTCTTAGAAGCGTGAGACAATCGAATTTGTACCTAAACCTCTTTGTAATCCAATCTGTTTTCCTTCCAAACTCATGCCATTATTCTAGATTCATAAGTGGCATATTCCATACTTCTAGTTAACCTATTAGACACCCTTAGCACCCTCAAAGTCATGCAATTACCCTCATTTAGCCCAAAAGCCCCAAACTCCCTCTTTTGACTTTGTACTACAAGTATCTCACCCGAGACTCAAATGAAGGCTAGCAAAACATAATTAGGGTCTACTTAGCCTAGGAACACCAAAAGTGAAGGCCAATTTTATCCAGATTCATGATAACCCTGAAACCCCTTTCTAAAAGTCAGTTATTTCATTCTTTTGCTAGGTTATGAACAATTAAACCCTACGGGGCCTTTACATTACTCTCATTAGCACCTAAAGCATCTATTATAACCATTAATTCAAGCTATAAGGTTCAATTTCAGAAAATCCTAGTTTTCCCTTCACTATTCATGCCCTACAATCAACAAGCGATTTCAATTGTTTAAACTATGAAACAATAGCATAAATTAGGTCTCTACTATCTATATACAACATACATAAGCATATTTTAGCATTGCATAGGCATTTGATAACAAATCTAAGAATTCAAGAAATGAACAACA
This sequence comes from Ehretia macrophylla, assembly GCA_037974665.1. NCBI lineage: Eukaryota > Viridiplantae > Streptophyta > Magnoliopsida > Boraginales > Ehretiaceae > Ehretia > Ehretia macrophylla. The sequence goes on from CM075775.1 coordinate 16,596,819, forward strand.
TTTTTAAAATGCACAAACAAGCATGAGATCCATCACCTAAAGCACGTAGGAGCTCGGCAAAGGTTAGTAGACACCCTAAACTACTTGAACCTAGCTTGGCTTGGCTTGGAATAGAGATTTGATGAGCTAAAACTCTCCTCCTTGGCTGCACAAAGCTGTTTGGATTTGCTACAGTGATTCCAGCTTTTTTTTTTGCCAAGTTAAGTCATATGTTGTGTGTTGGTTGAGTATATATTAGGGTGGGGTCAAGTTGGGTGCTTAAATGATCTATTAAAATGAGCCTAGTTAGCTTAAAAATGAGTCTATTGCGCAAAATTTAAGTTAGCTAACTAAAACATAATGTTTCATATGTAATACTATTCAGTAGTTCCGACAATTCATTTTCTAACGAAGGCTCCTAATGCATATAGCTCAAACGCACATTTTTCTCATTCCTATAACAATTAATATGAATTAAGAAAAATGCTAATTCAAGGTAATTGAGTAATTGAAAAGCGGAATGAATAGAAATTAAAGAGGACAACAAGTAAAACACAGAAGAAATGCACAATTAGTAGATGCAATAGTAATCTAGAAGTACGGCTAAAACTCGGGCGTCACATCCTCTCCCCCTTAAACTAATTGCGTCCACGCAATTCTTACATGATTCGGCAAATAACTCAGGATATCTCTCACGAATCTCCTCCTCTCTCTCCCATGTAGCATCCTCTAACCCGTGATGATCCCATAAGACCTTAACCATCGGAATGCTTTTAGTTCTCAACTCCTGAACTTTCTGATCTATAATCCAGAGAGGTTTTTTTGTATAAGTCAAGGTCTCACTAATCTTTAATGGCTTTAGCTCAAGAATATAAGAAGGATCTGGCTGATACCTCCGAAGCATAGATACATGGAAGACATCATGAATTCTGCCTAAACTAGGAGGTAAGGCTAGTCTGTATGCTAATGCACCAACTCTCTCAGTGATTTCAAATGGTCCAATATATCTCGGACTGAGTTTACCCCATTTCATACCGAATCAAACCTTTCCGAGGAGAGATTTTCAAAAATACCCTATCACCCAAGGCAAACTCTAAGTCTCAGCAACACCTATCTGCGTAACTCTTCTGCCGACTTTGAGCTGTAAGCATCCTCTTTTTGATAAGCTGCACATGATCAATCATTATGTTCATCTCAGGGAAAAGCGTAGGATTGACCATCTTCATCTTACCAACCTCATCCCAATAGAGAGAAGACCGGCATTTATGCCCATAAAGTGCCTCATACAGTGCCATCCCAATAGTAGCTTGATAACTATTGTTATAGGCGAACTCTACGAGTGGCAAATATTTCTCCCAACTCTTTCCGAAGTCCAGAATACAGGCTCGTAACATATCCTCGAGGATTAAAATAGTTCTCTCAGATTGACCATCCGTCTGAGGGTGATAAGCAGTACTGAAGCTCAAGGTCGTGCCCAAAGCTTTCTGAATCTTTTGCCATAACTGAGATGTAAATCTGGGATCTCTATCTGACACAATACCCTTTGGAATCCCATGAAGTCTGACAATATTCTCAATGTAAAACTCCACTAACTTATCAAGAGAATCAGCCTTTTTTTTAGCAATAAAATGAGAAGTTTTGGTCAGTCTATCAATAACAACCCAAACTGAGTCGTTACCCTTCGAAGACCTCAGTAAATCTAAGATGAAATCCATAGTAATATGATCCCACTTCCATTCAGGTATAGCCAAAGGCTATAGTAACCCTGCAGGTCTCTGATGCTCCGTTTTAACCTTCTGACAAATAAGACATCTAGCAACATAGTCAGCAATTTCTCTCTTTATGTTGTTCCACCAGAAGTTCTATTTCAAATCTTTATACATCTTTGTACTGCCTGGATGAATAGTATATTTAAAGCTGTGTGCCTCAGCAAGAATATCCTTCTTCAGAGTTGGCTCACTCGGAATACGAATTCTACCTTTGAATTTGAGAATACCATCATTATGCAATTTGAAATCCGCCTCTCCCCCTTTAGACTTCTCTACGATTTTTAACAAATGAGGATCAGTTTGTTGAGCTTCTCGAATCCTGGATAATAAAAGAGATTGAATTTGTAAACTTGCGAATTGAATACCAGAATTTGAAGTATTAGACTTCCATAAACATAGCTCTTCCATGAATTCCCAATTCTTGATGATTAAGCTAGCAACAGTAGCTTTTCGGCTTAAAGTATCAGTAACAATGTTGGCCTTGCCTGGAAGATAATTAATAGTACAGTGTAGTCCTCATGTAATTCCAGCCAACGCCTCTGCCTCATGTTCAACTCTCTTTGTGAAAATAGATATTTCAGGCTCTTATGATCTGTAAAGATTTCAAACTTGTTGCCCCAGAGATAATGACGCCATTTCTTTAATACAAGAATAATAGCTGCGAGCTCAAGATCATGCATCGAATAATTGAGTTCATAGGGTTTTAGTTTTCTGGAAGCATAAGCAATAACCTTTCCATTATGCATCAATTCATAACCCAGACCTTCCTTAGAAGCATCATTATAGATTACTAGATTATCATAACCCTCAGGCAAGGCAAGAATAAGAGCTGTGGTCAATCTCTTCTTCAATTCCTGGAAACTAGCCTCACACTTATCATTCCAATTAAACACAGTTTTCTTCTGAGTGAGCTGAGTCAAAGGCCCTGCAATTTTAGAGAAATCTTTGACAAATCTCCGATAATGTCCAGCTAAGCCAAGAAAACTATGGATCTCAGTAAAAGTTTCAGACCGTTTCCAAGTTAATACAACTTAAATATTCCCTGGATCAATGGAAATACCATCCTGCGAGATAATATGACCAAGAAAAGCAACTTGCTTTAGCCAGAATTCACATTTGCTGAACTTTGCAAATAACTGATGCTCTTGAAAAGTCTACAACACAATCCTGAGATGTTGTTCATGCTCCGCCTCAAATTTAGAATATACAATAATATCATCAATAAAGATAACCACAAATTAATCCAAATAAGGACGGAATACCCTCTACATTAAATCCATAAATGCGGCAGGAGCATTAGTTAGACCAAACGGTAGAACAACAAACTCATAATGGCCATAACGAGTTCTGAAAGCAGTTTTAGGGACATCATCTTTCTTAATCCTCAACTGATAGTAACCCTGCCTCAGATCGAATTTAGAAAATACCCTGGCACCTTGCAACTGGTCAAATAACTACTCAATCAAAGGCAAATGATATTTATTTTTGATAGTCACCTGATTGAGACCCTGATAATCAATACACAAGCGAAGAGATTCATCCTTCTTCTTAACAAATAGAACTGGTATACCCCAAGGTGAAGAACTCGGCTGAATGAATCCCTTCTCAAGTAAACCCTGCAATTGAACTTTCAACTCCTGCAATTCAGGTGGAGCCATTCTATATAGAGTCCTAGAGATAGGTGTAGTCCCCGGTAATAAGTCAATCATGAATTCTATCTTTCTATCAAGTGGTAGACCAGGTAATTCCTCAGGAAAGACCTTCGAAAACTCTCTCACAGTAGGCACATCATTCAATTTTAACTGGTCCCCAGGTTGATTAATCAAATATGCAAGATAAGCCTCATAACCTTTACTTAACAGTTTAGATGCTCTAATAGAAGAAATGATAGGAGTTCCAGTAGATTTCCTACTACCAATTATTTCAATTACAAGTTGGTTGGGCATTTCTAATCTCACAATCTTCTTCCTACAACCAAGTTATGCATAATATCTCCCCAACCAATCTATCCCCAATATAATTTCAAAGTTATTGAAGGGTAGAATAATCAAATCGGCAGGGAAAACACGACCCTCAATAAAAATATTACATGTTTTGCAAATAGATTTAGTAACAAACTTCGAACCCATAGGAATATAAACCACAATCTCATGCAACAATTTATCATGTTTCAGTTTAGTATTTTGTGCACAAGTGGGAGTAATAAATGAATGAGTAGCCCCGGAGTCAATTAGAACTTTAACCGACTGATCATTAAGAAGAAAAGTACCTTTTACCACAGCAGTAGTATCCGGAAGCTCCTCAACATCCAAAGCAAATACTCGGGCCTGCCCCCGTGGTGCTGGTGCTGCAGCTGGTGCCCTGGTCTGAGAGTTCTGAGCCGATGTCTGAGCCCTGGTGTTCTTAAATTTCAGGCAATCTTTAACCATGTGCTGGTCACTCCCGCAACCTGTACACCTGTTCAGTTTCCTCCAGCAAACCTCCTCAGTGTGGCTTTGACGTTGACAGAAGCTGCACTGCTGGTGACATCTTGCAACAGTGCCTCTCGAAAGAGCTCTGTAAGAAGAGGTAGCTGAACTACCCTGCTGAGATCGAGCTGCAACTGGACGAGGCTGCCCCTGACTCTGACTTTGAACTAGTCGTGCTTGAGTCTGAGTAGGCCCTGTGTAGCTCTAAGTCTGCCTCGGCTGCTGACTCTGACCTACTGAAACGGTCTGCCTCTGAAACCCTTGACTCTATGATTGGTACTGCCGTTTACTCGACTGACTAGACTCGGCCAATATGTCTACCTTACGTTTCTCATATCTAGATGCGGCCCTGACTACTGCAGCATAATTAAGATAATCATTCGAAGACAGATTAAGCATAATATCACTTCTCAGGCCTTTGATAAATCACTGCATCTTCATGTCCTCCGGTTGCACTAACGTTGGCACGTAGAGAGAGAGTCTAGTAAAGGTAGCCTCATACTGATCCACGGTCATGTTTCCCTGTCTCAGAGCTATGAACTCCTCCTGATGTCTCTCACGAGCTACCACAGATACATACTTATCTCGAAACTCTCGAATAAAATTGGCCCATGAATGTTGTACTCTCTTGGCCTCCCACTTTTCACTAACGGTACGCCACCATTCCTCGGCGTCACCTTCCAACAAGAATGTAGCATAAGTGATTTTTCTCTCGTCATTATACTCAAGTATTGCAACGACTCTTTCAAACTTCTTCAGCCACAACTCTGCTTTCATGTCATCTGGTTCTCCATAGAAACTGTACGCCCCATGGTGCAAGAATTTGTCGTACAAGTTATCCCGAGCAGTACTACTACCCTCTGCTCTGGCGGCCTGATTACCTCTACCAGCCCCTGGCTGACCCTGCTACAAACTGTGCAATAGTATTCATAGCGGTAGCCATAGTAGCCAGAATATGTGCATTGCTTGGTTGTGGTTCCTGCGGTGAATTCTCTGTTATACCTTCACCTTCCCCCAGTACATCCTGCCTAGGAGCTTCCTCCGGATCTCTCTTCGGTCTTCCCCTTCTCCTCATCTCAAGCAGCTAGAATGCGAAGTGTTATGACAGGTATATATGTAGTTTGCAAGTAAAGCACATAAGAAGGAGTTCAAACGAATCCACATAAAGTCACATAAATAAGATCATATGAATATCCACATACAATAGATAAATATGAGTCACTTAATCACACTTGACATTCTAGACTTTTGCATTCAAACATTAACTCTTAAAGACTTTTCACATTCCATTTCTATACTAGCATGTTCATTGCAAGATCACATAATAGACCTCAACCCACAGACAAAGAAAATTAACCCGGCTTCATACATTCAATAGCTCTGATACCACCTAAATGTCAAGCCCCGACCCAACTTCACGTAAAAATTTAAGTCCGGACCCGACAAACGGACAGAGTCTTCTCTGTACCGTGGACATTCTAAAAACCTGTAAATGCTCGATAAAGCCACAACATAACTAGACATGCATTTATAATTAAAGTTCAAAGCTTCAAGGCCATCTGAGCCTTAAGATATACAATAGCTCAGATTCAAACAAGCATGCATCCAACTTAACTTCTTTACAAAAGACACTTATTATACCATTCTATGGTAGCAATTAAACATTTTTAGAAGTTAAGGACAACCATTCATTCACCCCCAAGCATGCAAGGTGGCTAGAAGAATAAACATAAGTTATTACATGCCAAAGTTTCATAACTTCTACTACGATCATCTATCTTTCAACTTACATGATACACAACATATACATAACACTTATGCTACAAAATAGAAAAAGTAGAATAAGCAGGTTCTTCACATCAACAAAAATATAATCCACCTCAAGCAACAAGACTCAGTGTGAAACCCTACTTTTCTGCTTTAACTCGATTTACGTGTTTTATCTCGTTTTGCGTGCATTTGACCTGTTTATGTGCTATATGACCTAGAATGTTATAATTTTGATGTCAATACTCCTAATACATGCTAAATGTGCATTCATGAAATTTTCATAAAAAATGGAGTTAGAAATTTTATCGTCGATTTTCAATGAATAGTGTTTTCGAAACACGTCCGCTAAAATTTTGAAACTGGTCTTTTTAACCCTTCTAGACCTAGACCACGGACTTTAATAAACCTGTGTTTGATTAAAACGGTTTTAAAATCGGCTTAAGAATTTATTAGGGTTTTTACACCGACTTTTGCGAAAATCGAGTTTTAAGCCGACTCGGGTGAAATTGTTTGATTGTAAAACTTGTTGTCACCTAAAAATAACCTACTTGAGCTAGCTTGGGTGTTGAATAATTGTTTTGAACTTTGGTGATCAAGAAAATGCATTTCAAGTCAAGAAAACACTAAAAATAATTAGTTTCCACTTTGACTTTCTTTTATTTATTTGACCTTTGCTTAATATATGATCAACACACATTGAAAACAAAGCAAAACACCACCAAAAACACACACAAAACCGTGGCTCCTTGGAGGAGAAAGATGAAGGCATTTTCAAAGCATTTTTCTCATAGATTTTGCATTTCAAAGCCGAATTGAGTGATTCAAAGCTTGATTTCACTTGTTTGGCATCCATTCTGCACATTTCTTGCATCAAAACACATCAAAGGTGAGAGAAAAATTCTAGATCTCAAAACTTGTCTTTTGCATTTTTGCGTATAAATGAAGATTGAACCGTTAGAATTGTAATATGATGTTAGATTATTGCTCCTTGCATGCTAGGGATCGTTTAGTGGTAATACTACGAGTTTCTGTCGGATGTAGCATAATTTTTATTTTTCGGGTATTAAATTTTGATTAAATTGTTCAATGTTGAATTAATTGAGTTCTGATGATCGAAATCGATTGCCGTCGATTTCTAAATACTTGATAATTACGTGTTAGCGCTGTTGTAATGCCGAATTTTCGATTACATTGGTCGTGGGAAAGTCCGGAAAATCCAGCCAAGATATCCTAGGGTTTTAGGGTTATCGGGCATGATTTGGAGGTGTTATGGTGGATTTCCGAGAGGGCTAATGTAGTTGGTTGAATGGGTGAGTGTTTGAAATTGATTTGGGGTTGTTTGGATTAGTAGAATGTAAGATATGATTATTTGAAGTTTAGGTTATCTTTCTTTAAATTATTGAATTGAGCCTTAGTTGATCGGGTGTGGTTTGAGTGATTGAATTGTGAGTTGTTGATGGGTAAACTAGGGTTTGATTGTGTGTTTAATGCATGTCCGGTTGGATGGCCTACTTTGTCATCTAACTTAGTTAATTGTTGTTAAATTGATTATTGATATGATTATTGATGATGATAATATGATGATTGATGATTATTGATTGATTATTGAGTATGGGAATCGGGCACTTTCGTTGCTGATCTCTCAGAATATTGATTGATTATTGAGTACGGGAATCGGGCACTTTCGTTGCTGATCTCTCGGAATATTGATGATTGATGTTTATATTTATTGCTGAGTCTCTGGTATGTGTGTGCCACCTCTCGGGCAGCATCGGGCTGTCGGGTTGATAACGGCATGACTATCAGAGACTGCCTCCAGCTCGCATGACGGAGGTGTCATGGAGGGAGAGGTTATTGAGGGTACCCTGGGTGCGTGAGTAATGGGGAGTTATAAGAAGAATGGTTGAGATCGTGATGGCGTTTGGAGCTACACCAACTAGAGAGAGTATCCTTTATTGAATGGTCATATAGTTATGTGATGATAGTATTATTGATGTTATTGTGTGTTTACTGACTCAAAGGATTATTCCAAGGAGTTTAGTAGACCTTGCTCGAGATCTATCGGATCCTCACTGGGCTTATTTATATAAGCTCACTCTCTATTATTGCATGCATACAGGTGTACTTTTACAGGATTACGGGTACGTGCCTCCTGAAGAGGAGAATGTGGAAAACGTGTCTTACGTGGATGAGTCCTATGTTCCAGAGTCTTATCCATGATGTCGTACATGTTTTATTATCTTGTAAATTAACTTAGTAGACTTTTATCTGCTTTGTAGTTTATAATGTATAAGATGTTGATAAGTTAATGAATTAGTTGATGTTGTCTTAGTAGCTTTTCTTTTGTTTATGATTAGGTTGCTAGATTGGCTCAATATGTTTTTGTATTGTATATTAAGGGTTAATGTATTATGTTGGAACGGAGGCGCATAACTATGAATGAGTTGATGAAAGAATGCTTAATGTATGAAATGGTTGCATTGTATGTTGTTAATTTGATTGTGGAGTTGGTTGGTGATTTGTGGAGTTTGATGTATGTTGTTATTAAGGGTTGGGTTAGAGCCCTGATGTTCATGTTACTGTCGTTATGCTGCCGAAATTCCGTTGCGTCCGACTGATTGTAAGAGGGGTCGAGTTGGGGCGTGACATTTAAGTGGTATCAGAGCTTGTTTAGCTGTCAGCCGGGGTATCCTCGGAATGTGGGTAGTAGTCTAAGCATGCAAATATGTATTAAGTGAAAGAAAAGTGAAACATATGTTAATATGTTTATGTGATTAATTTACTTATGTGTCTAACTTTCTATGTGACCAGTATGCCTTGTGTGTTAAGTGAACTAATGTGGTCAATATGTTTTATGTGATAACGTGTTATACGTACTCAATGTGTTATGATTAATGTGCATTATGTGATTAATGTGCATTATGTGATTAATGTGTATTATGTGACAATTGTGTTTTATGTGATCAAAGTGCTTTATGTGAAGTTTGTTGCTTATGTGACTTTAATTGTTTATAACTTACTTCTGTGATATAACCTGTTTATGTGATGTTGGCTTCTTATATGCTGAATTGTGTGTTATGTGATAATGTTAAATTATATGATAATCATGCATTACGTTGTACCTACTTTCATGTGATGTAATTGTATATATTCTATAAATGTGGGTGATTCTTTTAGGTGAAGTAAGGATGACTGCAAGAGTTTTCGGAAATAGTGTTTGGCCATGATTTTGAATTATTATTATTCTAGAAGTTTATCAGTTAGATTTTAATTGTTATGTTTATGGATTTTAGTTTCGGCTTAGTGGATTGATCTTGATATTCCTTTAGCGAGAATGAAGTTGTTCGAGGAAATAGCAACGTATCTTGATGATTATAATTACTTTTGTTGCCATGTTTAACTTGTTATTACTTGGAGATGGATCATAAGTTGAGATTTTTATGAGGTTATCATTAGATACTTTTGGAGTCTCAATTCAGATTATACTTTCTTGAGGTTATTTTAGAATGAATTTATTTGAGGAATTAGTGATGTATATTTGTGAATGGAATGAAGTGTAGTATAACATGTGAGTATTTCTACTATTTGGGATTGCTATATTATTAATGGATATTTTGGAGTTTTGATCTTTAAACCTTGGAGACAATTGGAGTAATTCCTGACTAAAGTTACTTTATTCGAAGATGTAATTGTTGGGAGATAGAATTATTTGAGGAAATAAGAATGCATTTTGGTGACTGAACATTTACTTGCCTATATCAAGCTTTTGAGTTCTAGGTGGTGTGACTTTTTAAATTGTTGATTGGGGATTCTGTGTTATAATGGGTTAGTATGAATCTGTATTGTGTTATCAGATTTTGGAGTCTTCATTAGTTAATCTTGTTGGGTAATCAGTGATTTATCTTGTTTAGTGATTGGTCTGGTACGGAATATAAATTTTGGAGTGATTTATCTTGTTTGGTGATTGTTATGACTCCTTAGGTTCTCTAGATCTCCTTAGTGTCTTGTTTTGGTAGGAGATAAATTGTAGGATTTGACTTGTTGGTGTTTAAGTGTGTAGGTAGGACACCCTTCTTGTGCTTCATAATTCTATCGGTCTTATTATTCTTTTCTACTCTATTCTCACTTATTTGAGAGAGGGTTACACTTTTCTAGCCTATCAATTGTTTCTTGAAAGTTTGATTATTGGATTAATGGATCCTATACTCATTTGACATTGTTTCTATTCTTAACATTCATATTTGTTTCTTATAGCAATGTCACTTATTGGAGTTAAGGTTTGAGACTTCTATATTTCATTCTATATCTCCAGCCATTGGTTTCAATATTTCATTTCATCCTATTACTATTCATTTGAAAGTAATTTTTCCTTTGGTATACCATTTTACTTGTTCGAATTCTACTTGCTTGATATACTCCCTACCTAAGTACATCATTGTCATTCTTGTTGATCCTTGTTAATCCTATTGTTTTATTATTAAATCCTTGCCATTACTTTGTTTGTAATTGCTCGTTTAATATACTTAGCATTGTCCTTTCTTATTTATACTTCTTTGGTTATTGCGTGCTGAGATACTCATTATCTTGACACTCATATTTTCTATTGAATTAATCATCTCTTATTTCTTAATTTCATTTCGCCTCAAGTACAACTTACTTGTTGGTTCCTTGAACAATCATCGAGAATTGAAATATCTACTTGTTCAGGAATTTTTGTTCAAGATACTCAGCACTGTTTTGACTCGTCATCATCCTTTGTTCGTACTTATTTAACTGATAGGTGCTGAGACATTTCTTATCTTAGTTATCATGCTTCCTTATTAAACTATTAGACTCTTGATTCTCTAACTTGTTTGACCTCTTGTTCCCTTGATTGTTGGCTCGAATATGACTTTCCATATTCGTATTTCCTTGTAAATTTCATAAGAGCCATATTCTGACAAATGTCACTTTTGAAATATTTCCTTGATCAATAATCATTCATGTTATCGTGAATGAGTTTTTTTTAAACCCTCGGGGTGTTCATAGAGCTCTTTTGTGTAGTAGGGAATGATTGATAATTAGTGGTGCCATGCTAAGACTTTGGAGTTGCGATTTCTTTCATATGCAATATGATATGAGGTAGGAAAGAATTATGAATTGAAGATTGTCTTGGAACTATGATCATCAACTTGCAGTCAACAGCGATTGTTCTTTTGAGGTCTTTGGTTAGTTGTCATCCTAAGAGATAAATGAGAACTAAGAGAAGTATTATTAAGTGTAACAATTGAGGATTTAATTGTCTGTCAATTTGAGAATTGCGTGGATGCAATTGTTTTAAGGAGGGGAGAATGTGAAACCCTACTTTTCTGCTTTAACTCGATTTACGTGTTTTATCTCGTTTTGCGTGCATTTGACCTGTTTATGTGCTATATGACCTAGAATGTTATAATTTTGATGTCAATACTCCTAATACATGCTAAATGTGCATTCATGAAATTTTTATAAAAAATGGAGTTAGAAATTTTATCGTCGATTTTCAATGAATAGTATTTTCGAAACACGTCCGCTAAAATTTTGAAACTGGTCTTTTTAACCCTTCTAGACCTAGACCACGGACTTTAATAGACCTGTGTTTGATTAAAACGGTTTTAAAATCGGCTTAAGAATTTATTAGGGTTTTTACACCGACTTTTGCGAAAATCGAGTTTTAAGCCGACTCGGGTGAAATTGTTTGATTGTAAAACTTGTTGTCACCTAAAAATAACCTACTTGAGCTAGCTTGGGTGTTGAATAATTGTTTTGAACTTTGGTGATCAAGAAAATGCATTTCAAGTCAAGAAAACACTAAAAATAATTAGTTTCCACTTTGACTTTCTTTTATTTATTTGACCTTTGCTTAATATATGATCAACACACATTGAAAACAAAGCAAAACACCACCAAAAACACACACAAAACCGTGGCTCCTTGGAGGAGAAAGATGAAGGCATTTTCAAAGCATTTTTCTCATAGATTTTGCATTTCAAAGCCGAATTGAGTGATTCAAAGCTTGATTTCACTTGTTTGGCATCCATTCTGCACATTTCTTGCATCAAAACACATCAAAGGTGAGAGAAAAATTCTAGATCTCAAAACTTGTCTTTTGTATTTTTGCGTATAAATGAAGATTGAACCGTTAGAATTGTAATATGATGTTAGATTATTGCTCCTTGCATGCTAGGGATCGTTTAGTGGTAATACTACGAGTTTTTGTCGGATGTAGCATAATTTTTATTTTTCGGGTATTAAATTTTGATTAAATTGTTCAATGTTGAATTAATTGAGTTCTGATGATCGAAATCGATTTCCGTCGATTTCTAAATACTTGATAATTACGTGTTAGCGCTGTTATAATGCCGAATTTTCGATTACATTGCTCGTGGGAAAGTCCGGAAAATCCAGCCAAGATATCCTAGGGTTTTAGGGTTATCGGGCATGATTTGGAGGTGTTATGGTGTATTTTCGAGAGGGCTAATGTAGTTGGTTGAATGGGTGAGTGTTTGAAATTGATTTGGGGTTGTTTGGATTAGTAGAATGTAAGATATGATTATTTGAAGTTTAGGTTATCTTTCTTTAAATTATTGAATTGAGCCTTAGTTGATCGAGTGTGGTTTGAGTGATTGAATTGTGAGTTGTTGATGGGTAAACTAGGGTTTGATTGTGTGTTTAATGCATGTCCGGTTGGATGACCTACTTTGTCATCTAACTTAGTTAATTGTTGTTAAATTGATTATTGATATGATTATTGATGATGATAATATGATGATTGATGATTATTGATTGATTATTGAGTATGGGAATCGGGCACTTTCGTTGCTGATCTCTCAGAATATTGATTGATTATTGAGTACGGGAATCGGGCACTTTCGTTGCTGATCTCTCGGAATATTGATGATTGATGTTTATATTTATTGCTGAGTCTCTGGTATGTGTGTGCCACCTCTCGGGCAGCATCGGGCTGTCGGGTTGATAACGGCATGACTATCAGAGACTGCCTCCAGCTCGCATGACGGAGGTGTCATGGAGGGAGAGGTTATTGAGGGTACCCTGGGTGCGTGAGTAATGGGGAGTTATAAGAAGAATGGTTGAGATCGTGATGGCGTTTGGAGCTACACCAACTAGAGAGAGTATCCTTTATTGAATGGTCATATAGTTATGTGATGATAGTATTATTGATGTTATTGTGTGTTTACTGAATCAAAGGATTATTCCAAGGAGTTTAGTAGACCTTGCTCAAGATCTATTGGATCCTCATTGGGCTTATTTATATAAGCTCACTCTCTATTATTGCATGCATACAGGTGTACTTTTACAGGATTACGGGTACGTGCCTCCTGAAGAGGAGAATGTGGAAAACGTGTCTTACGTGGATGAGTCCTATGTTCCAGAGTCTTATCCATGATGTCGTACATGTTTTATTATCTTGTAAATTAACTTAGTAGACTTTTATCTGCTTTGTAGTTTATAATGTATAAGATGTTGATAAGTTAATGAATTAGTTGATGTTGTCTTAGTAGCTTTTCTTTTGTTTATGATTAGGTTGCTAGATTGGCTCAATATGTTTTTGTATTGTATATTAAGGGTTAATGTATTATGTTGGAACGGAGGCGCATAACTATGAATGAGTTGATGGAAGAATGTTTAATGTATGAAATGGTTGCGTTGTATGTTGTTAATTTGATTGTGGAGTTGGTTGGTGATTTGTGGAGTTTGATGTATGTTGTTATTAAGGGTTGGTTTAGAGCCCTGATGTTCATGTTACTGTCGTTATGCTGCCGAAATTCCGTTGCGTCCTGACTGATTGTAAGAGGGGTCGAGTTGGGGCGTGACACTCAGCAACTAAGGCAACGGATCAGTCTGAACCTCCTGTTCTTCCCCCTCAACCAAGTCAAGTTGGGGTTCAACCACAGCGTCTCCTAAAACATGTTAGCAAGGTATGAGCAACCACTATTGCCCAGTGAAAGACCAAGACTACCCGAGACGTGCAATGCAACAATTATAACAAATAAACAATAAAAGCAAGTAAAGGGCAATAGAATTAGCTAGAGATCACACATATCAAAGGATATGATACACTTAACCCCAACACTCCAGGATTCTCTTGTCTTTGATCATTAACCACGATCCACGAACCACGAACCACAATCGGTGAGCCGGCATAACCCCAATCACTCCAGTGGGTGTACTCCGGATGTACCCCGATAATCCTACGACCCAACACTCGCTGACAATCTCCAGATCAGGCGAGTGATGGAATAGGGTACGGAGATCGAATATCCACTGGCAAGCCCGCCGCCGCCCAGCCGATATTCAATACAACCACCCCTAACACTATGGTTGCGCGACCACTATGCAATGCACTTAATCATGACAAGTCAATATCAATAATATAAGCAATAACACGTGGGAGGATCAACAAAGGAGGTTGACCTCGTAACAGTTAGAATATAAGCAATTTATATAAGCAATTAAACAAATTACAAAGAGGCATATTCAAGATTCACATAGAACTGTACCAAAAGCTCCAAAACATCTTGAAACCACTTTTAAACACACTAGGAGTCATGTCAAGGTCTTAGAAGCGTGAGACAATCGAATTTGTACCTAAACCCCTTTGTAATCCAATCCGTTTTCCTTCCAAACTCATGTCATTATTCTGGATTCATAAGTGGTCTATTCCATGCTTCTAGTTAACCTATTAGACACCCTTAGGACCCTCAAAGTCACGCAATTACCCGCATTTAGCTCGAAAGTCCCAAATTCCCTCTTTTGACTTTGTACTACAAGTATCTCACCCGAGACTCAAACGAAGGCTAAAAAAGCATAATTAGGGTCTACTTAGCCTATGAACATCAAAAGTGAAGGTCAATTTTACCCGAATTCGCGACAACCCCAAAACCCCTTTCTAAAATTCGGCTATTTCATTCTTTTGCTAGGTTATGAGCAATTAAACCCTACGATCAACAAGCGAGCAGAGGAAGAAGGGTCTATTCCATGCTTCTAGTTAACCTATTAGACACCCTTAGGATCCTCAAAGTCACGCAATTACCCGCATTTATAACACGTAACCCCTTTGTAATCCAATCCGTTTTCTTTCCAAACTCATGTCATTATTCTGGATTCAAGGTCTACTTAGCCTATAACCCTAAACCCTTTGTTGACCTCGAAACAGTTAGAATATAAGCAATTTATATAAGCAATTAAACAAATTACAAAGAGGCATATTCAAGATTCACATAGAACTGTACCAAAAGCTCCAAAACATCTTGAAACCACTTTTAAACACACTAGGAGTCATGTCAAGGTCTTAGAAGCGTGAGACAATCGAATTTGTACCTAAACCCCTTTGTAATCCAATCCGTTTTCCTTCCAAACTCATGTCATTATTCTGGATTCATAAGTGGTCTATTCCATGCTTCTAGTTAACCTATTAGACACCCTTAGGGCCCTCAAAGTCACGCAATTACCCGCATTTAGCTCGAAAGTCCCAAATTCCCTCTTTTGACTTTGTACTACAAGTATCTCACCCGAGACTCAAACGAAGGCTAGAAAAGCATAATTAGGGTCTACTTAGCCTATGAACATCAAAAGTGAAGGTCAATTTTACCCGAATTCGCGACAACCCCAAAACCCCTTTCTAAAATTCGGTTATTTCACTCTTTTGCTAGGTTATGAGCAATTAAACCCTACGATCAACAAGCGAGCAGAGGAAGAAGGGTCTATTCCATGCTTCTAGTCACGCAATTAAACCCGAATTTTGGATTCATAAGTGGTCTATTCCATGCTTCTAGTTAACCTATTAAACACCCTTAGGACCCTCAAAGTCACGCAATTACCCGCATTTAGTTCGAAAGTCCCAAATTCCCTCTTTTGACTTTGTACTACAAGTATCTCACCCGAGACTCAAACGAAGGCTAGAAAAGCATAATTAGGGTTTACTTAGCCTATGAACATCAAAAGTGAAGGCCAATTTTACCCGAATTTGGCTAGGTTACCCCAAACTTTTGTGTATGTTTAGTAGTTTTACTTTTGGTTATTTCCTTAAATGTGCAACTAACATTTAACTAATTCTAATAAATATTTTAACCTATTATTTTGTCATTTATATGATACGAGATTGTTCCTTATACCTAACAAATTAAATTTCATATTTTTAAAACGATACCTAAGCTTGGGGTAAAAATTAAAGTATTTTATTTTGCAAATTTCGCATTTTTTCCTTATTATACATGTGTTTTTGGGCATACATCCATAATTTTTATTTGTATAGCACTTCGGGAAGGCGGGAAGAAAAATTATTTTGTACATCGCATAAATAGTAGTAAACTAGTTTGTGTTTTGGGCCAAATAAAGCTTTATCTTGCATTTTTCTTAACAAAACCCAAACCCATATACATATATTATATACATATATAGTACTACATATACATACATATATCAAATGCAAAACAAAAGAGAAAAAAAAGAGGGCCAAATTGGCCAAGAAAGAAAAGAAGAAAAAAAAAGCTCTAGGGTTTGATCAATTGACTTCAATCCAAGCTTGAAGGAGGAGATCTAAGGCCATCCTAAGTCCAATCCTAGCTCTAGCAACATATATTGGTGAGGGAATAACATATTATTTGCATTTAAAGCTTATATTATGTTAATGTAAAATGTTGATATTATTATATATGTTGTATCTAATGCATAATCTTGCTAGATTAGTTGTTTTTAGAGTTAGTAGATTAAAATTTTAGTGGTTTTGCAAGTGTTTAGCTATCTTTGCACATGGATGAATGAAGAAGATGATGAATAGTACCTTAGGTGTAGATTTAATATTATGTATATATATGTTTGTTCTAATGCTTTTAATGGATGCCATAAATGTTGTAGTACCTTGTTTAGTAACTAAAAAAGCTTGAGTGTATGTAAAACTTGAAAAGGAGTTGTATTTTGGAAGGAGATTAATAGTGACTTTTAGGCATAATTGATGTTTAATGGCTATCTACTTGTTTCTAATGCTTAAACTTGTGTCATAAATGTTATAAAGTCTAGATTAAAGCTTAAAGTGAGTAGATATTGACTAAAACCTAGAGATGTTGGAATGAACATAAAGGGGCAATATGTGTGTTTTGTTGGCCGGGTATGTTTGGGTGTGTTGGTTGATGTTAATTGTGTTAGTTAGTGATTATGTTTCATTTATGGCGTTGTTTTAATGTGTGAATTAGGGTGTTGTAATGTAAAGTGACAAAGGGATTTTTGGGGTTAAATGGTAGTTATAGTTTAAAAGGGTTTTCTTAGCATTTAAAGGTGTCATTTTCATGCTTGAGATTGACACTGTATCCTTTTCTTAGGTAACTCTCACTTGGGCCTTAAGTCCTTAGAGAGTTACCTACGATTGCCTTGTTGGTCTTTAATTGTTTATATATTGTTATTGCCTTGTTGGTCTTTAATCGCCTATATGTGTTTATTGTTAATTTATAGTTTTCTAAATGTGTTGCTCAACTGTACTATCTTGAATGAAAAGTTTTATTTTGTTAATTGAATATTTGGCCTATATGCAATGCACAAAAGGTTTTCAAAATTCCCCGGATAACTGTTTCCCTTCCTCATTGAGCAATAGTGTTTTGTTTACCCCTCTTTCTAACATTTTCAGGTTTAGTACGAAGGAATTGAAGTACCTACAAGTTATCTAGGCTTCTATGCATTAGAGGGTTGTTTGCTCGTGGTTGCACAATTTGTAAAGCAAAGGCTTAGTTGAATTCTTAATCTTGTATTCCTTTTGAAGTTTAAGTGATCTTATGTATAATTCAATGATCTCGAATGTAATTTTTATATTAAGAGATGCAATTATAGTTTAAATTAAAGTTAGATAGAGTGGTATGATAGCTTAGCAAATGTATTAGATTAGTATTGTTTAAGTTCAGAAGCATGTATGTACCTGTCTAAGGAAAATGAAGCTGGAATAGTCCTATGAATTGGAGATGGAAGTTTATTTATATGTTTTGGAATGTTGTTTGTGTTCATTCTTCTGCATGCAGGTTTGTGGATAGGCCTAAGTAGGGAAAACTCTATCCGTTTTTTCTCGTCTTTTGTGCCTTTGGGAATGGGATCGGGGACTTGATTCCGTGAGGGATTAGGGACCTGATTCCGTGAGGGATTGGGTCGTTACATGTTAACTTTTCTTTTATGATCCAATCATACCACCATAGCCATGAATTTCTATCAACATCTCTATGAGACAACATAGGGTATACTTTCTTTCATCCAAAGTAGTCAATGAAGGATTACCTACGGTCAAGAACATCATACAAGCAATAATGAAGCGGAAGCATAGCATAAATTTCAAAAATTTTGCAATTAAAGCTTTATGTTCTTCAAAACCCTAACTTTGATTTCATGTAATTAACATAATCTCTACATATATATAACAAATATATGTATAATAGAGGTAGTAGAGAAGAATACCTCTTATAGACAAACCAATGAAGCCCTTTGAAGCCATGGATGAACACTTGAAAACCTTGACCACACCTCTTGAAAACACAAGAGCTCTAGGCCATCCACACAAGCAAATAAAGGTCTTCTTCCATCTCCAAGGTGTTTGTGCTAGTTAACCATGAAGATGTTTGAGCTTGCTTGAAGAAAATTTTGCATGAAAAATTTTCTTCTCCATTTTCCTCTCAATGCCGTGAGCAAGAAGAGAGAAGAGAATGAATAGTAGTATTTTGTTTTGCTCTTGTTTTATTATATGTTAGTTAGTTGGCTTGGTCAAACCTTGACTATGATACATCATCCACCAACATATACATACATATGCATACATATTATTTTGCCAATTCAAATTGCAAGATAACATGTCCTGTGTAATTCTAGCCATAAGTTCAAAACTTAACTAGTAAGCAAGTGATGTAGCACGTTGTGGTCCAAGCAAATGGTATCTTCCATTTTTCAAGACATATCATATATATACATATATCAAATACATGTATTATGATAATTTTCCAATTGTACAAATAATTAATTTAATCTAATCACTATTACTTTAAATTATTGAAATAACTTTTCATATTTACAAGTTGGCCCCACAATTTCTGGAAATCATATTTCGGCCCCTACACTTAGCCAAAATTACACTATTGCCCCAATAACAATTATTGGTTAACAACAACACCGTTAACACTTTAACATATCAAAACAAAATAAAAACATGATTGTTAACACCTTAACAATCAAAAGACACTAAATGCAAGCTCAATAGGAAACCAATTACAAGTGCTTTATTTTGTGTGACTTTCTAGATTCACTGCCAAATAGCGATGAGGGAATACTAAACTATTTTAATCTATTTTGAGATTGTCTCCCTTCATTCTTAAAATACCCTCAAGGTCAAGAATGACGTCTAGCAATGTGTCAAGACAATTTATAAGGCAATAAAGTCCAAGTCAAGTGAATTTATTTGTGACGATTACCGTGCAATCTAATCCTTCCATTAATAGTCCCGTCGAACAGGAACCATGATACGATTGAGTTCATAGACTTGACACTTTGTATAGATACAAATGGTGGAATGAGAGATGACATTCATGGAAAAACCCTTTTTCCATCATCATGCTTTGGCCAAAGACTTCCTCATTCAACAACCATGTCTAGATCGCATAGGACATAGCCTTACACCGAAGGTTAATGGATCCTATCTTGAACACTACCTGTCAATCACTATACCGCATGAATGAATCTATGAGAAGACGCATCTCATCCCGTTTGTCAGGACAAGCTTTATCGAAATGCTAGAATCAAACCCTAATATAGATGACTGCCGCAATGTCTCAAGTCAAAAGATTACATGCACGATCGCAACGAATAATAAATTATTAATCCGAAGTCATGTAATGTGTCATTCATGTCACATTCGGTGAACTATTCAACTAATAGTTACCCACATATTTGTTAGTTGTATCCCAATGCTATTATGGCATGTGGCATACCATCATTTATCATTAACATCACTATGTTAATCAAAGGTAACAACACATATGATAGTCCATAATCGATTATAGAAATCCTGATTATATAATCTAAGGACTGTGAATACTTTAAGTATTTATCATACTAAATAAATATGTCATCATATTCTAAACGCTTTTAGAATATATTTCTTTAATGAAAATACTAAGGATTCATTCATACACATAAAGAATGAGAATATGAATGTCTAATAATATGTTATTATGTAAACAAACATATAGACATATAAATGCCATAAAGTACAAGTTAATGTCAAAATACCCCAAATAATGTCACCCAAAATCGTAGCATTAAGGCATATCTCTAATAGTCGATCCTTGTACCGATACTCACTAGCTTCTCAAGTACTTGACTGTACCTGAATCCCTATTCAAGCTGGTCTTATCTTCCATCTTTTTGTCCAGGGCCAAAGTACAATGCGTTACTTGAAAGCTACTAAGGTATCATCGAATCAGAGGAGTACTTTGCACAATTATCACTTGAGAACCTTCTCATTAACTTAGGTAGATGAAACCCCCATTGAGTGTTCTCGGTGGACCCTATCTGATGTACATATCTCTATATGTACCCATGTATTAGCCTTGACATCTTATGCTACTTGGTCGATGAGATCAACCTTGACTGAGCTAACTACATGTTGGTCTTGTCAGATTCATCAATGCCCAGTCTTGATGATCCTATGACCTAGGATAGGTTTCAGGTATGTCTTAGGTGTTAATTCTTATCTACCATAAGCTCTTATGATTTGACCCTATACCGACAGATCCAAGGGCTTTATTAGTTATACATAATATACAGTTAGATGATATGTGAATGTATAAGAGACAAAGATAAATGCCATATGGTACTTTTATTTGATTAAAAATTTATAGCAAAGATTGTTTTGTTACACAAATGTCCCTATCATCTTACACCAAATGATTGGCTTAAAAGACATATTCCCAACAAAGCCCAAATGATTACCTACTCAAGACTGCACAAAGTTGTGCATGCTACCACCATCTACTAGAATTTAAACTTGTTGCCTCATTAACTGGCTTGTAAAATGTAAGGATGTAGTCAATGGATTACCTACTAGTGCATTCAATGAAATGTCCGGTGATAGTGTGATTTTATCAATCTGTAATTGTGTTGCTGGTTGTTCATCCTGCCAATGCTATTTTTTTCTTCGGCTTCACAATCAAGAATAAAAATTTGCAAACAAGTTTGGCATCGATTGCCCAGAGTATACTTCTCGTCACAACTGTAACAAAGTCTTTTTTCTCTCCGAAGTTGTATTTTAGAGGTTAATCGGGTGATGGTGAAAGACGTTGAGTTTGAGGCTGCAGATTTGGTGTATGTGTTTGATGTAATGGCTAGTCGTTGATTGGGTTGGTATGAGTTAGAGGCTGAGTTAGACTGGTCGGGTGTGTATTGTGTATATGTATGGGCTGTGGGGTTGGGCATATAGTGGAATTGTGATGGGTTTAACGTGTGGGTTTGGAACTGTTTGGGCTAGTACATGTAGTTAGGTTGGGATATGGTCCATTTGGTTTGTCTAGTTTTGGGGCTTGTCACCGGAGGTCTGCGATCTTGGATTCCTACAACTTGGCTAGTCCAATATCATTGGACAAAGTCTTGGGCCGAAAGGCCATTACCTCAGCTCTTATGTCGGGCCTTAAACCTACTACGAAGCAACTTACAAGAATTGAAGGTATCAAACCAATAGGCCTACTAGATAACATTTTGAATTGGCTTTGATAATCTTCCATCGTGTTTGTTTGAATTAATTTTGTCAATGCACCTTGATGATCTTCAAATTAAGAGGGTCTGGATCGAACTTCTAAGGCATGTGTGAATTGCTCCCATATCACGAACTGCCAATTTTTACTCATGCATTGAAATCATTGTAAAGCTCGATTGTCTATATGAAACGATGTGATAAGCAATTGTTGATCATCGGGGGGTATAATGATAAGCAAAAAATCTCTCAGCCTTAGAGATCCACCCTGTTGGATCTTTGTCATCAAATCTCAAAAAATGGAGTCGCATTTGTCGAGATACCGTGGGTGGTTTAGGTTGGTCTTACTCTGTTTCGGCCATTAGCTGTTAAAGAAACCCCAATTTAATGAAGGACTGGTAACAACACATGGTGAACATCTGCCAATGATACTCCAATGGGAGAAGACGGTCCACTAGAAGCAGGTATTAGAGTCGGCAAGGGTTGTGATTGTACACCAGCTCTTTTACCACTTTTCGCTGCTGCCTGTGCCATCTCCACTTTCTCCAACAACAACCATAGCATCTGGTCCAGCTTTCTATCAAGCAAAGAAACTTTCACAACTACATCACCCAATGCTTGTTGAAATACATCCATCCATTGATGTTGGCTAATTGAAGCATCTTGCAGTTTCTTTATCTTCTCGTCGAGGACCTTAAGCCACATTTCGTCAGCCATGGCTCTCAACAAAAGCACCAAAATATAACGACTCTAGCTAAAGTACAAAGAGTTCAAGGTGTAGTAGTAGTTTCATTAATAGAACTGGCCAAAAGTTGGCTTGAAGGAAAAAAAAAATTCAAGTAAAGAAGAAAGATCAATTCTCAGCTTAGCTATTTTCATGTGTTCTCATACTATATATGTAAGAATTTTTAGTGCTTTGTGAATGGAAATTATTAATTAAAGATTAGTGGAACAACTTTGTGTAACATGCTTGCTAAGTTTTGTGTGCAAAGATTCCTTGCCTGCTATAAAGTCCGTGTACACTTTGCATGCTTGCTAGAATAATTGTGCATTTATTTATATATATTTTGGTGGGTAATGATGACTCCCACTATAAAGTTTGCCTATATATTTGTGTGTGTTTTGCTGGTATTGTGGAGGAGAAAGAACAGAGAGAACAAGAACGAAAATTAATTTCATTTTATCATTGTGTCCAATAGAGAGAGTTTGTCATATTCAGTTCAATAGTTTCATAGTTTGGTGTGCTCCTACTACGAAGAAAAATATCGTTGTATCCTGGGAGACTTACGTTAATCAACTGAAAGCACCGTAGCGGGACGTTAAAGTCTTAAGGACATCGAGTCTAACTCGAGCCTCGATATCATCTATATTTGGTTTATTTCTACATCCTTAAATTTTAATATTGTTAATTTTATATTCTGTTATTTTAATCTTTATTGCACATCTTGTATTTATATTTACAACACTTCTCTCATTTTTAATTGTCCAACAATCTTAAGACTTTAATTTGGTATAATTCTTTTAATATGATTCTGTGAAGTATAACAAACTGGAAAATAAATTACATTTCCATATACCTCTTAATTTTCTGATGTTAATGGTGAAATTTTCATCAAATTTGGACTTAAAATGAGAAAGATATGAATTTTTTAAGGACCTAATCTTGAACTGTTCAATACCAATTGCACGTTTCTTTGTTATCATTTTCTTGCTATTACTGCATTCTCATACGCTTTGCTGAAAGAAGAATCTTGCATTATAATATATATATATATATATTATATTAACATGCAGTGACTTTATATATTATAATATATACTATTTGTATATTAACTAATATATATTATTATATTAATTATATATTATATTAAGTTATTGCTGAAAGACAACTTTGCATTATAATATATATAGCTTTTGATGCAGTAGCATTATATATATATATATATTATATTAGTTGCAGTAGCTTTATATTATTTTAGTGATATATTGTATTAGTCATTGTAGCTTTTGATGCAGTAGTATTATAATATATTGTTCATTTGAGAAGCAAAATTTTAATTGTTCTTGCTGCTACATAGGTTTGATCCCAGGACCTCAAGGTTACTAATGAGAAGAGTCTACCACGGAACCAAATGTTACTTCTTGGTTCTTAAGTGACAAAATAATTTATTAGTACACTGTTCTCTAACTGATTCAAGAAAAACTAATTTGAGTAACTGTTTTACTTATTTTGTTTGGATTATTTACTTGACTGTCTAATATAAATATATATATACATATAGTAGACTGTGTGATTTTAATATTTCTTTTATTTTTGTATTAGAAGTATTATTTCCTTAATTATTGATTTAAAATTAATTTTTAGTATTAAGTTATTTTGCGACTAACTTGATTTTTGTGTAGTGCAGCGTGTATAAACAAGTATTTGGACTTAAAACAAATAATATTAATCATGAATACCGAAACTGGAAATTTGAATTATGGACAATCATTTGGACCTAACAACCCAAACGTGCCCTTGACTGGAAGTGGATCAACTGGTGGATCTACAGGACATGAGAATGTACCTTTGGCTAGACCATCGGTGACTGTTGCTTCGGCTGTGCCATTTATGGCGTCAACTCCTGTTGGACATGACGAGAGGCCAGAAAAGTTCAACGGGAGGGATTTTAAGAGGTGGCAACATAAAATGTTGTTCTACTTGACCACCTTGAATCTTGTTCGATTTTTGAAAGAGGATGCACCACAGTTGGGTGACGATCCTGATATGCAGACTGTTGCTGCTGTTGATGCTTGGAAGCATGCAGACTTCCTTTGCAAAAACTATATCCTCAACGGGTTGGACAATGCGTTGTATAACGTCTATAGCCCAATGACAACTGCTAAGGCACTGTGGGAATCTTTAGAGAAGAAGTATAAAACGGAGGATGCGGGCACAAAGAAATTCGTTGTGGCCAGATTCCTTGACTTCAAAATGGTAGATTCCAAGCCTCTGATGCCGCAAGTAGATGAGTATCAGGTACTCATTCATGAGTGTCATGCAGAAGGTATAAATATGGGAGAACGTTTTGAATCTGGTGCACTTATTGAGAAGTTGCCTCCTAACTGGAAAGACTTCAAGAGTTATTTAAGGCATAAGCGAAAGGAGATGACTCTTGAAGATCTAGTTTTGAGATTGAGGATTGAAGCAGACAACCGCAAATCTGAAAAAAGAGTTGGTTTTCCGCCTTTGGAATCAAAGGTTAATGTGGTTGAGCATGGTCCGAGCAACAAAAAGAGAAAATTCTCCAACCAAAGTCAAAAAGGGGGAGAACATAAGAAGCAGCAGTTCGGTGGGAATTGCTTTGTCTATGATAAGCCGGGGCACAAGGTAAGAGACTGTAGGCACCGCAAGAACCAGGGCAATCTGAAGAAGAGGAAAGCTCAGGCAAATGCTGTGGAAGACCTGGGCAATGATCTCTCTGACATTAATCTGTCAGCTGTCGTGTCAGAAGTCAATCTGGTGGGGAATCCAAAGCAATGGTGGGTGGACACTGGGGCCACTAAGCATGTTTGCTCTGATAGGAGAATGTTCACTACCTATCAAAATGTTTCTGAAACCCTTTACATGGGTAACTCCGCCACTTCGAAGGTGGAAGGAACTGGAAAGGTAATCTTGAAGTTTACCTCTGGAAAGGAGCTGACACTCAACAATGTGCTGCATGTCCCAGACATCCGAAAGAATTTGGTTTCTGGATCCTTGTTGAGTAAGAACGGATTCAAATTGGTGTTTGAGTCTGGTCAATTTGTGTTAACCAAATTTGGAATGTTTGTAGGCAAAGGCTATGAGTGTGATGGCTTATTTAAGCTCAATGTAATGACTATTGCCCCAACTGTTGTAAAGGCTAATGAGCCTACTAAATTTGGTATGAATAAGAATAAGTCTGTTGCTTATGTCTTGGATTCTCCTAATTTATTGCATGATAGATTAGGACATGTGAATTTTGATTCTGTGCGAAAATTAATCAATTTAGGTCTAATACCTAAAGCTGATTGGAACATAAATAAAAAATGTGAAGTATGCGTAGAATCAAAATTAACGAGAACTTCCTTTAAATCAGTAGAAAGGAGTTCAGAACCTCTGGATTTAATTCACAGTGATATTTGTGATTTAAAATTTGTACAAACTAGAGGTGGAAAAAAGTATTTTATTACTTTTATTGATGATTGCACAAGATATTGTTATGTTTATCTACTCAGAGGCAAAGATGAGGCTCTGGAAGTATTTAAACTATACAAAAATGAGGTAGAAAATCAACTCGGCAAAAAGATTAAGATGTTGAGAAGCGATAGAGGAGGAGAATATGTATATCCCTTTGAGGAATACTGTGCTGAACATGGAATTGTTCATCAAACGACGGCTCCTTACTCTCCTCAACAGAATGGTATTGCTGAACGCAAAAACCGAACTCTTAAAGAGATGATGAATGCTTTGTTGATTAATTCGGGTTTACCTCAGAACTTGTGGGGGGAGGCAGTGTTAACTGCAAACCATATTCTTAATAAGGTACCCCACAAGAAATTAAGCAAGACACCTTATGAGTTGTGGAAAGTTCGACCACCTTCCTACAATTACTTAAGAGTGTGAGGGTGTCTAGCTAAGGTAGGAGTTCTAGCTCCTAAAATGGTCAAAATAGGACCAAAGACTGTGGATTGTATCTTCATTGGATATGCACACAACAGTGCTGCATACAGGTTTCTTGTGTATAAGTCAGAAATAACTGATATACATGTGAATACAGTTATTGAATCAAGGAATGCAGAATTTTTCGAAGAAAAATTTCCTTGTAAAAATACGCAAGAATTAAGTTCTACGAAAAGAACATATGATGAGAGTCAAAAATTAGATATAGATGATGAGGCTATATCTAAAGATATTGAAGATGAACCAAGACATAGCAAGAGGGCTAGAACATCTAAGTTTTTCGGTCCAGATTTTCTAACATATTTGTTAGAAAATGAGCCTCACACTTTTAATGAGGCAATGTCTACTCCTGAAGCTCCTTTATGGAGAGAGGCAGTAAATAGTGAAATTGAATCCATCATGCAAAATCATACATGGGAACTGGTAGATCTTCCTCCTGGAAATAAACCTTTAGGGTGTAAATGGATTTTTAAGAGGAAGTTGAAGGTTGATGGATCAATAGAAAAATACAAGGCCAGACTTGTCATTAAGGGATATAGACAAAAAGAAGGTCTTGATTATTTTGATACATATTCACCAGTCACGAGAATTACATCCATACGGATGTTGATAGCTATCGCAGCTATCAATAATCTTGAGATACATCAAATGGATGTAAAAACAGCATTCTTAAATGGAGATCTAGATGAAGAGATCTACATGGAACAACCTGAAGGGTAAAACAAGCGCCAAAACAATGGCATGAGAAATTTGATAAAGTCATGTTGTCAAATGGCTTTAGGATTAATGAATGTGACAAGTGTGTCTATGTAAAAGGCACGGGTCAAAAATATGTCATTGTTTGTCTCTATGTAGACGATATGCTTATTATCGGGAACAATGATAGTGTCATTAAGTCTACCAAGAAGATGTTATCCAGTAACTTTGATATGAAGGATATGGGTATGGCAGATGTGATTCTGGGTATTAAAATTACTAGAACATCTGACGGACTAATCTTGTCTCAGTCCCATTATATAGAGAAAGTACTGGACAAGTTTAATAAAAATGATGCTAGTCTCGCGAAGACACCTATAGATGCAAATGTACATCTTACCAAAAATACTGGTGAAGGAATATCTCAATTAGAGTATTCAAGGATTATTGGTAGTTTGATGTACATTATGAATTGCACGAGGCCCGATATAGCATTAACTGTGAGCAAATTGAGCAAGTATACGAGCAATCCGGGAAAAGACCAATGGGTAGCTATAATAAGAGTTCTAAGGTATCTGAGATATACATTGAACTTTGGGCTACACTATACCCGATATCCAGCTGTACTAGAGGGATACAGTGATGCCAACTGGATATCGGATACTAATGACTCCAAATCCACGAGTGGATACATTTTTACTTTAGGAGGAGCAGCCGTCTCTTGGAAATCCACTAAGCAAACATGTATAGCCAGATCCACGATGGAATCTGAGTTTATAGCTTTGGATAAAGCTGCAGAGGAAGCCGAATGGCTTCGACAGTTCTTAGAGGATATTCCAAACTGGCCCAAACCTGTGTCAGCTATCTGCATACACTGTGATAGTCAATCTGCTATTGGAAGGGCACAGAGTAGCATGTACAACGGTAAGTCTAGACATATACGTCGTAGACATAATACCGTCAAACAATTGCTCTCTAATGGGGTTATCTCAATTGACTACGTAAAGTCAAAAGATAACATTGCGGATCCGCTTACTAAAGGTTTGAACAGAGAGCAAGTTTACAAATCGTCGAGGGGAATGGGTCTAAAGCCTATGACTAAAGAGTCATCATAGTGGAAAACCCTACCTACGTGACAGGAGATCCCTGGAAGTAGGTTCAAAGGGAAAAACTGAGCTATGAATGATTCATCGAGAGCACTGTGGGGGTAATACTCCCACCTATTCCTATGATGAGCAGACAGTGCTGCCTGCATGTGGTTTAGGATAAGCTATGCTTTTAATGATACTATATCTTGGAAAATCTAAGTGGGATATTACAGGATTATTCTTAATAAGTAATCACCTATGTGAGTAGGGAGTGGGCTGCTCCTACGAGAATCTCTAAGGCTGAATTATCTAGAGTACTCATGAAACTGAGAGTTGTTCAGGGCCAAAATGAACATAACCGTGAGAACTGAAGTATGGTTAAGAGGATGCTGTGTGAGTTCTATTGTCTAGGTTTACACAAAAGCTGAACAGTTCAAGACATCGCGTTCACTGGTTAGCAAGTAAATCTGATAGTTCTCACTACGGAAGGTTCAAGGCCAAAAGCTACCTATCCGGAAGCAGTATCAATCTTTCAAACTCTCTCTAGTGTCTATGTATTGTTAATTTCCATTCATGTGGGGGATTGTAAGAATTTTTAGTGCTTTGTTAATGGAAATTATTAATTAAAGATTAGTGGAACAACTTTGTGTAACATGCTTGCTAAGTTTTGTGTGCAAAGATTCCTTGCCTGCTATAAAGTCCGTGTACACTTTGCATGCTTGCTAGAATAATTGTGCATTTATTTATATATATTTTGGTGGGTAATGATGACTCCCACTATAAAGTTTGCCTATATATTTGTGTGTGTTTTGCTGGTATTGTGGAGGAGAAAGAACAGAGAGAACAAGAACGAAAATTAATTTCATTTTATCATTGTGTCCAATAGAGAGAGTTTGTCATATTCAGTTCAATAGTTTCGTAGTTTGGTGTGCTCCTACTACGAAGAAAAATATCATTGTATCCTGGGAGACTTATGTTAATCAACCGAAAGCACCGTAGCGGGACGTTAAAGTCTTAAGGACATCGAGTCTAACTCGAGCCTCGATATCATCTATATTTGGTTTATTTCTACATCCTTAAATTTTAATATTATTAATTTTATATTCTGTTATTTTAATCTTTATTGCACATCTTGTATTTATATTTATAACACTTCTCTCATTTTTAATTGTCCAACAATATATCCTAACAACTTCTGCTTACATAGATGACATAGCATATCAACTTCTGCTTACATAGATGACATAGCATATTCCTTCTAACTATTTATGCCACGAATCAGCTAAGTATTTTACTGGTCCTGGGCCTTTGACTTCTACATTGGGCTTAATCCTCTTGGTTTGAAGTTGTTATTGGCATATGGACTAGGCTATCTGAGTTGGTTGTAACAAAAACCTTCCTCTCAGTGAAATTGTGGTTTTGCAACTTCTAATAACTATTTCTACATAAAAAGCAAGAAGATAGAGAAAGCCCTACGTGAGAGAGTATAGAAAGAAAACAGGAGTACGGTAAGAAAGAAAGGGTTTAGGACTATCTAGATGTTGGGAAAGTCTTTAACTTAGTTAACAGTGGTTAAAAATGTAACATTCAAGACAAAGAAATGAGTGTTATAAAATAATATAAAAGGGACAAATTGTTACGGTAAGGCTCAGTTTCTTTGACGTAAAATAACTGGGTGGTGAAAAATATTTTCAAAAAAAAATTATTTTTTTAGAAAATAGAATATTTTCTGGTGTTTGATTATCATACTATAAAATATTTTCTGGTATTTGAATGTAATAGTGAAAAGTTGTTTAAAACTATTAACTTATTAATTTTTTTTAAATATTAATTAATTAAATTATTAGTTTATTAGTTTATTAATAAGTTTAAAATAATTAATTAATAAAAATTTAAATTAATACATAATAAATTAACTAATTAATTAATAATTTCATAAATCAATAATAATTGTTGGATTAATTTTTTTAATAAATAAATAATTAATACTTAATAAATAAATTAAAAATATTAAATTAATTAGTTAGTTAATTAATAATTAATAATTAATATTAAATATAATTTATTAATAATTAAATTAATTTATTAGTCATTAAATCAAAATTAATTAATTTTTATTATTAAATAAATAATTTTTTTCATTTAATTAACTATTTTTTACTATTAAATTAATTAATTTATAATATTAAGTTAATTAATTTTGATTAAATTTAATTAATTTTCAAATTAATTTTTATTAATTTATAAAATTAAACAAATAATCAATTAATAGTTATTTAATGAATAAAATCTTAAATTAATCAAATAATTAATTAAATTAATATTAAATATGATTTTATGAATTATTATTTATTAGTCATTAAATTATAACAATTAAATTTTTATTATTTTTATTTTTATTTAAGTAATTAATTTTTTTTTAAATTATTTAATTTTTATTTAATAATAATTAATTAAAATGTGATGGGAGTGGTATGGGGTTGGGGTAGGAGTTGGGGGTAGGATAGGGTCGCAGTTGGGTCGGGTATTGGGTTGAGGTGAGTGGAGGTGGAGTAGAATGGGTGGAAAATATTTTCTACTCCTAAAAGACATAAAAATATTTTTCACTCATTTCAACTAAACATTCATTTTCCTTTAATTGAAAAATATTTTTTTATTGGCGAATTTTTCAGTGTTATAAAATACCGAAAAATTAAAAAATTATTTTTCAAAAAAATATTTTACGGCAAACAAACGGAGCCTTAAATATATTTTTTTTGAGAAAAAAAAATTATAGGTAAAGTGTCTTTGGCCCAAAAATATGGTCAAGGATGGAAAGTTGAGATAGTGAAGGAGTTAACTTCCCAACATACTTGCCTTGAACTTTTTTCTCAACAACTGCCTCACCCTTCTTCCTCTTCCTCTTCCTCTTCTTCTTCCTCTTCATTTCTTTGTCTCCATATTCCATAGCTCCACTGCTTTGCTTTTCTTTTCTTTTCTTGTCTGAATCATAATCTTGTTAGTTTTTGATAGTCCCTTTCGTGTTGGTGTGTGTTTTTAGTTTTTCCTCTGCTCGCCACTGCATAGGGTTCTTGGAGATTCGCGTTCAAATGTGTTTATTATTTTTTCTCCTAGTGGTAGTTGCAGATTTCTACATGTTTGGGCCTTCTTTTGTCGATGTACATGACTTTGGTTAGGTAATAAGCGGTGTATGGCCCACTTCTCTTGTTTGCTATTCTGTTCGGATTGTGGTTTGTTGCTCCACCTTTAGTATGTTTGGTTCGAACTCCGCCGTTCAATCAGTTTTAGATGTTGCTTGGAGTTTCAAGAATTGTGCTCAAAGCGTTTCATATGCTCTTCACAATATACAGTGTCTATCATCTTTACTTAATTACTCCCGACTCCTGTTTACACGAGACACCCATGTCCCGACTCCTGTTTACACGAACCACTCATGTGACAACCAGGGTTACTTTAGCAATTAGGATAAATTCATCATGGTCCCATGGTTTGTGTTTCAACCCTCTTCTAACATGTTTTTTGTTGGCTTTGCGTGTGTTACTTCAGCATCTAATTTTGATTGGACCTCTTATAGTGTTTGATGGTTGTAATGATTTCATATTCCGACAAAAAAAAAAAATTTAGAGAGAACAAATTTAGCGAGCATCAAAATCTTAAAAAGGAAATATAATAAAAACTAAGTAAAAAGGTAGATTTCACTTTAGTTGACTTAAACTCCCCGGAGAACACGTAAAAATTCTTCTTGTTGTCTGAATGTCCAGTACTAGCAAAGGAGCTCACAAGATGGAATCTGGTACAACAATTACAAAAGCGTCAACATGGATACACGCATTTTTCTACCTCACCCTCATCGCTGCCTCGATCCACCTACTTCACACCCTTATTATCTCCCACAAATTTTCACTTAATTACCATAATGTTCAGCTCAAGAAACTTCCACACCTCCCTCTTCGCTTCCGCTCTGATGGCACCTTCAAAATCCTACAGGTCCAAATGTTTATATAAATATTATTATTATTATTTTCTTGGAAAATAAAGTTACAGGTCAATTCTTAATTTGTTTATTTATTTAAGTTTACTTCTGTTTCTTTTTTGGGTGTTTGGTGAAAGAACAGGTGGCAGATATGCATTACGGGAATGGGATGGTGACACGGTGCAGAGACGTGTTGAAGACTGAGTTTGGAAGCTGTTCTGATCTCAACTCCACTCGGTTTCTTCGGAGGATGATCGATGCTGAAAAGCCTGATTTTGTTGCTTTTACAGGTTAATTATTTTGTGCAATACTCATAAATTATTTGATTCTTTTTTGTTCTTTTGTAGTATCTAGTAGTGAAAGCTGAATTTCTATACGTTTTTCTCTTTTTGGTTATCAACTCTTAATACTTATAATGTGAACAGTGGCAGGTAATAGGTATATTTGTGTTTGTGTTTTTGTGTGTGTTATATATAAAGAGAGAGAGATAGAGAGGGAGAAAGAGAGAGAGGCAGGTGTGGTGTTGTTGGTGCCAAACTAAGAAAGGGGTAGTTTTAAGATGCCAAGGATTAGATTGTCTTGAAGAATTGAAAATTTTGTTCAGAGTTCATTTGTGTGTTTGTACACGGACAAATGTTGGTGTAGTGTACAGTCGGGTCTTCAATAAAAAATGTAATATCCCAATAGTCATGATAGTAAATTTATTAAAGAGAAAACTACTAAGAGAGGGGGCTTTCCAAGAAAGATTCATGAGGCGCCGTTTCAGCACACAAATTAGATGATATCCAAGAAAGAAAGAATTATAGCCGCTCTTCGGGTAGTGTATGTGTTTAACCATCAATGTGCTGGATCCCTTTAGAAGAAGTAGGCATTTGGTGTTGGTTTTACTTTTACATCTAAGGTTCTTGGTAAAGGAAATAAGATTTCAAGAGTTACTTTAACCTAAAGAAAAAATTAAAGAGAATTGTATCCAAATATTTGAAAATGAGTGAGTTGTCATATGCTATTTTTGATGGGCAATGTGAGACTAATAAGATTCTTCTAGGAAAAAAATGGCATTGGTATCTGGAAAGATTTTAAACCAATTTGATGGTGCAAGCAAGGGATGTAAGATTGCTGAATCAGGATAATCAGTAACAAGATTTACTTGTCCAGTAATTTTTGGTTGCTCTCAGTAACATTGTTTTGTTTGTAGTGTTGTGTAGTGATGTTTGTAGTATTGGTGAATATGACTGACACAGAAACAAAGCTGATGCTCTTGTTGAATGCTGTGTTGTAAAGCATTTGGATAATTTGATTTTGTAATACATGGTTGCCAGTGTAAGCTACCAATTTCTTAAGGAAATCTTTGACTTACTTCAGTATATGACATAATGCAGGTCATATTTTCTGTTTCTCTCTCTCTCTCTCTCCCTCCCTCACACACACACACACACAAAGACATACATGCATACACACATCTTTCACACCCATACAGGTACTAAAATAACTAAAATTTGATATTTAGGTGATAACATATTTGGGAAAAGTACTACTGATGCTGCAGAATCTCTATTTGGAGCTTTTGGTCCAGTTATGGAATCTGGACTTCCTTGGGCAGCAGTTCTGGGGAACCATGATCAGGAATCTACCATGAATCGTGAAGAATTGATGTCATTCATCTCCCTCATGGATTACTCTGTGTCACAAACTTTTCCATCAGCTGAATTTTCTTCTTATACTGGCAAAGAATACCACCCAACGGTGAAAATTGATGGATTTGGAAATTATGATCTGAGAGTATGCGGAGCGCCAGGTTCTCATTTTGCCAATAACAGTGTGCTGAATCTCTATTTTCTTGACAGTGGAGACAGAGCTACTGTAGATGGCATTCGTACTTATGGATGGATCAGAGATTCTCAACTCAATTGGCTTCGAGGGGTTTCTAGAAATTTGCAGGTAGAGTGATTGCGAGCTTATAGTGATAAATAGTTCCCTTCTTTCTGGTCTTTCCTTCTGTTTTTCCCAATGGCTCTGTATTGTTGCATATAGTTGTTTTCTTCTTCTTCCTTCTCCTTTCCCAAGGCAACCATTTAATTTAATGCATAGAATTTCTATTTTTTCCCTTCTTCTTCTTCTTCTTCTTCTTCTGAATACTGCATGGCGCTCTATTTCTGTTATGCAGCACTTTCCAATTGATAGTTTCCTTATACCGTTTACCTCAAAACACAGGAGTCCCATTGACAGTTGATCACAAAGTTGTATGCAAAGGTTTCTCTCTTATTGCATTTAGGACTAATTCTTTACTCTCTAATAGAGTGATTTTGCCAATTTGGATTTTATTAACTTCTTGCAGGCCTATACTGACAGGGACAAAAGAATGCTCATGGTCGATCAGCAGAAGTTTCTTTACTTTCAGCAATGCCCCCTGCGCTAGCATTCTTCCACATTCCAATTCCTGAGATACGTCAAGGGCCTCTTAGGGAGATCATTGGCCAGTATCAGGAATACGTAGCATGTTCGTCGGTGAATTCTGGTGTCTTACAGACCTTTGTCACCATGGGAGATGTGAAAGCTGTCTTCCTTGGTCATGATCACACCAATGATTTTTGTGGGAAGCTTGATAGTGTATGGTTTTGTTATGGTGGAGGCTTTGGATATCATGGGTACGGGAAGGCTGGGTGGCCGAGGAGGGCAAGGGTCATTTTAGCAGAGCTTGGAAAAGGGGAGAAGTCTTGGATGGGTGTAGAAAGGATCAAGACCTGGAAGCGACTAGATGATGAAATGCTGAGCAAAATTGATGAACAAGTCCTGTGGGACAGACAATCATCAAGATGACAGGCTGTTGAGGCACCAGAATTGTTCGTCAGCAATACTCTGAATTTTCAGGTGATGATTTTCACATATGTGGTTATGAAAATGTGATGGCTACACCATGATTCTAGCCTTCTAAGTAGACGAAATCATGTTCTCCTCTTCCCTAAGAACCAAAATTCACACGGTGAGGAGTCAGAGAGGATGTGGGAGAGGGGGTGAGAACTAGTTGCAGCAGATATAATCTTTAGTATTATTAACACAAGTTGGCTACTTCATGTCTTAAGCTCAAAGTTCAATGTATGAGAAATATTGTGAACCTTGGACACCCAACCTTCTGGGAATCAAGAAAATTTTCATTTAATTAGACATAAGATCTAGCTCTACTAAATGGATTCCATTAGAGTGAGCCGTCCACCCTGCTTGGCAGTTCCTCTCCATTAAATGGAGTTCCTTTTGAAGTAACACCAGCCTCCTGCAGGACTCTAAGAGAGCATTTATAGGTCTCGTTCATACTCAACATGTAGTTAATCAGAACTGTATATAATCTGTATCTATATCTAATCCATCAAGTATCTCAATTCTCATGGAGAAACACCGAGGAAATGATACCCCTTATTCTTGTCAATTTTGGTCCAAGATTTTTCTTTATTGTGTATCTAGTATATGGACTTTTTTCCCTGTTTTCTTGTAAATCTTATGTTTCTGGTCTTTTTCTTTGATTAGCCAGTAATATCTAGCCTATATCCATCAACTGTTAATTCATTCGGGACACTGAGTTGGTACTAGAGGACTTGTCCTGCATTCTTGGGCTCAAGGCTCTCTTCCAACATTATAGTTCAATCCTTCTGAATAGCAAAGTAGCCTAACAGGTTCTTCGTTGCAGATGAAGAATCCGCTTCCTTGTTCTCACCATGACTTGTTAAGCAATCAATTTTTCCCCCTCACATCCATGCTTCTTTTACTTATTTATACCCGTCTGCGATAAAGGTTCTAAACACTCAAGCCTATCTGATCTCTCTTGCGATCTTTGTGAGGCTTCCTCTTCTCCATCAGTCAATTTGAAGATCAATAGTCGTGGCCCAGGTCAATTAAGTCAATCTATTCATTTGGTAGAGGAATTGGTCAACTCATTAGGTCCATGACCCAACTCGTCAGGCCCATTACGTGAAGGCTGCAAGTTTGAAAGGTCCCCACCTAATCAGTTGTATCCTTGCGGCCTGCAGCATATAGCTCTGTAGTGTGTTCTAGTCGTGCATTCTTTTATCTTCATAAGTTCTGGTCCTTAGTTGGAGAATGCCACCCAGAGAAATGAAGATATATTTGAATCTCTTTAAAGGCAGCCTGATGCACGAAACTCTGCTATACGTAGAGTTTTGGAAGGATTGGACTTGTTTTGGGGTCTATCAAATGCAGCATTACCTTACATTTTGCAAGAGTGCTTTCATGATTCGATGCTGTGATCTCAGCAATAACTTAACCATTGCGCCAAGGCTCATTCGTGTACAAAATCTTTATAGTTCAAAGGAAAAAGTTTTACCTTAGTTTCTTGTATGCTTTATAAATTCAAGCTCATAGTTTCATACAAGAGCTTTATATGTTGTGTGTCTTTTTAATGAGCATAAGTAGAATGGCCGTAATTCATCTGGGAAATTATAAATACGCTCATATATGTTGATTATCGTACTTTAACTGTCTTCTTTTGTTGATTGATTTATTGTAGGACTTCCTTGGCTTCATTTTGACCATTCTGTAGACATGCTACCACGGACATGCCAACAGCTTCATGGTGACCATTGTGTTGATATTTCACCACGGACTTTGTCAAAATACATGACTTTGTATTTCCCGTGTACCCAGCGCATTCAATCTGCTGGTGAAGGAATGTTGTTTTGCTCGTAGGATGCTACTTGTTAATGTATGTTTTGGAGGAGTGTTCTGCAATATCAGTAAGTTGTAATTCCTATATCATGAATCATATGTACTCTACAACAGTAACGCCAGCGTAGGATGCTATACAACCTGTAACGTATGCAACTGTTATGCTATAGACGATGATTACATTTTCAAGCCAAACTTCTTTTGATTATTGCTGTATATTAGTTTCTCAAAACAGAACTACATATTTTCTAGAAATTTGTTTCTGTTGACTCCTCTCGTGTAATTTGGTCCTCAAACAGCTATCAAATGAAAAATAAGTGGAAAGCAAATAGTAAAAAGCACGGATTCCTACTTGCAAGAAAATTAACTTTGAGCTTATGTGAGCCTTAAGTGAGATTTACTATTGCAAATACCTGTGTTTGGCTTCACACAGTAAGGTGGGAGTTCAAAGTGATATGAAAAGAGCATTATTATATATTATTTTATTTTTATCATTTAAATACTATTTTTTATATTGATGTTTAATTGGCATACTAAGATAATAAACTTTTTAATTTATCTTTTTTCTTTTAATATGCCAACTAAGTATATAAATAAAAATTAGTATTTGGGTAATAAAAATAGATAACGATTGGTATACTGGAATAGAGTAAGACATTTTTAACTCTATTCTAATTCTCATGTTTGGTATGAAGTAATGAACTTGAAAATTTCATTTTTAGTGTAATTTCATTCCCTCCCTGCACCCCCCCCATCCCCATCCCCATCCCCATCTCCATACATGATATTAACTATTCCAGAGCAAACACTTGGGATTAACCCATTCCTATTTACTTAAGAATGGACATATTTCTAAAATGACTAACATACTCGCATAAAAATATAACTTTCATATATTTTTTCTTTTGCAATAATAATAATAATAATAATAATAATAATAATATTATTATTATAAAAATAAATAAATAAATAAATAAATAAAAATATAAAGAAAATAACAATAATAATAATTAAATAATATTATTAATAAAAATAGTAAAATAAAATGATAATAATAATTATAAAAAATAAAAATAAATAATAAATAATAATAATAATAACGTAAAAAATAATAATAATAATAAATTACTAAAAAAAATAAAAATAAAAAAAATAATAATAATAATAATAATTACTAATAATAATGATAATAATAAATAATTAAAACAATATTAATGAAACAAAAAAAACAAAAATACAAATAATAATAATAACAATATAATAATAATAATAATAATAAAAAAAATTAAACATAAAATAAAAATAATAATAATTATTATTAATAATAAATTTAATAAAACTAAAAATATAAATAAAAATAATAATAATAACAATATAATAATAATAATATATTATTATTATTATTTTTTAAATTTATTATGTTTATTATGTTTCTGTTATTTACGGTTATATTCATGTTTATTCTTATTTTAATACTATAATAATAAAAGCGCAATCTTGTCCTATTATATAAGTCATTCATATTACTATTGTTATATACTGACTATCAAACATGGGTTTGGAATCAATATATTTATTTTTATCTTCATTCCTAGAGAATACCAAGCAATTCATTTTCATTCCCATGTTTATTCCATTCTCAATTTATTTCATTCCTATCCAAATTCAATCCAGTATACCAATCGCTACCATAGAGTAATACTATATATCACCTCATTTTTAACACCCTTATACCACTTTTTACTAAGCATGCTGACATGGCATGCCAAGCAGGCAAATTTAATTTTTATTTCTTATTATTTATTCTTTTTCTCTCCGTTCTTTTATTTAATATTTTCTCTTTTTCTCTCTCTTCTTAACGTTAACGTTTCATTTCTTGCTAACCCTAACTAGATGTCCCTTATCCAATTCAGCAAAAAAGAAGTCACATATTCTCTTCTATTGTTCAATGCTACATCCTCTCAGATTTATTCCCCTCTTCTTAACGAATTGGTATTGTAAAAGACAAATATAACAACTAAATATATAACATTCAGAGGGTTAGCTTGGTATACCTATTTGTTTGTGGAAGGCAATGTTCCTGAAGCATTTGGTCTATGTTCTGTAGTTTTAAGATGTTTGGGTTGATGCTCACTGGTCAAATGGATAGATAAATTAAGAGGCTTGGCTGAAGTTTACAATTCATAGATAGACTCTTTTCAATCTACTATGTCTAAAACTAAAATGAAAAGAGCAAAAAAGTCAACAACAGGCAATCAATGTCAATGAGGGCTATTGTGTGAGACTCCAAACCCGCATTCATGTACATTTACTATTTAGTGTCATTTATGTGCCTTTAATTGTTTAAATTGCTACTTTATATTAAATATGCACACTATACTTAAACTAAATTTATATAAAATGAATATCATACTATTTTATTATGTGTATTATTTGAATTATTTTCTTGTATTAAAATGATGATTTTCATTATTTTACAAAAACGAACTACGAGTGGGAGACAATTTTTAACTATTTTATTAAAATTTTCTACTCATACAACTAACTTACTTGGATCATTTTATGACTACATACATCGAAATTTGCATGCATTACACTTCTGGAATTTGGGTTATATGATGTTTATTGTATTGTAAGAATAGTTACTATTTACCAAATTTTTGACTGTTTTATTTTCCTGATTTTGTATTTTTTCTATGATACTTGACATATATGAGGCATGAGAAAATTGGAATTGCGTGCATAGCACGTTGGGAGCGTAAGATATAAGAATGTTAGTGTCCCGTATGAATAGTGTTAACTAGTTTACATCTTTTGGGCTATTGTTAGACTAAACTAGCATTTGGGCCACCATTAATTATCTAAACTACTTAAACAAGCCCAAATCCCAACCCAAACTAAGCCCAAGCCCTTATATACACATATATGTATCTATAATAGCTAAAAAAATGAACAAAAATCAAAGGTAAAAGAAGGCTTTCAATCGGCCAAAGGGAAAGGAAAAAGGAAGAGAAAACTAACCTAGGGTTTGATCTTTGGAGTTAAATCAAGGTGATAGGAGTGGTTCTGCCAATTCCTGCACATTTGAGTTTGGTAGAGGTAAGGGATTCATTCTTTGTGCATTTTTAAGTGATTTCTTGCTTTGTATAATAATGGATATTGTGTAGTTAATGTGTAATTGAGCTAGATATGCATGAGATATGAGTATATTAATGTGTATAGTAGACTTTTATCTCTGTTATGCTTGTATCGCTAGAGTTTATATGTGTTATTGCAAATAGATAATTGTAAAAGATGATGAATAGTACTATTCATGTAAGTTGTGAGTTTTGGCTTAAATGCTTGTTTCAATGTTAGAGTTAGATTCTAAAAATGTTAGAAATGTTATACAATTGGTTAAACTAGCTCAAATATAATCGGAACTTGGTAAACCTTGTGTGTGTACAAAGGGGTCGTGTGTGTGTATGTTGTAGGTCGTGTGTGCTAGTTGAGGTTATTTGAACTTAGTGATGGTTATGAGGTGTGTCTATTGAGTTTAATTATGTGTTAATCAAGTAAGTTAATTAGTATATGTGAGATTTAGTTGTCACGAGCCTATAGTATTAGTCTTATGAGAATCTTATTTGAATTAGTAAGTGAGCATTTCTGTGGTTAATTGAGTTAATTCATTGAATTAGATTAAACTTTACATGTTGAAATAGGTGTTGTGCCATAGTTGAATAGGATTATAATGGATTGTAAAGTTAGCTTAAGTGGTTAAAAGTTGAAAATTGTTGTAGTTAAGGCATTTAAAGTCTTTTGCATACTAATGAACATTGGATCAAGTCTATTTGCCATTCGTGATGTTAATGAATATCTTCAAAGCTTGCCTTTTAATTTAATTGTAAAACTAATTGTTATTTTGTTGTACATGAGAATTTGGTTATTAATCGAAGGTTATAGCATGTTAATAACCAGTGGGACATGGTAGCGTCATGACACTCCAGACGGCCGATGTCGTTGGTGTATTGGCATGACTACCATGGCCAGGTAGCGTCATGATACTCCGGATGGTTGATCTCGTCGGTGTATTGACATGACTACCTTGGTATCGGAGGTAATTGGTAGTGTCGTGTCACTCCGGACTGCCGAGTTCGTCGGTGTATTGACATGACTATCACGAGCTCGTATGTGGTTATCCAGCGTTACTCTCGCTTGGACCCTATGTCCTTGGAAAGCTACTTGAAATTATGTTTCTCTTCAGATGTTTACTTAGCATTGTCCTATTATTAGTGTCTTCGAGCTTCAGGTATAAAGTTACTCTCTTATTTTTCTTAAGGTATTTAATGCTTTCAAGTTATTTAATGACTTCGAATGTACTACGTTTAATGTTATTTCTTGCATTTCTTCCATGTTTAGTTAATTCTATTATTGAATGTCTACCTGCATTGCACGAAATGGTTTTCAAAAACTTCCCGGTTATTCCCTTCCTCACTGAGCATAAGCGTATGCTCACCCTTTTTATTAATAATTTTGCAAGCAATACGAAGATTATCTCCAAGAAGTAGAAGAACCATTGTGGACTACTTGATTACTCGTAGATGAAGTTGATTGCCTACGTGATTTCCATGTACTTGAATTTCAATTTGTGGCTAGGTGGCTTTGTTGTACTTAATGTATATAGGGATTATCCATGTAAAAGTAAGCTGCTAGTTTAGTTGTATGTTATTTAGCTTCCATAGTACTTTAGTTATCTTTGTCTAGCTCGGAAGACTAATGGATGTAATTTGGTAACTAAGGAACTAGAACTGGTGTATGGGCTAGAATGGAACTTTATATATGTTGTGGCTATTGTATGTGGTCGAATTCTTCTGTGTGTAGGTTTTGGTTAAGCCTAAATACAGGGGAGACTCCGTCTATTTTTTCTCATTTTTCGTGCCTTGGGGTTTGGAGTGGGGTCCCGATTCTGTGATGAGTCAGGGCGTTACAGTTGGTATCAGAGCTTAGATAGCTCATAGGCTAGGATAAGGTCTTCGGACTGCGGGTAGAAGCCTTAATGTGAATGTGTTTGAAGGAATGTATGCATGTCGTATGCGTTAAGTGAACTAGATGTAGTCATCGTGCTTTGTATGAACAACATGTTTTATGTGCTTATATGTTTAATGTGGTTTATGTGACTAATATGCATTACGTGATTAACTTGCTTTATGTGGAAGTGGAAGTGTTGTTGCTCGAATGTGTAAATAGGGAAATATTACTTCATAAATGTGCGCACATGTGGAGTCTAAATGTGTTATATGTGACTACTGTGAATAATGTGCTTTAAGTATTATATCTGTGAACTACTTTGTCTATTATCATAATAGTTGTGCATTCTAGTTATCATTATGGGGGAAGGTAGACCTCGACATCAGTGTGAGGGACAAGGTTCAGGTTCAGGGGAAACTGCATAACAGCCGACTAATCAGGAAGTTGTGAAACCCCATATTTTGCTTTATCTCGATTTGCGTACTTTATCTCATTTTGCGTGAATTGACCTGTTTATGTGCTATATGACTTAGAATGTGCTAATTATGTGATAAATACTCCTAATACATTCTAAGTGTGCATTCATGAAATTTTCATCAAAAACGGAATCAGAAATTTTATCGTCAGTTTTGGTAAATAGTATTTTTGAACACCTGTCCGCTAAAATTTTTACAGGGGTGTTTTAAACATTTTAAAACCTAGTCCTCAAGTATTAATAGACCTATGTTTGATTAAAACGGATTTGGAATCGGTTTTGAAATTTTAAAGATTTTTACACTTTCTTTTACAAGAAAACGAGTTTTAAGCCGATTCAGGTGAAACTATTTTAATGTAACCTTCTTTGTCACCTAAAATATAATGTCTAGAATTAGTTTAAGTGTTAAATTAATATTTGAACAAGAAATACTCAAAAAATGAATTAAAAGACTAGAAAAATAATTAAATGACTAAATAAACTACTTTGACTTTGCATTTTTTTATTTGACCAAGCCTTCATATGCATAATATCATAAACACACACAAAACACAACACAAAACACACTCAAAAAACACACACATAGCCGAGAGCTTCAAGGGAGAAAAGAGAAAGAAATTTCAAAGGTTTTCAAAGCAATTTTTCATAGAAAAACCTAGTTTTTGTCCTTAGAACTTCGTGCCGAGTTGGATTCTGCTTGTTGGGCACGCATTGCACGCATATTTAGGCTTATATCGCATCAAAGGTGAGAGAAAAATTCTATATCTCAAAAGTCATATTTTATGTTTTTGCTCATAACTGCGTTTTGAACCGTTAGAA
Organism: Ehretia macrophylla; assembly: GCA_037974665.1. Lineage (NCBI taxonomy): Eukaryota > Viridiplantae > Streptophyta > Magnoliopsida > Boraginales > Ehretiaceae > Ehretia > Ehretia macrophylla. Next base: position 16,639,969 of record CM075775.1, read on the forward strand.
TATTAATTTGAAGTTATATTATTGCTCAGCGCATGAAAGGGATCGTTTATGTGTATTACTACGAGATTTGAACCATTGTAGCAAAATTATTTATTTTCGAGTATTAAAAGTTGATTAATTAGCCATTTGATGATTATCTTGAGTTGTTGAGGTTGTAATTGATTGCTGTCGATTTCTAAAAGTTTGTTAATTACTTGATAACGCCGTTATAATGCCGAATTTTCGATTGCAATATTTGGGTGAAAATTCGAAAATTTCAGCCTAGGTGCATTGAGGTTTTAGGGTTGTTGGGCTTGATTTTGATGTGTCTTGGTTGGTTTCCGAGATGGCTAATGTAGTTGATTGAATGGGTGAGTGTTTGAAACTGATTTGGAGTTGTTTGGATTAGTAGAATGTAAGATATGATTATTTGAAGTTTAGGTTGTCTTTCTTTAAATTGTTGAATTGAGCCTTTAGTTGATTGGGTGGTATTTGAGTGATTGAATTGTGAGTTGTTAATGGTTAGACTAGGGTTAGATTACGTGTTTCATGCATGTTAAGTTGGATGTCCTACTTTATCATCTAACTTAGTTGTTTGTTGTTTAATTAAATATTGATGTTATATTGATGATTATATTGATGTTACATTGATGGAAATGGATGATTATTGATGATTATTGATTGATGATTGATGAACCAAGAGATAGGCAATTCTGCTAGATTGTCCTCCTGTGAATGATGTTTATTATTATTGTTGAGTCTTAGTATATGTGTGCCACCTCTCGAGCAGTATCGGACTGTCGGGTTGATAATGACATGACTACCAGAGACTACCCCCAACTCGCATGATGGAGGTGTCATGGAAAGAGGGGCTAGTGGGTACCTCGAGTGCGTGAGTAATGGGGAGTTACAAGAAGAATGGTTGAGATCGTGATGGCGTTTGGAACTACACCAAATTGAGTATCCTTTATTGATTGGTCATTATAATTATGTGTTTATATTGTATTGATGTTTATTTGTGTGTTTACTTGCTCAAAGGATCATTTTCAAGGAGTATAGTAAATACTGTTAGAGATCTATTGGATCCTCGCTGAGCTTGTTTTATATAAGCTCACTCTCTATTATTGCATGCATACAGGTGTCATTGAGCAAGATTACGGGTACGTGCCTCCAGAAGGGAAAAATGTGCCTTACGTGGATGAGTCTTATGTGCAGGAGTCTTTGCCATGAAATTGTTTATAGTTATTGTAATATGATGTATTATAAAACCTACCTTAGTATAAAGACTTATGTATAATGGTTTAGTAATCTTATTTTGACCATGTTAGATTATTATGTTGGTTTATAATCTATTTTGATGTGTATGTTAAAGTTAAGGTATTATGTTGGAACGGTGGCGTATAACTATGAATGGATCGTCTAAGAATGATTGTTGTATATATGGTTATGTTGTATGTTGTTAATGGCATTGAGGAATTGATTGTCGTTTGGTTGAGAAGTTTGATTGTATGATGTTTTGAGAGGTTGGTTTAGAGCCTCGGTGTCTTAATTACTGTCGTTATACTGTCAAAATTTCGTTGCGTCCTGACTGATTATAGGTGGGGTCGAGTTGGGGCATGACATTTAAGTGGTATCAAAGCGCATGTTAGCTGTCAGCCGGGGTATTCTCGGAATGTGGGTAATGGTCTTAGCATGAAAGTATGTATGAAGTGAAAGAAAAGTGAACTATGTGTTAATATGGTTAAATGATTAAGTGATTATGTGATTTAGTGCTTATGTGATTATGTGATCAATTTGTTTATGTGATTGATACTTAAGTAATTTATGTGCTTTATATGAGTTTGTTGCTTATGTGTTAATAGTTGTTCATAGTTTGCTTGTGTGCAACGTGTTAATGTGCAACCTGAAAGACTGCCTTATGTGGTTGAGATTAGTACCTCTTTGACTGATAAGTATATTACTGGCTTAGTATGTAAGGATTGTATAATACATGTTAAATGGTACAATTTTCCTTCGGACCTTATCTTATTTCCTATCCGGGGGTATGATGTTATCTTGGGTATGGATTGGCTTTCTAAGTATGATGCCCAGTTGAACTGTAGAACAAAGGTAGTACAGTTTCGTTTGCCAGATCAGCCAGTAGTTGAGGTAGTAGGGAATCGAGGTGCTAAGACGAGTTTTGTTATCTCAGCAACTAAAGCCGTTAAGTTGGTAAGTAAGGGGTGTTCGGGTTATCTAGCTTATTTGATCAACAAGTCATCTGATAAGCTACAGCTGGAGGAAGTTCCTATTATTTGGGAATATCCTAATGTATTTCCAGAGGAGTTGCCAGGGTTACCGCCAGAGAGAGATGTGGAGTTTGTGATTAATCTTGTTCCCGGTACTCAACCTATTTCTAAATCAGCGTACTAGATGGCACCAGCTGAGTTGAAGGAGTTGAAAACTCAGTTGCAGGAGTTAATAGAGAAAGGTTTTATTCAGCAGAGTTCTTCACCTTGGGGAGCTCCTGTTTTATTTGTGAAGAAGAAGGATGGTACCTTGAGATTGTGTATTGATTATCGTGGTTTGAATCAGGTGACCATCAAGAACAAGTATCCTTTGCCACTGATTGACGAGTTGTTTGATCAACTTCAGGGAGCCAAAGTCTACTCTAAGTTTGACTTGAGGCAGGGGTATTATCAGGTTCGGATTCGCACGGAGGATGTTCCAAAGTCTGCCTTCAGGACTCGGTACGGGCATTATGAATTTGTAGTTATGCCCTTTGGATTAACTAATGCACCGGCAGCATTTATGGACCTTATGCATCGGGTTTTTCAGTCGTACTTGGACCAGTTCGTGGTTATCTTTATTGATGATATATTGGTTTATTCTAAGTCTGAATTGGAGCACGAGCAACATCTACGACTTGTCTTACAGAAGTTGCAGGAGCGTCAGTTGTATGCGAAATTCAACAAATGTGAATTTTGGCTGCAACGCATATCTTTTCTTGGTCATGTTATCACACAGAGCGGTATTTCTGTAGATCCCACTAAGATTGAATCGGTGATGTCTTGGAAACATCCGGAGAATGTTTCGGAAGTTCGTAGCTTTCTTGGCTTGGCGGGTTATTACCGTAGGTTTGTCAAGGACTTTTCGAAGATTGCAGGGCCACTTTCTAAGTTAACTCAGAAACAGACTAGCTTTGTTTGGGATGAGAAATGTGAGAGTGGGTTTCAGGAGTTGAAAAAGAGATTGACTACTGCTCCAGTACTTGCTCTACCAGAGGGGATCGACAATATGGTCATTTACAGCGATGCATCCAATGAGGGCTTGGGATGTGTTCTTATGCAGAATGGTTGGGTTATTGCCTATGCTTCTAGAAAGTTGAAACCTTATGAGGTGAATTATCCGACTCATGATCTTGAGTTGGCAGCTGTTGTATTCGCACTGAAAAAGTGGCATCATTATCTGTGGGGCAGTAAGTTCAAGATTTTCACTGATCATAAGAGTTTTAAGTATTTATTCTCACAGAAGGAGTTGAATATGCGTCAGCGGAGGTGGATGGAACTTCTTGGAGATTATAATTGCTCTATCAGCTATCTGCCTGGAAAGGCAAATGTTGTGACAGACGCTTTTAGCCGTAAGGCGAGTGTTTTTTGTTTGGCTGTCAAGAAGTGGGAAGTTCTTGAGGAATTCACTTATTGGAGACCGGAGGAATTCACTTATTGGAGACCGGAGTTGACTCAGGTTAGGGTGATGTGTTCACATCTCCGTATTCAGCCTTTATTGTTGTCTCAGATCAGAGAAGCTCAGCAACTTGATGTTAAACTTCAGAAGATCAAGGATCAGATCACGGATGATCAGACTGACTTCAAGGTGCACGAGGATGGTATTCTTCGATTTCAGAACAGGGTTTGTGTTCCCAATGAACCGAGTTTGAGGCGAGGTATTCTGGAGGAGGCTCATAATTCTAAGTATACTATTTATCCTGGTGGAACAAGATGTATCGGGACTTGAAGCAACATTACTGGTGGAATAATATGAAGAGAGAAGTTGCTCAGTTCGTGTCTAGATATTTGACTTGTCAACAAGTGAAAGCCGAGCATCAATGACCTGCAGGTTTGCTTAGCCATTGGCTATACCACAGTGGAAATGGGAGCATATTACGATGGACTTCGTCACTGGTTTGCCTAGAACTCCTAGAGGTAACAATGCAGTTTGGGTTGTCGTGGATCGTTTGACGAAGACAGCTCACTTTATTTCGATGCAGATGGGAGATGAAGTTGCAAAGTTGACGGATCTTTATTTGGATCAAATTGTTAGACTTCACGGGATTCCATCTAGTATTGTCTCAGATCGAGATCCTCGATTTACTTCTCGTTTGTGGGAGAAACTTCAGGAGACTTTGGGTACTCAGCTTAACTTCAGTACAGCGTATCATCCACAGACCGACGGTCAGTTTGAGAGGACTATTCAGATTCTGGAAGATATGCTCAGGGCTTGTGTTCTGGACTTCGGGAAAAACTAGGAGAAACATCTACCACTTGCCGACTTTGCCTATAACAATAGTTATCAAGCTACTATTGGGATGGCACCTTCTGCAGCTCTTTACGGTCGTAAGTGCCGTTCACCTTTGTATTGGGACGAAGTAGGAGAGATGAAGACTATTGATCCGACTATTATGCCAGAGCTTCTAGAAAAGATTGAGAATGTTCAATTGATCAGGCAGAGAATGCTTACGGCGCAGAGTAGATTCAAGAGTTATGCTGATAAGCGTCGTCGGGATTTGGAGTTTGCAGTCGGAGATCGGGTTTTCTTGAGATTGTCTCCTCGTAAGGGGTTTGCTCGTTATGGTAAAGGTGGTAAGCTAAGTCTGAGGTTTGTGGGGCCGTTGAGGTTACTGGTAGAGTTGGTAAGTTAGCATATCGGTTGGCTTTACCGGAGAATTTCTCTAACGTCCACGATGTATTTCACGTGTCTAATTTGCGAAAATATAATCCGGATCCTTCTCATATTCTTGAGCCAGAGCCGTTACAGCTTCGTGAGAATCTGACTTATGACGAGCGGCCGATTCGTATTCTTGATCAGATGGAATGAGAGTTGAGGTCGAAGAAGATTCCGATAGTTAAGGTGTTATAGAAGCATCACGGTATCGAGGAAGCTACTTGGGAGAAGCGAGATCAGATGCAGCAGCAATACCCAGATCTTTTTCGTTAAGCAAGTAAGAATTTCGAGGATGAAATTTCTTTAAGGGGAGGAGAATGTGAGACCCTATATTTTGCTTTATCTCGATTTGTGTGCTTTACCTCGTTTTGCATGAATTGACCTGTTTATGTGTTATATGACTTAGAATGTGCTAATTATGTGATAAATACTCCTAATACATACTAAGTGTGCATTTATGAAATTTTCATCAAAAACGGAATCATAAATTTTATCGTCAGTTTTGGTGAATAGTATTTTTGAACACCTGTCCGCTAAAATTTTTACAGGGGTGTTTTAAACGTTTTAAAACCTACTCCTCGAGTATTAATAGACCTGTGTTTGATTAAAATGGATTTGGAATCGGTTTTGGAATTTTAAAGATTTTTACATTTTCTTTTGCAAGAAAACAAGTTTTAAGCCGATTCGGGTGAAACTATTTTAATGTAACCTTCTTTGTCACCTAAAATATAATGTCTAGAATTATTTTAAGTGTTAAATTAATAGTTGAACAAGAAATACTCAAGAAATGAATTAAAAGACTAGAAAAATAATTAAAGGACTAAATAAACTACTTTGACTTTGCATTTTTTTATTTGACCAAGCCTTTATATGCATAATATCATCAACACAACACAAAACACACTCAAAAAACACACACATAGCCGAGAGCTTCAAGGGAGAAAAGAGAAAGAAATTTCAAAGGTTTTCAAAGTAATTTTTCATAGAAAAACCTAGTTTTTGTCCGTAGAACTTCGTGCCGAGTTGGATTCCGCTTGTTGGGCACGCATTGCACGCATATCTAGGCTTATATCGCATCAAAGGTGAGAGAAAAATTATAGATCTCAAAAGTCATATTTTATGTTTTTGCTCATAACTGCATTTTGAACCGTTAGAATGTTAATTTGAAGTTATATTATTGCTCAGCACATGATAGGGATCGTTTATGTGTATTACTACGAGATTTAAACCATTGTAGCGAAATTATTTATTTTCGGGTATTAAAAGTTGATTAATTAGCCATTTGATGATTATCTTGAGTTGTTGAGGTTGGAATCGATTGCCGTCGATTTCTAAAAGTTTGTTAATTACGTGGTAACGCTGTTATAATGCCGAATTTTCGATTGCAATGTTTGGGTGAAAATCCAAAAATTTCAGCCTAGGTGCATTGAGGTTTTAGAGTTGTTGGGCTTGATTTTGATGTGTCTTGGTTGGTTTCCGAGAGGGCTAATGTAGTTGATTGAATGTGTGAGTGTTTGAAACTGATTTGGAGTTGTTTGGATTAGTAGAATGTAAAATATGATTATTTGAAGTTTAGGTTGTCTTTCTTTAAATTGTTGAATTGAGCATTTAGTTGATTGGGTGGTATTTGAGTGATTGAATTGTGAGTTGTTAATGGTTAGACTAGGGTTAGATTACGTGTTTCATGCATGTTAAGTTGGATAACCTGCTTTGTCATCTAACTTAGTTGTTTGTTGTTTAATTAAATATTGATGTTATATTGATGATTATATTGATGTTACATTGATTGAAATGGATGATTATTGATGATTATTGATTGATGATTGATGAACCAGGAGATAGGCAATTCTGCTAGATTGTCCTCATGTGAATGATGTTTATTATTATTGTTGAGTCTTGGTATGTGTGTGCCACCTCTCGGGCAGCATCAGACTGTCGGGTTGATAATGACATGACTACCAGAGACTACCCCCAACTCGCATTACAGAGGTGTCATGGAGGGAGGGGCTAGTGAGGTACCTCGGGTGCGTGAGTAATGGAGAGTTACAAGAAGAATGGTTGAGATCGTGATGGCGTTTGGAGCTACACCAAATTGAGTATCCTTTATTGATTGGTCATTATAGTTATGTGTTTATATTGTATTGATGTTTATTTGTGTGTTTACTTGCTCAAAGGATCATTTCCAAGGAGTATAGTAAATATTGTTAGAGATCTATTGGATCCTCGCTGATCTTGTTTTATATAAGCTCATTCTCTATTATTGCATGCATACAGGTATCCTTGAGCAAGATTACGGGTACGTGCCTCCAGAAGGGGAAAATGTGCCTTACGTGGATGACTCTTTTGTGCAGGAGTCTTTGCCATGAGATTGTTTATAGTTATTGTAATATGATGTATTGTAAAACCTACCTTAGTATAAAGACTTATGTATAATGGTTTAGTAGTCTTCTTTTGACCATGTTGGTTTATAATCTATTTTGATGTGTATGTTGAAGTTAAGGTATTATGCTAGAACGGAGGCGTATAACAATGAATGGATTGTCTAAGAATGATTGTTGTATATATGGTTATGTTGTATGTTGTTAATGGTATTGAGGAATTGATTGTCGTTTGGTTGAGGAGTTTGATTGTATGATGTTTTGAGAGGTTGGTTTAGAGCCTCGGTGTCTTAATTACTGTCGTTATACTGTCGAAATTCCGTTGCGTCCTGACTGATTATATGGGTGGTCGAGTTGGGGCGTGACAGAAGTTATGGCCAATATAGTAACAGCAATAAACCAAATGACACAGGTGTTGGAAACTATGAGGCAACAGGGAACTAGTAATGCAGGTATTCAGGGTGATGGCAGTGATAGTAGTAACAACAACAGCAACCAGCTAGAAAGATTTCTAAAATATGAACCGCTCCGATTCTTAGAAGTGCCTGATGATGAAAAGGCTGAGTTGTGGTTGAGCCGTGTTGAAAAGATATATGTTGCCTTAGAGTATTTGGATGAGAGAAAGATCTCTTTTGCTGTGTTTTTGCTCGATGGTGATGCCGAGCAATGGTGGAGGACTGTGAAGCTTAGATGGGAGAATGAGAAAACACCACATTTATAGGCTGATTTCGTTAGATAGTTTCGGGACAAGTATATTCCCGAGGTGGCACGCGAGAAACGTAAAGAAGAGTTTATGACTTTGAAGTAGGGCGATATGATTGTTGAACAGTATGAGGCTACATTCAACCCTTTATCTCAGTATGTCCTAGAGTTGGTGCAGCCAGTGAAAAGAAGAATACAGAGATTCATTCGGGGTTTGAGCCCGGATATTCAGCTCCACTTGTCCACAATACAGTTTTCTACTTACAGGGATGCCATTAATGCTACAGCTAAGTTTGAGAAGAGGAAAGCCGAGTTAATCGTTGAATCTAGTCAGCCTAACAAGAAGCCTAATCTATCACAGAGTCAAAGCCAGCCGAGTCAGACTCCGACTTCGAGCCAGGGTCAATAGAGTCACTATCAACCCCAGATTCCATTGGTCGACCAGCAACATCTTTTCAGCCTCTGTTACAGTTCTAGTACTTTCTCGGATAGCTGCAGGGTTAACTGATTGTTGTGGGATCTCAGCCAGGGCAGACCCAGATTCAGAGTCAGAATAGACCTGCTACTTTGAGATTGCATAGTGACCCAGTTGTTTTATTAGCTCCGGGTTCCTCAGGAGATAATACCGCTATTCAAGTTACTCAGTGTGCTTTCTGTAAGTATAGGGGCCATATTGAGGCCCAATGTTGGAAGAAACAGGGGAAATGTACAGGGCGTGGCAGTGATCAACACAGGAAAAAGAACTGTACGAAATGGCCAAGTGTTCGAGGTCAGACTGCAAACAGAAAGGCCCAGAAAGCCAGTAAGAATTGCGTGGACACAATTTTTGTAAGGAAGGGAGGATATGAGACCCCAGACCCGCATTCATGTGTATTTACTATTTAGTGTCGTTTATGTGCATTTATGTGCCTTTAATTGTTTAAATTGCTACTCTATATTAAATATTCACACTATACTTAAACTTAATTTATATAAAATGAATATCATACTATTTTATTATGTGTATTATTTGAATTATGTTCTTGTATTCAAAGGATGGTTTTCATTATTTTACAAACACGAACTCCGAGCGGGAGACAATTTTCAAGTATTTTATTAAATTTTTCTACTCATACAACTAACTTATTTGAGAAGATGGATATTAGATATCATCGTATGTTGCGTTAATACTACGTTACATAGCATTAGTGCAAGTGAGAGATTATTAAAGATATGCCCTAATGCTATATATTTAGATGACATATATTGGGGCATTTTAATATTAACTTGTACTTAATGACATGGTTGTCTATATGTTTCTTTACATATTGACTACTTTTATAGACATTCATACTCTCCCTCTTTATGTATATGAATGAGTCATTGGTATTTTCATTAAAAGAGATGTATTCTAAAAGGTGTTTAGAATATGTTGGCATATTTCTTTATTATGATAAATACTTAAAGTATTCATAGTCTTTAGATTATATGATCAGGACTTCAATAATCTATTATAGACTATCACATGTGTTGTTACTTTTGATTAACATAAGGATGTTAATGATAAAGGATGGTGAGCCACGTGTCATAATGGCATTGGATGCGATTAACAAACATGTGAGTGATTATTAGTGGAATGAATCATTGAATGTGACGAGAATAACAAATTACATGACTTAGGATTAATAATTTGTCATTCGTTACAATTGTGTATATAATCCTTTGACTTGAGATATTACGACTGTCATATGTATCGGGGTTTAATACTTGCATTTGAACAAGACTCGTCTTTGTTTTATCTGGACGGGTTACGGGCTCTTACAGTATCATTTGTCCGGTATAGTTATTGACAGGTACTTGTCAAGATAGAATCCATTAATCTCTGAGGTGAGTTGATGTCCTATGCGATCTAGACATGGTTGTTGAATGAGGAAGTGTAACAACCCGATCCCTCACGAAATCAGGATCTCTATTAAATCCATTAATAGCAACCCGTCCCAATCCCAAGACACAAAAAATGAGAAAAAATAGACAGAGTCTCCCCTATACTTAGGTCAAATCAAATACCTGCAAGCAGAAGATTTTTCCCACCACAACAACATACAAAATTCCAAGACCTCAAATAGGTTCCATTTCAAGTTAATATGATAATTCTAGCTTCTAAACTAACAACTACTAACTAAAGCAAATAAATAAACGTATTACATGCTACATATTAGTTATCTAACTTAATTACAAATCTTTGAAAACATAAAATATATACATATAAGATTATACAATCCTCAAAATACTAAAAATGCAATATAATCAATCAATCAAGACTTTACTTTACAACAAGATCGATCTCATAATACAAGCAATCCAGTTCAAGGCAATCAAGAACATTTGGACCTCTTCTTTCTCTTCAGTACCTAAAAGGTTGGATGAAAAGGGTGAGAAAAATACTATTCTCAGCAAGGGAGGAAAATCAGATATCTGGGGAGCTTTTCTAAAATGATTTCGTGCAATACAAATAGGAACAAGTAAATCAAGACAACTAGAGACGAGTCTAGCAATACAAGTAAGAACAAGTCAAGTATCAATAACAAGATCAAGCAATAAATTAGGACATCAAACTAGAAAATTCATTGAAAGGATACGATTTGATAACCCTTGTCACTCCAACCCACAATCACGATCCACGAACCACGAACACGAGACGATATAGCCGGCATCCCTAAACACCAATGAGTACTCCGGATTGTACTCAATACCTAAGACCCAACACCCCCCTGTTGATCTTCAGACAAGCAGGTGAGGGACTAGGGTACGGAGCTAGAGCAACATAGCTCCGGCAAGCCCGATGCCGCCTAGAGAGGCTCGTCACATCCGACCAGAATTTAAGGTTGCGCAATCATCGATTCGATACGATAACATGCTATATCAATTAACAAGTATATTTACACGATTCGATACACACAATTAAGGAACAACAAAGTAGGTTGTCCTCGCACATAGGATAACAATAACAATCAATAGTTAAACAAACTATAAAAAATGAGAGATCAAGCATATTCACACAATGCATAACGAGGTATACATGTAATTTAACTCATGAAACTCTTCCGATTAGCTAACAATCTATTCAAGTTCTCCTAGACACCTAACTGGTCAATTCCATAAGTAATCAATAAGCATTTAACACCTTCTCACACAATTACTCTTAGCTATTCATATTCTCTCAAAATAGCAATTCACTTAGCTATAACACAAGTACCAATTCAATACCAAGTTCAAGCATTCACCTATATAGATTCTTCTTCACCAAACCACTCCAATATTCCACTCAACTCGGATCAATTACACCACTACACTCAAATCAAACACTTAACACTCAAAGTACTCAAAGGACTCCAATCAAACACTTAACACCTAATAGAACACACTTGGCACCCCATTGAACATAACACTCAACTACCTATGTACCCATGCATTTTGATCATTTCTACTCCTCCGATTAATCACATATTCCATTCATCCTCATCTAGAAACTTCACTAGTCAATTTCAATCCAACTATGAACAATCGATTCAATAACCATTAACTAGCCCTTTATACTTTCTAGCAATTATACAAGCTATCTAACAACGAGGACTCATTACAAGCATACTAGACACTTCACAATCACCAACAGACCATGATCAAGCTCTATAAACCACTCACATACACACACGACCAAAAATACACAAATAAACCCTTTATGTTCAATCAATTCTAACTAAGTTCCAATCACATTCTATCGAGTTTAAGCATTAATCTAGACATTTTAGCAATTACGGCACCTTATCCAAGCATTGAAACAAGCATCTAACCATTTGCACACAAACACACATTTTCGACCATTTGCATTTTCGCACACACATTGATTTCTAGCCCTATTCTAAGAAATTTAACCATTAATCTAGCTTCACTAACATTTATGGCACATGATACAAGTAATAGAACAAACATTTAAGCTAAAATCATAAACTTTGTTGAAAATACTATTCATCATCTTCTCCAATATGTCAACTTGCATTTCTATGGCTAAACAAGTGTAAAAGCTTAAAGTATGTTCTACACATCTAATAAACATCAATACAAGCAAAAATAACCATTGATTCAAGCATCAATAACATATCTAACATTTGGCATAAACTAGGTAAAGCATTAAATGCACAACTTTTTGAAATCCCTCACCAAAAATGAAGTTGAACAAGCTTGAAGATGGCTCTAGCAAGGTTTGGAAGACTCCCATAAAGTTCCAAAGATCAACCCTAGCAATTTTTTCCCTTTCTTTCCCTTTGGTTGATTCTTCCATTTTTTTCTATTTTTACTCATTTTTTTGGCTATTATCTGTTATATGGTTATTTGCTAGATGGGTTGGGTCATGGGTCGTGGGTTTGGGTCAATAAAATTAGTTAGGTGGGTTAGTTTAGTCCAAATACAAAGCTAAGTCTTCTAATAACCCAAAATGCAAACTAGTTAACACTGTTCATTCGTTATGTTTAGCAATTATTCTACTCGTGTCACGATCCCATTTTTGTTCACTAATATAATCTCTGATACTATAGTAAACCACAAGCATTCTTGGGATCGTGATGCTACGGGCTTAAAAAGATCACCCCTCCTAAGTCCACTAAGGCATAATTACAAAAGCTTGAGCACTATTACCCACAATTCAGAACATCAAGGCTACTAAAATAAAGCGTAATGGAAAAACGAACAGACTCTCCCCTAAAAGTCAGATAATACAGTTCTTCAACCTGCATAGAAAAGATCCCAAAACCAATTCAACCAATACAACTACAAGCCAACAACTATTAGCCAACCATTCAAGCCATCAACACAATTTCCCAACCTCTAACCACAATTAACCACAAGATACTTAAATAAACTAACATAAATAATTAACCTTCATTAACTTATGAGTAGTCCTTCAGTTTTCAAACTTAGTTCCCGAATTGTAATCAAAAGCAAAAACAAAACTGATTACATGCAAGACGTGTATATGAGTATAACTTAGTCATCAAAATAGATTTCTAGGTATATACAGACTATGACTAAGTCAGACTCATGTACATATATACTACAAGTCCAAACATAATATATACAGTATATTGTTCACAGTATCTGGTTCACTCGTATCCTATAAGGATTTACGCCAGTCAAATAGTCCACGATCAAAGTAAACAGAAATCAGCTTCATCACATACAGGCACAGTCTTATCAACTTGTTGATCACATTCTTGTTCATTTTCACTTGAAAATGGGACATAAAACAGGGTGAGCTTACAACAAATTAACTCAGCGATAGGGGAATTTGGGAAGGGATTTTATAAATCATTTACTCTTTTAAAACCTGTTTGAAAGCCCATGAATGTTATGCACAAAGTAATAACAGATAGAACCATCATCGAAACAATAACAAATCATCAGACCCACTCTCTGAGGAACTAGTGCCCAAGCAAAAGCAGTAATCCACATATGAACATTTATAAACTGGAGTTAAACATGGTAACAAGTAATCAACTCTACTCTTCGATGACCTTTTAGGACCAAGCGAGAGTAGGTAAAAGGATACAGTTGCACAAATATTTCTCGAAGATGGCCAGTCTCCTATCATCAGTCAATATCTCTTCCCTAACACGCCAAACAAGGAGGGTGTACTCTGGATGTATCCCAAATCCTACGACCTGTCTCTCCAAGGAACTAGCATACAAGCGAGAAGGGAAATGTGGACCATAGTGGTCGAGTAGGCCCGACAAGTCCAATACTGCCTGAGCTTCCCGACACTATCATGCCAAGGAACGGTTGCAACCTTCCAAATTCTTGATAGTTTAAATAGTGAATCATGTTCCAATATTATATCACACATCACGGTAAATAACGAATCAACATAGACTTAAATCTCATATCAATATAAGTTTCAACTCATATATACATGATTCATGGCATGTACCACATGTAGTTAAGAACTCATAGTTCATATTTTGACAATAGAAATCAACAATAGCACGAGCAAACTAGTTTAACACTGTTAAAATTTTCAGCATATATCAAACTTTGGTAGCTTGGTTACCTAGGTAAATAACCTCTAATTAAACTGATTTTATCTGTACATGAAGCTCTTCGAGTGTAGATAATTTTGGAATCAAACAGAACTCAATTCCGATTTAAATTCATTAAGTTATGACTAAAATACTACAACTACACAAAGCTGTCCAATTTGACAATATTTTTTGTCAACCTTCAGTTCTCAATTTTTCAGAGGCCCTAAACGGTGGAATTAGCTCTAACATCAAAAACAAAGTTTATTGAAAACTGACCAAGCTATTTACTGTAAAAATTTTAGAATTTTCCAAGCATGTTTACTAGGTCAAAAGAACCTTGAAAGATGACCAAGCATAACTGTCCAATTTTAGCATAAATAACAGTATCTCTCGGTTCTTAGCATTTCAGGCAGGTAAACAATTTTTCCTCAAAAAATTCCAACATAAGAGTTGTTCGTCTATGAGTCTAGATTAACATAGAATTTATTCATAATTTTCTAGTAAGATATACCTACTCAAACCGTTCATACAAAATTATTGTCCTAATCAGTTCCTGCAAAGCATAATCACATGTATTCTAGTGTAACACATCAATAACTCACCCAACAACACATATCTATGCATTATGAACTTCTGAAATTTAGTTTAAAAGAAGCCCCTCACCTTAATTCCTCAAGAAAATATGTAATTTGAATGCGTAGATGAGCTAAACGTCGAATTCTTGCTTGAACTAGGTCGATTTCCCTTTCTACTTCTCCTATTTCCCCTTGGTTCTACCATAGACTTGCTCTTCTTCTTTGCCCTTGGGAGCCATGGTTTTGGGGAGGGGGGGTTTGGGGTAGGTATAAGATATATATTGAATACGTATGCATTTTCTTGAAGACAAAGACAAGTATTTGTTTAATTATAGTTTTGCCCCCAATTTATTATTAGCTTGCAATTGTTTCCTTGCTTGGACGATAGGGTCATAGTATAATTAGACAAACTTCAACTCTAATTTCAAGACTCTAATTGGTGCCCAAGTAGTATTTTCAATAATTGTAGTTTGATCCCTAAAGTTTTCTAGCTTAACTATTTGACCTCAAATGTTTTCTAGCTTTGCAAAATCTCCATTTTTTGTGTTCTTAAGTCGTGGGGTTTCAAATGCAATTAGGCAAAGTTCAAGTCTATTCTCATAGGTTTCTTGATGTCCAAGTAGAAGTTTAAGTATTTACACTTTAGCTCCAAAAGTTTCTAATATCTACTAAGTCACCCCGAAAGTCAATCTTCTCAATTTTTAGAATTCTATTCTTATTCTAACTTAGTTTCTAACTTATTTCTAAGGCATATAACATATAATTAAAATATATATAACACTAGAATATATGTAATTACACATAATTTAATATTAATGCACGTGAGTTTGGGACCGAGTCTTACATCCTTCTCCCCTAATAGAATTACGTCATCGCAATTCCTTTAGTCAATGTTTCTTTATCATTCAAGAACCCAAGCTAACGTCAACTTTCATTTACTAACTCGCAAGGGATTACATTCTATAACTTCGACTCAAGACATCATGTTCAAACTTACTTATACCTTATGATCACAGTCAATTCCATCCAAAGATTCTCAACCTATAAGAGGTAAGTAGTATACTAAGGAATGCAAACCCTATGGCTCACGAGAGATTTAGGGAATTCAACAGGTTAGGTGGAAAAGTACCAATAATTCGAAAAATAGAACAAAATGGGAGGTCTCAAAATAAATGATACAAGGCAAGCATAAATGTCATGGAGCAAAGATAATAATGATGAATATAAGGTTCTTAAATCCGAGTAACAGGATTCCAAAGAAGATCAATTAACGAATTCATTACATTAGTAGAATTAGAATATAAAGAATGTTATGCTAAGGAAGTTATGTCAAAGTCTCATACCTCAACTTCAGCTTTAGAACACATTATATACCTCAAACATAATAACCCTTATTATAGTGAGAATGAAATCAACTATTTAATAGCCTCGAAGGTAGATTATTCAATGTCTAAAACCTTTACTTCAACTTCAAGATAACTTTTAATTCTGAATCATCTCCAAATAACAATGATGTACCTCTAGTAGGAAGTCATTCAATACTTAAAACACCTTGGTTCTTCCTCAAGCATTATTTAGTCATTATCTGGTCACACATCCTATTTCACATTTAAAACGAGTAAGACACTTAATCTTTCTAAGGATCTCAACTCTCTTTAGTACAATATAACTCCAAGTCCGAATCCATCAAGTTGTAAGTTATATTTTCAGTTTAAGTACCGAGATGGTTCGATCGAAATCTTACTCACAAGTAACATCACTTAGTAAATCTCTTAACTTAAGTACCCATGAAATCTTGCAAGCCACAGTCAGTGAATTCAATTAACTCATACAAACACTAAGAATCTAGTCTACCAAACCATCATTTCTCCTCGAATTCTTTCCTTCCTACCTCAATCAATTAACCCTAAGGTTAGTTTATATTAATATCTGCCAGATTGGGATTAAATGACAAACGAGAGACATCCCATATAAGAATATCACTAGTAAACATAAAATAAGGCATTCGACCTACAAACTCCAAAATCTTCATAATATAACTCTTATAGTTAGTCAACTATATATCATTGTCCTACTTCTATAATCCATCCACTACTAGAAGAATCAATTCTAGTACTAACATTGTCTCCCAGGCACAGTTAGACAAGTGTAAGGTTTATAATGCGAGTCCATCAACAACCTAGCTATACCAACTTCTTCACTTAACATCTTTATACCTCGGTAACAGCGATCATAATAGATCAAATTCAAACCTCAAGACATATAACTTATCCTTAAGCATGTTTATCATTAGGATTATATATGTACACTAATCATATAATAGTAAATTAATTATCATATACTTAGTATCATTCGATTACCTCCCAAGATTCAATACTTAATTATAAGATTGAAACCCTAGCATCAACCTAACAGTATTAAACCCCGATGTCATGTACCGAATTAGTATATTCAAACCCAACTTCAACAATTAGTTGGTAGGTGATACAATCTAGGAGACTAGCTTGATAACTACAATGGTATGCTGAAGAAGTGGTTATTATAACGAAGTGAATAGAAGACAAGAATGACAGGAGTAATACACGGCAAAAGGAGGAATTTGTTGCTTATGGTTAAAGGTAATATGTAAAACAAAACATTATTTAGAAGCCCACAAGTTCATAATTCAATGGATAAGATATATTTAATATCTAATATACAAAGCAAAATAGTGTCAAAGAATCATAACGGTGTCAACAAATATCTAGCACATCTACAAATAAGAATTTAGAGTGCGAAAGAATGGTTCATTAGGGGAGTTCAAACTTACCTTATTTAGTTCTACACTTCATGAACTTAAGTCGGTCAGAGCCTTGGATCACTTTTCGCATTCCGTAACACACAATCATTACAAAATTAAACCTTCAATCCATATTGCTATATAACCATAGAATCACCTACTGGTTTATAATTAATAGTACCCCATAATTTATAGATGAATCCTTTAGTGACCGTTAAAGATAGATTAACTCCAAAGATATATCAAACATCGAGTCCACACCCAACATTCATGAAAACTTAGTCTAATCTAACCTTATAATCCATAGTTAATCCCATCAATGACCATCAAAGATAAAATAGCTCCAAATATATATCGACATTAATAGTTATTACAAGTATTTTAAGATCGTGACTTACAATCTACATAGTGTCAATTCACCCTATCAAGTATCCAATTTCTATGTCACGTGAGCATCTTAAGTATTATATTCTCCTAGTCCTACCGACGATTAAACCTATTGTTCTAGCCACTTATAACCTTAGAAGATTACTCAAGGGTCAATACACGTAAATCATGTCACATAAAACAAGGCACAAACACCAAGTTCACATAAAGTACATTAAGCAAGTTTGCATGTAGCACGTAAGCACATTAAGCAAATACAATCATCCTATCACTTATAAACATTTACCCACGAACTGAGGATCCTATCCCAACTTACGCCTAGCCAACTAGCTAAGCTCTAATACCACTCTGTCACGACCCCACTTTTGTTCACTAATATAATCTCTGCTACCATAGTAAACCACAAGAATTCTTGGGATCATGATGCCACAGGCTTAAGAAAATCACTCATCCTAAGTCCGCTAATGCATAATTACAAAAGCTTAAGCACTATTATCCACAATTCAAAACATCAAGGCTATTAAGTTACAGCGTAACGGAAAAACGAACAGAATCTCCCCTAAAAGTCGGACAATATTGTTCTTCAACCTACACAGAAAAGATCCTAAAACCAATCCAACCAATACAACTACAACCGCCAACAACCACTAGCCAACCATTCAAGCCATCAACACAATTTCTCAACCTCGAACCACAATTAACCACAACATACTTAAATAAACTAACATAACTAATTAACCTTCATTAACTTCTGAGTAGTCCTTCAGTTTTCAAACTTAGTTCCCGACATGTAATCAAAAGCAAAAACAAAACTGATTACATGCAAGACGTGTATATGAGTATAATTTAGTCATCAAAATAGATTTGTAGGTATATACAGACCATGACTAAGTTAGACTTGTGTACAGATATACTACAAGTCCAAACATAATATATACAATACATTGTTCACAGTATTTGGTTCATACATATCCTATCAGGATTTACGCCAGTCAAACAATCCACGATCAAAGTAAACAGAAATCGGCTTCATCACATACAGGAACAGTCTCATCAACTTGTCGATCATATTCTTGCTCATTTTCACCTAAAAGGGGGACATAAAATGGGGTGAGCTTACAACAACTTAATCTCAGCAAGAGGGAATCTGGGAAGGGTTTTTGAAATCATTTACTCTTTTAAAACTTGTTTGAAAGCCCATGAATGCTATGCACAAAATAATAACATATAGTAACCATCATGGAAACAATAACAGATCATCAGACCCACTCTCCGAGGAACTAGTACCCAAGCGAAAACGGTAACCCACATATGAACATTTATAAGAAATGGAGTTAAACATGATAAGTAATCAACTCTACTCTCCGAGGACCTCTAGGGACCAAGCGAGAGTAAGAAAAAGGATACAGTTGCACGGACATTTATTGGAGATGGCCAGTCTTGTATCATCAGTCAATATCTCTTCCCCAATACGCCAAACAAGGAGGGTGTACTCCAAATGTACCCCAAATCCTACGACCCGCCTTTCCAAGGAACTGGCGCCCAAACAAGAGGGGGAATGTGAACCATGGTGGTCGAGCGGGCCCATCAAGCCCGATGCTACCCGGGCGTCCAGATACTATCATGCCAAGGAACAGTTTCAACCTTCCAAATTCTCGGTAGTTTAAACAGTGAATCATGTTCCAATATTATATCACATATCACGACAACTAACGAATCAACATATACTTACATCTCATATCAATATAAGTTTCAACTCAAATATATACATGATTTATGGCATGTACCACATGTAGTTAACTCATAGTTCATATTTTGACAATAGAAATCAACAATAGCACGAGCAAACTAGTTTAACCTTGTTAAAATTTTCAGCAGATATCAAACTTTGACAGCTTGGTTACCTAGGTAAATAACCTCTAATTAAATTGATTTTTATGTGTATGCGAAGCTCTTCGAGTGTAAATAATTCTGAAATCAAACGAAACTCAATTTTGAGTTAAATTCATTAAGTTATGACTGAAATACTACAACTGCACAATTCTATCCAGTTTGACAATGTTTTCTGTCAACCTTTAGTTTTCAATTTTTCAGAGGCCCTAAACGGTGGAATTAGCTCTAATACCAAAAACAAAGTTTACTATAACCTGACCAAGCTATTCACTGTAAAAATTTTAGAATTTTTCAAGCATGTTTACTAGGTCAAAATAACCCCAAAATATGACCAAGCATAACTGTCTAGTTTCAACATAAATAACAGTACCTCTCAGTTCTTAGCAATTTTAGGAAGGTAAACGATTTTTTCTCGAAACACTTCCAACATAAGAGTTGTTCCTCTATGAGTCTAGATTAACATAGAATTTATTCATAATTTTCCAGTAAGATATACCTACTCAAACTGTTCATACAAAATTATTGTCCTAATCAGTTCCTGCAAAGCATAATCACATGTATTCTAGTGTAACACATCAATAACTCACCCAACAACACATATCTATGCATTATGAACTTCTAAAATTCAGTTTAAAAGAAACCCCTCACCTTAATTCCTCAAGAAAAGATGTAATTTGAACGCGTAGATGAGCGAAACGTCGAATTCTTGCGCGAACTAGGTCGATTTCCCTTTCTACTTCTCCTTAGTTCCACCACAAACTTGTTCTTCTTCTTTGCCCTTGGGACCCACGGTTTTGGGGGGCTTTTGGAGTAGGTATAAGATATATGTTGAATATGTATGCATTTTCTTGAAGACAAAGACAAATATTTGTTTAATTATAGTTTTGCCCCCCCCCCCCCCCCCAAAATTTATTATTAGCTTGCAATTGTTTCCTTCTTTTTTCCTTGCTTGGCCAATGGGGTCATAGTATAATTAGACAAACTTCAACTCTAATTTCAAGACTCTAATTGGTGCCCAAGTAATATTTTCAATAATTGCAATTTGACCCCTAAAGTTTTCTAGCTTAACTATTTGACCACAAATATTTTTTAGCTTTGCAAAATATTGCTTTTTTTTTTCTTAAGTCGTGGGGTTCCAAATGCAATTAGGCAAAGTTCAAGTCTATTCTCATAGGTTTCTTGATGTCCAAGTAGAAGTTTAAGTATTTACACTTTTGCCTCAAAAGTTTCTAATATCTACTAATCACCCCGAAAGTCAATCTTCTTAATTTTTAGAATTCTATTATTTTTCTAACTTAGTTTCTAACTTATTTCTAAGGCATATAACATATAATTAAAACATATATAACACTAGAATATATGTAATTATACATAATTTAATATTAATGCACGTGAGTTTGGGACCTGGTCTCACAACCCGCCTTCCCGAAGTGCTATGCAAATAAAATTTATGAACGTATGCTAGATATATGTCAAGTATCATGGGAAAAATGTGAGATTCATAAAATAAAATACTTTAATTTTCACCGTGGGCTCAAGGCTCATTTTTAAATAATGAAAGTTAATTTACTAGATGCAAGAAAATAGTTCAAATGAATGTAATTATCAAAATAATAGGTTATTCATTTTATATAAATTAATTAAACTTAGTTTGCACATTTTTGAAGAAATATAAAAATAGTACTAAAAATGAATGAAATTAATTAAAGTAAACACCTAGTTTTATGCAAGTATTTAAGACAACACATAACTATATGCAAATAGGTACTATGCACTATATGCTAGGTGCGGGGTATCACAGGAAGTCTTTGGCCAGAGCATGATGATGGAAAGGGGTTTTTCCATGGATGTCATTTCTCATTCCACCATTTGGATCATTGCATAGTATCGAGTTTATGAACTTAATCGTATCATGGTTCTTGCTCGATGGGACGATTAATGGAAGGATCAAATTACACAGTAATTGGCGACTGTAAATAGATTCACTTGAATTAGGCTTCATTGCCTTATATATTGTCTAGGCATGTTGCTAGACGTCAACCTAGAACTTGAGGGTATTTTGAGAATGACGGGAGATATTCTCAAAATAGATTAAAGTTGTTTAATGTTCTCTTATTGCTATATGGTGGTGAATCTAGAAAGTCACACACAAAAGAGTATGGTGAATGGTTTTTTCTATTGAGATTATATCTAGTGTCTTTCAATAGTTAAAGTGTTAACAATTATATTTTGTTTCTCTTGTATTGTTAAGGTGTTAACAATAGTATATTTGGTCATTAATAGTTAATGGGGCCAATATGTAATTAATTGCTAATTATGGAACCAATGTATAATTATCAATAATTGTTGGGCCAATATGGAAATATGAGGAAGTTGTTTCCATAATTAATTAAACTAATGGGGATTAGATTAATTAATGAATTACATATTTGGAAGATGTACATTATAATATATATATATATATATATATATATATATATATATATATATATATATATATATATATGCATAAATGTATGTCTTCAAAAAGGTAAAAGGCACTAAGAATGGTCCACATTGTGCCACATTACCTTGTCTACCAACTTTTATTTAATCAATGGCTATTATTGCATTACACATGTATGATAGATATAATGTATGGTCTGTCACGCCCCGACCCAACCCCCAAGCTAAAGGTTAAGTCCGGACCCGACACACGGACAGAGTCTCCCCTATATCGTGGACATTCTGAAAACCTGTAAACTCTCAAATAAGGTAACCACAAGATAAACAAGTTTTTCATGGCTAAATATTTAAAGATTCAAGGCCATCCGAGCCTTGAAGCAAACAACAGTTCCAAAACCACACAAGCATGCAAGTAACTTTGTTTACAACATAATCTAATAGCCATGACCTTCTAGGATAACATTAAAATGTACTTAAAAGATAAAACATTCTACATTAAGTCATTCACTCCCAAGTATGCAAAGTGAATAAAAGTAGAAACCTAAATTATTACAAAACATAGGCTTCTAAATCTACACCACAATCAACTATACTTTAACTTGTACAACAAGCATAAACATAGCCCTCAGGCTACAAAATAGGACATAAGATAAACAGATGAGCCTTCCACATAGCAGCAAGAATTTAAACCACCTCAAGCTATCAGGCACAGCAACTAAGGTAAAGGATCAATCTGAACTTCTTCCTCCTCAACTAACTCAACAAGCTGGGGATCACCCTCAGCGTCTCCTGAAACATATATCGAGGTATGAGCAACCACTGTTGCCCAGTAAGGAATATAGTCCCAGGGCGTGCAATGCAACAAGTAATATAGTTAAACAACAATAACAATTAGACAATTAAAGAAACAATGATAGCTTAAATAACCACACATTTAAAAGGATACATTTCACATAACCCCTATACACCAATCTTCACTGTCTTCATTCACGATCCACGAACCACGAACCACGATCACGAACACGATAAGCCGGCATAATCCCCAAACACTCCAGTGGGTGTACTCCGGATGTACCCCGATAATCCTACTACCCAACATCCCCAGGCAATCTCCAGACCAGGCGAATGTGGGACTAGGGCACGGAGTTTGAATATCCACCGGCAAGACTCTGCCGCCCAGTCGATATTCAACACATCCGCCCCTGATACTATGGTTGTGCAACCACTATGCAATGTACTTTACAATGGCAAGTTAATATCAATAATAGAAGCAATAACACATAGGAGGATCAACAAAGTAGGTTGACCTCGATGCAGTTAGAATAGAACCAACTATATAAGCAAATAAGCAGTTTTACAAAGGGACATATGCAAGATAAGTACAGAATCATACCAAAAGCTCCAAATCAACTTGAAACCACATATAAACACTCAAGAAGTCATGCCATGGGTTTAGAAGCATGAGTCAACCGAAATTGCACCTAAACCCCTTTGTTTTTCAAACTATTTCTCTTCCAAACCAAAGTTAATGATTCCATTTCAAAGGAAAACTCTCACAACCTTCTAACTAACCCTCAAAGAACCCTTTCAACCCTCTAATTCATTCAAACGCCCGCAAATACCCCGAAAGCCCCAAATTCCCTCTTATGGCTTTAAACTACACATACCCTATCCGGGCTTCAAACAAGGGTTATCAAAGTTTCTATAGCACCTAGGTAGCCTAAGAATACTAGAAGTGAAGCCGAATCCACCCGGATTCGCATTAACCCTGAAAGCCCTTTGTTAAAGTCGGCTATTTCACGTTTTATGCGATTCTAGAGCAATGCAAGTGCACGGGGCTATTAGACTACCTTCATTAGCACCTAAGGCATCTATTAGGAGCATTGAATCAAGCTAATTCGAGCAATTACACAAAACCCTAAAAAAATATCACTATTCACCTCATGAATCAAACTAACGATTCCAACCTTTTAAAAAGCGAAACAATGGCTCAAATATGTTCTCTAGCATTCATATACAAGGTATGATAGCATAGATAGTCATTACAATAGCATTTGAACACATTTTCAACAAATCAAGAAAATAGCAACTATTTAGAAATGCGAAAATAAGCCGTGAAACCCCTCACCAATGCGCGTAGGAGCACCTAGGAACCTTGCACACACCCTAATCCACCTGCTCAAGGCTTGGCTTGGCTTGGAGTGATGATTTGATGAAGCAAAAATCCCCAAATTGCAAGAGAAGGGCTGTCGGGTAAGCTACAGTGATTTCAACCCTTTTTTTTTTTTTTTTGTTAAGTTAAGAGCTAATGTGTGTGTTGTGGGAGTTATATATTAAATGGGGCTAAGTTGTTTGCTTAAATGGTTCACTAAAATGCGCTTAGTTAGCTTAAAAATGAGCCTAAAGTGAAGGATGTGAGCTAGCTAATTAAAACACTAAGTTAGTTACGTAACACTATTCATTGAACCACCAAAAGTATTTTCTAAACGAGCTCTCCTATCGCCTCTAGCTCAATTGCACATTTTTCCCACTACTCTAACAATTAATATGATTTAATAAAAATGTTAATTCACTAATAGAATACAGTTTGAAAACGGAGTGAATAGTAGCTAAAGAAGGCAATTAATAAAGCATAGAAGGAAATGCGCAAACAAGGAATGCAACAGTAATTGAATGCATGGCTAAATCTCGAGCGTCACATGGTCTATCATATGTATGTGTATGATGTATATGTATGTACACGTTGGAGGAAGAGAAAATATCTCTACCAACCTTATGTGATAAGGTTTGACTAACCTATCATAAATATACACACACATTACACAAGAGAAAGAGAACTCTTCTCATTTTCTCTTGCACCCTCACGGGTAAGAGAAAGAAAAGAAGAGAAGAAGAAGTCTTTTTCTTCTTCTTCTTCTTAAAGAAAGAGAGAAACGTTTGAGTGAGAAAGAAAAAGATAGAAAATGTTTTTTTCTGCTTTCTTCTTCAAGCTCAAGCTCAAGATCAAGCTCAATTCTTCCATGGGTGTAGACTAGCACACATCATCCTAGAAGATGGAGAAACCTTTCTTTACTTGTGTGGACCGACCAGAGCCGTTACATGAGTGAGGGATGTTGTCTAGCATTAAGTGTACAAAGCTAGGGCTTCATGGCTACTCTTCAAGATGTAATTCTATATCTAGCTTTTTATTATATATATTCTTGCAATATATGGTATACTATGTTATTCACATATCATCAAGAGCTAGGTTTATGATACATATGCTTGTGATAGTCAAGAAAATTATTGAAATCTATGCTTGCTTCCGCTACTTCATAAGCTTGAATATGCATGAAATTAGCATGGTCCCTTTCAATAATGACCAAAATGCCCCTCTATACTCATTCATAGCCAAGACAGGTTTACCAAGTGTACTATCATCTCTTTGACTACATCTTATTCTCCTTAGAACCTCTAACCCATAATCTAATCATCCTCCAGAAGCCATCCACGTATAATGGGAGCTACCCATAAGTGTAACAACCAGTACAACAAACTGTATTACTATGCATGGATTCAGGATGATCAACTTGGATCATTCTAATTAAGTGATTATTGTATAGATTCCTTATTGCATACACTTCTAACCATGTCCAGACACCCAAATCACAGAGCTATTGACCCATATATAAGATCTCACCCATAGTGACTCAAAGTGCACAAACTTGACTTTGTCAGTTCATCCATGTATACTCAAGATTAAGAGCATTGGCCCATTTAGAAACTAGTAGGTATAGGTGACCTCTTTCTTTGATAGTACTTATTTAGAGTTATTACACCTACGGTGGCCCGTCCAATGCATACACATGCATAAGTGAAGTAAGTCTGGGATTATATCCATGATCAAGGCAGACCACCCTTCTATACAAGGAACATATTCACAATAACTTCTACCATAGTAGAGTGCCCAGTTCTACTACTTAGTTATGAACTAAATAGCTTTGCTTTACAAGTAACCATAACTTAGACCTTTTGTACGTAACCACCACGTACCTAAGTCAACACTTGAAGCAAGGACCTTGTACACATATATAAAAGTCAACCACATAAGAGAGAAAACATCGGCAGACCCATTTTCCTCTTCCTTATCAGAGCTTTGTGTACTATTTTTCTCTTGATCCCCACGGTCTTAGGAATGAACAGACTCGTTCTCAGAGTTCAAGAGAGAAGTTGACCCCGACCTTGCCATGAGTTAATATGGAAGAAAAGTATATGAAAAAGAAAGGAAAAGGCGAGGAGAGCTAAAAATGGATAGATAGGGAAGTGACATACCTACTTGAGCGATGAAGTAAGATAGTTGAATACCGAACTTGTAAGCTTCATAATTGAGCTACTACCCGAGGATGATTCTTCATTGAGGAATCACAAGAGGTCTAAGAGAGTAAAATGTACTAAACGTATGCCAAAATGAAGGTCCTCCACTATATATAGATAGACAGGAGGAGGTGCGAAAACCAAATGTTGCAATGATTAAAGACGGGTGCCTAGAAATATGAAACGACACGTGCTTGTCATGTTCTCCAGGCCAACGAATGACGTGTCACGCAATAAGCTTAAGCCTCTATCATACAACATTAATGAAGTGGACCCTAAGTAACGCAAGTTGATCCCGAGCCTTAAGAAAGGGATATTGCCATAACAAGGCATAGTTCCCGAGCTTTTGCCCAAGACCTCAGAAACTAAAGTGGCAACTGATAAGGGATGAAAATTGGCTATAAGGGCAAGACCGTAATTCTACAAGCATAAGTAAGGGCACACTGGACATTACACAGTGACGGAAATCCCAACATTAAAAGGGTTCCCGACCTTAAAGTACATTTTTGTCCTCTAACATGACCTGACACTGGGGGCCTTCCTATAGTTGTCTATAAATAGCAATCTCAAGCAACATAATAAAGTAATTATTCTAGAGCATAACTATTATTTATTAACTTATAAACTTATTCTCCCCAGCCAATACAGACTTGAGCGTCAAAACTATCTCCAAAATACTTCCCACGTTTAGCTCTTTTTCTGCTTCGCAGTTTACTAGATCGAGACCAAACCATCCAGCTCGGGAAGTTAGCTCGAGCAAGTTCATACCTTAACACATACGATTCTCCAACTTAAATGTACAAGTTGTACTAAACCTAGGGCCTCCTTTGGCTGAAATATCTGTATTAATTTTTTTCTAATTGAACTTTTGGTTGAATTATAGTTGCACTGTTATTAAGTGAACCATGCTATTCTATCTTAGATCGAGATCAATTTGTTAATAGAGCATCTGTTAATATGATTTAGACACTCTTTTTGTTGAGTTCCGATTAGGTTCACCCTAATTGATTTCTGACCAGTTTGGTCTTTCAGCTTGTTTTGTAAAAGAATTTTTTAACATGCTTTCATTTATGAAATACACATTTTGCTGGATTAGTATGTTAAAAAAAAAAAACTAAAAACATGAGTGGTACGAGCTCCATTTGATAATTAGAAACTAACCAAATTTTGAATTCAACTCATGACGACTCGAGTTCATCAAGTTGTTTTTTTTCTTTTTTCTTTTTTTCTTTTTTTAGAATTGTATGGTTTCTTGTACTAAAGCAATAAATACTCTCTTATTGCTTTTGTTTTGTTAAATTTAATTTGGTTATGCAATAGAATCGTTTGACTTCCAAATGTTTTGCTAAATATGATAAGACTTAGATAATTAGAAGATTTGATATAGTTTAGATTTTATTATTTCATACTTTCTAATCATGTTTGAAAAATTAGTGTAGCAAGATTAATTAGTCCATCATGATATTTAGGAGCACATAGTATTAATTGAAATAAATATTGCATGGAATTGTAGGTAATAAAATTATAAAAAAAAATTCCAAATCCCATGAAAACGCCCTGTAGTCACTCATAGTTTTATTCATCATTCATACAATACCGGTATTTAATTACAGAAACAAGAGAATTAATTTAATTAATAAATAAAATTCCATCCCACCAACTAATTGGCAGTACAAATCACATTCATTCACTGTTGCAGCTCCAACCAAGCCTTACGTCCTTGTTCAAACTTTCAAAACACCACAGTAAGATGAGAGGGGACTCAATCAAAAATTCGAACTTTTTTAACTTGGAACTATTGGAAACAGAGTAAACAAATATTATTCTACTAAAAACACATGAAAGGATAAAGAAACACAACAGAGAAGAAGCGAATGTGAAGAAAAAAAAAAATATATTGATTCAAGCTCAGGAGGAATAGTTAAAAATAAGAAAGATGGGTGGTTTGAACTAGATAACAGCAAAAAATATAAACAAAAACAAAATAATAAAATTAAAAAAGTCTTGCAAGGTCAAGAAAAAAATTAATAAGGAGATAAAATAAAAAAAGATTAAAAACAAAAAAGAAAAAGAAAAATAAGTTAAGCTCAGTTCAGATAGCACCATCCAATTTCAACTGTTTGCTTTGTTCTCCACTTATGGAGAAACCGAGATAGTTTTTGATTCTTTTTCCCGTAATAGTTCTCCTGTGAACATACATTATTCTTTGTTACCGCATAGTAGAGAGGTTGTTCAACAACTTGGATAGAACTAAAACAGGAAAAGAAACAAAAGAAAAACATTAGTGAATGGAACAACAAAATGATGCAACTTTCAGGTAGTGTGAATTGATTGAAATGGACAACTGATTTAGAAGAGATGGATGGAGTTTATATAGAGGGAAAAAGGAGGGAAGAGTTTAATTTAAAAAGAATAATGTTCTTCTAAATGGGTATCTGATGAATGAAAAACGAGTAAAATAAGCAATGCTCTTTCCTTTCTCTCTTGATCAGAACAGTTTAAATTTTTAATTGTTGGTGGATCCATTCCTTATACTCACAGCCAGGCAACTAGTGATGTATGGAATAATTTTTTCGAAAAACTATTTTATACATCATTTGGTCTCGTCTGTCTCTTTACATGGGGTGAACATCAAACAAATTCCAAAGCTAGATATAGTAAGGTATGGAATAATTTTCCGTTACTTACAAACTCTTCTACAAGTTAGCCTTTTATTTGGCAAATGGTAACGTGACTGAACACAAGAAATTATTTTGTGGAAATTTTTTTAAAACGTTTCTCTTTTTGACATTTAAAAAGTGACACGTGGCGATGTGGTAATGCTTGTCTGCCATTTAATGGACACAATGCAAACTGTGGTGTCATGTCTGCCAATTAAAAAGCGACATGTAGCGTTCAAAAAATGTCCCAAAAAGAAAAAATCGTTTTGAAAAACGAATTTTGTGAATTTCGCCTTCTTTTCTTATTGTTTGGATATCGGTTTATCGTATAAAAGAATTTTTCCACTTTTACGTTGGGTAAGGGAAAGTAAAAAGGGCAGTACACAGTAGATAGCCAAGACGTCAGTGCAAGTTACGTGACTGAACACAAGATATTACTGCCCAGTGCATCTGTCTCAGTCGCATCTGTCAATCATCTTTTACCTTCTCAGTTACGCTAAATATGAAAGAAAAACAAGCATGGGGACCCGGATTTGCAAGTTTTGAGAAAGAGAGAAAATTGCAATAGTTTATTGTGTACGGTGCAACATTGGGAGTGAGAAAACATTAAATTATCCTCCCAATTTTGTGTTTATGATAGGGAATGGATTTGCTGAAAAAATTAATTTTAGGACAAATATCACAAATGATCCGTATTGTATAGAGTTTGTTCCAAATTAATTTTTATTATTTTAAAAGTTTTAAATTGGTCTTTAATATTTACAAAAAAAAAAAAAGTCATGTAATTATGTCGTTAAGTAACAATTAAACTATAACCCAAAAAAAACACTTTTTTGGATGAAATGACAATATTACCCTTAATATAATAAACCAAATTACTTAATTATCATTATAATTTAATAAAACTATTTTTCAGTTTTTCCCCCTGTGTTCTTCTTCTTCCTCCACCTTCCCACCTCCCACTACTAATACGTACCCACAACCACGACGACCACACCACTACCACCACAACTACACCCACTACGGCAATCACACTACTACCACCATACCCACTAGCGCGACCAAACACCTCACCACTACCATAACACACTACCACCACACACACAACACCAACAGCATCACACATACACACACGACACATATCCACCACACACATACGACATACTAATATCTACACATGCAGACAGACACCTCCACACATGGCATACACATACCCACATATACAAACACACACATGGCATACACATACCCACATATACAAACACACACATGGCATACACAAACATAAAAAACGTGTAGGGGTAGGGGAAGAGATGGGGGTAGGAGTAGGGGTGGGCGTCGGGGTGACGAGTGGCGGTAAGGGGATGGAGGTAGAGGGTAGGGATAGGAAAAAAAAAAAAAACAAATAACATGTTATGAAAAAAGAATTTTTTTAATAAAAAGACTATTGTACCCATCAATATCTGGTCGTGCCTTGCACATGACTATTTTATGTTACATTTTAATAGAAGTCTAACGACAGAACTAATTGAATGAGTTTTTGTAAACAATCAGGACTAAGATGGGACTTTTGAAACAATGAGTATTAATTTGGGACAAAGTACGAAGGGGACCAATTGTGAGATTTTTCTTTAATATTATAACTTTATAAGTGAGATTTAAAAATTATAAAATTTTGATATAATAATAATAAAATGATATAGATAGTTCACAATTATTAAATTCTAGTCATAAAATAATGATTTTATGAGATGATCCTTATTCGTTTGTAATAGGACTTGTAGACAAAAAGAAAAGAAAAAATAAGATAATCCTCTCATAACTAATACTTTTTCTAACATTGTAACATTCCATCTCAGGCATTAATTAAATTTTTAAACTTCAAAAATGGTATTAAAAAAAGTATTTTTGCTGAATAAATGAAATGCCTCAGATACAAATTAAAATATTAGAATAAGTATTTGTTGGGATTAGGGTATGCCTTAAAGACCACTAGCATTTTGTCATTAATATATCTGGATATTTGAAATGAATAATTAATGTCATCTTACTTTTATGAGCATGTTTCTCTCTTATGTGGTTGACTTATAAATATATGTGTGTGTAAGGTCCTTGTTTCAAGTGTTGACTCAGATACGTGGTAGTTACGTACAGAAGATCCAAGTCATTGTTACTTGTCAAGCATAATTGTTTTGTCCATAACTAAGTAGTAGAACTAGACATTCTACTATGGTAGAAGTTATTGTGAAATAAGCTCCCTATACAATAGGGTAATCCGCCTTGATCATGGGTAGGGTTCTAGACTTACTTCAATTATGTATATATATATATATATATGAAGGGCCATCGTAGGTGTGATCTCTAAACAAGTACTATCAAAGAAAGAGATCGCACATACCTACAAGCTTCTAAATGGGTCAGTGCTCTTAATCTTGAGCATATGTGGATGAACTGACGAAGTTAAGTTCTTGCACGTTGAGTCCCTATGGGTGAGATCTTGTATTAGTCAATAGCTCTGTGATTTGGGTGTTTGTACTTGATTAGAAGGGACATGCATATGCAATAAGAAATCTATACAATAATAACTCCCTTAGAATGATCCAAGTTGATCATCTTGAATCTGTGCATAGTAGTAATACAGTCTGTATTGGTTGTTATACTTGTGGGTCACTCCCGTGGTCAAATAGATAACTTTCGGAGGATGATTGAATTATGGGTTAGAGGTTCCAAGGAGAACGATGTAGTTAAAGAGGTTATACTACAAGTGGTAAAACTGTCTTGGCTATGAGTGAGTATAGAGGGGTAATATAATCATTATCACTTTGCTAGTCTAAAGACTGAGCATCATACTTTGTGACTAACTCATGTACATACAATAATTATCCTATAATGCAACTATAGTCTTTTAGTGGAATAGAATAAGGTTAAAGTGACAAAATATTACTAGAAATTAGCAAGGGTATTTTGGTCATTTTTAGTGGAAGGATAATTATGTCTTTGGTTCCCCTTCTAGCCATTTATCTTATAAGTGTCATTGCTAAACTTGAGTGTTGTTAAATGTGAGAGAGAATTAAAGTCTAAAGGCTACAAAGAATTTAAGGTAGACTTTCCATTTTTGGAAGGGGTTTATATTCTTAAAAGTAGACTAGATTTGGACTTAATCAATTATTTAATTGGATAAAGCTTGGGGGCTAACTAGAGCATTAATCACGCAGACCGAGGCATAGGAATGTGTGGGCTAGGCGTCCCACCATGGGCTAGGCGTGTGGTATGCTCTATTTTGCTAGGAAAAGGATTTTTCATTATAATTATAGAATTAAAGGATAATTCAAAGTCCTAATCCTTTTCTATCTTAGTTTCTGATTAAGACAAAACAACCTAGCATGGTTTTCACCTATATAAAGGCCTCTACCCAAAACTCTACAATTACACCATCTCCTTTGATATCTCTCTCTCTCTAATGTGTAGGCCTCTCTAAGAGGAAACACAAAATATTCTTCTTTTATTTTAGTTTGGTAAGATCAAATCCCACAATTTGATCAACACTTTAGCTAGGATTTGGCTTAGAGGGGAAGATCAAAGTTGAGGAATGAAAGCTAGCTTTAGGCGTGTGGAACATTTTCTTTAAGATGAAGTTTTTCGTTTTGTGATTAAAAGGTATTCCGAAAAAGTTTAAAAGTTTGTTTGCTTTTAGATTAAACTATGAACTGTTTAGATATTCAATCAACTATTTCATGCTTTATTTGTTTTAAAGATTCATGCTTAAATTTTTCTGGCTTATTCTTGTATTAGATATAATTTGATTCATGCTCTATAACGTTTTTCTTCAGTATTAGTTAAAACATGATCTTAATTTAAGAAAAAGAAAAGTACTAGCATTGGAATCCATGATGGCTACTACTCCAAATTAATGTATTTGTCAACATTCCTATTGTGATACAAATAAGCATTTATTTCTTCTTTTAGTTTGAAGGGAGGCCAACTGTATTCCAATTAAGAAGCAACAAATAGGGGAGCCATTTCTGGACACCCATTCACAATTGGGGGGAAAGAAAACTCCATTTCCATCTGGCTCCAATAAGATGTCTAACTCTTGCGGGGTTGTCAATATCACGTTTCTCTTGTGTCAGACCAAAATTGGCTAACTAGTCCGCAGTGTTAGGAATTGTATGCCCAAAAGACCACTAACACTAAGATATCTTAGTGTAAATGAATAATATTCAATTTATAAATTAGTGCATTCATCATGAGCATGCTATTTTCTCTCTACTTATTTGACATTCTTTGGACAAGAATGCTTGTCCTGGTTGTCTATGTCTTAATGGCGTGTGACAACCATGCTCTTGCTTATGACAAGCTTGATTAGGCGTGTGGAGGCCAAAGTGATAAGGTGAAGTCTAATTTTGATTTCGAATTAAAGAGATAATGCTAATTATCTTGGTTTTAATTCAAGAAAGATCAAACTAAGACTCCTAAACAACCTAAGACTCTTTATCTTGCCCAACTCTCCCTTATACATGCCTAAAGCATCCAGATACACACACACTTTAGATATATGGCTAACACAACACACACAAAGTTGACATACACAACCAAAGTGAGAAAGAAAAGGAAGAGAGAATTCCCCACAGAATTTGCACACCATTGCTAGGATTGTGGAAAAGGGGAAAAGGCTTGAAGATCTATCTTTTTTGGGACTTTCTCATGCTAGAGGCATTTTTTCCAGCCACCATACAGTCCACTCGTTGCTTTAGTGTTGAGATTTTAAGCCAACACAAGGAGTAAATCTTGCATACAATCAAACTAGCAGTTGATATTCAATTTTGGTTATGTATATTGCATGATTTCGTAGTTAATTCCGCTTATGGATTATGGTTGTCTTGTGTTAGATTATAAACTGCTTATAATCTGTATATACATTCGAAATTAGCCTAGAAATCCAGAACATACATGTAGACCTATTTGCTCTAAATAGTCAAGTCCATAATTAATCTAGATTTAGACGAGTTCCTGAAGGTCTAAAGATTAATTAATTATAGATTGAAATTAGTTAGGAAAAATATTAAGATGACTATTTTATCTTTGAAACCTAGACTTGACTAGAGACTTAAAGAAATCCTTACCTAGGGTTAGGTAAATAACTTGGATTAGCTTTATGTGATTTAAATATTATACTTAAAGGTTTTAGACAAAATGATTGTAGGCTTTAATCTAGCTTTTTAGGAGAAACCAGAATTAAATATTAAAGAAAATTGTATAAGTATAAACCCTTAGGCCAAATAATCGAGTGGGAGAAGGAACTAGGAAATCTCATGGCTTTCCATGTCCAGATAATGTTAAAGGGTAATGTAACCCCACCTTACCATGCGATATGCTCCCTTCAGAGGGTGACATCATGCCTAGACTTAGCAGAATGATCAAAAATTGGGAGTTCACATAAAAGTTGTTAATGGAGCGACCACCCTATCGATGGAGCTCTAGGCTATAGATCACCTTATACCAATTGATAAGAATAACCTCCCTATCGGTGAAAAGGGATCAGTTCGAGAAACATGTGAATCACAACATTTATATGCATAGCGGAAGAAAACCAGAATTTCAAAATATTCTAGCATCATAACACTTTGTAATCACATATATTCTCAAAGTAAAGTCCATGATAACCAACATGCAAGACATAGTATATCAAATATAAATGTAGAGAAGAGGTAAAACGGTATGCCTCTTGAAGATAGCCTAATTTAAGAGGTGGAACCACGATGGAGATGCTACTGGCGTAGACAAGCCTCCTTCACATGTGTAAAGGTTCTAGATTGAAACACATGAGCATCCAATGACAATATCCACCAACCAAGTTAATGTGCTAGCTACTTGGTGATAGATCTAAGCTTGTGTATAGTTAGAAATGCAAAAGGAAACTTCTTCCTAATTTTTCTTGCTATGGCCAAGAATCACCAAGAAAGAAAAAATGATTTTTTTTTTACTTGTTGCTTGCTCTTGTTGTGTTGTTGTAGCCGTGTATGTATGGGTATTTATAGGGGAGATTTCTTGATCTTTAACTTGTGTAGTCTTGCAAGATCTCACACAATCCCATGCAAAGATCTTATCAAATCTCTTTTAAATCTTGCAAGATCTACTTTAGATTATTAATATCAATACCAAATAGCTTTAATTTTACTTTGGATTTTATTTAATTTTGTGTTATTCTCTTATTTTCGTTACGTGTGTTTCAGGAACATATTCCTTTACGTGCATGCGAAAGTTGGGAAGTTGCAATTTGTTGCCTTTTGGTCCTGAGATAGAGCGAATCTGTAGGAAGAACAGAAAGGAGAAAAGAGCTACTATCCACCAATTGCAGAAAAACATGGTTGAAATAGTACAAGTACAAGGGGAAAATAACCAGAAAAATTCGCCTAGAACACTGAGAGAGTATGCATTACCACCCATTGGAATTCAACCTGTGATTAGAAGGCCAGCGATTCAGGCGAATGATTTTGATTTGAAGACAGTGACACTACAGTTAATTCAGAATATTCAGTTTCATGGACTGCCTTTTGAAGATCCTAACCAGCACATTGTGAATTTTCTAGAAGTCTGTGGAACAGTTAAGTACAATGGAGTCACTGATGAAGCTCTGCGTCTTCGCTTGTTTCCTTTCTCTTTAAGGGATCAAGCTAAGGAATGGTTGAACTCGTTGCCTTCGGATTCAATCACTACTTGGGAGGATTTGGTGCACAAGTTTTTGTCAAGATTTTTCCCACCTGGAAAGACAGCGAAGATGCGCATAGAAATCAATAACTTTGCTCAACATAAAGGAAAAACTCTTTGTGAAGCATGGGAGAGGTATAAGATGTTGTTGAGGAAGTGTCCTAATCATGGTGTACCTAGGTGGATGCAAGTTCACAATTTTGACAATGGGTTAATTAGCTCCACAAGAACTTTGATTGATGCATCAGCAGGAGGAGCTTTAATGAACAAGACAGCAGATGAAGCTTATGCGTTGCTAGAGGATATTGTTTTGAACCATCAGCAGTGGTCAAGCGAGAGAGTCGCACCAAAGAAGACAACTGGAATTCATGAGATTGATGCCATAACCGCCTTGACAGCGAAAATTGACAATCTCGCAAAACAGTTGCAAAATAATCAAATGACTACTAATGTTGTTCAGGCGACAGTGGTGTGTAAGTTTTGTTGTAGTTCACATCATAGTACAGAATGTCAAGTTGGAAATCCATTTGCGCAAGGCATAGCAGAACAAGCACAGTATATGCGGAATTTTAATGGGCAGCAGCACAATCCGTACTCTAACAAATATAATCCAGCATGGCGTAATCATCCGAATTTCTCCTAGAGAAATAATCAGAATGTGTTGCAGCCTGAGCAGAATAACCCACCACCAGAGAAGAAGGTAAATTTAGAGGATGCATTGGCTCAGTTGGCGACTTCGCAGACTCAATTCATGAATGAAACAAGGACGAACTTCCAGAATCAATCCGCACAAATCAGAAACCTGGAGATGCAGTTGAGCCAAATGGCTACGATATTCTCTGAAAGGCAACAAGGAAACTTACCTAGTACTTCTGAGGTGAATCCTAGAAAAGATGGCATGGAACATTGCAAAGCGATCACCTTGAGATGTGGTAAAGAGTTAGAGGAGCCAGTGAGAGCCAAGAAGGTTGAGAAAGGTGAAGCGAAAAATGAGGAGAAAGATGAAGAGAAAACAGAAGAACAGGCACAATCTCCTTAAGAAGCACATATGAAAGTCCCTTTTCCACAACGCTTGAAGAAAAATAAGCTTGATAAGCAATTTGCTAAATTTCTTGAAGTCTTCAAGAAACTTCACATCAATATTCCATTCACATATGCGCTTGAACAGATGCCTAGTTATGTGAAGTTCATGAAGGACATCCTTTCAAATAAGAGGAAGCTTGGAGATTATGAGACAATTGCACTTACTGAAGAGTGCAGCGCAATCCTACAGAAGAAGCTACCACAAAAGCTCAAGGATCCAGGGAGTTTTACTATTCCATGTGAAATTGGCAATGTTATTTTTGAGCGAGCTTTGTGTGATTTAGGTGCTAGTATTAATTTAATGCCTTTGTCTATTTTCAGGAAGCTTGGTTTAGGAGAGGCAAGATCTACAACTGTTACACTACAGTTAGCTGATCATTCGCTAAAGCACCCCAGAGGAGTTATTGAAGATGTGCTAGTCAAAGTCGATAAATTCATCTTTCCTGCATATTTCATAGTGCTTGATATGGAGGAAGACAATGAAATTCTTATAATTCTTGGAAGACCTTTCCTTGCAATTGGAGGAGCACTTATTGATGTTCGAAAGGATGAGCTTAGGTTGCGAGTACAAGCTGAAGAGGTAACCTTTAATGTGTTCAAAGCGTACAAGTACCCAGAAGCTAGCGACAGTTGTTTGCGCATTGATGCCGTAAAAGCTATAGGGTGTAACCATGGGAGTCAATTGGATCCCTTGGAGGTGAGCTTGTTAAAAGATAATTCTTTTGTTTCGGGGGGATTGGAGCACAAGGAATATTGGTCTATTAAACAACTAAACATAGGTGTGCAAGCAACGGGTGAGAAAGAATTGTTACAATTGAATGAGCTGGAAGAATTAGGTGCTAAAGTGAATGAGAAAGCAAGAAGTTACAAGGAGACGACAAAAGAGTGGCATGACGAACCCATTTTGGGAAAAGATTTCTCTCCTGGGCAACAAATACTTCTTTATAACCCACAGATTCTAGGAAAACGCAAGTCAAGATGGTCAATTCCTTTTGTCGTAATGAATGTATTTCCCTATGGAGCTGTTGAAGTAAAACATTCAGAGAAAGGAACATTCAAGGTTAACGGACAACAATTGAAGATTTATTGGGATGATGAGTTTGATAAGCACAAGTTCAAGAATAAGTTTGGGGGAAGTCGAGGCAAGGAGAGGTTCTACCAAGTCATTTAGAGGAGAAAATTGGGAGAAATTCATGTTTGGAGTGAAGAGGTTGCTTGCATGGAAGAGGCAAACAAGAAGAAATAATGTTGTACAGTAGCGCTGTTGCGCTAAATTTTAGCGCAGCTACGCTGCGTCCTTAAAAGTTACGTTTTTGCAATAGCGCTATTGCGCTAAAAAATGGCGCAACTGCACTGGTGTCCTTTGCATTGACGTTCGGAAAAAAAAAAAAAAAAGTAGCGTTGTTGCACTAAAAGAAGCGCTGCTGCGCTAATGCTGTTTGAAGTTATGTTTTTGAAATAGCGCTGTTGCGCTAAAAAATGGTGCAGCTGCGCAAGCGTCTACAGTGACGTGAAAACAAAACAAAAAAAAAATGAAAAAGAACAAGAAAAAAGGAATCACCATTCCGCCGAAGACGCAGTACCACCTCAGGCTCACGTCGACAATGATACTACTCAGGGAAGTTCTCTGGTTGCTTTAATTTCTTTATTTTCGCCATTGAGGACAATGTCTCGTTTAAAGTTTGGGGGTGATTATTATATGTTTTCCTGTGTGAACTTGTTCTTTTAGTATTCGTATTATGTGTTTTTCTTTTGATATGTTGTGTTATTTTTATTATGTTCAAAAAAAAAATGATGAAAAAAAAATAAATAAACTAAAAAAAAATTGAAAGTGATGTTGGAAAAATAAGAAATAGGCCGATGATGAGTAGCGTATAAATGGCATGATAGTGATAAGAATAGTTGACTGAAGCATAGTTTGTTTTATGAAAAATCCCCATCTAATGCACACTTAGCCTCGCCTAATTATGTTGTTACTTAGAGAAGGTTTATGTGAGTTTAAGTGAATAGGAAAATGAGTATAGGACTTTAGAACTTGCTTGATTGTCACTCGAGTCGAAATCCTAGGTTGCATAGCATTAGAGAAATGATTTAGGCCATTTTTTGATCGTTTGAGCCTTTCAAGCGAACCCTTGTAATAATTGAATATCTCTAGTCCACCAATTTGAGCCTAATTAGCCTTTTCTTTCATGTGCAACATACAAATTCTTCCTTAACTTGTCAAGTTGATTTCCCCATATTATAACCTTCCTACCTATAATATATGATTGTTCTAGGATGATTATATGGAGCCATATTTTGTATTGAATGATGGGAGGTTTGATGATTTTGTGATGTGTTGTTTTGTTTAAAAAAAAAATGAATGAAATATTGAGAAAAACAAAACAAAAAAAAGAAAAAAATAAAAAGAAAAGAGAACAACCACATTCCTTGTAGTTAATATCAAAATGCAAGTTTGGGGGAGTGTGGACTCTATGTTTTTTTTAAATGTTTTGAATGACTATTCAAGAAATGAAATGAAAGATGAAAAATGAAAGAAAAGAGATATGTTGAATAGTTTTGGTGGTAAGAAGTAGACTTGGCATGTGCTCCATTAAACATCCTCGAATAGTTGTATGCTTGCAGGTAGTTTAGCCTTATATTATATCCATTATCCTATCTTGACCCTTGCCACGCGTTGCAACCAAATGTAAAGTCCTATTGATCTCTAATGCTATAATTAACCTACATTAGTGGAGAGTGGTATGAAAAGTGAGCTTATGAAGTCCTAAGTGATTGAAAATAAAAGATCCATATTGATGATTCACTTAACTTGCATAAACTCATCCGGGTACAATTGATTAGGATAGAGGCTATTCACACACTCACATGGGGGATTTGAAGTAAAATGCAACTTATGTGAAGTTATTATTTCTCATGCTTATGATTGAAAGTTACCTCTTGAGTTGGGAAAAAACTACTGAGGTCGTGAAAAGTTTATTTTCTTACAGCATTGCTTTCATAAGTTATTTTGTATTGAGTCTTTAGTTTTAGTTTGTTTCTTTCTTTAGTTGTGTCTTTTGCTTGAGGACAAGCAAAGCTTAAGTTTGGGGGTGTTTGTTGGGTGTATTATTGATATATGATTTCAGCACCTTTTCACTTAAACTTTGTTAGTTTTTGAGTAATTTATGAGCAATTGGTTTTGTCTTTGATTTGCATTGTAGGTAATTTCTAAGAGACAAACTGAGTTTTGAGGCAAAGATTGAAGAGAAATTGCAAAGGATTGGCTTTTATGCAATTTGTGGAGAAATTGAAGAACAAATAGAGTAGCGCAGTCATAGCGCAGCTGCGCAATGTCGCAGGATTTTTAAGTGCAATTTTGTAAAAGGCGCTAAAAGAAGAAACCCTATGTTAAAAAGAAGGCATCAGACGTTAAAAAAAATGAGGGGAGAAGCTTTTGGGAGGCAGCTGGTTTTAGGAGAGAAAAGCAACGTTCCAGAGAGAAGAAAACTTCAGGATTCGCGAGTTGAAGACGGAGAACAATCCGGAGACGGACTTCTACCACGATTCTTCTCCAAATCCTAGTTTTCTCTATCTCTCTTGTCATGTTTTGCGTTACAATTGAGATTTTATTTATTTTCATATTTATGTTCTAAGCTATTTTTCTAGGGCTACGATGTAGCCGGATTTTGAATATTTGATGCTTTGGATTTAAATTAATTGATGAACTATTCCATATTTGCATTGAGTATTTTATGCTGAGTTTAATGCTTGTGGTTGCCTGATCAACAATTACATGATTCGTGATTTGGTTTGAGACTGAGAAGTGATAACTAAATTAGACCACGTATAAAATACCATTAAATCGTCATAAGCTAGATATAGTTATGAGATCTAGTGCAGCATTTGAATTTTTAGGGCTTAAAGCGTTCCATGAGTTCACAGTTATCACAGAGATGTAGTTAGCTTGCTTATTGGGATAGGTTATTGATACTTGAGAAAGATTAATATCTACCTTAGCAAAATTGCTGGTAACGTAGGGAATAGGCGTCAATTAATTTAAATCAGTAGTTTCAAATAGGATTAATCTTGGTGAAATCGGAACCCCTAGAGCATTTTAATTCTTGATTTATCCTCTTTATTAATTTCGTATACGCTTTAGTTGTTAATTCTAAAAATACTTTAGTTATTAGTTATTATCCACAATCTCTTATATTTGATTGTTCGAATAAAGTTAAAGCTAAACTAATTTCGGTAGTTAGTAATTATAGTTCTCGTGGGAACGATCTTTACTTATCACTTTATTACTTATTGCGATACGTGCACTTGCGTTATAAATCACACAACAAAATACTAAAAGACTAAAGCTTGTAGCCTAGCATATTTTCAACACCATATCTAAATCCTAAATATTTTACTTAAATACTCCGATCAGATTTATCATTCCCATTATAGACCCGCTAAACTAAATTAATTACTCTTAGACTAAATTAGTTTATTTTTATTTATTTACCGGAACTTCTGGATACGATTATGTACTATCGGAGTTAAGTAAAAT
Organism: Ehretia macrophylla; assembly: GCA_037974665.1. Lineage (NCBI taxonomy): Eukaryota > Viridiplantae > Streptophyta > Magnoliopsida > Boraginales > Ehretiaceae > Ehretia > Ehretia macrophylla. Next base: position 16,681,421 of record CM075775.1, read on the forward strand.
TTACTCGTGACTTGGAAATCAAACAAATCATAAAACTAAATTCTCCACTTGAATCATTAATCTCAATCTTTGTGGATCGACTCTCGACTCACCATGTCTATGTGATAATCAAAAGTAAAACTATACTAATTTATTACTCTTATTTTTTATCGTATAACGACGCGATCAATTAAACATATCATTAAAAATTAGTTAGGATAGGTCAATTATTTATGGACCCCGAAAATGGTACAGCTTGGACTCATACTATTGTGTCATCTCAAATTAACTGGTTTAATCCTTGGTTACAATAAATGGATTAGCGACGTAATGATTCGGGTTGGGCATACACTCATATCATAATAAATTATTATGTCTCTTGTAATAAGTATGGTTTAAGAACTGATCAATTTACTATTGTTTTTTGTAGTTGGAGTGATGTTCCAAACTATAAATAGGTCAATTCAATAACTGTTAGAGGTGAAATATTTGTCGAAGTGAAAGTGAGCTTTAAGCTTCGTGTTTTTTTTTTTTTTTTTTTTTTAATGATGTAAGAATTCAACTAACGAAAATTAACCATTAACTAGTAAAGTTTCTGATGGAGCAATATACTCAAACACATATACCAAATCAATCAAAAGTATGAACATAATATATACCCATGTAATTTTGAACCGTAATATAGTGAATTCTACATTTTCTTCTTGTCACTAGGTTACAACCCTTTGAAGGAAATTATATAACTAAAGACCGGCTGGCCCATCCGGCACAGGCAGTCACTTTGCCCTGCTTTGCCGGATGGGTTAACCAGACAGGCTGGTGTACCATCCGGCAAAATCCTATTTTGGCCGGACAAGCGCCCCGGCCAACCAGCGATTCGTTTCGTTGTTTTCCATTCTCTTTTCGCTTTTGACCATTGGTCATTGTCAATTTTTCTTCATGTAATGAACTCTTTTTATTTATTTTCTCTATGAACAAAATTTTGCTCGCCTGACCAAAAATAAAATTAAAAAAAAGAAAAAAAAAACTAAGGGGGTAAATTGTTTTATATCCATCAGAAGCGTTATCCTTGAGCCATAAAATACTGATTCTTTTTTAATACAAGTATACTTGTGTCATTTTGGTTGTGTGCATGAACAATTAATTGCTTTCATGATCCACACGTGATTACGATAAAGCCAAACAACCAAGCTGTTGGATATAATAAGCAAGCCTTCATATGTTACGTTAAGATTTTGCAAATGCCAACACAAAGGTTAATACCGAAATCCAATAATCAATTGCAGGGAAACTGATGTATATAACTACATTTTGCTAGTATCACAAAATCATTCCACTTTTAATCTCTATATAAAGACTTTCATTTCAAAAACTGTGACGGGAAAATGAGAGTGCACGAGGGAGGAGACACTGCAGAAACAGAACAGCAAGCAATCCACGTACGGATTCCCTCCTATACTCTTCACAATAATAGATAACACATTCACATTCGCCTCTGATATCTTCTAAACCAACCGTCAAGCCTCTTAAGCCATTCACAAAAACTACATTATTCTGTGATCCGCCTTTTGGTCATTCCAGTAATGACAACACAAAGAATCCGTAATAATACTCTCATTGTTGGTGTCACCCCAGAAGTCAGAGGTCATGCTCTTCATTCTCTCACAAACCTAAACTTTTTCATTCTCCTATCTAATCCACTGGATGCGGAATGAGCACCAACACTTTGATACTGAAATTACACTAATTAAGAAACGTAAAAAATCACACCCAGGCACGCAGGCACCTCTCATCAACTCCAGCACATTGTGCCAGAAACCCTAATGATCAACACCGTATCAGCCAAAACAAAGCACCACTACATTGTCTAAAAGGCAATCTTAGACATCTCAGCCAATTGCACCTCGCATCTACTAATTCCTCCACCTCCCTTGAGACCAACACTACTGTTCCCTGCATCAATTGAACCTTTTATTATCCTCAAAGACATAACCAACATTTGCACTCCAATCAAACAATCACTTGAATGATACCCTAAAAATGAAATCATCAAATCAAACAATTCCCTCGCTAACACAAAAAACCAACACACTAACACACACACATACCAAAAGCAGCCTGCAAATAAAAAAACCAAAGCAGTACCGATTTCGACCTCCTGGCCTGCAGTAACATCAAATCATTTTCAAGAATCATGGACAAATTCTAGGAGAATAATTGCCGTCTTTCTATGTAATTATTATGGCATTACCAAATTTTATCAAGTTGAGCGTTTCTATGCTGTTCAACAAAATAACGGGTTTTTGATCCAGGAATAGCCCCCAGTTTAAGGATTTAGGACTGATTCTGCAGCCAGAAAATGCAAGAAACAACAAACTGAGAAAAGAAAGAGCAGAACAGATAAAGAACCAAGAAATCTCTCCAAGACTTTCTTGGAATTACAGAGAGAAGAAAGATTGATGGAAGTCACAATTAAAGACAGAAAACATTGAACAGAAACTATGGTTCCAAATTTTTCCAATAGTCTACGATCAGTCTGCTTATAAAGAGATACAAGTTCGAAAATGTATTAGGAAACCCTTAGTTACCGAGGATTTCTAAATTAACTCACACTTCTACAAAGGATTATGACAAGGAGACTACAGAGGAAATCACCTAATCTGGATTACAAGAAAACTAGATAAAGACTTCTAAATTGTTAAAATTACCAAGAACACTCTTAACTGCTTATTATTACCACAATACCCCCTTCATTTCCAGCATCGAAGCATTCTTTAGTTATTACTGTTTGTTCTTTATTTTCTTTGATTATACTTTTCCTTGCATCTCTTGGTGACTGCATCAGGTTTTCATGGCAAGAATTCAGTTTGTCCATTGTTTAGAAGAGAGGAAGAAGATCCATATTGAAGTGGTGTTTTTGGAGCCTAGATTGGAGATCATGAGAACTTTATACCAAAGGGCTTGGTTGGTTTCGTTAACTTAATATGGAATATGGGGCTTATGTTAGAGTTTTCCTTTGACTTATACAATTTAACGGAACTTCAGATGGCTGGGTTACTAAGCTTAGTATGGATATTGGTTACACAACAAGCTGAATTTGATGAATGGTCAAAAACAAACTTTAAAAACACAAACTGGGGCTTTAACTACTTCAATTCTGACTCCTATCTTATGCTGCTGCCCAGTTAATGAGAAAAAAACTAAGATTGGGAATCAATTTCCTCTCCTCATCCTTATTTGGAAGCGTTATCAATTTATATTTTCTGCGCAAAACGCAATTTACTTGTGTAAATTTTGCAATTTCAAATTTTCAAATGTTGAAAATATAAATTATACAATTGTTTACGACTCCCCAAAAAAATGTATACAATTGTTTAGGCAACCAGGACCTTCTGGAATTACTAACCTTTCATTTCTTAGTCAATCAAACAATGACGCAGCTCTAATAATCAAGATTAGCATAAATTATCACCATACGGTACCATATCAACCCATCAAATATACTACTGAAAAGAATTGTAGACAATTGCACCTATAACGACATGACCCCGAAAAATATTTCCATATTATACCCCAAATGTCACATACATATATACAGAGGATTTTTCTGAGGAAAACTAAAGAAGAGAAAAAGATAAAAAGAGAGACAAAAAGAGGAAACTTACAGAAAATGAATACACTAGAATCAAGAAAAGCCTGAAGGTATTTCCAAAATTTAACATCGTATTCCTCAACCACCAACTGCCCACCAAATCTTCCAATCATCATCGTTTATTATTCGACCCGATACCTGAGAACCTAACTGGACCATGGTTCGACAAATGGGGCAATTGGGTACTTTAGTGAGCCAAGAATCAACACAGATCATGTGAAACAAGTGTCCACAAGCAGGCAAACTCCTACACGACTCTCCTTCTTTGAAACAATCCAAGCAGATTGCACAGTCCTTTGTTGCTTGAGCTGAGGTTGAGGCTGAGGCTGTGTAGATTACAAGAGGAAGGCAATCTTGGAGGATCCGCATGGTGGTAGTGGTGGGGGTAGAAGGGTGGCGGTTGCGGAAGGCTGCGGTGATGAAGAGGAAATGAAGGAGAACGATGGCAGCAAAGCCGAGGAAGAGGAGGAAGAGGGAGAGGACACATGCCATGATGATACATTTGAGGAGGAAGAACAGGAGCTTTCTTGGGTTTGTATTGGTTTTTGGTGGTGGAGGAGCGAGGTCGTTGTTGATGTGAATTGGCATGTGGGATTATAGATTTTACACGCTAACAAAAAAACCTATTGTGGATGAACAGCTGAAAGCTGTATGTATAGATTTATGCCCGGACAATAAAGAAGTGCAGACACCAAAGGATGGGTTCTTGAAGACGGATTTTGAGGTATGAATATGTTTTTTTGTACATTTGTCGGTTTTGTAGTTTTGGGGGTTTTTTTTTTTTTCTTTTCTTTTCTCTTTTTTGTTTTCTTTTTTTTGAGGGGTTGGGTTATTCTATTCTTGGTGAGATAGATGCCGGTATGATACTACCGCTAAGTGGCACATAGATTTTGTCCGAATTGATGAAGTCCAAAGGAGGAAAGTATCCGACCCAAAAAAAATAAGAAAAAACAGAAAGAAAGGAGAGGAAAGTATGCGGGAGAAGTATATAAGATCTTGAACATTGAGACAGGCTTCCTAGCAACATGTTCTATCGCCAACAGAGAGCTAGTGGATTCTAACACTCTGCGACCAATGACTGAAGATTGTCAATGCATTTTGTTGTGAAGACCAAGATATCGTTTAGTGTATGTTTATCGATAAGCTAATTATTGAATAGATTGACTTGTAAATTATGATTTTTTTGATTTTTTTTTTATTGTACATAATCTCCGTAGAAATTTTTTGTTAATAACGGAGAAAAATAAGTGGGGTGAAACATCCTCTCATTTAATTTTCCTGTACATATCATTTAATAAGTGTTTGTATCATTTTTCGTGCATTTATGTTCACTTACGTTCATTTAGATATTTTAGGTGTCGTAGGTATTGATTACGTGTTACTAAATTAACAACTAGCAACTAATTAGTTGGAGGCTAACCAAATGGCAAACTAATAGATAACATTGAGTTAAGAGGGCAAATTGGTAATTGGTCTTGTTGGAAAATATCCTACCCAACTTAATCTAAACAAAACAAAGCAAAAACACTCACACACATACCACCATCATAGTTGGCCATCAGGAGGAGACAAATGAGAGAAAGGAAAAGAGAAAGAAGAAAGAAGAAGAAGAAGGCGGAAGAAATTAGCTATTCCAAGCCATTTTCAAGTCATCTACAAGCTATTTCTTGCATCTACTAGCTTTGTTTAGCATTTGTTGTTACATTTGAGGTGAGAGATGTTTTCAAAATGCTTTGTAAAAGTCATGTAGCCCATGATAAAGAGTTCCATATGTGTATTGAGCACGATGAAAGTATATATAAGCTTGTTTTGTAAATTTGAGCTTAGTATGTTCATCTAGGGTTTCAAAATATTATTGTAGTGTTGTTCTTCGCTTGAACTTGTCTCTTATAGCTTTTGATGATCTTGAAGAAAATTATATGAGTTGTATGAAGTAATATATGTGTGAGGTATGTCCAAATTGGTTGAAAAGAGAAGAAAAGTAAGATTGAGCTTTGAGTGGTTATGCTAAGTTGTTGGTTGTGGAAAGAATGAATTGTACTTGTGTTGGGAGCTTTTAGGAGCTAAAAAACTTGTGGAATATTGTTGTTTAGCATTGAGTTAAGTTGTATACTTGAAAGAAGCTTGAAGGAATGAGTTTGGAGCAAGTAAAACAAGTAAAATGTGTGTTTTGAGCATGATCCGGTTGAGACACACGCTGGTGCCTCGTCCGGATGGTTGAATCCGGATGGTGGGTAATGGTTCTGCCCCTGATCCGGATGAAGGGTCTGGATGAGGGCCTCATTCGGATGGCCTTATCTGGATGCATTGAAGTTTGGCCCGTTTTCGTGTTTTCTTATTGTTTTGAGTGGTTTTAAGGTAACCTTGCACCATTGTATTGTATAATGCTAAATTGTGCACTACTAAATATGGTTAACATGATCGAGGATGGTGTGTATTGATTTCATGATGGAATATACGTGCACATACTATTATATGCTTGCATGATATTGTTACATGATTAAACGCTTGCGTGACGGGGCAACTTTTCTTGTTGTCCTTCACATTGTGTTCTATAAATTCTATTTGCTAATATGATTGAATTGTTATACATGACAAGGTTGCAACCTTTAAGCGAGATAGTGTCGAGACCTCCGGGTGGCGGCGGATTTGCTGGTATATCTCAGCTACCATGGTATTGATTCCCTCTCTCGCCGGAATTTGTTGATACCTCGGGAGAGGCCTCTTGCCGAGATCCAATGTTACCCCGGGAGAGTTGTGTTACATGATTGATATTGAGTTTGGGTTACATGATTGATATTGAGTTTGTGTCACATGATTGATATTGTATTAATTTCGGTCTCGTATTGAATGTTCATTGTTATGTTCATCTATGCATGACACGATTGTTTTAAAGCATTTTTGAAATGGTAAAATGTTTGCAAAAATCCCCTTCCTGTTATCTCTCACTGAGCTAGGTGTAGCTCATCCCTTTTCTTGACAATTACAGGTGAGGATGAGCCTGAGCCAGTTCCACAGGTCGAAGGAGACGTTCATCTATGTGATGAGACTGACTTCTGCTTAATGTGATCCGTGTTTGATTGCTATTGAGGATGTAACTTTTGAACTAGAAAGAAGTATTGTATATATTTGAACGACTTATGAATTGTAATATTCTTTTGGATTCTTGGTTGTGTAACTAAGCTGGATAACTATTCTTTTGAGGCCTAGATAACTTTGATGGACGTGAATTAAGTATGGACAAGGGAATTCCAGGCTTTGCATATTTGTAACAGGTGAATGAAATCTTGAAATGCCAATGACTTGGGCAATCTTTTGAAGTTGTTTGTGGAACAATAATGAATGTTTAAGTTATCAATTGACGATTGTACAGGTATTAGCTATACGACACGTAGCGTCCCGGCCCGGCCTTAACCTCTGCGGATCTTGGGCTTGGGGCGTGACATGCTTGGTCCGGGGTGTCACACTCACAAAGCTAGGAAGTCATCATTTTTCCTCGTCATGGCTGAGCCTATCCCCTATTAATATGAGTTGCCTACTTTCCCAAACTAGAATAGAGCAGGAGATCTTGAGGACCATGTAGTCATATTCGATTAGAGTATAGTATTCTATGATGTACTGGATATCATTAAATGCACAGCCTTTTCGACTACATTGATAGGTCTAGCCAGAAAGTGGTTCTCAAATTTGCCAGAGAATTAATAGACAATCAAAATCAGTTAGCTGAGACATTCTTAGAGCAATTTGTCAGTAGCAAGAAGCCAACCAAACTCACTACCTCTTTACGAACTATCAAATAGACAAAGGATGAATTTCTCAAAGATTACACTTCTTGATTCAATCAACCAGCTCTAAACATTCCTGATTTAGAAGAATTGGTTGCCCTGGTAGCTTATATGAATGGCCTTTAGGCCAGGAATATCCAAGGCTTATTGGCTAGGAAAAAGCCTAGGACTCTGGCTGACTTGATGGTTTAGGCCAAGGGATACATCCATGCTAATGAAGTAATACAGACGAAGAGGGATGAAGAGAGAGAACACTAGAGAGGAAAGATAAATGACACCTCGAAAAGAAAAGCTAAAGAGGATAGCAAGTCCCAAGGTGGGTAGAAAGAAAAGCAGGACCAGGTGTCCCTACTGATTCCTGAAAAATACAAAAGGTTTACCTCTTTGACCATGCCCCAATCAGAGATCCTTATGGAGATAAAGACTGATAGGGACCTCAAATGCCCCCCTTAAGATACTTATGGACCCAGAGAAGTGAGACAAGAACAAATATTGTCAGTATCATAAGGATCACAACCACTATACTAATGACTTTCAGCACTTAAAAGATGATATCAAAGTTTTAATCTGATGAGACATGTTGGATAGGTACATAGACAGGGATCAAAACCTAGAGTAGTAAAGAAGAGAAGATAGAGAGAAAGAAGCCTCAAAAGGGGCAAGGAATCAATTTTTGGCAATTATTAAGGCTATTGTCGGAATACTAGCTTCAAGGGGAGACACTGGTATAGGGAAGAATAATTATATGACGACTGCTCTGAAGGAGCCTCTCGTCAAGCGACCATGATTGATGGAGTAGTTGACAATTTCCTCAGCAACCTAGAGGGCTTCATCCTCCCACATGATGATCCCCTAACAATCAGCGTAACCATCGCTAATTACCTAGTGTGTCAGGTGTAATTGATACTAGTAGTTCAGCTGAAGTATTAGTTTTATGAAACCTTTCTCAAGATGGGGCCTTAGTCGGGATAAATCTATACTGGTCTGAGGTGCACAGGCAAGGTTCATGAGAGAAGGGTTTAAACTAGAAGGGGTAATTACCCTTCCCCTTACCATAGGGGTTAGGACAAGCAAGCTAGTATGATGGCAAACTTTGTGGTTTTGAAATGCAAGTCTGCGTATAATGGGATCTTTGGTCAAGTGTCTCTCAATCATTTCAGGGTAACAATGTCTACTAATCATCAGATGATAAAGTTCCCTACTTCTCAAGGCATAGCTGAGTTGAGGTGAGTAGTTGACATCTTAGGAATGTTATGAAGCTTCTTTGAAAACTATGGTGTAGGCAGGTCGGGCGCCAAATTTGTCTGAGTAAAGCTTCTTTGAGGCCTAAGTTTCTATTTTTGGTGATGGAGTTTTCTTATTAGACAATTGAGCTCATTATGGAATCTTATTGGACTATTTGAGCAACTTGGTGTGTGGAAAGTGTGTGTGGTGTGTGGAAAGATTATTCAGGCATATAGGAGATCAAGAGAAGGGATAAGATTGGACAACTAAAGTCCAAGATTCATAAAAGTGTCTAGGTGTAAACTTGTTAGGATTACGACACTTTACCTTATCCTATGTTGTTTTAGATACATACTATTATATATAGCAATTGAAATTGCTTATTTCTTCACCCAGTTACATGCCTATACACGTCCAAGAAGAGAGAAAACTCTCTCATCTCCTTGTCTCTGTCTCACACACGATAAACACCATAGAAATTCAACAGAGATTGAATCTCGCAATTCAATCAAGCACTAGTGCCGTAATTCAATCAAGCACTAGTGCATAAAGAAAAAAAGGTTATAGGGGAGAAGACCATTAGGAAATCTCCTTTTAAACATGTGAACATTTCGTGAGAGTCATTCTAAGGTGCATGCATGGTCTGGTGGTTGAGTTTCAAAACCAACGAATCGAGATAAAATTAAACTAGAGCTAAATTTATATTCTACACGCGGTTATGATGCCCTACATGCTTTGTTTGTGCAATTTTGACATGCCTCTTTTATTATTATTATTATTATTTTTACCAATTATATAACTTCATTTCCAAATACTCGAAAATATAAAAGAATCCGACAAAACAAAAAGAAAATATAAAAGAAAAAATTGAACAAAACTACCATACGTGTTAAGTTGAGTCCAGTTAGAGAAACCTGAACAGCTGAGGTAGGGGATAATGTTGAAATTCTCTTCTTGTTCTTCTATCTACTTGAGCTCTCTCACTTGCAACCCCAAACATCACTCTCCAAAATGCCCTTTTATTCATGTTACAAAGAAAAAGAAGAAGTACCACTCCTCTATCTGCGGAGCCACTGTCTCTGCCAACGCCAACACCATCACCAACTCCAACTCCAACACCAACTCCAACTCGTCATGGAATCTTGCCGTTCTTCACTCCAACAACAACGGGTACTTTTATGTGAATTTTCTCAAATATTATCTTCCAAACCCATTTTTTGAGCTCGTTTTTAATTGTGTCTCATTTTGAAACGGAAAATCTCTGTTTGTATATCGTACTATTTGTATAGTTCTTGTATTGATTATGTCTTTATTCTAAATTCTAATATTTGATCGTAATTATAAAAAAGATAATCAGTGCCAATATGGTTGGGAAGAAGCAACCTTATGAACATTGAACAATAGCATACAGTTAAAAATAAATGGTGAACGACAAAAGTTTAATCATTATATAAATATAATGATTAACATTAAAATTTTATTTTCTCGGAATGCCCCATTGTTATGAACTGTTTTATTCCTGTAAATACTGTTGAAGAATGTATTAACATTTGATGTAATTAGTTTTTCTTTTGGCTGCATCCCCTTGGTGCGCATTAATAAAATTTTCACTTTAACACTTTAAAAAAAAAAAAAAGAATATCTGAGCAATACAGGTACTCATTATTAAATTCATCTATAGGGTTCTTGAGGAGAATAAACACTTAGCAAGGTAAGAGGAAGCTATGGAACAACACCGATATCTTTTAGAAGAAGTATCAATTGTCACTTGTCAGAGGGAGGATTTAAGCAAACACCATTGGGTTAAAATAATCAGGATTTTTGTTCAATGGGGCTAAAATCACACCAATATGATACTTTTATATAGATAACTTTTTTAGAGGGGGGCTAAATTGATTATCCAGCCTTAAAATACTTTCAAAATATGTACATTTCCAGAAAAAAAATTGGTGCAGCCCCCACTGAAATTGATGTAGCGCCTCCCATGAATATGGAGAGGGAAGTAGCATCAGCTTTGGCTTCATTATTGAGTGGACACCTTTACAATAACGCTTTCAAACTAGTGGTGGTTAAGTCCAAAGAGAGAGCTATGAATGAGAGGTTCCATATCAGATGCTACTTTTAGGTAACTAGACACAAATGTGAAGGAGGTGCTTTTGCTTAGAAGCAGATCTGAAAACCTGTGCACCTCACAAGTGATACCTTTTGTCTGACATGCAACGTCAGAGTGTAGTATTATAATAAGGTATGGACTGTGAAAAAAAGGAAAAAAAGAAATTTTGTGTGATCGAAAAATACCATTAAAGCTAAAAGGAAAGTTCTATAATATTGCCATTAGACCTGCTATGTCATATGGTTTGGAGTGTTGGACGGTGAAATATCAACATGTTCATAAAATGTCACTGGTCGAGATGAAAATGTTGAAATGGATGTGTGACAAAATTAGGAAGGATAAGATTATGAATGAAGTGATCCGTGAAAGAGTAGGAGTGGCCCTGATTGAGAACAAGATGAGGGAGAATCGTCTAAAATGGTTCTGACATGTTAGGAGATGACCTGTTGAGGCGCTTGTTAAAAGGTGTGAAGGTTTATAAATAGCACACCAGAAGAGAGGTAGAAAAAGACATAAGATGACTTGGAATGAGACACTTAGACGAGACCTTATGTGTATGGAGTTTACAGAAGAGATGACTCTCGACAGAAATGAATGGCGTTGCATGATCCATATAGCTTATCCCACCTAGTGGGACAAGGCTTGGTTTGATTTTATAGGTTGTGAAAAAAGGCATAGTAGCATAATATGATTGTTCTGGCTCATTTGTGGACATAATAGTTTGTCCTCCGTGTATGTAGGCTGCAGCATTTGGTTGCCATTTAGTAGAGTTGCTCTTGGTTGTTTTTCTTTTCTTTCATTCTCCTTTTCCTCTCTCTTTACTAACATTTGGAAAAATCTCTGTTTCAAGTCGATGGGAAACTGATGATTCAGGTCTGGTTTTGAGTGAATTGGAGGACTTCCAGTTTCCGGTAAATAAATTGAAAAGCAAAATAAGAAAGAGATCTGAGAGATAAGATGAGAAGCCTAAGCAATCTTAGTAAGGGAAGCTCAGTACGACATTTAGGCAGCAAAATTCTGAAAGTTACTTTTTATTAGAGATTCAAAATGAAGTAAAATAATATTTAGACTTGGAGGCAAAATTCTCGTGATCTACAAATGCAGCCAGTGAATTTAACTTTGCCAACAAGCTTATGTATCTTATGCTGTAATAAAGTAAAACAAATAGATGATTTTCAAGGGAAAACAAAAGAACTCTGAGATTGTCTCTTCCCACTGGCCCAGGATCCTTTGACATTTAGTTCTTTTATGAAAATATCTGTAAGAGATTCGTAGATCCAGTGAGAGATATGAATCTGACCCCTTGTTAATGCCACTAGAGTAGTTATGTACTCCCTCAATTCTAAATTAATTACTCTCTCAGTCCCATAATTTCTGTCACTTTTGGGAGCTCCAACTTAATAAGGAGACATGCAATTAATTCATGCCTCCCACTTTTTATAAGTGTTTTATTGTTTCCCTAAAAGATTATGAAACAAGGATATGTTGTTAGTGGTGCAAAATCTTGATAAGACTAGTTGAGAGGGATAGTTTGGGAAACCGATTCAAAGTTGAAGAAAGCTAACTGTTCTTATGGGACATCCCGAGAATGGAAAGCGTAACATTAACAACGGGAAGAAGGGACTATCTTTCTACTTCGGTCCGTTCTAATATAATATCCACTCTCCTGTAATGGAAGGGTTCATTGTTTGCTTAACTAAAGGACTACTTCATCTTTTAAAATAATGTGTCTATGCTAATAGTTTATAACATGTGACCTAGTTGGGGGCCACTTGATTATCTAACTTCAAAATGTTCACTTAACTCCTACTTTTGGCTCCAGTTATCTTTGGAAGTTTCGAGTCAAATTTCTTAGTTAAAGTGTTTTGCCTTGTCAAAGTAAGACATTCATTTGAAAATAGAGGGAGTGAAGTTTTGCTTAATCATTGAAATTAAATTGAGGACTTATCTCCCAAGTTTTTATCTTTTTCTTTTGCAAATAACTTTTGAACAAATGGTTGATATTCATTATAAGTTATATTTGATGGAGCATTGCTTTTCTCTTTTTATTTTTTAGGTGATGTTTAAAGCAACATTTTAGATACTTGAAGAAGATCTATATTTGATTTACTTATGGATTGCAATAATGATAAAATGTCCAACACATGTACAACTATATTCGCTTTCTAAGTTACTTGGAAGCAACTTTTTCCTTCTCTAATAAGTTAGGTTGATTATGAGCATAAGAAAGATTGATTTGAACCTCATGTTAGAAATACTTTTGTTTCTATTGTTTGTGCTTACAAGAGGTAAAATGTTTTGGCTTGAACTTTTTTTGGCATGTAAATATACTATGTCATTATCTTAGAAAGGGGCAAAAGCACAAGAGCACTATGTACGGGTAAAGAGGACAAAAATCATTCTGAAGCCCTTGAGAAGTTCATAATTAAGCAGAGTGTCTGTAGTTTGCTAGTATCTGGAATATGATTAAGAAAAAAAGACCAACAATACTGGGCACAGTGTCTATAGTTGCCATTAGCTGGAACATGATTAAGATAGAAAGACCTAAGGACTTCTTCTATGTTTCGAATTGAAAATGATAGATGAATGGTAGTTTAATTTTTCTTTTTCATCTCCTTGTATTTGGAGTGTTTATGATGCTCTTTATGGTTTGAAGAACAAATATATCCCAAAAAGGAAGAAAAGAAAAAGAGTTCCTGTCTAGCCTCAACAAATTTGAAAGTGCAAAACATACTTATTTTGCTGACATTTCCCTGAATTGTTTTTGTAAAGAACATGTTGTAATATGCCATTCGTGGATATTAATCATGATTTTGACTCTAAAGTAGAATGAACTATTTCCCATTGTAACAAAGTATCAACGCTAGGGACTTCTCCTTTTAAAGGGTACTTGTAAACTTCTTATATCTAAAAGTAAACCTAATTTAATCTTACTCTGCGTAGAATTATTTTTCTCTTCGTTTGTTATTTCATTAATGACTATAGTTTTAGCGATTTCACTGGATTAGGTTTGCATTAGTCTTCAATAGAAAAATCAAATGATGAAAAAAGTCTATTGCTAGACTTTCTTTTTCGGTTAATAGCTTGAAGTCTTTGGTGTTACTGTAGACCCTCTTTTTCGGTTAATAGCTTGAAGTCTTTGGTGTTACTGTAAACCCTCTTCTTCCTACCAGATTTTCTCTCCTATAAGTCTTCTCTTTCATGGCAGTTTTTAAGTGTGCAAAGTCATTCTACTTTCTTCTGAAATTTTCTGTGACCCAGATCTGATATGGGTTGCTTACTTTTTAGTTGCAACTAGCAATTTTCTACTTCAGATAAAAAAAAAAAAAAATGAGTGGGCCCAACGTGGCAAGATCTGCAACTTTATGTTTTCAGCAGATGATTAATCCCCCAGAGCCTAAAAATAGAATTTTCACTCACAAAATCCAATTCAGAGTTGGTGCCTCAAGATCATATATAGTTGCCAATCATAAATGAGTGGCCTCAATGTGGCAAGATCTGTAACTTTATGTTTTCAGCAGATAAATGTCTCTAGTTGCTGATGAAACCATTGAAGTGAGGTTTAGTTCTGCCATAACCTTATATTATCATGTACCTATAAAAGAATAGTGATTTATTTGACTATAATAGTGATTTATTTGACTATGATAAAGTACACCAACACTGCAAACGGATATTCAGTCCCGTAAAAGTCAAAAAATAAAAATATATCTTCACAGCTTTCATGTCCTTACTTCATGTAATAAAGTATTAAGAGTCATACTGCTGATGACATTTCTTTTTTCATCAAAGTTGTATTGCATTGCTAATTACTTTTTTCTGAGTATTATACAAACTTGTATATGAGGAGGTTTTTGAAATTTGGCAGACGTCAATCAGATTTTGAGTTGGCTGTTGAAGGTGCAAAGAAAAAGACCTTTTTCTTCAAATTAGATATTCTACTTCTCTGATGTTACATTTTCTTTTGGTTTGCCAGATACTTCAAATTTTAAAAAGTGTTCCAATTTATGAGCTATGTAGTGACATCTTGAAGTAGAAAAGTTCAGCTGCTATTGGCTTAACTTTTTTTCTTTCGTGTTTTTTGCCCAACCTATAGAAAGGGGCATAGAAAGCTTACGAACGAATCTGGGGGCTAGAAAGAGGGGTAAGTGCCTCCGGAGATTTTATTAAATGATCAAACAAATACAAATGAGGGGCAGGGTATGTTCCATACCTCTAAAATACATGCAAACGAGGTACGGGGACTAGATCAATACCTACCTTTGGTAAACAATCAAGCAAGAGGGAATGCTAACCATTCTTTCATTACAAAGAATCCTAACCATATTTGTATCTATTGGGAACTTAGATGTTCACCTGGAAAATCCTTATTTGGTAGACTGTGTCTTGTAATTACAACTGGTTTTATCATTTCCTTTAATTGAAACTTGACTTGGTGCAAAATCCTATTTGTTTCTTAACATGTAATATCTTGATTTCTCACTTCTTTGCCATTTTCATCATGATTATCATCAGGGTCATTGTCATCTTCTTTCCTCACTTTTATTACAGGGTGCTTGATATGTATCTTTCTAAATTCCTCTCTCTATAAATCATTTTTATGAAGTCTTATTTACGTCTGCTGCATCTTTTTAGGATAAGCATATTTATTCAGGAAAGGTGTAACCCATATACAATAACTGAGAAATTACAGTGAACCTTCCAACTTAAAATTCCACCGACAACACAACAGAACCCTGGGAGAAAAAAATATATGTTTTACATATGTGGCATCATTTTAACGTGTTTCTCATTTCTTCGTTTTTCTCCCCAAGCTGTGAAAGCTCCTCCGTCTTTGATCCACTAGGCATTGGTTCAGATGGATTAACAGATCTAGGTAATGCCTGGCACGCTCTACTTGGTATGCTTACAGAAAAATTGGATAGTGCCTCAAGTACCAGAAAGGAGAAAGGCTCATCGGCTAGAGGGGTTGCAGGTTTGTCTCTTTGCATAATTTTTCAAACCACAACATTTTATTTTGGTTGATAACCCTAGCTCGTAGTCTTTGGTTAAAGTTCTTCAACACTTCCAGCTGCAATTGAGGACACTAGCATTGATTTTGGAGACTTCTTCAAAGGCCCCTTGCCAGGAAAATTTCTAAAGCTCTTGGGATATCTAGCCTTGTCTCGACTTGGAATATATATTCCTCTTGGGGGAGTCAACCGTGAGGCTTTTGTTGGAAATTTAGATCAAAACAGCTTCTTGAATACTTTGGATTCATTTTCTGGAGGTGGCATTGGTCGACTTGGAATATGCTCGCTTGGAATTGTTCCCTTTATTAATGCCCAAATTGTATTTCAGCTTCTTGCACAAATCTACCCCAAGTTGCAAGAACTACAGAAAAGAGAAGGTGAAGCAGGAAGAAAGAAGATTCTTCAGTACACACGCTATGCTTCAGTTGGATTTGCTGTAGTACAGGTACAGGATAAAAGCCATATATGCCAGCAACTCCAATAAAAATATGTTGATAATCCCCAACTCCAATAAAAATATGTTGATAATCCCCATTCTTTAGCTTCATATTATTATACTTGTCAAGTGGCAAGAGGCCACAATTGTTTGTTTTGATTTTTCATTCTTTGCTGATTTTGCGAAATGTAAGATGTGATAAACACAGTAAATATATTTAGTAACGTTCTTTGCTTTTAATCTTTATGGCAGGCAATTGGCCAAGTATTGTTCCTTCGCCCTTTTGTTGACGAATTCAGTACTCAATGGGTTCTTTCTTCAGTTGTCTTATTGACGCTTGGATCAATATTTACAACATATATTGGGGAAAGGATCTCTGACTTAAAACTTGGAAATGGCACCTCTCTTTTAATATTCACAAATATTATCTCCTACTTGCCGGCATCTTTTGGGAGGACTGTTTCACAGGCATTCCAAGATGGTAATTATGTTGGACTTGTTGGCCTCATTGTGTCCTTCTTCCTCTTAGTCCTTAGCATTGTCTATGTTCAGGTAGTACTAATCTCATTGTCTAAAGTTTTGATTAGTGACATGGTAGTGGAAGCAAAGAGTTCTAAAGGCATTTTTGAAAAA
Source organism: Ehretia macrophylla (assembly GCA_037974665.1). NCBI lineage: Eukaryota > Viridiplantae > Streptophyta > Magnoliopsida > Boraginales > Ehretiaceae > Ehretia > Ehretia macrophylla. Next base: position 16,698,255 of record CM075775.1, read on the forward strand.
GCATTTCAGGAAGCTGAGCGGAAAATTCCACTAAATTATGCCTCAAGATACACTAGCAGAACTGGCGGGCTTCAGAAATCAGCTTACTTACCCTTTAAGGTTATAATTCTATTGTCTTGTGTTTTTGTATACTTTGATCCTAATTTCTACGAGTTGACTTTCTTTTTTGGGTAAAACAACTAAACATGTTGAGATATAGTCCCTCTGCATTTAACTGAAAGGCACTGTTTATTTTTCTTGGTCTTATGCTTTCTGGGAGTGGTATTTTGCATGGATTTTATTAGATCTTTGAAACTAGAAAGTCCCATATGGTGGAATTTTCTATTTTCTTCATTATATTCATAGTAGGTTCTTCAAAAATGACAATCAAATTGAATATTGCTCGGGAATGACACCAGTTTGACCAAATTGAGTGTCAAAGATATGGCAATTTGGTATGCGGAAGTATAAGTCTAAGCTAGTTTTATATATTAATCTTCTTCTGGAAGCATGTGCCTGTTTGAGTATTTGCTAAAATTTAAACTAGAATCTGAATCGTTGTTCATTTTCTGCATGGAAAAAATTAATGAGCATAAAAGACTGGCTAGATCTGAATGTTGGCAAAAGTGTATCGATCTCATGAGGCTCATCGCAATAAGAGTGGCGTTATCAATGTCCATGAATGATGAACCATAGGTTGAATCATTTGATCTGTTTTATTAAGAATAGAGTAAGTTTTGAAGGGTACCTGAAGTTGCTGATTCTAAATTTTGAGAAATGAACTTACAAAATACAATGAACTATTAATAGAGAGCAACTTGGACTTGCATATTGTTTCGAATTAAAGAAAATTTTTATAGGGTATCCTTTAAGTTTTATACTATAAAGAAAAATGTATTCCAAGATTTTGACTGCAGCCCTATTCCAAACAGCACCTGCTTCTCAACTGTATGGTTAAAAAAGTCATGTTATCTTGGTGACTGGTAAGAAGTGGGGACTACTAGGTCAATCAAAACTTCTGATAGTATGTCTCATGGAGTAATTTAAAAGAATCAAAAATCAAACTAAGCTTTTGTCCACTAAGTGGGGTGGGCTATATAGATGTCATGACACTATTCTTCTCATTGAGAGTAATCTCCTCTCAAAGATCCATGCATGCGATATCTCTCTAAGTGTCTCCATTCTACTCTTTTTAGGTGACTAGGCCTTCCTCTACTCCACTTAAGGTGTACAACTTCCATATTTGCACATCGAACAAGTGATACCATGGGTCGCCATTTAACATGTTTAAACTATCTCAAATGATTCCCCTCATCTTAACCTCAATAAGGGTCACCTCACTTCCTCGAATCATATCTAATCTAATCCTATCCTTCTTAGTATTGTTACATTCTATGTCAACATTCTCATCTCAATAATATGTTATGAACATTTCGGTACTTTATGGCACAACGCTCCGAAACATAAAAAGAAGTTGGTGTTATGGCTATCTTAATATTTTCCTTTTAACTTAAGGGGGTATTTGGTTCACGAAATGATTTTTTCATTCCCAGGAATGTTTAGTACGTTGAAAATATTCCTAAGAATATTTTGGCAAATTTCGAGGAATTTTATGTTGTTATGATATATATATATATATATATCATACATACGTATCTACATATGTACATATATATATATGTATGTATATATATATATATATATATATATATATATATATATATTTCGTGGATTTGGGAGGGTCGCACGGGTAGGTGGAGGTGATAGGATTTTTGGGGGGAGGGGGTGACCAAAAATTGGAATGGGGTAAGGAGTTGACTGCCCAGGGGGGGGGGGGGGGGGGGGGGGCCGCGGCGGGGACAGTTGATTGGGGGTGGGGTTTCGGGTAGTGGGGAAAGGTTAATCTAGTTAGGATGGGTATTTTGGTCTTTTTATTTTATCTAAAACATTCCCATAACTTGGGAAGTCAGATTTCCACCCCTTACGTGGGAATAAAATTGAGAAATTCATAGGAATATTGTATTCATAGGAATTTGTTTTTTTATTTTGAGAACCAAACATAGGAGTATCCATTTCAGACTTAACTTTTCCGGATCGTGCAAAATTCCACGAACGAAACACCCCCTAAGGGGAATCTTCCTATCACACAATACTCCTAATGCATTTCTCTACTTCGTCCATCCAGCCTTAATCTTGTCACCGAGGTCAGACGTTATTCTCTCCAGCCTGTTGGACCATAGGCTCAAGTATCATTAACTTGTAATACAATATATTTCCACAATAGATTTTAGTTGTTCAGTGAAATTTTTATCTATATCCCCTATACCATGGATGCGGGAGAAACATATACATCTGGTGTGCTATAGTTTCTTTTAGATCTGTACATCTGTAGAACCAATTTGGTGTGCTATGTGTATTATAATTCTTCTTAGCAATTTTTATCTCTCTCCTACCATGAAATTCGCACGAGAAACTTATACATCTTGTGTGCTAGAGTGTACTTTAGAGCTGAAGATCTATAGAACTGATTCTTTGTGGTTCAGGTTTTCTGAATACTATGCCAGTCGACCATGAAAGGTTTATATAATTCTTTGTGTTCTTTCATGTTTAAGATTTGGTTTTTGGGATAAGCTCAAGTACCTTTTCATCTTTGCATCTTTTAATTTGTTTCAACCTTTCGCAGTTTGAACCTGCTATAGCATGTTTCTTATGATTCACATTTATATTATTTACCCTCCTATCCTCTTAGTGCATACAACTTTTAAGTTTCGTTTCTGTATCATGGACCATCAACTGCATCAGTTTTAACCATATGCTTTTATATCTTCCCATCCCACCTGATCCCATTATGTGGTGAAGAAAACATGCTGCAAATGTAAATCCTCTGCAGCCATGAAACTTGAGTTCTGTAGGGACTAATCTTGAGCTTATTATTGTGCTAGTATTAATTATAACTTTGTATATTAGTTGGTCTATGTTCCTAGTGGATGACTTATTGCAAACATCCTTGTATACTTTAATGTTTTTTATCAACATGTTGATATTCCTTTTAGTTTATTATAACCATTTACTTTTCAATGTAAAATTTAGAACTGTTTTTTGCTGAGCTAATGCTCTCAGTTTGATTGGATTATGCTATTCCTGTATCTTCTTATGGCAAAGCTTTCAGTCTTCCTCGCGTGTCTACATCATAATCGTAGTTGGTAATATCATATGTATCGAATAATCCTACAATTTGATTTGATAAAGGGGTAGAATGATTCAAATCAACTATGTATATTGAAATTGTGCTTGAATCGTATGATTCAACAATTGATACACAACTCAGTTCATCATTGTTGACTTCCATATTTGGGTTGGTCCAACTGATCCAGCAACCAAAAGCCTCGTGTTTGCGTAATTGTTAAAACAATCTTCAAACTCATCTCTGTTTTGAAAGTCATTTTACCATGTGAACATATCATCATTGTGATTGATATGTGTTTTATGCACAATTTGTGCTAGTTTTTTGTTGTTTTGCTGACCAGGTGTATTAGACTAAAAAATATGATTTCCCTACATATTTGATTGATATTCATCAGCATGAATGATGATCGGAGATCATTTTGGACAAAGATGCACTTGTCCGTCAGATATGTTTGCATTTTCTCAAATGAATTCAAACATTTCAAGTTGTTTTTTCTTCAGGGGTCCTGATTGTTGAAATATATTTAGATTTTAATATATTTCGTATGTTGTAGCTTAAGTTTAGGATTGAATTAAGGAAATTCTAGGTTTCCTTATTAGTGTAGGTTTCGTATTAGTTAATTTTTATATTCTTGGCGACCAAGTTTTGAAACTTATAAATAAACTCTTCTATTGTATTTTGGAATAACGAATAATAACTTGATGTAGTCGTTTTGGTTCTTCCTCTTGTTCAGAGACACCGTTGGTGGTGGCTTCTATTGTTTGCTTTGGCATATGTTTTCAGTTTTCTTTTATTTTTGTTAACACTGATCAGGTTACAGATTTGAGAATAAAAGAGGCCAAACACCTCTTTCTCATATTTTCTACCCTCTTTATCATTTCTCTCAAAAGTCGGAACTCTTTCCATTTATTTACCCATGTGCTCCTTTCTCTTTCAAAACTCTAGATTTGTGTAGTTGTATTTGATATTTCATAGGACTTTCACATTGACTCCATTGATATATGCTTGTCAATTCTCATATGTTCTAACTTTCCTTTGTCCTTTTGATAGATTTTCAGTGTAGTGATGTAAGGATACAATTCTCAATCTAGTGTAGTGATGTAGGGATACAATTCTCGATCTATTTCTGAAAATGTGCCTGAATTGTAATGATCAGATACAATTCAATACTTGGAAAATAATATTTTAATTTGCAATATTATACACGATTTGATGACTATGGTTTACATTAAGCAGGTGAATAGTTCAGGGGTGATGCCAATAATCTTCTCCACATCATCCTTAGCTCTTCCTGGCACTCTAGCGCGCTTTACTGGCTTAGGTGTGCTGAAGAATGCTGCTGCAGCTCTGAACCCCGGGGGTAAGAACTAACCATAATAAGTTTCTTGATAATTACGGCTATGTATACTAATACGATGTTGTTAAGGAATGAGCCATAGGCTGCTCTCTGAATAATTTCTTTTGCAAGCAATCAAATCCTTATGCTTCACAAGAAGTATGATGAATGTGCCTGTCTATATTAGCTGGTCTTGACATTAATGTTTCCTCATGATGCTCATGTAGAGTGCTTTCACTTGATTCACTGATTCGTCCTTTTGATTTACCATTAAAGTTTCTAAGTACTGAAAGAGGGCAGGGTTGGGTAATATTGGTTACTATATGAATGGTAAAAAAATACAGGGAAGAGGCAGAAGCGTTTTTCTTTTCATTTTCTTGTTTGTGTTTTTTGTGGCTGGGAATGGAGTTTGGAATGTAGTGGCAATATATCCCCAAAGAAGGTGGTACGTGAACTAGCAATGCTGGAGCAGATTAGTTGCAAATTGGAGACTCGAGTTTGTCGCTTGCTTAAGACCGGTATTAAAGAGAACTATTGGATATAAAAGTTTTAGCCATTATTGTCTCGTGGACATATATTTCTCAGTGTGCTGTTTTAATTAAAAAAAATAAAAAATTGTGCTGTTTTAATTAATAAAAATAAAAAATAAAAAAGGGGAAAGAGATGAAAGATAGAGAAGATATTTTTACAAGCTAGCCTTCGCAGATATTAAATCTCGTTTATGTAGATGTTCTAATTCTTCTTCCTGGAATTTAATAGTTGACTAGGTATTTCCTTTATAGGTTCACTATATCTCCCGACAAATGTCCTATTAATAGCCTTCTTCAATTACTACTACACATTCCTACAATTGGACCCTGATGATGTCAGTGAACAGTTGAAGCGACAAGGTGCATCAATCCCACTTGTCCGTCCCGGTAAAAGTACAGCTGCATTTATAAAAACGGTAATTTTTCGTTTCTGTTATATATTATTTTTCTTGTCCATCATCCCTTATTTTGGTCCGCTGAGTTTTCAATTATATACTTTTTCATTTGAAAACTGGATTACAAGTCATCTCTACTCATACAACCCTGAGATTTGGACGTCTAGAGGTGGGGTTGAGGCTAAGGTAAGGGGTTAGGAAGAGGAAGGAGGTAGTAGGACCGTTCTTCATTTTAAGGAAAGTATTTGATGTAACAGCTAACTAAAAGCTTACGATTGAACATCCTATTATTAAGGATTATTAATAACTAAAATTAATAATCTAACCCATTCTCTAATGTATTTTGGGACAGTTATGAAATTATTAAGGATTATTAATAACTAAGCTTGAAATCCCGAGCAAAGTCAATTTCCATTCTCGAAGGAGTAAAAAGTGCACTGTGTATCGATTTGGAGGTTGTAATGATTTTCTATATGTGCGCATGTGCACTTCCTGGATACTTCCCAATTTTATATCTCAAAATCATGTCAGCTGCATGTACATGAGGTTTGGTCTATTTTCTTTGTTTACAAGGCTTAATTTGCATCAATTACCTGCCTCTTCCCCCACCTTTCCCATCCCCCTCCCCCTCCCCCTCCCCCTCCCCCTCCCCCTCCCCAAACAAAAAATAAACAGAAAAATGGAAGCATTCTTTTGTGAAGTAAAAAGTTTTTGAGTAAATGACCGAAATGGTCCTTTATCTTTGAGCTTTGTGACATTTTCGTCATTTATTTACGAAATGTGACATTTTCGTCCTTTAAACGACGTCACAAATTTAAAGATAAGGGACTAATTTGTCACATTTGGTAGATAAAGGACAAAAATGTCACAAACCCCAAAGATAAAGGACCATATCGGTCATTTACCCAAAGTTTTTTTGTGATTGGATGACTTGATATTACTTCATTTTTTATCTCGTCACAGAAGGGCTTGGAAACAACCCATTGAACACCTGTAATGTTAAAGGTCATATGCCAAAGGTATTTAAACAAGCACATCTAAGTAATAGATGTTCCACAGATTCTGTATTATTCTTGCAATAATAACATCTATTGATCACAGTTTGCCCTCTTTTTTGGAGATTGTCCAACATAAAAATCCTCCCTCAAGTCACCTCCGAAACCAAAAAAATCAACTCTAGATTAGGCACAGGACTTCCAAATATCCTTCCATGGGAGATCCACAACAATTTTAAACTCAGCTTCACCCACAAGAGCTCTATTGAAAGATTTCACTAAAAATGTACCCTTTTTAACAAATTCCACTTATTTTATCCTCCTCTTGAATGTGGGCACAACCATTAGCCATCCAAAGAAATTAATAAACTACTCTACCTCCCAATCATTAGCCTCTTTTATAAAAGTGGCATCCTACCCAAAACTACCATCCTTCCATTGTACACATGGACTAATAGTTAATATTGTTTTGAGCCAAAAAACGAAGAGTAGGGAAAGAGCCTTTAAAAAAGTCGGAGAGACATTCCATTTATCAAGCTGACAGAAGACCCTCTCCTGTTGACCACATTGATGGATTTTTTTTGGTACTCCTGTTGCTAAAAGATGGAAACTATTTTCTGCATCAACCTTACTCTGCGTTCATTCTTGACATCTTGTTTCATGTTTCTTATGAAGACACTGGCCAGACATGATTGCACAAATTTAGCTAAGATTCATAAGAGATGTTTTTTCCATCAGAATTTGAATAGAAAGAACTTGACTCTGCCTCATCGCCTAAGTCACAAAGCCCTAATTTGTTCATCAATTCACAGCGATTGGTATTTTAATCACATTGTTCTGTTGTATATGCTTGAGATGGAAACAATAAATCATTAACTTAAGAGGAATGCTATACATCAGCGCCGCCTCTTGTATGGTAAAAATGGGACACTGAATTCACGGGATTCTTACTGTACAAGGGGCAGTTCTTACTATGGTGATATAAATTGTTACTCTTAATTAAATTATCCTACAATACTCTCCTTTCTCTGCACGTTTTAGGTGAGGGTATAGGTCCATAAACTATTGTATATAGATCTCTCTCTCTCTCTTCCTTTTCACATGTTTGGTCACGAAGAGTTAAAGAAACTAAAATTTCTTGTCATTGCTGGTTGAGATATCATGATACATGTGTTACTTTCTAATCGGTGGAGAACTCTATATATAATGGACTCCATTTTTGTGACTGCAACTTCCCTCACCTGATCCTCACCCTGACACCGTCCTTCCCTCTCTCTCTCTCTCATCTCAGTGTGTTGCAGACATTCATGCTTGATTTTGTATACTAGATACTTGTATATAAACATGTATTTAAAGAATACTCCCTTAGTTTTTTTTTTTTTTTTTTTTTCTTTAAATTTCCCTTAGGGTTTAAATTATTCAAGAAAGAGTAAGCTCCCTCCACTTTGGTTTCAAATCATATGGGGTATCTTATGAAATAAATGTTCTAACTTTTCCAAAGAGATTAAGATTTGGGACATGCCAAAATGGGAAGCGGGTCATGAAGAATATGACAGAGTATGTGTGCCTGTTGGTGTTGGTGCATGTTGTCTTCCATTGAAGTGTTCTCTTTCTCCTCATTCACCATAAAGCCTCATAGTGAATACCTGTCAATTTTCAATAGAAAATTTTTTGTTTGAATTGTTTTTTTCCCCCCTTTTTTCTCCTCTTTCTATTTCACATCAATTAAAACTCCGAAAATATTTGAACAGCTGTGTAATTTGGGTTGCCTTTTCATGAGTCGTCATTTGAACTCCATGTGCTTAGGTGTCAACTGACTATATATTTTTTTGGACAAAAATACATTTGGCTAGCAAATGTTCCCCCATCCATCCATGACACTTGCAATGTCATATCTCTGTTTCACATCCTCGTCCTTCATTTCTTTGTTAGAAAATTGGGGGTCTTCTTGATTTGCATCAGCTAGGATTAATCTTTTTAATGGATATGCTTTCATAGTATTAATTCATATGTATTGTTATATCTATTTGTGTTACTTTTTTCTTCACAACAAGAATAAGTTAATGAATGTTTTTTACTGCTAGAATTTTAGGTTCTTAGCCGTATATCAGTACTTGGATCTGCGTTTTTGGGAATTCTGGCTGCTGGTCCAGCACTAATTGAACAAACCACACACCTTACTGCTTTTCGTGGATTCGCGGGCACCTCGGTCCTTATTCTTGTCGGTTGTGCTACAGACACCGCAAGAAAAGTTCAAGCAGAGATAATATCTCAGAAGTACAAGAATATAGAGTTCTATGACATTGACAAATATGGACCATAACTGAGAATCTTACTCGAGGCATAGAAAAATGATCAAAGCTACAAAAAGTTCATAGTACGATAAAGTCATTTCAATCAGAGGAGATTGGTTATAGTCAATATGCCACTTTGTAAATTGATTAATAGCTGAAATCAGCTAGTTTTATCGTTCTGAATATTTTACAGTCATTAATCATGTTGAATAGAGAACTGAGGTAAGATTATGCGAAGTGCGTGAAACCGTATTGTTTACCGGTTAATCCTGACAACTCAAATTTGTTATTGTTTCACCAAGGCAGAACTTGTTAATTCGAATGGCATTGATGCTAATAATATAAAAATCCATGAACTGTTTGATCTCTATGTTGATTGTTTATTTCAATATTTAGCTGTTTAGCATCTGGTAGAATAACAAACAAATAACTTGGGGACTCTCTCTTTCTCTCTCTCTCTCTATATATATATATATATATGATGATTTGGAATACAATCTAGATGATGTAGATGCTGGAACCTACACTAACAAACTTTGGGTACTTGTAACCTGCAAATCATAAAGCAAGAGATTGGCACAAGTCCTTTAGTACTAGTGTTGTGTCAGTCAAAACACTTTTGCGCTTAAGTTAGTAATTAGAAGGAAGTTTATAGGTGGAAGGTAATAAGTATAAAGGGTTGAAGGTGCAATTATTTGTGAGTGGTGAATGTTTGAGGGGTACGATGTGATTGTAGATGTGTAGTATTTGCATACTTGATGCCCTTCTTAGACTAGAGGTAGCCTATTTATAGAGTATCAAGCTCACAGATTCTGAAAAAAATTACTTTCACAGGTTTTTCAAAAATTAGCTGGTCGTGGATCTTTTGGACTTTTATATGGTAAACTTTAATTCCCATTTCGTCTAATGTTTGACAATACATGGCCGTGTCAATGGTCGAACCATCTAACTTACTGAGGTTGGATAGATGGATATTAGATTCACCTAAGGCCTTGTGCTTTGGGTTTCATGTTGGATATAAGCTTGTTAAGTCAATCATTTCGGTATAGGATGATCAAGGGTATCTTGGATGTGATAATCTTTGTATAAGAAGTTTTAATATAATAAAAGTATCGTATGACATTTATTTATCATTTATGCTCTTATTGTTTTCTTAATTTATAAATGATATAGCCCTTGGACATGTCGGCATGGTATTGATCTACAAGAGTTGCAATAGATGAAACTCGACACGTGAGCATTCCTAAATGGGTTTTAGGTCATAGGATTTATCAGTAGACCTACTTGGAGTGTCGATTGATCTCCATCATCTACTGTTATAAGATACCAAGAATAATACATAGGTGTGCAAAGAGATGCGTACACCGGACACGCTCCGCTGAGAAAACTCAATGGAGGCTTTATTCGCTTGAGTCAATGAGTAAGTTCTCAAGTGATAGTTGTGCAAGGTACTCCTTGGACTCGGAGGTACCACGGTAGCTTCTAAGCAACTCACTGCACTTTACCCCTAACCAAAAGGGAGGAAGATAAAACATTATTGAAAAAGGATCAAGTATAGTCAAGTACTTGGGAAACTAATGAGTGCCAATGCGGGAATCTAATACCCTGGATGAAAACTGTAAGTTTTATGGAGAAGTCGACCTTGAAATCCATGGCCATGATAGTATGATTGGATTGTTGGAAATTTGCCCTTCAAGTCAATCATTCAATGTAGAAAGGATATTATGCAAACAATAATCATTGTAATAAAGTTTTAATCAAATAAAAGTACCAAATGACATTTATCTCTATCTCTTATACACTTGTATGATTGTATTGTTAGAAATATGCCATAATACTATATATTTGGATGACATATTTTGGACATTTTGACATTAATTTATATATTATGACATTGCTGTCTATATGTTTATCTACGTATTGACTTTATTATGACGTTCATATTCTCCTTATTTTGTCATATGAATGAATCCTTAGTGTTTATCATTAAAAGAGATGTATTCTAAAGGAGGTTTATAATGTCTTGGCATATCTCTTTATCATGATAAATACTTAAAGTTATTCATAGTCAATTATTTGATCTGAGCTTCAATAACCTATTATAGACTATCACATGTGTTGTTACCTTTAATTAACATATGGATGTTAATGATAAATGATGGTGAGCCACGCGCCATAATTGCATAGGATGTGATTAACAAACATATGAGTGATTATTAGTAGAATACATCACTGAATGTGACGTGAATAACAAATCATTAATTGTTATTGTTGTGCATATAATCCTTAGATTTGTGGCATTATGGTTGTCCTATGTATTGGGGTATAAATCTAGCATTTGGACAATACTTGTCTTTGAGTACGAGATGAGATACGACATCTCGCAGTTTATACTTGCAATATAGTGAGTGGCAGATAGTTGTCCAGAAAGGATCCAATAACCTCCGTTGTGAGGCAATATCCTATGCGATCTAATTATGGTTGTTGAATGAGAAAATCCTTGGTCAAGGTATGAATGATGGAAAATGATTTTTCCATGTGTCATCTCTCATTACACCATTTAGATCTATGCATAGTACCAAGTCTATGAACTTAATCTATCCATGGCTATTATTTGATAAGGACAAATTAATGGAAGGATCGAATTGCACAGCAATCGGCAACTATAAATAGATTCACTTGAGTTGGACTTCTTTGCCTTATAGGTTGTCTTGATATGTTGCTAGATTCAATAATTTTGAGGGTGTTTTGAGAATGGCGGGAGACATTCTCTAAACAAATCGAATGGTCGATTAACATTGAAAGGGTTCAAAGTTTCCTCAATACTATATGGCAGTAAATCTAGAAAGTCACACACAATAAAACACTTGTGAATGATTTTTCTTTTGAGCATGTATCTTGTGTCTCTTAATTGTTAAAGTATTAAAAATTGTGTTTTTGTTTCTCTTGTATTGTTAAGGAGTTAACAATGGTGTAATTGGCCAATGTATAATTAATTATTAATTATGGGACCAATTTATAATTTATTATTAATTTTGAGGCCAATGTATAATTTCGGCTAAGTGTAGGGGTTAATATGCAAATATGAAAATGTTATTTCCATAATTTAAAGTAATGGTGATTAGCTTAAATTAGTTATTTGCATGGTTGGAAGAATAACATAATATGTATACATGGCTATGATTGATTACTACACATATGTTAGATATAATGGATATGCTAGCATATATGTATATGATAAGATAGAAATATCTTGGTTAAAGGGACATTCAACCACACAACTCAATATACATACAATATACACAACAAAACAAAAACAACACAACCTCTCTATTCTCTTTCCAAGCTCACGACAATGGCTAGAGAAAAGGAGAAGAAAAATCTTCATCATTTTTCTTTTATTCAAGCTCTATAATCTTCAAAGGTTATCTAGTACACACAACCTTGGAAGAGATTGAAGGCCATTCTTTGCTTGTGTGGACAATCTTGAGCTCTTGCCTTTGTGAGAGATGATGTCTTCATCAAGTTTTCAATTTTTGGGCTTCATGCTTGTATTCAAGAGGTATATTGCTATACTAATGCTCTGTTTGACCTAACTTTTAAACACTGAAAAGCGTTTTCTGTGAGTTTAAAAGTTGAAATAACTTGTTTGACCCATTTTTAAAAGTACTTTTAGGTAAAAGTTGAATTTGAAAAAAGCTAAAAACTGAGAATCTCCAAATTGAAGCTTTTCAAAAAGGCTTTTGCGAAGCTGTTTTACATAATATAGGAAACTATTTTTCTTTTCTTTTTTTCTCAAATTTACCCCTCCATATTTTTAAACTCCGATATTATCCTCAAAATTTGTAAAAGCTCTACGTTGTTTAATACAGGCCAAACAGTCAATGACTTTTGTTCAACAACATTTCTTGCAAAAGCTCTACTCTAGAAGCTCTACAGCTCAAAAGCTAAAATTTCACAGTTAGGCCAAATAGAGCCTAACTCTTGATTATATATAATGCTAGACAGACGCGGATGGAGGAATTCATGGCCTTAGAACAAGGGGATATGATAGTGGCACAATATGAGGCTCGTTTTACCAAGTTATCCTGCTATGCACCTAGATGGTTGGTACACCGGAGACAAAGATCTGGAAATTCACTCAGGGGTTGAGATTTGAGATCCAAGAAAGCCTGGCTCTACTCATTTATAACTCATTCACCGAGGTTTTGAATGCTGCTGCTCGGGTAGAGAAGAGGAAGAATGATACTAGAACGGAACCGAGTTTACCAAGTAAACGGCTTCACCAGACTCAGAATTTGCCAAAATAGAGTAGGAACCTGAGTTTATTTCAACTCCAAGGTCAACCGAGCTAATTATAGTCAGAGTCATTGTGGGCCAAGTGTTCTGAGACCTCAAACGAGTGGGGCAACAGCTTCTGCAGCTTGGGATTCGACAAGGGATAGTGTAACACCCCGATCTCTCATGAGACCGAAGTCCCGATTCACATCCCAATTCATGTCCTGAGGTCATGAAAAATGAAAGAAAGTAGATGGAGTTTTCCCTGTTTACAGGACTATTCACAAATTTGCACTAAGAAGAAATGAACCACAAACACGAAATAACCTTCATAAATCAACCACATTCTTCTCTTAACATAACATTCTATGTTCTTAAGGCCATCCGAGCCTCCTACCGCAGCAAGATAAGCATTCATGTGCTGGACTTAAACCATACTAATCTATTACAAATACTAGCTTATCATATCACTCTAATACTTAAGTTAACTTATTAAAAATTCATAATTACAATAAATATAACACAGTCACAAACAGAACATGTATTTAAATTACTGAATACACTTTGTATATGCATTATATTACATTTCAACTAATGAAACACACATGGCAACCAAAGCAAACTCTTGACCTTCACTTTCTCTATGACTTGAAGGACCAACTCCGCTTTACCTGAAAAATGTTAGATAAAAAGGGTGAGCATACACTTATGCTCAGTTAAGGAGGAATTATACGGGGAACTTTAGGAAATCATTTTCGTGCAATGCAGTTATGACCTATAATAGCATTAAGCCAACATTATAATCTGTGTTGAAAGATAACACTTAACATAATAAGCATTAAAGCATTAAACGCTAAATAATCATTTTAAAAAGGATATCGCTAGTAACTCTTTAAGGACATAGGGCCCAAGCGAGAGCAACACATGAAAACGTGAGTGATTCTTCAAGGACATAGGGTCCAAGCGAGAGTACACCCGAAAGTGATTCTCTAAGGACATAGGGTCCAAGTGAGAGTACACTTGAAACGCGATGATTGTAACCATGAAAACGCAAAATGCTAGAATTCTTGTTACCTTTGTTAGTTCGCTTGAGACAGTTTATAGCACATAACACGTTGCCACGTAAAAGCACTTTATCATTAGAATGTACTAAATGCACGTAAGTGAGAAGTGACAAAAGTGGCCACTCTCATGCATATGAATACATTAGCATGCTCTAGCATCATTAATCAGGTGCTATATTACTTGTGCTACTTGCCATGCTTTGAAAACATTCTTTACACTTACTTCAACAAAATAACATTTACAGAAAACTTAACCAATAAAACATTATTTACTTTTCAAAGCTTGGAAACATTTCCTATATCACATAGCTTGAAAAGGTTCTTTATCAACAAATACTACGTATAACATATAGTAAAATAAAGTACTTAAATGCACATAGGAATGATCCCTCACCCCAAGAAGCCAAGAACTTCTTCAAACCTTCTCCCTTTGCATCAAAACTAGCAATATAAACAAGGAATAAGCATATTCAACTAATAATATCATTTAACAATTCATATAGGTAACCATGTATAGAACAAGAAATATATTCTCATAAGTCAAGACAATCCAATAAGCACAAAAGTTAACTAACACTTGCGTGAATAAACCAGATAACAACTTTGAGTCACCTAAGGATTATTCTATATAATCAATATATAAGCTAAACATGCAAACAACCCAGTTCAAGCTACTAGTATAAACAAGGCTTCAATCCAACCAAGCTATGACATTCCTTAGCCAACTAATTTTCCAACTAGCAACACTTAATTAACAATACAATCTCTTTAGAAATTAATGACTACTTGAATTTCGTTAGCTTAACTTCTTTATGTATTTAAATCTTAAATACTCTAAACTCACCAATCATGCTCTATACTCGTGACCATACACTACATTCTATCCACTAATGAACTCCAATCCATTTTAGCAATAGTTACCTCAACTTGCAACAAGTTAGCTTCAATTCATAAAAATCAAGTAAAATACTATTCCAATGATTGGCATTTTAGGCTATAGACCTCACACAAGTTACAAAACTCCCAATCCAGCTGTACTAACCCTCTATACACACTTTATGACACCTCTCAACCATATGAGATCACACTTTAACCCACTTCTACCATAAAACCCCAAATTGCCCATTTATCCATTTGAACTACAAGTACCCAAACCGATCATCAATTCATCGCCATAAACACACCACAATCATTCTCTAGCCTATCTAAGACCATATAACTCACCCAAACGCGCCCGGTCAACACTTCGTTCGATTGGTCCCTTTGGTCTAAACTCATGATTCTCCAATTCTAAACATGTTCTAACCAATTTAACATCACATTTAGCCTTAATATCATTTATGGCACCTAGCACAAGCATTAAAACATAATTAAAATAAAAAACTCCAAATTATGAAGATTTTACCACTCAACACTATTCATCTTCTTCCTAAATTGTCCACACACCATTTACAACCATTACAATTGATAAATAACTATAAAAGATTATTCTATGAACTTATTAACGAGCAACATAAGCAATTTGAACCAAGTTTAACGTCAATTAAAGCAATTTAGGCATAAACCCAGTTACTATTCCTCCAAAAATAAAATACGTTAAAATTAAATTCTAAAATGATAGAAAGATGCCATAACACGTAGATAACAAGGAAAAAAAATACTAATTTAGACATACAATGCAAGAATCATGTGATTTAAAGCGATTTTAGAAAGGGCCCTCACAAAATTTTTGTTCCAAAATGCGAAAAACAATCTGTAGAAAGGTGGAGCACGTCGAGACGAGTCCAAACGTGTTTGAGTTGGCCCGAGCAACCTTCGTCTTGACCTTGAAAAAATAATTTTTGTAAGAAAAATACTATTTCCGTATGTAGGGTTTTTGGCTGATTTTGGGCATTTTTTGAGCAATTTTGACAATTTTTGGTCCTTTCATACTCTAAGTGAAAGTTAAACTTGGTCAATGGAAGACTTGGTTGGAGATTTTTTCACAATTTTGCTTTAAAACGCTACCTTTTCTTGCGAAAAGTCTACTTAAACTTTCCGGTTTGTTTCTAAAATAATTTTACAAAGTCATGGGTTAAATAATAGTGGTAGACTAATTTTTAAAATATTTAAAAGACTCGTTTTGAAATTTTTAAAAGAAGAGTCCTCAAATGCAATTTGAAAGTTCTTTTAATGAAATTTTTTTTGAAAATCTTTATGAAATTAATATGAATGCACATATATCAAATACTAAAATAAATAAACACATAATTGTACATAATGCAACAAAAAAACATTTAAAGCAACTAAATGCACGTAAATATATGTAATGAAATAAAATATGAATGCACTTGGGCTCGGGCGTCACAAATAGTGTTGTTACCAAGAATTCAACATGTGCCTACTGCTAGCGTAAAAGTCATACCGAAGTCGAGTGTTGGAGAAAAGCAAGAAAATGTACGGGTTGTGGCAGTGAGAAACATACAGCAAAGAACTGTCCTCGATATCATAATGCTCAGAAATGTGCATCCAGCAAAGGGACCCGAGGTAGACTCTCTGGTGGTACTCTCGCACAACAAGGATAGACTCAAGCTTAAGTCAATCGGTTGCCGAAAATGAGTAAGTAAGAATTGCGAGGGCGCAATTCTCTTAAGGGGAGAAGGATGTAAAACCCAGCATTCATCCATATATATAATTACATGCATTTAGTTCATTTACTTACTTTGCTTAACATTTGAAGTAACGTGCGCACGTAGGATACCTAGAAACCATAATTTAGGTGACATTCTACTTAACTATGTATGTCCTCGTAAGTGTTTAGCATGCATTATCCTATTTAACTCACATATATGTCATTTAATATGCATAAGTATTGCTTTACATGTACACCGATTTACGTGCATTAGCATAATTATACGTGCACTTACATGAACCTTAGTGTTTTGTGTACTTTAATTATTTACTAAGTGAAATAGAACTTAAGTTAGAATTAAGATTTAAACCATAGGATTAAGATTGAATAACTTTCGAGGTTACTTAGCGAACATTAGAAACTTTTGGGGCGATAGTATAACTACTTAAACTACTACTTGGGCACTAATAATTGTTTAAAACTAAGAATTAACATCTATAAATTACACTTAGAACCCCATGGCTTAAGAAGAAAGAAAAGATAAGATTTTGTAAAAGTTAGAAAATATTTGAGGTCAAATTATAAACTTTGCAAACTTTAGGGGTCAAATTGCAAATATTAAAAATTGGACTTGGCCACCAAGAATACACCTATAACTAGAGTTAAAATTTCTAAAATTGTACTAGGACCCATCGGGTTAGAATAGGAAAAAGAAGAGCTAGCTTTGCAGAATAGGAATTAGCTTGGTCAAGGCATAATTAGGCAAAAGTGAAAACTTGGCCACTAAGTATATGCATTAAATAAGAGACTAAGATTTCCCTTGGAAGCCTTAGATGGCCGGCCATGTATGCTAAGCTAGGAGAGGTTTTTGAGCAAGAAAATCATAGAAAATTGTGAAGAGCAAGGAAACTAAGAAGCTAGGCAACGATTCTACTAGGCAAATTCAAGTGATTCTTGCATATTCAAGGTGTTTTTAGCCATTATCTTCCAAGGCCAAGGTGAAGGATTCTTTGAAAAATGATTTTTAAGTGATCAAGGAGCGTGGATATGAATTATGGATGAGTTATTGTCAATATATTGCTATGATATATGCTTTGATTATGTTCTGGAAGGATTGATTTGTGTAGTGATTGTTCATGAGCTATTTGAATGGTTAAATATTGCTAGAAAAATCTAGAAAGAACATATGTTGTTCTAGACTCATGGAGAAACAAATCTTGTGTTAACAGTTTTATGAGGAAAAATTGTTATCTTGCAAAAAGTTATTGAAAACCATGAGTTACTATAGCTTAGCTAAAACTGGGTAGCTCACTGCCATTGTATTCTAAAACATTTTTAATATAGTAAATGACCTAAAATATTGTTGAAATTTCTACAGTAGCTATATTAAGAAGTCTAGAACAAACTTCATGTTTTGCTTAAGAGCTAGTTCTAACGTTTAAGACCTCTGAAATTACTTTTTTCGAAATGACGCAGGAGAAGTATACAATTTGGATAATACAGTACACCTGAGTTTTTGTGGCTTTTAGACCTTGTACACATGCATGAAAAATTATTAAATTTTTATGATGGTTAGATTGATCAGTGCGTGACAAACTTTGTTTTGAGTGCTTGAGCTAAATCCATTGTTTAGGGCCTCTGAAAAATTGGAAACCACAAAGTAGCTGAAACTTGCTAGCCACTAGATAAATTTGTGTAGTGGTATTGTTTTGCTTATAACTTGATGAGTTTGAATCGAAATTGGGTTCTGCTTGATTCTAGAATTAACTACACTCGAGGAGTTTCAAATCTATATAAAAACCAAAAAAATTGGAGGCCGGGAAAGTAGGTAATCAAATTGTCAAAATTGGGCTACTGCATAGTGATTAAAGTTGTTTTAAGCTTGCTTATTAATTGCTATTGCTTGAATTGTTGTTTATTTGGCTAAATTGCAAGTTCCTACTATCGTGCATTGATGCTAAATGATCTCTAAATGTGTAAGGGTGTTTGTAGAATCATGAATATGAATAGGTTGCTAGACTAGCTTTATTATCTATTTTGCATATGTATAGTATAGCTTGATGTAATTTGGACATAACATTATTCTTTTTCTTCAACTTGCAATCAAAAAAACCATAATTTTACATCTCCAAGTCCTTCACTTCAACACCACAACTCCCAATCAACAATATAGTTCATAACGCACATATCATAACCTAAAATTTCAAAATAGTTCATTCATACATCGACAGGATTTAAACTTACTAAACAACCAGCATGATAATATACATCCATTACTTACATTTAAAGAAGGTTTAACTACAACCATAATTCTTCCTATCAGCCGACATGTAGTCAAGTGCTCAAAAACAAAACCGGCTACGTGCATCACTTGTATAATAGCTAACTAAATCATTATACTAAACTTTTCAACCAATTACAACTCATGACTAAGTTAGTTTTCTTATACAAGTTCTTGATAATTAAAACCACCTACTTATACAAAATAATATATACATTATAATTTTTCAAGTCATGTTAATCAACCATACACCCAAAATAGGTGCATATCATGCATCGGGTACTTCCGGTTGACCACAATGAGGAAAAGTTTCATGGCATTGAACATTATTTTCTTCATCTCCTGAAATGGAGAAACAAAATAGGGTGAGTTTATCCGGCACCAAAGCTCAACGAGGGAAGAATCCGGGAAAGGTTTTCAAATATATTTTCCTGCTTATAAATCATTTGGAAATCTTGAAATGCAATGCAAGCAATATCTGCAATCAAGAAACAATCAAGTATCCACATACGAGTCATTTATCATATAATGAGTAAGATACAACTTACTCTTTCACATCGCATCAATTTCAAGTGGTAGCCAGCCGTCAGATTCATATTCACTTGTCTTGCCTTCATAGGGCAATCCATCATCTCCATGGGTGGCAATGTTCCTAAGCGAGAGAAAACTCTCCAAGGGTGGCAAAGTTCCAAGAGAGATATTCGAGCCAATTCTCCTAGGGTCGTAATGTTCCCAAGCGAGATAAAACTCTCTGAGGGTGGCAAAGGCCCTAGCGAGGTATACAAGTTCATATATTCGCATACTTGTACATTTATAGCATATTAAACATGTTATCGAATAACATTTTAATGTATTTCACATTAACGATTCATCAAGTACATTTATACATTTGGAAACCGTTCAATAACACCACATAGTAATGAGGACTTGCAACATGGTTATTTAAATGACAACAATTGACAATAGCATATCGGGTAAATAACGAGAAATCAAGCAATATAATTCATATTAATGATTCTACAAGTGTCCTAACACATTAGTAGAAACTAGTAACTTAGTCACTTAAACAACAACAATTTACATTAGTAACTAACTAATTAGCCTAAGACCATTTCTATGCTACTACAATACCCCAACTTTGGTAATTTAGTTACCTATATTCTTGAAATCAAAATTACTTGAGTTAGGTATATAATTAAATATATTCGAATGTAGATAGTTATAGAATCAAACAGAGTTCAATTCCGATTTAAATTTCTTAAGTTATAAGCAAAACATTACAGTTGCACAAATCTGTCCTGTGACTGGAAATGTTTTTGCTACCTTTTGGTTTCCAATTTTTCAGCAGTTCTATACGATAGAATTAGCTCAAGTGTTCAACACAACATTTGTTTCAAATTGACCAATCTACCTACCATAAAAATTTCAAAAGTTTTCAAGTACATTTACTATTTTTAAAAGACAAAATAAACCAAAGGTAGTAGACCACCCAGTTTTCACCAAAATTTCATAAACCTACTGTAATGAGTGATTTTGAGCATGAAAAATATTTTTTTCTCAGAAATCTTTCAACACAATAATTGTTCCTATATGAGTATAGAATAACATAGAATTTTCCAGATTTTTCCTAGGTGATCCAGCCATTCAAACAACCCAAAACTTCCAACTGCACAAAACTGTCCAGTGATTGCTATTATATGAATCTTGCATGTTTAGCTTCTATATTCATAATAACACCTACTACAAGCTCTAGTAACCCCTAGTAACATTTATAAGAATCATCTAAGCACCTATACATGGCTAGTATCCATTAATTCTTCTCAAGAAATCTCAAGCAACATCAATTGCAAATTTTGATACAAGCATTTATAACTTATAAGCATGTTTCTAACACAAATCATCCATGGTTGGCTTAGCAAATCCATATTCCATCACCACAAATCATATATATGCATTTATATTTCATAAATATCAACTTTTAAAAATCCCTCGCCTTGAAATTTTGGATGAAAAAGCTAGAAAAGACCTTGCAAATGGTTGGAATTGCCTTGTCTATCCTAGAAATCACCTTGTATGCAATTGATCTTCACAGGTTATGCAAGAAAAATGAGTAGAAAAGCTATATTGTCTTGCTTATGGTGGTCGGCCATGTATGGCTTCCAAGGGAAGCTTTGGCTCTTTTGTTTTAAATCAAAACATGGTGGCAAAGACTAAATTTTTGCTTAATTATGTTTTGACCCTACAACTTTTCTATCTGCAAACTAATTCCCCTTTTCTTATTCTAGTTTGACTGTAGGGTTCCTTGTGTAATTTAAAAAACTTGATCCCTAGCTAAAAATGTTAAACTTGCTGCCCAATAAGTAGTTTCCATATTTACAACTTGACCCCAATAGTTTCAAAGTCTTCAATTTGACCCTAAACATTTAAAGGACTTTTGCAATTGACTTCCTTTTCTAATCCTTATAGCCTTGGGGTTCTAATGGGATTTTGGAGAGTTAATTCTTGATTTAAGGTAATTAATTGGTGTCCAAGTATAACTTTTTATAATTTCAAGTTGACCTCAAAAATTTATAAGTTTTGCTATTTGACCCCAAGTATTTTTTTCTAGCTTTGCAAAATTTTCCCTTTTCTTTTCTTCTTATAGTTGTGTGTCTTAAGTGTAGTTTATAAGATAATCCTAGTTCTAGATAATTTAATTAGTGTCCAAAATAAATTTTAGATAATTGCACTTTAGCCTCAAAGTTTCTAATATTTGCAAAGTTACCCCGAAAGCTATTCAATCTTATTCTTATGTTTTTAACTTAGTTTCTAACTTAGTTCTATCTTAATCCTACCTTATTTCTATTGCACCTAATAAGCATTTAGGGTATACCTGTATTATATATATATATATATATATATATATATATATATATATATATATATATATATATATATAAACTGTTAAATTATATTTAATCACACATAATAAAATAGAAATGCATATGTATTTAGAACCGGGCCTTACATCATTCCTCTCTTAACAGAATTTCGTCCTCGAAATTTTAGTTATTTGTCAAATAACTTGGAATACTGTTGTTCCATCTGATTTAAAATTAGAAAAGCACCTTCAACAGCAGTTGTCTCCTCTAGGAGTTCTTTTCCAGCCACGACATATGCCCGAGCTTGCACTCTCGGTGCTGGAGTATTTCTCCCGGGCCTGTTCTGTGCTACTCCTCTTGTGGCTTAAGTTTGGCCTCTCTGCCACTTCAGGCATTCTTTTACTCAGTGCTAATCATTGCCGCACCCTAGGCACTTCCCTACCTTATTCCAACACCGAGTCTCTGCATGTCCTTTCCTTTTACAATGAGAGCATGTAACCTTCTGGGCTGTGGCAATGGTTCCTGTTACTCCACGGGCGGTAGAGATTTCTAATGCACTCGGCTGGGGTCCGGGAGTTGTCAATCCAACCTGGCTACTCTGAGTCTGGAATGCCCTGGATTGACCCTGAGTCTGGAAGGGCCTTTTGTTCTCCTGAGCCAGACCAACCCTCATTGCCAGCTTCTTCTCTTCTATCCTCGATGCAGCAGCAAAGATAGTGTCATAAGTATCAAACTCAGCAACTGCCAACCCATCTTGAATTTCAAGCCTTAGTCCCTGAGTGAACTTCCAGATCTTAGTGGTCGGAGTTTGTACCATATGTGGTGCATACTGAGAGAGTTTATCAAATTTGGCCCCATATTCAACCACAAATATACCGCCCTACCTTAAATACATAAATTCCTTCATCTTCGTATCTCTGGAAACCTCAGATATATATTTACTCTTGAACACCCTGACAAAATTTCTCCAAGTATAGGGGGTGTGCTGAGTCTCCCATTGACCACTTATCATATTCCACCACATTTAACGTCACCCTCCATATGAAAGATTGCGAAAGTGACCTTTTTCTCGTCCGTATAGTTCATCGCAACATAAAGTTTCTCAATTTGAGAGAGCCAATACTCATTCTTTTCATTGTCCGGTAGTCCCATGAACTTTGGAGGACCGTAACTTTGGAATTCCTTTAGAGTATCATTCCCCCGATTACCTTCGTTTCCACCGCTGCTACCTGCTCCATTTCTACCACCACTATTAGTACCAGAACCTTCAACTAGCTGTCAACCCATAACTTGGACTATCTGAGCCATCGTTACATCCATCTAATGCAGCACCTGGTCCCCCACTGTTTGTCGACCTTCTCCACCTACATTACCCTATTTCTCGTCCTTGTGATTACCAAGTGTTATGGGACCGCTTGCCATCTATGGGAGCATACACCCACTCACCATTATATGTTATGCAAATATTAGAAAAGTAGTTTAAGATATACAATAAGGGATACTCATAATATATTCAATATATAACTAACTCACAACTATACAACAATCTAAGGCGTACACATAAGATTCACACGTAACACATAAATCACAAAATTCCTATATATACACATAACTACTTAAGCTACCTATTCACATCAAGAATTCTACCCACTTGCCTAGGGGTTCTAAACCCAACTACGCTTAACCAACTGGCTAAGCTCTAATACCATTAAAGATGTCATGCCCCAAACTCAACCCTGTGTAGGACTAAGTTCGAGTGCGACAGTCGAATTGATTATCATTTGTTACTTAGTCAAAATTTTAACTTATTAACATTTTTCTCGAAAATCGGGCAGCATAACGGCTATAAGTTGGACATAATAGTTTTCTTTTTCTTCAACTTGTAATCAGAAAAGCCTCAATTCTACATCTCCAAGTCCTTCGATTCAACACCACAACACTTAATAAAAAATACAGTTCATAATGCACATATCATAACCTAAAATCTCAAAATAGTTCATTCATACATCGACAGGATTTAAACTTACTAAACAATTAACATGATAATATACATCCATCACTTGCATTTAAAGAAGGTTTAACTACAACCATAATTCTTCCTATCAGCCGACACATAGCCAAGTGCCCAAAAACAAAACCGGCTACGTGCATCATGTTGAGAATATTCCCTGCAAGCCAATCATTCGGTGAAAGATGATAGAGATATTTGTGTAACGAAACGATCGTTGTTATAAAGTTTTAATCAAATAAAAGTAGCATATGGCATTTACCTTTATCTCTTATACGTTCATATATTGTCTAGCTGCATATTACGTATAACTGATAAAGTCCTTGGATATGTCGGTATAGGGTCGAACCATAAGAGTTTATGGTTGATGAGAATCGATACCTAAGATATACCTAAAGCCTGTCCTAGGTCGTAGGATTCATCAAGACTTGGCATTGATGAATCCGGCAAGACTGACATGTAGTTAGCTCTATCTAAGTTGATCTCATCGACCAAGTGACATGAGATGTCAAGGCTAATGCATGGGTGTGTATGGAGATAAGTACATTGAACACGATTCGTAGAGAACACTCAATGGGGGCTTCATCTGCCTAAGTCAATGAGAAGGTTCTCAGGTGATAGTTGTGCAAAGTAATCCTTTGACTCGAGGATATCATTGTAGCTTGTAAGCAACTCATTGTACTTTAGCCCTGGACAAAAGGGAGGAAGATAAAACCTACGTGGAAGGGGATTCAGGTACAGTCAGGTACTTGTGAAGCTAGTGAATGTCGCTGCGAGGATCCACAACTATGGATGAAAGAGAGAATGCCCTTTGTCATCTCATAGAGATGTTGATAGAAATCCATGGCCATGGTGATATGATTGGATCATACAGGAAAAGTCAACAGAACATAGGAACAAGCTTATTAGGGTTTGGCTAACATTGACCATACCCTAAGGCAAGCTCGGGGCATCTAGTCGAAAGAATGAACTGTACGTTAACTAGTCACCAAAAGGTTCTTCAATAAGAAAGCTTGGATTAAGCATTCGAGCCATCTGGTCGTCGAGGAGTATTGCTAGACGCCAACCTCGATTAGTAGCAGTTAGAAGGAGTTTTAATGGAGATGGGTTAATTGGTACTTATCCCAACTACTACCGGCTTGGCACTCGAACCTACAGGATCGCACACAAGCTGAAGGGTTAGAACTATGAGGGATAGAATAGAGAAGTCACGCTAGCACGAGGATCTTCTCGTATTCTATCTAGAAGCAATTATATAATAGATTGTATATGGTAAGAATGGGTTTAGGGAAACCATTTGAGTATGCAAGTAAGAGAGAATGTTTGATGGTCAAACGTTTGACTTAGGGTCAAGGGCAATTTGGGAAATTGGCTTTTGTATAAGTTGAATTGATAATTAATTGAATGTCAATTAATTATGGGTTGATGTCTAACTAACTTATAGTTGATTAGAAAAAAATTATAAGCTGAATTTAAAGAACCCTAAAAGGTCTGGGGTCAAGGTGCAAATATTGAAAGCTTATAGCACCTTATAAATACAGCTTAATGTGAAACCCTAGGAGAGAACATCAGAAAAATTTCAGTCACACTCTCTCTCACAAAACCCTAGCCGACACCCTCTCTCTTTCCTTGGGAGTTGTGCTATTCCATTGAAGCTCAGGAAAGAGCTTGCTTTGCCTCGTTTTAGCCTCGATGTGGTATGTGTGAGATCGTAGAGGGCTGCTACGTTGTGGTCTCCAATCCAAGCAAACAATTCAAAGTCTTCTTCAAGAGGTAATGAAATTTTCAGATTGAACTTTGCTTGGTTTTATCATGTTTCTGGATCTAAATGCATATTTGAATGATTCAATTCTTGGTTCTCTAAGTTTTTATAGCTTTATTCTTCATGTTTCCACTGTGCTATATGTGTTTTACGTGCTAGAGAACCTTCAATTGGTATCAGAGCCACCCAAACATGCATTGAAAACATGAATTGGTTTTCTGTGCACTAAGATTATATTGTTTGTTTGTCATATTAAAACTCATTGTTTGTGCCTAATGTTTTTGTGTGTTATTCCCCACTGATAGTACAACAAATTAAGCTTATACTCGCTTCGTTAATTTGTGATTTAATACGCGAAAAATGGCATGAACAGTACGTTATTTGTAGAGTCAGCATTCTGGACAGACTGTGTAATGTCTGGTCTAGGAGGCATAACTCGATCAAAACAAATCCAAATTGAGTTCTGCATTTTTCTAAAATTATCTAGACTTAAAGTTATATCTCCATGTTGAATTTTAGAATTTTTGGAGATGTGTAAGTATGTTAAACGAATCAACTACAGTCAGGTCAGTGCGCTGGTCTGTTATGGTAGATTCTGGAAAAAATTATTTTTGGCACTTGTGAGGGTTGTTTTGCTACTCCAAAGTGGCGGCATGATTTTATATGAGCCTAGGATGTTTTTTCCAGTGTCAAGGTCAATAGAATGGTCAAACCCTAGTCCTAGTTGCCTTATTTGGTAATAGATTTGATGTTGGTACGATTTTGGAAAGTCAAAATTAAGGAGTTGATTTTGTAATCCAATTTTCTTAAAGATTCAAATCCTAATCAAATTAATTAACTAAGTAGGTGAATAAATTCACGTTTTATGTGATTTAGCCAAGGTTGACCAATGTTTGACTTGACAATTTTAATTTGTTGACTTAGTCAAAATTAATAGGATTGAGAATCTAGAGTTAATTTTGATAGTGGGTCATAAATTAAAATTACATGCCTAACAAATTAGGTTTTGTTAAAGCCCAATTGGGCCTAAAAATCCATGGGCTTAATATTATTTGGATTTTCTTGGAGAAAATTAAATTAAGTCTAAGAACTCTAATTGGATCACGAAGTGGGCTTAGGATGAGTATTGGGCCTTGCGCAACAAGTCATCCTGGGGATATAAGTTGAGTGCAATTAATTCCTAAGATTATTATCAAGGGGAAAGCAACGAGAAAATATATGTATGCCAATATAATCCAATGGAGATGTGAGAAAACGAAAAGAGGCTTTGTTTTATGAATTGTCAATTTTAATTTTGTAATTCATAAATGTATATGCACAGGATGATTATGGAGCTTAGAGTCATGCATGAATGTATGATTTGCATCTTTCACATAAATGAATGAATGTATTTTTGGAAATGGGGCTTGCGTGTCTCGCCTTCTCTTTATTTCTAGTTGTAATTTATTCTCTCTCTCTTCTATGTAACACCCCCTATCTAGGGGTCTCTACTTTTGGAAAGCAATGTAATATAGTATGATAGGACTAGTATGTGAGTAGAGATAGATGGAGATCAAGATGAAGACTGAAGATGGTGGGCCAGCATGGATCGAAGGCAGTTTCCATATTGGGAAAGAGTTTCCAATTGTGAAAATTTTTACTATTTCCTCAATTGTCATTTGCATTCATTCTAGGAACCTTCTCTAGGTTTCACTAAGTGGCTTGGCGAAACTTAGAAAAGATAAAAGCTCCATAACCTATCCGGTAGTGTAGTATAGATTATATATAATATATAGAGATATATTATCACATTGAAAGCATGATAATCTATACGTATGACCTATGTACTATCCATGTATGATGCATGCATGTTAAAATGATAAGACCAAACTAAATAACATTAATAATTCCCTCCAGTCAATATTAAGTCAATAAGCGATTAATCAGCACTGAGTGTGTAATCATAGCCCTTCCATCATAGTAGATGAGCGATCATTTAACTATGAGGTGAACGACTTGACCCTGCCTCCCAGGGGTCTTAACTTCATGGTTACTTGATGACTTCTACTCGAGGTAGTATATGAGGAGGGGTGTGGATGCATGTCTCTTGACCCTGCCTCCCAGGGGGTGGCATGTGACACACGCTTACCAATCATATGCACTGTTGATAGTTGAGATGGTTGACTTATACTCAAACGGTAGATGGTCCCTACTTCCTAGGGGTCTACACGGATTGAGGGGCTAAACAAGTTAGGAGTTGTATGGAGATGCAACTGGCTAAACTGACTTACCATTCTGGCATGCATGCCTGGTCCCTACCTCTTAGGGGGTATGTGTAAGCGAGAATGGGTCTTAACCCTACCTTGAGACCTAGAGAGGCTCACAAATACACCATGAGGGCGGTGTGAGTGCACAAAAACAGTGGGAGACCAATAGGTCAAAGTCCAGACCTTTTGGAGATTAAAACTAACAAGACGCTAGATTTACTTTGTTTATCTTATACATTTTAGATCACTAAATCAAATGGAAAATGCATTAACACTGCATGGTATGAGATACCAACAACTTGACCGGTATTCCATAAGATGATTGATATTATAATTTTGTGAAAAGTGTTTCACAAGTATTGCTAGCCAAATTCATGATATCTCATGGAATTTTCTTGTTGGCCTTGATTGAGGCTGCAAGTAGAAAAAATATTGCAACCTATGAGAAGTACAAGGTTGATACCACTCTAGTGAGGTGTGTAATGCTTAGATCCATGAGCTCTGAACTTCAAAGGCAGCATGAGCATTTAATCCCTAAGATTGATCCATGAACATCGCAAGGAGTTGAATAGTGTTGGATATTGGACGGTTAGATATTAGATATCGAAGTCCTTGTTCTGGGTACAAATGACTGAGGCTTCTCTTCTTGGAGATCATATTCCCATGATCTGTTACATTGAGGAGAATACCCATTGGGTTTGATCCCATAGTTGTTACCCGAAGTCTTCTCTCTATTCGAGGTGATTCTTCACAAGAACAAGGTTAACATTGAGTTTTGTTTACTCAATTCGATTGAGCTCATTGCAAACTAGATAAGAGAGAATGAATCCATTATACTAGTGGGAGATTCTTCTAGGCCAAGAGATACGACAAGTCTTCTAGGAAAAGAAAATGGAAAGATTCACCTTAAAGCATAATGATAGGATCAAGGGATATCTGTCTAATGCTATATAAGAACAGGAACAAGAACAAGGCTATCAACTTCCAAATACCAAAAAGGAAGACTGTTATATATGAGATATGTATAAAAGGTATGCAATAAGTGTCTTGCATTGGTTGTGCAGAGGAAGCATAGTGATGCTTTAGATTTTGAGATTAGTTCAATAAATCCTAACTTTTTGATTTATAATTATGCTTTAAGGGTATTGGATACCAATAGCTCTCTTGATGGGACTACGAAAAAGTAGAAATTTAGAACTAAGGAGAACTATTTACATTGGATCTAGAGGTTATGTCTCCAAGTAGTACCAGATAGGTAGAACATGGTGTTCACATGTATGCCTTAAATCAAACCCGTGACCATATGAAGACCCAGAGATAACGTAGAGAATAAATCCTACCTTTAGCACTGCAGACTCAGTCATATAAGTGAGAACGACTTGAGAGGTTAGTCGAGGAGGGATTCCTTGGGGACTGCATTCATGTGTCTTATGTAGCCTACGAGTCATGTCTTAAGGATAACATGATTAAGACACCTTTCTTTCATAAAGGTGGACAAGCTACAGAATTGTTAGAATTGGTACATACAGATGTATGTGGACCACTTCGAGTACAAGCTAGATGAGGTTTCACCTACTTCATCACCCTGACAGAAGATCTGTGAAGGTATACATATGTGTTCTTATTGAAACACAAGTTGAAGGTTTTTTGAAGCATTCAAGAACTTAAAGAATGAAGTAGAGAAACGAACATACAAGAGTATTAAGAAACTTCGAGCAGATTGAGGTAGGAAATACTTAAGCGATGAGTTTTTAAGTTATCTCAGAGGGAATGATATTCTCTTATAATGGACTATTCTTGGAGCACCGCAGCACATTGGTGCGTCCAAGAGAAGGAACAACACCTTGTTGGACAAGGTGAAATCCATGATGGGTTTCACTAATCTTCCTGGGGTATGCCTTGAAATTTGCTGCATATCGATCGAATAGTGTTCCTTCCAAATTTGTTTCGAGTACACCATATGAGATATAGAAGGGTTGCAGACCAAGTTTTGACTACCTCAGGATTTGGGGTTGCAACGCCTATGTTAAGAAACATAAGACAAAGAAAATGGAAACAAGATCTGACAGTATAGATTTGTAATATCCCAAAGAGATTAGGGGATATTATTTCTACCACACATTAGACCAGAAGGTGTTCATTGGTTAGATATACCTAGGTCTTAAAGAAAGAGTTCTTGCAAGTAGGGCATAGTGGGAGAAAAAGTGGAACTTGACAAGGGTTAGCAATGTTAGACATTGTTTGATCCACTTGGGGCTCATTGCCACAGGGTATAAGTGTCTGTTCAAACATGAAAGACTATAGTAGACGGCGAGGTTGAAATATACAAGGCACGTTTAGTTGCTGAGGGATTCTCGCCCAAGGCAAGGCGTTGATTATAACGAGATCTTCTCGCAAGTAGAAATGTTCAAGTCTGTTTGGATCAAGCTTGCTTTAGTAGCACAACATGACTAGTCAATTTCACAGATGGATGTAAAACTGTGTTTCTCAATGGGAAGTTGAGAATGATATGTACATGGTACAATCCATGGGTTCTACATCAGGGTCCAGAGTATGCAAGCTGTAAATAACCATTTATGGACTAAGGCGAGCATCTCATAATTAGAGTGATTGTTTCGACATAAAAGTCAAAAGGGTTTGGCTTGGTCTGAAACAAAAGGGAATACTGCATGTACAAAAGGTTAGTAGGAGCAAAAGTCATTTCCTTGATGCTCAATGTAGATGACATACTACACATTTGGAATGCTATAGGAGCATTAAAGAAATTGAAGATCTGACTTTACGAAGCAGTTCTCCATGAAAGACTTGGGAAACATCCTATATACTAAGTATAAAGATCTATAGAGGTAGTTCAAGAAGGATGCCAGGCTTATCCCAGTCTACATACATAGATACTATTCAGAATAGGTATCACATGGATAGTTTCAAGAAGAGGTACATACTCATTTAGAACTGGGATCGTTCTGAGCATTAGCGACTGTATATGTCTAATGCTAAGCGAGAATGCATGAAAGAGATTCTGTATGCTTCGGTGGTTGGCTCCAACATGTATGCCATGAATGTATGAGGGTCGATATAGCTAATTCACTTGGAATGATTAGCGGATATCTAGATGACCTAGATGAGATTCAATGGTAGGTCGATTATTCAGTATTTAAAGAAATACTTAAAGCCAGTACCTCATTGATAGAGATATAGAATTAAGCCTGAAGGTTTTATGAATTCTAGCTTCAAATTCGACCATGATAGCAGATCAACGTCAGTCGTTACATTAACCATTAATGGTGAGCAGTGATTTGGAAAGCGTTCCAAGCAAAACATTGTGGCTGATTTAGTGACCGAGGCAGAATAAGTTGCTACATGCGATGAAACAAGAAAAGTTGTTTGGTTAACAAAGTTTGTTTTTGAACTTGGTGTGGTTCCTGATAATGATGTACTAGTAACACTGTATTGTGATAACATTGGAGCAGTTACATAGGCCAAGGAACCAAGGTCTCATCAGAAAACCAAACACATTTTGCATCGTTTTCACTTGATCCGAGAGATCATAGAAATGGGAGATGTATGGATTGAGAAGATAGACGGTAAAGAGAATTTGGTAGACCTATTCACTAAAGCCTTGGGGTCAAAGGAGTTTGACTGCCATAGATCCAAGATGGGTATTAGATACCAAAAGGATTGGCTGTGAGTGCAAGTGGGAGATTGTTGGAAATATGCCCTGCAAGCCAATCATTCGGTGCAGGATGATAGGGATATTTGTGCAACGAAACGATCTTTGTTATAAAGTTTTAATCAAATAAAAGTACCATATAGCGTTTACCTTTATCTCTTATACATTCATATATTGTCTAGTTGCATATTACGTATAACTGATAAAGTCCTTGGATATGTCGGTATAGGGTCGAACCATAAGAGCTTATGGTTGATTAGAATCGACACCTAAGACATACCTAAAGACTGTCCTAGGTCGTAGGATTCATGAAGACTGGGCATTGATGAATCCAGCAAGACTGACATGTAGTTAGCTCTATCTAGGTTGATCTCATCGACCAAGTGACATGAGATGTCAAGGCTAATGTATGGGTGCGTATGGAGATATGTACATTGGACACAATTCATAGAGAACACTCAATGGGGGCTTCATCCGCCTAAGTCAATAAGAAGGTTCTTAGGTGATAGTTGTGCAAAGTAATCCTTTGACTTGAGGACATCATAGTAGCTTGTAAGCAACTCATTGTACTTTGGCCTTGGACAAAAGGGGAAAGATAAGACCCGCTTGAAAGGGGATTCAGGTACAGTCAAGTACTTGCGAAGCTAGTGAGTGTCGCTGTGAGGATCCACTACTCTGGATGAAAGAGAGAATGCCCTATGTCGTCTCATAGAGATGTTGACAGAAATCCATGGTCATGGTGATATGATTGGATCATATAGGAAAAGTCAACAGAACATAGGAGCAAGCTTATTAGGGTTTGACTGATATTGACCATACCCTAAGGCAAGCTCGGGGCATTTAGTGGAAGGAATGGACTGTACGTTAACTAGTCGCCAAAAGGTTCTTCAATAAGAAAGCTTGGATTAAGTATTCGAGCCATCTGGTCGTTGGGGAGTGTTGCTAGACGCCAACCTCGATTAGTAGCGTTAGAAGGAGTTCTAGTGGAGATGGGTTAAGTGGTACTTATCCCAGCTACTACTGGCTTGGCACTTGAATCTACAGGATCACACATAAGCTGAAGGGTTAGAACTATGAGGGATAGAATAGAGAAGTCACGCTAGCACGAGGATCTTCTTGTATTCTATCTAGAAGCAATTATATAATGGATTGCATATGGTAAGAATGGGTTTAGGGAAACCATTTGAGTATGCAAGTAAGAGAGAATGTTTGGTGGTCAAACGTTTGACTTAGAGTCAAGGGCAATTTGGGAAATTGTCTTTTGCATAAGTTGAATTGATAATTAATTGAATGTCAATTAATTATGGGTTGAAGTCTAATTAACTTATAGTTGATTAGAAAAATGTTATAAGCTGAATTTAAAGTACCACATAAGGTATGGGGTCAAGGTGCAAATATTGAAAACTTATAGCACCTTATAAATACAGCTTAAAGTGAAACCCTAGGAGAGAACATTAGAAAAATTTCAGCTACTCTCTCTCTAACAAAACCCTAGCCGCCACTCTCTTTCTTTCTTTGGAAGTTATGCCATTCTATTTAAGCTCGGGCAAGAGCTTGCTTCACCTCATTCTAGCGTCGACGTGGTGTGTGTGAGATCATAGAAAGCTGCTACGTTGTGGTCTCCAATCCAAGCAAACAATTCAAAGTCTTCTTCAAGAGGTAATGAATTTTTCAGATTCAACTTTGCTTGGTTTTATCATGTTTTCGGATTTAAATGCATATTTGAATGATTCAATTCTTGGTTCTCTAAGTTTTTATAGCTTTGTTCTTCATGTTTCCGTTGCGCTATATGTGTTTTACGTGCTAGAAAACTTTCACATCACATGTATAATAGCTAACTAAGTCATTATACTAAACTTTCCAACCAATTACAACCCATGACTAAGTTAGTTTTCTTATACAAGTTCTTGATAATTAAAACCACCTACTTATACAAAATAATATATGCAATATAATTGTTCAAGTCATGTTAATCAACCATACACCCAAAATAGGTACATATCATGCATCGGGTACTTCTGGTTGACCACAATAAGGAAAAGTTTCATGGCATTGAACATTATTTTCTTCATTTCCTGAAAGGGGAAAACAAAAAAGGGTGGGCATTAAAGCTCAGCGATGGAGGAATCCGGGAAGGGTTTTCAAATACATTTTCCTGTTTATAAATCATTTGAAAATCTTAGAATGCAATGCAAGCAATATATGCAATCAAGAAACAATCAAGTATCCACATACGAGTCATTTATCATATAATGAGTAATATACAACTTACTCTTTCAAATCGCATCAATTTCAAGCGGTGGCCAGCCATCACATTCATATTAACTTGTCTTGCTTTCATAGGGCAATCCATCATCTCCAAGGGTGGCAATGGTCTCAAGCGAGAGAAAACTCTCATAGGGTGGCAAAGTTCCAAGAGAGATATTCGGGTCAATTCTCCTAGGGTGGCAATGTTCCCAAGCGAGAGAAAACTCTCAAAGGGTGGCAAAGTTGCCAGCGAGCAATACAATTTCATTCTCCCACAGTGGCAATTTTCCCAAGCGAGAGAAAACTCTCCGAGGGTGAAAAAGGCCTTAGCGAGGTGTACAAGTTCAAATATTCGAATACTTGTACATTTATAGCATATTCAACAAGTTATCAAATAACATTTTAACGTATATCACATTAACGATTCATCAAGTACATTTATACATTTGGAAACCATTCAATAACACCACATAGTAATGAGGACTTGCAACATGGTCATTTAAATAATTGAACGTCCAACATATCATTTATGTGCGGAATGAATCGTTAGATAAACAAGTTGTATACAACTAGTACATACCAAGATAATCTAGCATTTAATTTTTTTTTTTTTGGGCATGTAAACACTTTGTAACAAGTTAATCTAATAGATCTTAAAACAACATGCATGTAACTACTATTCTAACAACAATATATATATATATATATATAAAAGAGTAGAATAGAGATATACCTCTTGTAGTCACAAGTGAAGATGAAGCTTTGAAGACTAACTTGAACCCTTCTAACTTGAAGGCTGTAGAGAAGTACACTAAGCATCCAAAGTCCACCAAGCTTGAAAGCTAAATGTGCTGGTATGCTTTCAAGATTTCTAGCTAATATGTATGTGTGTTTTGCAAAAGAAAATTTTCATCTTCTTTATTTGGCTATGGCCAAAACTTCATGAAGAAGAAGAAGATGATATATTTTCTCTTTCTTGCTTGGTTTACTTGGTTTGGTCGTCTATGGAATGCTTAGGAGGAGAGATAATAGTTATTGTATTAATATATTATAATCTCATTATATTATATCTTGCATGTATAATCATCCAATCAAAATTAGCTTTAGTTGAGTGCATGATTAGATATGCTTGTGCATGGCTTTGGATTGTAATCATTACAATCCAAAGGTTGTCTTTTTCTCTTTCCTACAAGTTACAAAAGTAATCATTACAATCTAAAGGCAAAAAGGTGTCTTGATTTAATGAAGATTAAATCTCCACCTTTAATTCAAATTAGTGGATAAGATTAATCATAGGATAGATGACATGGACAATCCACTCATCCTACTTTACAGATGTACACGCCACATGTGCACCATTATCCAATAATTTATTTTGCCATTTGATGCCTAGGATTGATGACGTGGCATTTCATAAATCATATCATCTTTAATATATATATATATATATATAAACACCTTCATATATATATATATATAAACACTTATATATATATATATATATATATATATATATATATATATATATATATATATAAAATTACTTTAGCATATTCTAATCTCTATTAGAATAACTTTATTGAAACAACTTTTTAATATTTGCAGTTTGGCCCCAAAATTTTCATTATTTACCTTTTGACCCTAAAACTTTGCAAAATCTTACTTTTGGCCCAAAGTCCAATCTAGATGTCTCTTAACACTTTAAAGTCATTAACCACATTATACAAGCTACCCGCGAACTTATTCTTCATGCTTATTAGTGTGTGGCTTTCTAGATTCATAATCGCATACCGATTAGGGACCATTAAACCTCTTAATCTATTTCGAGAATGTCTCTGTCATCACCTGAAATACCCTCATGTTCATAAGTGACGCACTAGCAACAAACGTACCATCAAAATGTATGCGATAATGAAGACTCGATCTTTTATGAATCTATTTACTGTCAGAAATTACCGTGCAGTTTGATCTTTCTATTAAAATGTCCCGAACGGGAAAAGGACCATGAAATGGCTAAGTCCATTTCCGATTCTATGAATAGATCTAAAACGGAGAAACGAGAGATGATAACCATGGAAAAGCTCATTTCCATCAATCTCATACTTGCCTTGGCCAAGGACCTTTTCATTTTTGACCGATTTCAGATATCATAGGACATTGGCCTGTCAACGAAGGTTAACAGAACCTATCTTGACAATTACCTGTCAATCTATATCATAAGACTAAAATGCGAAAGGCCGTAACTCACCTTATAGAAGGCAGGTATAGTCTAGACACTATATTTAGACCCTTATATACGCTGCAGCCGTAATTTCTCAAGTCTGAGGATTAATTTGCACAATTCTCAACCAAATAGTAAACTATTAACATGAAATCATGTAGTTCACTATTTATCATCACATTCAATGATCCGCACCTCTGACGATCACTCATATGTATATTAGTCCATATCCCATGTTGTTCTGGCACTTCGCATACCATCATTTATCATTAACATCACTATGTTAATAAAATGTAATAACATATGATAACCCGTACTCAATTATTCTAGTCTCAGTCAAATAATTTGAAGGGTTATGATTCAATTCTTAATGTTTATCATATCGAAGAAAAATAGCGAAGTACTCTAAACTCTTTTAGAATGTTTTTCTTCTCTGATAAACACTAGGGACACATTCATATCAAGGCGGAAAATATGAATATCCAAAAACAACAAAATGTAGAAGAACACATATATTCTTATTAAACCCTAATTAGGTCATCTAATCTATAGATTAGGGCATATCCCTAACAATCTCCCACTTGCACTAATGCTATCCACTATAGGATTAGTGCACAGTACATTCTTATCCTTATACTCATCTTCTCTAAGATGGTGATCAACCATAACTATCTTTACAAGATTAGTGGGTCAACTATAATATATATATATGAGCCTTTTTGTTAAACCTTTTTCTTTCAAGAAAGGAATTCTCGATAAGCATGAGAAAATCCTTTACTATATGTTTGGATTCTTGATGAGATTGGGTTCTTTAAGCTTGTGTAAGAAGCTTTTATTGTAGTTACAAAATAAAGTATCGATAACCAACAATAAATTGACCTATCTTATTTTTTTGATAAAAATATTGTATCCAAACACCATTCATAATGTCAGGTATGCTTTTAGGCTTAAGTAACAGGATAACGGTTACTTATTATTCGGAACCCTTTCTAATCCTTTTACGATCTTTTCATAAATCAACTATAAATCTAATAAAGTTTCCATCAATATGTGAATTCTTCTCTAAGAACTTCACTATTACAACAGACTTTGAAGATCCAAGTTATTGTTAAAACTAGAAACTACTAGTACCACAATAAGATCATCAGTACCCATACTTAGATCTTTTCTGATGTAACCCTTTATATCATATTGTCCCATGTACTCGCCTTTGTATTGTTGGAGACTACAAATGACTAAAGGGTAAGGTATGCGATCCCCTCGTTATGCTATCCTTAGTGAAATCAGAAGGCAGTCTAAAAGAAAAGACGGATACCCCGCCTCAGAGGCTAGAGACCATTCATTTCTTAGAATCATCCATCTTAAGATTGTAAGATTCTGACTTAGCGTACAGGCTGTGAGGTAAATTAAATAATCATATCATTGTATCTCACAAAAATGATCCTACAAGGTATTACTGGTTCACCCTATGTTTGTGGTATTGTTACATTATTTAACTAGACCTCGGAGAACTTCAATAACTAATGCTTTCCATAAACCGAAGATATCACCAATTTATAAGACTTGTTGAGGGCACATGCTCCCATTAACCTTCTTATAAATATGTGAATTATTTTCACTTTCTATGAAATCTATCTCCATCATTTCATAATTAAGAATGTGAATATTTATACTTCGATTGTTTCTTGGATAAGAACTCATTGACCATTCATCATAGTTTCTTTCACTAAAATATCTATGCATGAATCTGAGTCCAAATTCTATCCCGCCATAGAATTACAATCATGGTGCATATAACAAAGACAAACTCAAAATGGTTTGATGAGCTTTGGTGATAAAAGAGGCATTCTCTAATGGTCTTTTATAACCAAACATATTCTTTAACCGTCCCATCATTTCTAATAACATCTTTGGAACAAATGGACTCCATTAGTACTTCCTTTGTTTCACTTAACTTTGCTATCACTTACAATTCCTCTAAATGGATAAATCATTTATCTAAACTTAACACATTAATTTTGATGATGATTCAAGGAATCTTAATGTGATAACTATGTTCTAGATAAACTTTATTTCCTCCCACTATCTCTATTGGACAAACTCTTTTACCAAGAGAATAGTAAATCTATCAAA
The DNA here is from genome assembly GCA_037974665.1 of Ehretia macrophylla. Classification (NCBI taxonomy): domain Eukaryota; kingdom Viridiplantae; phylum Streptophyta; class Magnoliopsida; order Boraginales; family Ehretiaceae; genus Ehretia; species Ehretia macrophylla. Next base: position 16,736,353 of record CM075775.1, read on the forward strand.
CTCTTTTAGATAGAAAAAGAATGACTTTGTCTCTTTATTTGTTCGAGTCTTCAACTCTTGAGCATCTCAAAGTTTTAGACTTACAAGACGACTTCATTTATCTAGATTTAGTCATTATTTTATCATTAGCCATTTCTTAAATGCTATGTCATAAAATATGAATGTGTGTGCGGTTTAACATTTGAAGACATTCTCATTTTGATGTGCATTCCGAAGATTTCATTACAATAATGAAACTTTACAAAAAAATGCAAATCTTTTCTTACATAGGACAAATTCAAAAATTCCTTAGTAAGATAAGATTGAAGCAAATAGTCACTACTATTTTTATCACCTAAAAGAAGAGAAAAAGAAACTTCAAACTAAACCAAACATTTTCACAAACAATTTTCAAAATAGGATCGCATACCAAGTCAATCCTCAAAATAACTAAATCATGAAGGAAGTTCACAACTTTGGCTCTACACTCAGTCATATATCCCCTCCTGAAGATAGATCTCCTGGTAAGAATCGTGCGACCTAGTTCCTCTTGTGTCTCCTCCTTTTCCTTCTTCTATTGTGACTAGGTCCAGCCATAGAGGGAGAAGAGTCAACATGAGAAGTGGGCGCCACATCCAAACCAAGTCTCTGCTAGCTAGTCAGAATATCAGGCAACTCAGACATTGTGCACTCAATTCTATGCACGTGGAAATCCGGTATCAAGGGAGAGTAAGATGATGGCAAAGACTGCAAGATTAGGTTAATCTGAAGTTGAGGATCCATGACGAAACTGTATGCCTCTAGCCGAGTCACCAAGTTGTTAGAGATATGCCCTAATGTTACATATTTGGATGACATATATTTAAGCATTTTGACATTAACTTGTATATTATGGCATCTATGTCTATATATGTGTGTTTTCATATTGACATAATTAGCACATTCATATTCTCCTTCTTTTATGTGTATGAATGAGTCCATAGTATTTTCATTATAGGAATGTATTCTAAAAGCATTTAGAATATGTTGGCATATTTCCTTAATATGATAAATACTTAAAGTATTCATAGACCTTAGATTATTTGATCGGGACTTCGATAATCTATTACAGACTATCACATGTGTTGTTACCTTTGATTAACATATGGATGTTAATGATAAAGGATGGTGAGCCACGTGCCATAACAGTATAGGGATGCGATTAACAAACAAGTGGGTGACTATTAGTTGAATAGATCACTGAATGTGACGTGAATAACAAATTACATGACTTCAGATTAATAATTTGTTATTCGTTGTTGTCACGCCCCAACTCAACCCCTCTTATAATTAGTCAGGACGCAACGGAATTTTGGCAGTATAACGACAGTAAATAGGACACCGAGGCTCTAAACCAACCTCAATAGAACATCATACATCAACTCCACAACCATACATCAAACAACTCCTCAATAAAATAACAACATACATCATAATATGACATTCCTCGTTATATGCCTCCGTTCCAACATAATACATGAACCCTTAATATACATTACAAAAACATAATGAGCCAATCTAGCAACCTAATCATAAACAAAAGAAAGGCTACTAAGACAGCATCAACTAGTTCATTAACTTTTCAACATCTTATACATTATAAACTACAAAGCATATAAAAGTCTACTAAGTTAATTTACAAGATAGTAAAACAATACAACATCAAGGATAAGACTCAGGAATATAAGACTCATCCACGAAAGGCACATTTTCCTCTTCAGGAGGCACGTACCCGTAAACCTGCTCTACAACACCTGTAAGCATGCAATAATAGAGAGTGAGCTTATATAAAATAAGCCCAGTGAGGATCCGATAGATCTCTACAGTATTCACTATGCTCCTTGGATTTAATCCTTTGAGCAACTAAACACACAATAACATCAATAATACTATCATCACATAATCTATATGACCATTCAATAAAGGATACACTAGTTGGTGTAGCTCCAAACGCCATCACGATCTCAACCATTCTTCTTGTAACTCCCCATTACTCACGCACCCGAGGTACCTCACTAGCCTCGCCCTCCATGACACCTTCGTCATGTGAGCTGGAGGTAGTCTCTGGTAGTCATGCCGTTATCAATCCGACAGCCCGATGCTGCCCGAGAGGTGGCACACACATACCAAAGACTCAGCAATAATAATAAACATCAATCATTCACAGGAGGACAGTCTAGCAGAACTGCCTACCTCCCGGCATTAATCATCAATCAATATTCATCAATCATCAATCATCAATCAATAATTATCAATCATCAATCAATAATTATCAATCATCAATCAATAATCATATTATCATCATAATAACATCAATAATCAATTTAACAACAAATAACTAAGTTAGATGACAAAGTAGGCCATCTAACCAAACATGCATTAAACACACAATCAAACCCTAGTTTACCCATCAACAACTCACAATTCAATCACTCTAACCACACCCAATCGACTAAGGCTCAATTCAATAATTTAAAGAAAGACAACCTAAACTTCAATTAATCATATCTTACATTCTACTAATCCAAACAACTCCAAATCAGTTTCAAACACTCACCCATTCAATCATCTACATTAGCCCCCTCGGAAACCAACCAAAACACATCTAAATCATGCCCAATAACCCTAAAACCCTAGTGTGTCATGGCTGAAATTTCTGGATTTTAGCACGAACATCACAATCGAAAATTCGGCATTACAACGGCGCTACCACGTAATTAACAAACTTTTAGAAATCGACGGCAATCGATTCCGATCAACACAACTCAAAATAATCAACATTAAACAAATTATTCAACTTTAAATACCCGAAAAATAATAATTATGCTACAACCGTTCAAATCTCGTAAGATTACATATAAATGATCCCTAGCATGCATGGAGCAGTAATCTAACATCAGATTAACATTCTAACGGTTCAATTTTCAATTCTACGCAAAAACACAAAAGTTGAGTTTTGAGATCTAGAATTTTTCTCTCACCTTTGATGTGATAAAAGCCTAGGAATGTGTGCAATGCGTGCCCAACAAGCAAGAACAAACTTTGGTTCAAGAGTTTTGGCCTTGGATTGCAATTTATAAGAGAAAAATTGAACAAAACTAAGCAAAAATGGCCTTGAGAGTTTCGGCCATGTGTGTGTGTGTTTGTGGTATTTTGAGCTTATTTTTGTGAGCTATTTTTAGTTATTTAGCATATATAAGGAAAGTCAACAATTAAAATGCAAAGTCAAAGTTAGTTATTTTAGTCCTTTAATTTATTTTCTAGTCTTTTAAATGCATTTTAGTTATTTCTATGCTCAAAACAAATATGCAACTCCTATGATATATCAAGTAGGTTATTTTTAGGTGACAAGAAGTTTTACAATCAAACAATTTCACCTGAGTCGGCTTAAAACTCGATTTTTTTGCAAAAGTCAGTGTAAAAACCCTAATAAATTTCTAAGCCGATTTTAAAACCGTTTTAATCAAACACAGGTCTATTAAAGTCCGTGAACTAGGTCTAGAAGGGTTAAAAAGACCAGTTTCAAAATCTTAGCGGACGTGTTTTGAAAATACTATTCACTGAAAAACGACAATAAAATTTCTGACTCCGTTTTTTATAAAAATTTCATGAATGCACATTTAGCATGTTCTAGGAGTATTGATACTAAAATTACCATATTCTAAGTCACATAGCACATAGACAGGTTAATTCATGCAAAACGAGAATAAACACGCAAAACGAGATAAGATAGAAAAGTGGGGTTTCACAGTTGTGATTGTGCATGTAATCCTTAGACTTGAGACATTACGGCTGTCATCTATATTGCGGTTTGATTCTAGCGTTTGGACAATGATAGTTTCGACAAACGAGATGAGATGCGTTCTCTTGTAGTTTCATTCGTTCGGTATAGTGATTGACAGGTAGTAGTCAAGATAGGATCCATTAACCTCCAGCGTGAGGCGATGTCCTATGCGATCTAAACTTGGTTGTTTAATGAGGAAATCATTGGCCGAGGTATGAATGATGAAAAAAGGGTTTTTCATGTGTCGTCTCTCATTATACCAATTAGATCTATACATGGTATCGAGTTTATGAACTTAATCGAATCATGGTTCTTGCTCGACGGGACAATTAATGGAAGGATTGGATTGCACGATAATCGGCGACCATAAATAGATTCACTTGAATAAGACTTCATTGCTTTATAAACCGTCTTTGATACGTTAGTAGCTAGAACGTCACTCAAGAACTCTGAAGATGTTTTGAGAATGACGAGAGATATTCTCTAAGCAAATCGAATAGTTTGATGAACATTGAAAGTGTTCAATGTTTCTTCAGTGCTATATAGCGGTGAATTTAGAAAGTCACACACAATAGAGCACGACGAATGTTTTTCATATTGAGCTTGATTTAGTTTTTCTTGAGTTATTAAAGTGTTAACAATTGCAATTAGTTTTCTCTTGAATTGTTAAAGTGTTAACAATAGTATTTTGTTTCTCTTGAATTGTTAAGGAGTTAACAATGGTGTGATTGACCTTTAAAAGTTATTGTGGTCAATATGCAATTAGTATTAAGTGTTGGGGCTAAATATGAAAATATGAAAAAGTTGTTTTCATAATTTCAACTAATGGTGATTAGGTTGAATATTTAAATGTCTTAGTGAAAGAATACTACACAATATACATATGATGTATATATGTATATTATTACATTAGTAGAAGAATACTACCCAATATACATATGATGTATATATATGTATATTATTACATTAGTGGAAAAATACTACACAATATATGATATATATATGTATGTATATTTTTTTCTTTCAACAAAAGCTAGACAATACAACCAAGATTTAAGAAAGTTGTCTTATCTTTTGTTTAAAAGAGGGAACAACAATGAGGAAAGTAGGGAAAAGAAACAAAAGATGACAAGACTTGTCTTTTGTTTTCATGTGAGCTAAGAGTAGTCTTCCTCTCTCTCTCTCCTTGCTCCTACACGGATGAAACACAAAAAAGGAGCTAAGCCTCCATGGCTGATTTCAGAAAAATAAAAACAAGAAAGAGAAGAAGAAAAATCTTCTTCAACTCTTGAAAGAGAAAAACCTCCATGGCTGAAAAATAAAGGAAAAATGCAGCCATATTAGATGCAAGAAGAAGGAAATTGTGACGCCCGAGATTTAGCCATGCATTGAATTACTGTTGCATCCCTTATTTGTGCATTTCTTTCTGTGCTTTATTAATTGTCTTCTTTAGCTACTATTCACTCCGTTTTCAAACTACATTCTATTAGTTAATTAACATTTTTTATTAAATCATATTAATTGTTAAAGTAGTGGGAAAAATGTACAATTGAGCTAGAGGCGATAGGAGAGTTCGTCTAGAAAATGTTTTTAGTAGTTGAATGAATAGTATTACGTAACTACCTTAGAGTTTAATTAACTAACATTAATTTATGCTTAGGACTTGTTTCTAACTAGTTTGACTCATATTTTGACCATACACTTAAACTAAAATAACTCACCTAATCTTATATAACACACACACAACTCACCTTAGCTCATAACTAGCAAAAATCAAAACAAAAAATGCTGAAAAGCACTGTAGCATAGCCGACAGCTGCAAACAGGAAAAATAAGAGGATTTTGCTCTTCAATCCTTCAATCCAAGCCTCTCCAAGCCTTGAGCAAGTAGTGTAGGGTGTGTGCAAGCTTCCTAGGTGCCCCTACGCGCATTGGTGAGGGATTTCACAGCTTATTTTCGCATTTCTAAATAGTTACCATTTTCTTGATTTGTTGAAAATGTGATCAAAAGCTATTGTATTAATTATCTATGCTATTATACCATGTATATGAATACTAGAGAACATATTTGAGCCATCGTTTCACTTTTTAAACGGTTAGAATCGTTGGTTTGATTTATGAGGTGAATAATGACGTTTTTCTAGGGTTTTGTGTAATTGCACGTATTAGCTTGATTCAAAACTCCTAATAGATGCCTTAGGTGCTAATGAAGGTAGTCTAATAGCTCCGTGCACTTGAATTGCTCTAGAATCGCATAAAAAGTGAAATAGCCGACTTTAACAAAGGGGTTTCGGGGTTAATGAGAATTCGGGTGGATTCGGGCTTCACTTCTAGTATTCTTAGGCTACCTAGGTGCTATAGAAGCTTTGACAACCCTTGTTTGAAGCCCGGATAAGGTATGTGTAGTTTAAAGCCATAAGAGGGATTTTGGGGCTTTCGGGGTAATTGCGGGCGTTTGAATGAAGTAGAGGGTTGAGAGGGTTCCTTAAGGGTTAGTTAGAAGGTTGGGAGAGTTTCCCTTTGAAATTGAATCATTAACTTAGGATTGGAAGAGAAATAGTGTGAAAAACAAAGGGGTTTAAGTGCAATTTCGGTTGACTCACGCTTCTAAGACCATGGCATGACTCCTTGAGTGTTTAAATGTGGTTTTAAGGTGATTTGGAGCTTTCGGTATGATTCCATGCTTATCATGTATATGTCCCTTTGTAAAACTGCTTATTAGCTCATATAATTGCTTCTATTCTAACTGCATCGAGGTCAACCTACTTTGTTGATCCTCCTATGTGTTATTGCTTATATTATTGATATTAACTTGCCATTGTAAAGTGCATTGTATAGTGGTTGCGCAACCATAGTATCAGGGGCGGGTGTGTTGAATATCGACTGGGCGGCAGAGGGCTTGCCAGTGGATATTCAAACCCCGTACCCTATTCCCTCGCTCGCCTGGTTCGGAGATTGCCAGGGGGTGTTGGGTCATAGGATTATTAGGGTACATCCGGAGTACACCCACTGGAGTGTTTGGGGTTATGCCGGCTTATCGTGATCGTGGTTCGTGGATCGTGAATGAAGACCAGTGGAGATTGGTGTATAGGGGTTACGAGAAATGTATCATTTTAAATGTGTGCTTATTTAAGCTATCATTGTTTCTTTAATTGTCTAATTGTTATTGTTGTTTAACTGTATTACCTGTTGCATTACACGCCCCGGGACTATATCCCTCACTGGGCAACAGTGGTTGCTCATACCTTGATATATGTTTCAGGAGATGCTGAGGGTGATCCCCAGCTTGTTGAGGTAGTAGTGGAAGAGGAAGAGGTGCAGATAGAGCCTTTGCCCTAGTTGCTGTGTGTTGTTCTGAGGTGGCTGTGCCTTCTTGTTTCTATTTGGTACTTGTGTATCTATTTTGTGGCCTAAGGGCTATGTTTGGGTTGGTTGTTGTAAGAAGTTGAAGGATAGTTGGTTGTAGTGTAGAATTGGGAACCTATGTCTTGTAATAACTTATATTTATGCTTTTATTCACTTTGTATGCTGGGGAATGAATGGCTTAATGTAGCAATGTTTTAACTTTTAAGTATGTTTTAATGTTATCCTAGAATGTCATGGCTATTAGACTATGTTGTAAACAAAGTTACTTGCATGCTTGTGTGGTTTTGGAACTGTTGTTTGCTTCAAGGCTCGGATGGCCTTGAATCTTTAAATATTTAGCCAGGAAGAGCTTGTTTATCTTGTGGTTACCTTATTTGAGAGTTTACAGGTTTTCAGAATGTCCACAGTACAGGGGAGACTCTATCCGTGTGTCGGGTCCGGACTTAACCTTTAGCTTGGGGGTTCGGTCGGGGCGTGACAGAAATGGTTTTGCTCTTTTCTTCACAATCAAGCTCATAAATCTTCCACGGTAGATCTAGCACAAAACAACCATGAAGGTGGAGAAACCATTCTTTGCTCGTGTGGACGGACTAGAGCTCTTGTACTTTCAAGGGATGGTGTCTTCCATCAAGTGATAAGAAATTTCAGATTCATGCCTCCTATGAGTTGTCTACAAGAGGTATCTCCTACTTCTATCACTTGTCAATATATATATATATATATGTTTTTGCATATGTTAATCACATGATATCAAGATTAGAGTTTCATATGAACATTTGCTTTGAATTCCTAAAAAATTTTGAATGTCATGTTTTCGCTTCCGCTTGATTCTTAGCAAGATGATGTTCATGGCTCTAAATATACAAGATCCTTCAAGTGGTATCAGAGCAAGTACTTGATGTTCATGTGATTACATATGTGTTCGCTTAAAGTTTCTAAAGTCTTGAGCACAAAAGAACAAGGAAAGAGTTTCAACATTTCTGAAAATGTTTCTGTCCACTGTTTTTACGTGACTGTTTTGGCATAGTATATGTTGTTAGATTTGACTGATTTTTGGATATGTTATGCTATAGAGATAGTAGAACATTTCATCCTCTAATATGCATCTCCTAATGTGAAACCCCACTTTTCTGCTTTAACTCGATTTACGTGTTTTATCTCGTTTTACGTGCATTTGACCTGTTTATGTGCTATATGACCTAGAATGTTATAATTTTGATGTCAATACTCCTAATACGTGCTAAATGTGCATTCATGAAATTTTTATCAAAAATGGGATCAGAAATTTTATCGTCGATTTTTAATGAATAGTATTTTCGAAACACGTCCGCTAAAATTTTGAAACTGGTCTTTTTAACCCTTCTAGACCTAGACCATGGACTTTAATAGACCTGTGTTTGATTAAAATGGTTTTAGAATCGGCTTAAGAATTTATTAGGGTTTTTACACCGACTTTTGCGAAAATCGAGTTTCAAGCCGACTCGGGTGAAAGTGTTTGATTGTAAAACTTCTTGTCACCTAAAAATAATCTACTTGAACTATCTTGAGTGTTGAATAATTGTTTTGAACTTTGGTGATCAAGAAAATGCATTTAAAGTCAAGAAAACACAAAAAAATGCTAAGTTTCAACTTTGACTATCATTTAAATGGTTGACCAACAAGCTTATATTACCAACACACACTCACAAAGCACAAAAACACCCCAAAAACACACACAAAACCGTGGCTCCTTGGAGGAGAAAGATGAAGGCATTTTCAAAGCATTTTTCTCATAGATTTTGCATTTCAAAGCCGAATTGAGTGATTCAAAGCTTGATTTCACTTGTTTGTCATCCATTTTACACATTTCTTGCATCAAAACACATCAAAGGTGAGAGAAAAATTCTAGATCTCAAAACTCATATTTTGTGTTTATGCGTATAAATGATTATTGAACCGTTAGAATGTTAATCTGATGTTAGATTATTGCTCCTTGCATGCTAGGGATCATTTATATGTAATCCTATGAGATTTGAACGGTTGTAGCATAATTATTATTTTTCGGGTATTTAAAGTTGATTAATTTATTAAATGTTGATTATTTTGAGTTGTGTTGATCGGAATCGATTGCCGTCGATTTCTAAAAGTTTGATAATTACGTGGTGGTGCCGTTGTAATGCCGAATTTTTGATTGTGATGTTCGTGCCAAAATCCAGAAATTTCAGCCATGACATCTTAGGATTTTAGGGTTATCGGGCATGCTTTGGAGGTGTTATGGTGGTTTTCCGAGGGGGCTAATGTAGTTGATTGAATGGGTGAGTGTTTGAAACTGATTTGGAGTTGTTTGGAATAGTAGAATATAAGATATGATTAATTGAAGTTTAGGTTGTCTTTCTTTAAAATGTTAGATTGAGCCTTAGATGATTGGGTGTGGGTTAAGTGATTGAATTGTGAGTTGTTGACGGGTAAATTAGGGTTCGATTGTGTGTGTAATGCATGTTCGGTTAGATGACCTACTTTGTCATCTAATTTAGTTGTTTGTTGTTTAATTAAATATTGATGTTATATTAATGTTATATTGATTGATTATTGAGTACGGGAATCGGGCACTTTTGTTGCTGATCTCCCAGTTTATTGATTGATTATTGAGTACGGGAATCGGGTACTTTTGTTGCTGATATCCCAGATTATTGATTGATTATTAAGTACGGGAATCGGGCACTTTTGTTGCTGATCTCCCAGATTATTGATTGATTATTGAGTACGGGAATCGGACACTTTTGTTGCTGATCTCTCGGTTTATTTATGTTAAGTCTCATTGTTGTGAGCTTTGATAATGTTGTGTCACCTCGGGAGACATCCTGGGCTGCGGGCACAGTTATCGTGGCTAATCCCTATCTCGCATGGGCGGAGAGGCCATGGGGTGTGGGTCTAGGTCAAGGTACCTCAGGAATTGTGTCATTGAGTTTGGAGGGGTTGTTGAGCATGGAATTGGTGCACGGAGCTTCATCAGTAAATGTATTGTATCCTTATTATGTGTTTTCAGTTATTACTATTATTGCATTTATAATGATTATTGATGTTATTGTGTGTTTACTGACTCAAAGGATTATTTCCAAGGAGTTTAGTAGACCTTGCTCGAGATCTATCGGATCCTTGCTGGGCTTATTTTATATAAGCTCACTCTCTATTATTGCATGCATACAGGTGTACTTTCGCAGGATTACGGGTACGTGCCTCCTGAAGAGGAAAATGTGCCTTACGTTGATGAGTCCTATGTTCCAGAGTCTTATCCTTGGTGTTGTATTGTTTTACTATCTTGTATATTAACTTAGTAGACTTTTATATGCTTTGTAGTTCATTATGTAAAAGATGTTGAAAAGATAACAAATTAGTTGATGCAATCTTAGTAGTCTTTATTTTGTCTATGTTTAGGTTACTGGATTGGCTCATTATGTTTTGTAATGTATATTAAGGGTTCATGTATTATGTTGGAACGGAGGCATATAACGAGGACTGTTTATTGTATAATATGGTTATGATGTATGTTGTTATTTTATTGAGGAGTTGTTTGTTGTATGGTTTGTGAAGTTGATGTATGACGTCCTATTGAGGTTGGTTTAAAGTCTTGGTGTTCTAATTACTGTCGTTATACTGCCGAAATTCCGTTGCGTCCTGACTGATTATAGGAGGGGTCGAGTTGGGGCGTGACACCTAATTTCGTGGCTAAGGGTTTCAAAAAAATCAAAATCAGTAAGTTCATTGATTCTCGCGTAAAGCTGGACAGTTTGTGTAGTTGTGTTCCGAAGGGCATAACTTAGTCAATTTAACTCCGAATTGAGTTCTATTTGATTCTAAAACTATCTACACTCGAAGAGCTACGTCTCTGCAAAATTTCATAATTTTTGGAGAACTGTAGGTAGGCTAAACGAGTCAAAATAGTTGGTATATATGCAGCATATTTATGATGGGTCATAAATTAAAAGCCATCACTAATTGCTTTGACTTTGGTTAAGTCCAATGGGCTTAAAAATCAGTGGGTTTTAGTCTAATTAGATTAGATGAGATTGTTTTTCTTAGTGAAGATTAATATGAGCCTTGGAACTCAAATTGGACCATAAAATTAACAAAGGATTTGCATTGGACCTTATTGAACAAGTATGGACTTAAAATTGAATTTATCTTGTTCTTTTGTGTTGTTTAACATGAGATGCTAAAATCTCAAGACATGAAACTTATTGCAAATATGCCTTTTATTTATTTAATGTATTGGATACATTAGTTTGTGTTAGCTTGCTTGTTTAGCTTTATTATTTATGTATATGATGCATATTCTATACTTTATGAGTTTTATCTTACATTGTGATGTTGGATGATAAATGATGAATTTGATCATGGACTTGGTTAATGAATGGTTAATTAGTTGTAATTTCATTAGATGGCGTTGTAACTAATTATATCATTCATTAGTATGTAATTGAGACATAAGTCTCGTTTTATTTTCTTGCAATTGAGAGAAATTTGTAGTGAGACATAATGTATGTAATTTCTACAAGAAGTTTGCAAGATGACCATTGGAGACTTTCAAGGAGTTGGAGGTGCTTTGGATCTTTGAAGAATTCAAGAAGACAAGACCAAAGAAGACATGTTGATGTGTTTGTTTAGGTTTTATTTTTGTCTTGATTTAATTTATAGTCCAAGTCCATGATCCACCATAATGTATGATTTTGTATGTTTGTTTATTTATTTGCCTATATGTGATATATGCTTGTAAATGAACTAATGTGCAAAGTGAGACCTAATTAAATTTAAAATCTTCCTACGTGCAAACATATTAGATTGTAAAGCGGTAAAAGTGTTTATCGTTGGCCTCCACTATCCTAGGTTATATTTTCTCGATTGGGTATGTCTTGGCTAACCCAAAGGTAGGAAGACATATTCCATGAAAGTATTATATTTACCTAGCAAGCATAGTGATGTTGTGTTGTTCCAATATCACGAGGCCAATAACGCACTAAAGCTGAGGTCCGAGATTCAAATTGTCGCAACACTGTGACGGTGGGTGTACTTTAACTAGATCACGTTTTCAATAATGCACCAAAGCTGAGGTTACGGTGATTTATGGGCAAAATGGTCATATCCTATATAGTAATATAGATAGTAATCGTTGCTAACTCTTTGTATATATATTCCAATAACACACCAAAGCTGAGGGGTATTCATATTAAAGAGAATCATGGTTACCTACTAATGAGTCTTTAATTAGATTCACGATCTCATTTAGGAAGTGTGAGATTCGATAAAATTAGTGGGATGTATCATTTAATTAAATGCCAAATTAAATGTTTTAACAAGTTTATGTCAACTAGCGATCTTATTTTCTGTATACGTTTATGGCTACAACAATGAATCCGTCGTTTTTAATTAACTGGACTTTATATTGCGCAACTGGACCAAACTTTTTGATTAACGTTATCATCTAAGAATGGTTCTTAGAAACTTAATAAAGTCTTACAGTTATATGCTCCGTTATTTTTATCTTGATAAAATATCAAAATAAAAGGTTGTAATACTTATGGTTGATAAGTAAAACAAATTAAATTTGCTAAAGATTTGTATTCTTTCATAGTTTACATAAGGGTATGTAAGATGTAAAGAATATAATTCTAAACTAGCAAATGGTTTTGTGGTAAGCATATTTAATGCATGATATTAGATATAAATGGAATTCATTCTCATATTCGTATTTCCTCTTTGGTTAGTGGTAATGCAAAGAAGAAAGACAAATAGAGATAATTTTTATTAGCCAGTGGGAGCATTCTAAGAAGAATATTAAGGATTGAATAGGCATGTGTAAATGATGTTTTCATAGCCTTAAAACCGGACATTAAAAGAGATTTGAATCCAAAGTATCTTTATAGCTTGAATGTCAAAGTTGTAAAGCTACTATGAATTATAAATCTTCTTTCATTGTGATTGATACTACTTTATGGATTCTAGTGAAACATTAGTAAATGTGTTCGAGGATAGAATCTTAATCTCAGTAGTGTGCTTTTGGAAGTGTGGAATGTTTTAAGTGATAGCAAATGAAACAAAGGTTGTTGCGTTAGCTAAAGACAATTTGTTTGGATGCCTTCTGGACATATTTTGTATTTTAAGGTTTATACCTAAATGATATTAGGAATAAAATGTATATTCCTAAAGCTTGTAAAACCGCATTATGGTGTAGTCTTTATTATCTTGATATGGACGAAAGAATGTATTGCAAACATATTGTCAATCGTTATAACCATCCACCAAATTTTAACATTACTCAAATAATCCAAATTAATTGTAGTTTCTACATGATTTGGTTTTTCTAATAATAAGATGATAATTAGGTTGGTTTGATCAACTTATGTATCTTATTTATTGGAAAGGTAACCAAGTCATCCTTTGTTTGATAAAGGATTAAATCTACCAGCTTATTTGGATTAGTACATGTTGATGTATTTAGAGCTATTTGAGAATAGACTCGTATAGAAAAATGTATTAGTGCCTTATGATTAGATCATGAAGCTAATATAGTTAAGTGTTATTTTCTTTGAGTATGCTAAAGTTTTGATATAGTATCGAAATTAGTAATGCCCGGTGTACCACAAATAAATAGGGTTTTCTTAGTGAAGAAACCGTGCTTTGTTGGACGTAGTAAAGTTGTTGATTAGTTTGATTAATCATTCTATTTATTTGTGGGTCATGCTTTCCATAATTTAATATTATATTGAATAGTAACTGCCTACTATTGCTAGAACTTTATATTTGATATAAGTTAGATATCAACCAAGTATTAAATGTGATAATTTTGGTTTGTCCTACTTTTATTGAAAAGTTTTTTATAGGGACTAGTGGGAGTTTTGGTTAAAGGTAATTTTATAGTATATCCTAATTTTGTAGGATATGATTTCTATTTAATGATCAATGTGTATTGATTTATTAGATAATAATCTTTCTTGAAGAAAATGTTTTGTTCAAGAAAATATTACTTTCTAATAAAATGGAAATTGAGAAAGTATCCTCAAAAGCTATAAAATCACCTAGACCAAAATAATGAATCTATTCAATAAGGTCTGGAATGTGTCATCACGCAATATCTTTGCAAATCTAGTAGTGTATTTCATACTTAAAAGGAATATATGGATATCCTTTTGGGATGCACAAACGTTGTTTGTGTATTTGAGATAATTATCAATTAGTTGATCCTATGATTTACAAAGAAACAGTATATTTGATAACGACTCCAAGAAACTATATAATGCAAAGCATAATAATGAGACTCCATATACTTTAGCTTAATTTGGATATTAATTTTCGAGATAAAGGTTGAAGTTAATAGAAAAAGGTAATGACCTTTTATAGCTATATTAGTTTCTAAAAGATATCATCAAAGCCAAAGTGTTAGCTATGATGAAGTCCTTTTACCAATTATTGTGCTTTAGTCTCGTTGTATTATACTAGTCATTATAGCACATTGTATTACTATATTGATATTTCTGATCTATTGATATGAGTAATATGTGCATATTTGATAAATCCACTTGTGGATTTTTAAGTGAATTCCTTGGAAATGTTTCATCCATTTCAAATGAAATTAAAGAGTTAGATTTCATTTAAAATGTAGATGAACCTTGTGATTGCAAAAGAATAGTGGGAGCGCATCCACTTTTCTATGATTGCAATAATGATGACTTCAATATCATAGTTGATGATATATCTGTTGTGATATTAATTATAGTCTAGTCATATTAAATGTTTTCCATTTAGAACTTGTCGTTCGTATCTTGTGAATTTGTAGCTATAATGATAGTACAAATAGATTACTTGGCATATTCCTGAGATTGTACATAAGAGTATTTTTGAAAGTGTTCAAGAAACTCTAGTTGCGTAGCAAATTTGTATTCAAAGTTATAGTAACTTCATATTTGTTATACTATGTACAAGACTTGATATTGCGTAAACTGTAAATTGTTACGAGTAAATATCAGTCCAATCCAGGTTTCGGAATGGTTGATAGAATTGAAATATATTCTTAAGTACTCGAAAGCACTAAAGATATATTTTAGTTTATGGAGGAGGTAAATTTCGTAGTGACGGATTTACTAGTTCAAATTCTTAATCTAAAACTTATAATAGAATGTCTATGTTAGGGTTCATGTTTATTTGTAGTGGGAGCTCAGTAAGTTAGAAAGGTTCTGAACAAGTTGTAGATTCCATTACATAACTCATGTCTTTTGTGATATGTAATATTACGAAAAAAGTTGTTTGGATCGAGGAAATCATATGAGTTGGTTATGGTTCCCACCGTTAAGTTGTGATGCTTTTGTGTTATGACTAATACGGAGCTACTGCACAAGCTTATGGAACCCAGGTCTCACTATATGTCCAAACATTTGGAAAAGTGTTTTCATCTTCATGCGTTGTATCTGTAGCCAATTATCATATTGAGATATGTCTTTGTAAAAAATAGCCACGTCTCTCGATGTAGCTGACCCACTAACCGTAGCTATGAATCTGTCACAGCTAGTTCCTCATTTTGAGAAGATGGATATTCGATACCGTTCCTCGTTTTGAGAAGATGGATATTCGATACCATTATATGTTGTGCTAATACTATATAACATAGAATTAGTGCAAGTAGGAGATTGTTAGAGATATGCCCTAATGCTACATATTTGGATGACATATATTTAAGCATTTTGACATTAACTTTTACATTATGGCATCTATGTCTATATATGTGTGTTTTCATATTGACAAAATTAGCACATTCATATTGTCCTTCTTTTATATGTATGAATGAGTCCCTAGTATTTTCATTATAGGAATGTATTCTAAAAACATTTAGAATATGTTGGCGTATTTCCTTAATATGATAAATACTTAAAATATTCATAGACCTTAGATTATTTGATCGGGACTTTGATAATCTATTACGGACTATCACATGTGTTGTTACCTTTGATTAACATATGAATGTTAATGATAAAGGATGGTGAGCCACGTGCCATAACAGTATAGGGATGCGATTAACAAACAAGTGGGTGACTATTAGTTGAATAGATCACTGAATGTGACGTGAATAACAAATTACATGACTTCAGATTAATAATTTGTTATTCGTTGTGAATGTGCATGTAATCCTTAGACTTAAGACATTATGGCTGTCATCTATATTGCGGTTTGATTCTAGCGTTTAGACAATGATTGTTTCGACAAACGAGATGAGATGCATTCTCTCGCAGTTTCATTCGATCGGGATAGTGATTGACAGGTAGTAGTCAAGATAGGATCCATTAACCTCCAGCATGAGGCGATGTTCTATGCGATCTAAACTTGGTTGTTTAATGAGAAAATCCTTGGCCGAGGTATGAATGATGGAAAAGGGGTCTTTCATGTGTCGTCTCTCATTACACCGATTAGATCTATGCATGGTATCGAGTTTATGAACTTAATCGAATCATGGTTCTTGCTCGACGGGACAATTAATGGAAGGATTGGATTGCACAATAATCGGCGACCATAAATAGATTCACTTGAATAAGACTTCATTGCTTTATAAACTGTCTTTGATACGTTAGTAGCTAGAACGTCACTCAAGAACTCTGAAGGTGTTTTGAGAATGACGGGAGATATTCTCTAAGCAAATCGAATAGTTTGATGAACATTGAAAGTGTTCAATGTTTCTTCAGTGCTATATAGCGGTGAATCTAGAAAGTCACACACAATAGAGCACGACGAATGTTTTTCCTATTGAGCTTGATTTAGTTTTTCTTGAGTTATTAAAGTGTTAACAATTGCAATTAGTTTTCTCTTGAATTGTTAAAGTGTTAACAATAGTATTTTGTTTTTCTTGAATTGTTAAGGAGTTAACAATGGTGTGATTGACCTTTAAAAGTTATTGTGGTCAATATGCAATTATTATTAAGTGTTGGGGCTAAATGTGGAAATATGAAAAAGTTGTTTTCATAATTTCAACTAATGGTGATTAGGTTGAATATTTAAATGTCTTAGTGAAAGAATACTACACAATATACATATGATGTATATATGTATATTATTTCATTAGTAGAAGAATACTACCTAATATACATAGATGTATATATATGTATATTATTACTTTGGTGGAAAAATACTACACAATATATGATATATATATGTGTGTATGTTTTTTTCTTTCAACAAAAGCTAGACAATACAACCAAGATTTAAGAAAGTTGTCTTCTCTTTTGTTTAAAAGAGGGAACAACAATGAGGAAAGTAGGGAAAAGAAACAAAAGATGACAAGGCTTGTCTTTTGTTTTCATGTGAGCTAAGAGTAGTCTTCCTCTCTTTCTCTCCTTGCTCCTACACGGATGAAACACAAAAAATGAGCTAAGCCTCCATGGCTGATTTCAGAAAAATAAAAACAAGAAAGAGAAGAAGAAAAATCTTCTTCAACTCTTGAAAGAGAAAAACCTCCATGTCTGAAAATAAAGGAAAAACGCAGCCATATTAGATGCAAGAAGAAGGAAATGATTTTGCTCTTTTTTCTTCACAATCAAGCTCATAAATCTTCCATGGTAGATCTAGCACAAAACAACCATGAAGGTGGAGAAACCATTCTTTGCTCGTGTGGACGGACTAGAGCTCTTGTACTTTCAAGGGATGGTGTCTTCCATCAAGTGATAAGAAATTTCAGATTCATGCCTCCTATGAGTTGTCTACAAGAGGTATCTCCTACTTCTATCACTTGTCAATATATATATATATTTGCTATATATATATGTTTTTGCACATGTTAACCACATGATATCAAGATTAGAGTTTCATATGAACATTTGCTTTGAATTCCTGAAAAATTTTGAATGTCATGTTTTCGCTTCCGCTTGATTCTTAGCAAGATGATGTTCATAGCTCTAAATATACAAGATCCTTCACAAGTTAATCATCCTAAGGCAATGCTGGTTAACGTCATCTCCCTCTTCTAGTCTCATACTAAAAATCTCTCGGGTCAACTCATATCTCATGCTACAACTATGCTCACCGAAGGATTTTTTCAAAGATCGAATGATATCTACGGAATAAGAGATGCCTTCATAGTATCGTCGTAGATCATCACTCATCGATGAAAGTATGTACCCTCTAGAGCATGTGTCATCCTGGACCCATTTATGGTAGGTGGTCTTATCGGCCTTAGATGCAGTCTTATCAATAGGAGCCAGGGGTTCAAAGTCTAGAACATATTCAATTCTCTCAAATCGGAGAACGACTCTTAAGCTTTTGTACCATTTTTCAAAGTTTGGTCCGGTTAAGTAGTCGTGGTTAAAAAATGGAGACTATAAGATTTATAAAAGAAGCCATAGCATACAAACTGCAGAAAAAGTAAATATAACATAAAGTAAGATTGTAGGCTAATAAGAATATACAAAGCTATTAAATCATAAAATAAAATAGCTACTCTCACTATTTCCTTTGAATCTCATACTCCCTAAATGAGAAGGGTGAATCTATTGAACGACTCTAAGTGGAAGGACCAATTTTCTTTGATAAGACATATTTCTCAAACCTTTGTGGCTATATTGAAATACAAGTACCAAAGGTCAATAACGCTTTGTTGTCCATTTCTCTAACTAGGCTATGGTCCATTTTAGTCCCTAAATCACTTTGGTCTCAAACTTTTGTGGCTATGTTGATTAAGTGATCTAGTTAGATTAGACCCGCCATCTCTTAGTTATCCGACAAATTGAATCTTTATTGACCTCAAACCTTTGTGCCTATGTTGGTCATTAGATTTTGGAAGATAATTACATCTCTATGTTCATACTAGCGATATTAATAAACTTATTGTGAAACATTTCCTCGAACCTTTGTGGCTATGTTGGATTGTATTCAACTTAAGTTTCATTAAATCCTAGGATGGCGGAGGATTATGATAAAACTCCTTTTACCGTTTATATCAATCTAATATTGGTTTGCATGTATGGAGTTCTTTAGTTTGCATTCGATCTCATCATATAATCATGCATTCATCATATTACAAGCTAATAATCACAGTTATAGCATATTATAGAATATGAATGCAAATATGCACAAACGGTGGATCATGGGTTTAGGTTTGGGCATTAGGAAACAAAACTATCCTATTAAAGGTCTTCAACTCCTTGAAATCTTCATTGGGGCCTCCAACTCCTTGGATTATTCATTGGGCCTTCTTGCAAATATCTCTCTTGAAGAATTACATAAGTGTTCTCACTATATTATTCTCTTAAAAGCAAGAATATAAAAATTAGACTTATGTCTCAATTACAACCCAAATCCAAAAATAACCCTAAAGCCCAAATCCATGATCAAGTTCACTATTTCAATATATATATATGATTATTCATAATATAATAATCATAATTAAAGTAGCTAGCAATTAAGTTTAATTATCTCATCCCATGAATAATCAAACCACATCCATTCTTATTACATAATTGAAAAGCACTTTTCATTATTAATGCAAGTTAAGTTAGCCCATTTATTCATAACACATTATAGTAAAACATGCAAGCCCAAGTCTATATGTCTCAAATACACAAAGTGGCCCAATAGGATAAAGTTAAACATCAACACTTCCACATATGGCCTAAGCCCAAATCTATATGTCTTTTTGGCCCATGCAAACAATTTAGCCCATTAAGTTATTCTTAAAAGCACTATATCAACATATAATAACCTTTTAACCTTTTAAATTTAGAAACTTCTAAATATACTCATTTAGATTATTTCCAAACTTAAATCAAGAATCACTTTTGCCACCTTTTTGTATGACAACAACAACATATATATATATATATATATATATATATATATATATATATATATATATATATATATATATATATATATATATATATATCTAATATTCATGTTGAGGACTACTAGGCAACTTTTAACAACTTTCAAAGCTTAATAAAAAAGCAAAATCACCACTCCTACACTCCTAGAGTTTCGGCCATGGCAATAAAAAGTGCTAGACTTGTTTTCTTCAACTTTTGACTTTATAATCATGTAGTATCCTAAAAGTTAGTATAATAAAAACAACTTTTAGATCTACCATGATATCTTGCATGCATGTCCAAGATCAACACATATATCTCAAGTTTCTAGTCTTGCATGTGAATAAAAACAAGAGATATTCATAGATCTAACATCAACAAGAATGGATCTAAAGTTACTACATATTACTTTTAAGAACTTCATGAATCTAGCTCAAATACCACTTGAAAGTCCAACTTATCATTTATGTGTGGAATGGATCGTTAGATAAACAAGTTGTATACAACTAGTACATACCAAGATAAGCTAGCATTTAAAATCTTTTTTGGTGACAACAAATTAATCTAATAGAAGCTCTTAAAACAACATGCATGTAATTAATATTCTATATATATATATATATATATATATATGTAAAAGAGTAGAATAGAAATATACTGTCACGCCCCAACTCGACCCCTCCTATAATCAGTCAGGACGCAACGGAATTTCGGCAGTATAACGACAGTAAATAGGATACCGATGCTCTAAACCAACCTCCATAGGACATCATACATCAACTCCATAAACCATACAACAAACAACTCCTCAATAACATAATAACATACATCATGACCATATCATACAATAAACATTCCTCGTTATATGCCTCCGTTCCAACATAATACATGAACCCTTAATATACAATACAAAAACATATTGCCAATCTAGCAACCTAATCATAAACAAAAGATAGGCTACTAAGACAACATCAACTAATTCATTAACTTATCAACATCTTATACATTATAAACTACAAAGCAGATAAAAGTATACTAAGTTAATTTACAAGATAATAAAACATGTACGACATCACGGATAAGACTTTGGAACATAGGACTCATCCACGTAAGGCACGTTTTCCACATTCTCCTCTTCAGGAGGCACGTACCCGTAATCCTGCGAAAGTACACCTGTATGCATGCAATAATAGAGAGTGAGCTTATATAAAATAAGCCCAGTGAGGATCCGATAGATCTTGAGCAAGGTCTACTAAACTCCTT
The DNA here is from genome assembly GCA_037974665.1 of Ehretia macrophylla. Lineage (NCBI taxonomy): Eukaryota > Viridiplantae > Streptophyta > Magnoliopsida > Boraginales > Ehretiaceae > Ehretia > Ehretia macrophylla. The sequence continues at coordinate 16,757,599 of CM075775.1, forward strand.
GGAATAATCCTTTGAGTCAGTAAACACACAATAACAACAATAATAATATCATCACATAACTATATGACCATTCAATAAAGGATACTCTAGTTGGTGTAGCTCCAAACACCATCACGATCATAACAGCCTTCTTGTAACTCCCATAAACTCACGCACCCGGGGTACCCCCAATAACCTCACCCTCCATGACACCTCCGTCATGCGAGCTGGAGGCAATCTCTGATAGTCATGCCGTTGTCAACCCGACAGCCCAATGCTGCCCGAGAGGTGGCACACACATACCAGAGACCCAGCAATAATAATAAACATCAATCATTCACAGGAGGACAGTCTAGCAGAACTGTTTATCTCCCGGCATCAATCATCAATCAATAATCTGCAATAATCATCAATAATCATATTATCATCATAATAACATCAATAACCAATTTAACAACATATAACTAAGTTAGATGACAAAGTAGGCCATCTAACCGAACATGCATTAAACACACAATCAAACCCTAATTTACCCATCAACAACTCACAATTCAATCACTCAACCCACACCCAATCAACTAAGGCTCAATCTAACATTTTAAAGAAAGACAACCTACACTTCAAATAATCATATATTACATTCTACTAATCCAAACAACTCCAAATCAGTTTCTATCACTCACCCATTCAACCAACTACATTAACCCCCTCGGAAACCAACCAAAACACATCCAAATCATGCTCAACAACCCTAAAACTCTAGTGTGTCATGGCTGAAATTTCTGGATTTTCACCCAAACATCATAATCGAAAATTCGGCATTACAACGGCGCTACCACGTAATTATCAAACATTTAGAAATCGACGGCAATCGATTCCGATCAACACAACTCAATTTAATCAACATTGAACAAATTAATCAAATTTAAATACCCGAAAAATAAAAATTATGCTACAACCGATAAAAACTCGTAGTATTACAGCTAAATGATCCCTAGCATGCAAGGAGCAATAATCTAACATCAGATTAGAATTCTAACGGTTCAATTTTTATTTATCCATAAAAATGCAAAAGACAACTTTTGAAATCTAGAATTTTTCTCTCACCTTTGATGCAAACTAAGGCTAGAAATAGGTAGAATGGATGCCCAACAATCAATTTCAAGCTTTGAATCACTCAATTCGGCTTTGAAATGCAAAATCTATGAGAAAAATACTTTGAAAATGCCTTCATCTTTCTCCTACAAGGAGCCACGGTTTTGTGTGTGTTTTTGGGGTGTTTTTGTGCTTTGTGAGTGTGTGTTGGTGATATAAGCTTGTTGGTCAACCATTTAAATGAAAGTCAAAGTTGAAACTTAGCATTTTTTTGTGTTTTCTTGACTTTAAATGCATTTTCTTGATCACCAAAGTTCAAAATAATTATTCAACACCCAAGCTAGCTCAAGTAAATTATTTTTAGGTTACAAGAAGTTTTACAATCAAATAATTTCACTCGAGTCGGCTTAAAACTCGATTTTCGCAAAAGTCGGTGTAAAAACCCTAATAAATTCTTAAGCCGATTTTAAAACCGTTTTCATCAAAAACAGGTCTATTAAAGTCCGTGGACTAGGTCTAGAAGGGTTAAAAAGACCATTTTCAAAATTATAGCGGACGTGTTTCGAAAATACTATTCACTAAAAATCGACGATAAAATTTCTGACTCCGTTTTTTATGAAAATTTCATGAATGCACATTTAGCATGTTATAGGAGTATCAATACCAAAATTACCATATTATAAGCCATATAGCACATAGACAGGTTAATTCACGCAAATCGAGGCAAAGACACGCAAATCGAGGTAAAGACGAAAATTGGGGTTTCACATATACCACTTGTAGTCACAAGTGAAGATGAAACTTTGAAGACTAGCTTGAACCCTTCTAACTTGAAGGCTCTAGAGAAGTCCACCAAGCATCCAAAGTCCACCAAGCTTGAAAGCTAAATGTGCTAGTATGCTTTCAAGATTTCTAACTAATATGTATGTGTGTTTTGCAAAAGAAATTTTTTTTCTTCCTTATTTGGCTATGGCCGAAACTTCATGAAGAAAAAGAAGATATATTTTCTCTTTCTTGCTTGGTTTGGCCATGTATGGCTTGATTAGGATGAGATAGAATAGTTATTGTATTAATATATTATAATCTCTATTATATTATATCTTGCATGCATAATCATCCAATCAAAATTAGATTTAGTTGAGTGCATGATTGGATAAGCTTGTGCATGGCTCTTTTTCTTTCTCCTACAAGTTGCAAAAGTAATCATTACAATCTAAAGGCAAAAAGGCGTCTTGATTTAATCAAGATTAAATCTCCACATTTAATTCAAATTAGTGGATAACATTAATCCTAGGATAGATGACATGGACAATCCACGCATCCTACTTTACACATGTACACTCCACATGTGCACCATCATCCAATAATTTATTTTGCCATTTGATGACTAGGATTGATGACGTGGCATTTCATAAATCATATCATCTTTAATATATATATATATATATATATATATATATATATATATATATATATATATATATATATATATATAATTACTTTTGCATATTCTAATATCTATTAGAATAACTTTATTGAAACAACTTTTTAATATTTGTAGTTTGGCCCCAAAACTTTCATTATCTATGTTTTGACTCCAAAACTTTGCAAAATTATACTTTGGGCCCAAAGCTTAATCTAGATGACTCTTAACACTTTAAAGTCATTAACCACATTATACAAGCTATTCGTGAACTTATTTTTGATGCATATTAGTGTGTGACTTTCTATATTTATAACCGCATACCGATGAGGGACCATCAAACCTCTTAATCTATTTCAGGAATGTTTCCATCATTACTTGAAATACCCTCATATTCATGAGTGATGCACTAGCAACAAACGTAACATGAAAATGTATGCGATAATGAAGGCTCGGTCTTTTATGAATCTATTTACTGTCGGAAATTACCGTGCAGTCCGATCCTTCTATTAAAATGTCCCAATCGGGAAAAAGGACCATGAAATGGCTAAGTCCACTTTTGGTTCTATGAATAGATCTAAAATGGCGAAACGACAGATGACAACCATGGAAAAGCTCATTTCCATCAATCTCATACTTGCCTTGGCCAAAGACTTCCTCGTTTATCGACTGATTTCAGATATCATAGAACATCGCCTCTCAACAGAGTTTAACAGATCCTATCTTGACAATTACCTGTTAGTCTATATCACAAGACTAAAATGCAAAAGGTCGTAACTTACCTTATAGAAGGCAGGTATAGTCCAAACGCTATATTTAGACCCTAATATACCCAACAGTCGTAATTTCTCAAGTCTAAGGATTAATTTGCACAATTCTTAACTAAATAGTAAACTATTAACCTGAAATCGTGTAGTTCACTATTTATCATCACATGCAATGATCCGCACCACTGACGATCACTCATATGTATATTAGTCTACATCCCATGTTGTTCTGGCACTTCGCATACCATCATTTATCATTAACAACACTATGTTAATAAAAGGTATTAATATATGATAACCCGTACTCAATTATTCTAGTCCCAGTCAAATAATCTGAAGGGTTATGATTCAATTCTTAATGTTTATCACACCAAAGAAAAACAACAAAGTATTCTAAACTCTTTTAGAATGTTTTTCTTCTCTGATAAACACTAGGGACACATGCATATCAAGGCGGAGAATATGAATATCCAAAAACATCAAAGTGTAAAAGAACACATATATTATTATTAAACCCTAATTAAGTTATCTAATCTATAGCATTAGGGCATATCTCTAACAATAACAACAATTGACAATAGCATATCAGGTAAATAGCGAGAAATCATGCAATATAATTCATATTAATGATTCCACAAGTGTCCTAACACATCTAGAGCTTATTTAACATCATTACACATTAGTAGAAACAAGTAACTTAGTCATTTAAACAACAACAATTTACATTTGTAACTAACTAATTAGTCTAAGACCATTTCTATGCTACTGTAATAGCCCAACTTTGGCAATTCAGTTACCTATCTTCCCAAGCTCTAAATTACTTGAGTTAGGTATATAATTAAAGCTCTTCGAATTTAGATTGGTTTGGAATCAAGCGGAGCTCAATTCCAATTTAAATTTCTTAAGTTACAAGCAAAACATTACAGTTGCGCAAATCTATCCAGTGATTGGAAATGTTTTAGCTACCTTTTGGTTTCTAATTTTTCAGAGGTTTTAAACGATGAAATTAGCTCAAATGTTCAACACAACATTTGTTCCAAACTGACCAATCTACCTACCATATAAAAAGTTCATAAGTTTTCAATTACATTTACTATTTTTAAAATGCAAAATAAACCAAAGGCAGTAGACAGCCCAGTTTTCAGCAAAATTTCACAAACCTACTGTAATGAGTGATTTTAAGCATGAAAACAATTTTTTCTCAAAAATATTTCAACACAAGAATTGTTCCTCTATGAGTCTAGAGTAACATAGAATTTTCCATATTTTTGCCACATTATTTAGACATTCAAATTACCCAAAACTTCCAACTGCACAAAACTGTCCAGTGATTGTTATTATATGAATCTTGCATGTTTAGCTTCTATATTCATAATAACACCTACTACAAGCTCTAGTAACCTCTAGTAACATTTATAAGCATCATCTAAGCACCTATACATGGTTAGTATCCATTAAATCTCCTCAAGAAATCTCAATCAACATCAATAGTAAACTTTGATACAAGCATTGATAAGCATGTTTCGAACACAAATCATCCATGGTTTGTCTAGCAAATCTATATTCCACCACCATAAATCATATATATGCATTTATATTTCATAAATATCAACTTTTAAAAATCTCTCACCTTGAAATTTTGGATGAAAAAGCTAGAAAAGACCTTGCAAATGGTTGGAATTGCCTTGGCTATCCTAGAAATCACCTTGTATGCAATTAATCTTCACAAGTTATGCAAGAAAAATGACTAGAAAAGCTTTCTTGTCTTGCTTATGGTGGCCGGCCATGTATGCTTCCAAGGGAAGCTTTGGCTATTTTGTTTTAAGTCAAAACTTGGTGGCCAAGACTAAATTTTTGCTTAATTATGTTTTGACCCTACAATTTTTCTATTTGAAAACTAATCCCCTTTTCTTATTCTAGTTTGACCGTGGGGTTCCTTGTGCAATTTAAGAAACTTGATACCTAGTTAAAAATGCTAAACTTGGTGCCCAAGAAGTAGTTTCCATATTTACAACTTGACCCAATAGTTTCTAGGTCTTCAATTTGACCCTTAACATTGAAAGGACTTTTACAATTGACTTTCTTTTCTAAATTCTTATAGCCTTGGGGTTCTAATGGGATTTTGGAGAGTTAATTCTTGATTTAAGGTAATTAATTGGTATCCCTTTTTATAATTGTAAGTTGACCCCAAAAGTTTATAAGTTTTGCTATTTGACCCCAAGTGTTTTTTCTAGCTTTGCAAAACTTTCACTTTTCTTTTCTTCTTATAGTTGTGTGTCTTAAGTGTAGTTTATAAGATAATCCTAGTTCTAGATAATTTATTAGTGTCCAAAATTAAGTTTAGATAATTTCACTTTAGCCCTAAAGTTTTTAATATTTATAAAGTTACCCCGAAAGCTATTCAATATTATTCTTATGTTTCTAACTTAGTTTTTAACTCAGTTATATCTTAATCCTACCTTATTTCTATTGTGCCTAGTAAGCATTTAGGGTATGCTAGTATCAATATATATATATATATATATATATATATATATATATATATATATATATATAAAGTATTAAATTATATTTAATCACATATAATAAAATAGAAATGCATATGTATTTCAAACCGGGCCTCACTGCTACTATTAGAGCACGTCCTTATCCCGCATAGATGGAGCGTTCCATGGGGATAAGGGGTTGCGTATCCTGGCATACATCCAGAGTATCCTAGCGGGTGACATAAGCAGTTCGTGGCTCGTGATTCATGATGGGAGGCATAAGAAGTCGACATCAGCAATTAAAAGTGAATGTATCCTTTATCTATTCTCGTTTGGTCCCTTGAGGTCCTCGAAGAGTAGAACTGCTTGCTCATTATCATTTCATATGTTGTCTTATTATATGGTTTCCTACTCTCGCTTTGTCCCTTAAGGTCCTCGGAGAGTAGAACTGCTTGCTCGTTATTATTCCACATGTATTTAAATGTTCGTTATTATGTAAAGTACATGACTTGCTTGTAATTTGCTTGCATGGCATTCACATATTTTCAAATGAATTTTTAAAGAGAAAATGTATTCGAAAATCCTTCCCAGATTCCCTCCTCGCTAAGCTTTGGTGCCGGATAAGCTCACCTTCGTTTTTTTCCCTTACAGGTGAACCGGAGATTAAGACACAAAAATAGAAATTGCTTGCTCATCATGATATGTTTATTAGTTTTTAAAATGTGTAATTAATGTCTTAGTGATGAAGTTTGTATAATATGTGCTATTTGTATTAATGTAATAGTTAGATTTTGTAACTGGGCTACTTCGAATTCTACAAATGCATGTTTGAATTATTTTATAATACGAGGTTGTAGATTGTATGTTGGGAACTGTTACTGTGTTGTTGGTTAGGAGTTGATGTATATAGTGAGAGACTATTTGGAGATGTGGTTGTAGGTCTTCTGTTTGCAGGTTAAAACTGGAATGTCCAAAATACAGTCGTTGTGCTGCTCAATTTTTTAAAAAATTATGAAAAAGTTAGAAATTTGTTAGGTGTTAATTGAACTTGAAGTGTTAAATGAATCTCAAGCTATGACCAGATTTAGTCCTTCGACTAATGTAATTAGAATTTTGTAATTTGGGATTTAGTAATTGGGAAGTAATTATTTAATAGTCTTAAAATTTTGAATTGCAGTTAATAGTGCTCGGGCTATTGTAATTGTGTCTTAGCGGACTTAGGAAGAATGATCTTCTTAAGCTCATGGTATCTCGATCCTAGGAACATTAATGGTTATACTATGGTATCAGAGACTATGTTAGCAATTGAAAAATGGGGTCGTGACAAGGTGGTATCAAAGCTTAGCTCATTAGCTAGGCGTAAGCCAGGTCTAGAACCCTTGGTATTTGGGTAGAAGTCTTAAGATGAAATATGCCTAAGTGATTATATGCTTTGCATGGATTACATGTAATTAATGTCCTTAAGTGCTAAGTGACTATTTGTTTGCTTAAAAGTTATGTGTTATATAATAAGTGCATAGTATATGCTTATGCACATTAGATAATGCATGAATACATTCATACATTGCATACACCCTATAATTGGTAAATAGCCTCCTCTTTTATGTTCAATATGGCATCGAGACCCAGAGATAGACCATGCAGAGATACAGAGCTATAGGGGGAAAAAGTAAGTAATCAAGCATCTGATCGTCCAGCTATGGCAATAGACCGTATGGCACAAATATGGGAGCAACAGGTTCAACCAGGGATAAATATTAATAATGGTGGAGAATATACACTAAAGAGGTTCCTGGAATATGACCCATCGAAATTCTATGGCGAACTTGATGTTGACAAAGCTGAAGCATGGCTGAAACGAATTGAGAAAATATACAAATCCCTTGGTTATAATGATGAGAAAAAAGTCTCGTTCGCGGTATTCTTATTAGAGGAAGATGTTAAGGATTAGTGGCAAACGGTAGAATTACAGTAGGAGGAACAACAGACACCCTACTTATGGAGCAGTTTTGTTGAGGTCTTTAAAGAGAAATACATACCTCAGATTGTTAGACAGATGTGGATAGAGGAATTCATGGCTTTAGAACAAAGGGATATGACAGTGGCACAATATGAAACTCATTTTCCCAAGTTATCCAACTATGCACCCTACATGGTTGGTATGCCGAAGAAAAATATCTAGAAATTCACTAAGGGGTTGAAATTTGAGATCCAAGAAAGCCTGCTACCAAGTAAACGACTTCACCAGACTCAGAATTCGCCAGAATGAAGTAGGAACTTGAGTTTATTTCAACTCCAAGGTCAACCGAGCTAATTATAGTCAGAGTCATTGTGGGCCAAGTGTTCTGAGACCTCAACCGAGTAGGGCAATAGCTTCTGCAGCTTGGGATTTGATAAGGGATTGTATTGTTACCAAGAATTCAACATGTACTTACTGCCAGCATAAAGGTCATACCGAAGTTGAGTGTTGGAGAAAAGCAAGGAAATGTACGGGTTGTGGCAGTGAGAAACATAGAGCAAAGAACTGTCCTCGGTATCAGAATGCTCGAAAATGTGCAGCCAGCAAAGGGACCTGAGGTAGACTCTCCGGTGGTACCCCGGCACAACAAGGATAGACTCAAGCTTAAGTCAATCGGTTGCCGGAAATGAGTAAGTAAGAATTGTGAAGGCGTAATTCTCTTAAGGGGGGAAGGATGTAAAACTCAGTATTCATCCATATATATAATTACATGCATTTAGTTCATTTACTTACTTTGCTTAACATTTGAAGTAACGTGCGCTCGTAGGATACCTAGAAACCATAATTTAGGTGACATTCTACTTAACTATGTATGTCCTCGTAAGTGTTTAACATGCATTATCCTATTTAACTCACATATATATTATTTAATATGCATAAGTATTGCTTTACATGTACACCGATTTACGTGCATTAGCATAATTAAACGTGCACTTATATGAACCTTAGTGTTTTGTATACTTTAATTGTTTACTAAGTGAAATAGAGCTTAAGTTAGAATTAAGATTTAAACCATAGGATTAAGATTGAATAACTTTCGAGGTTACTTAGCGAACATTAGAAACTTTTGGGGTGAAAGTATAATTACTTAAACTACTACTTGGGCATTAATTAATCGTTTAAAACTAAGAATTAACTTTTATAAATTACACTTAGAACCCCAATGCTCAAGAAGAAAAAAAGAGAAGATTTTGCAAAAGTTAAAAAATATTTGAGGTCAAATTATAAACTTTGTAAACTTTAGGGGTCAAATTACAAATATTAAAAATTTTACTTGGGCACCAAGAATACACCTATAACTAGAGTTAGAATTTCTAAAATTTTACTAAGACCCATCAGATTAGAATAGGAAAAAGAAGAGCTAGCTTTGCAGAATAGGAATTAGCTTGGGGTCAAAGCATAATTAGGCAAAAGTACAAACTTGGCCACCAAGTATATGCATTAAATAAAAAACAAAGACTTCCCTTGGAAGCCTTAGATGGCCGGCCATGTATACTAAACTAGGAGAGGTTTTTGAGCAAGAAAATCATAGAAAATTGTGAAGAGCAAGGAAACTAAGAAGCTAGGCAAGGATACTACTAGGAAAATTCAAGTGATTCTCGCATATTCAAGGTGTTTTTAGCCATTATCTTTCAAAGCCAAGCTGAGGGATTCTTTCAAAATGATTTTTATATGATCAAGGAGCGTGGATATGAATTATGGATGAGTTATTGTCAATATGTTGCTAAGACATATGCTTCGATTATGTTCTGGAAGGACTAATTTGTGCAGTGATTGTTCATGTGCTATTTGAATAGTTAAATATTGCTAGAAAAATATGGAAAAAACATATGTTGTTCTAGCTCATAGAGGAACAAATCTTGTGTTAAAATGTTTATGAGGAAAAATTGTTATCTTGCAAAAATTATTGAAAACCGTGAGTTATTTAGCTTAGCTGAAACTAGACAGCTCACTGCACTATTTTCTAAAATGTTTTTAATATAGTAAATGACCTAAAAAATTGATGAAATTTCTATAGTAGCTAGATTAAGAAGTCTAGAACAAACTTCATGTTTTTCTCAAAAGCTATTTCTTATGTTTAAGACCTCTGAAATTGCTATTTCTGAAATGACACAGGAGAAGTAGACAATCTGGACAGTGCAGTACACCTGAGTTTTGAAGGTTTTTTTACCTAGTAAACAAGCATGAAAAATTATGAAATTTTTATGGTGTTTAGATTGGTCAGTGTGTGACAAGCTTTATTTGTAGTACATGAGCTAAATCCATCATTTAAGGCCTCTGAAAAATTGGAAACCACAAAGTAGCTGAAACTTGCTAGTCTCTGGACAAATTTACGTAGTGGTATTGTTTTGCTTATAACTTGATGAGTTTGGATCGAAATTGGGTTCCGCTTGATTGTAGAATTAATTACACTCAATGAGCTTAAAATCTATATAAAAATCAAAAAAATTGGAGGTCTGGAAATTAGGTAACCGAACTATCAAAGTTAGGCTACTACATAGTGATTAAAGTTGTTTTAGGCTAGCTTATTAATTGCTATTTCTTGAAGTGTTGTTTATTTGGCTAAACTGCAAGTTCCTACTATCGTGCATTGATGCTAAATAGTCTCTAAATGTGTAAGGATGCTTGTAGAATCATAAATATGAGACATGTTGCATAGTTATTTGCTAATCAATCGATATGCTAATAATGTACAAGTATGCGAAAAATGTGAACTTGATGCCAAAGATACTATGCTCGTTTACATGATACATCATATACAATGTGGTAAATGCAAATGTGATAAAAGGATTGAAATGCTTGTACATGTTTAATTGATGAAGGCGACCTTCTTTGTTGTGTAACGCCCCGAAACCAATACCCCACGCCTACAATACTCCTTGGCCTTAACGGTCCAAGCGAGCACGAGGCCATGGCACGTGGGCCCGGAAGCGCACTATGCAGATATTGTCCGCTCTGGGGCCCATATCCTTCACAGTTTTGTTCCCCCCAGCCACTGCCAGGAAAACGCGTCTGCACGATACAAGGAGCGAACTCTATATATCAAGCAGCCCAAAGACCTCTGCGTTCGATGTGTGATATTTCACCCGCCCTCCTTTGGGGACCCAGCATCCTCGCTGGCCATGCTAACACGTCGGCTCTGATACCACCTGTAAAGCCCCGATCCCTCCCAAGACCGGAGGCTCTAAAAACCAAGCTATTCTCAACTAGATCCCAAACCCGGGCACAAATTTTTAGGAAAAACGGACAGAGTCTCCTCTGTACTATGGACATTCTGAAAACCTGTAAGCAACCAATAAAACCACAAAACAACCTAGAACTCCAATTCTAATTAAAGATTCAAACTTTAAGGCCATCCGGGCCTTAAAACATTCAAACAGTGAGAATCATGCAAGCATGCATTCACAATATATTTTCTTTACAAAACCGCTTATCATGCCACTCCATGATAGCCTTTAAACATTCTTAAGAATTGAAAACAACCATACAACCGATCATTCACTCCCAAGCATGCAAAGTAGCTAAGAGCAGAAACATAAGTTATTACATTACAAGGATACATATCATACATTACCTTCAAACTTACGGCTAAACAATATATACATGAACCCATAGGCTCCGAAATAGGACATAAGTAATACAAACAGATTCTTTATATAACCAACATGAAACACATCCACCTCAAGCAAGTATCACATAGCAACTAAGGCAACTCCTCCTCCAATTGCACCTCCTGAAATATGTTAGCGAGGTATGAGCAACCCAATTGCCCAGTGAGGGATAAAGACTACTCGAGACGTGTAATGCAACAATTATAACAGTTAAGCAAGAAGGCAAGTAAAGTACATTTGAAACAGTAAATAACCACACATATCAAAGGATACGATACACTTAAACCCAACACTCTAGAATTCTCTTATCTTTGATCACGAACCACGATCCACGAACCACGATCAATGTGCCGGCATAACCCCAATCACTCCAGTGGGTGTACTCCGGATGTACCCCGATAATCCTACTAGCCAACACCCCCAGGCAATCTCCGAACTAGGCGAGTGAGGGACTAGAGCACGGAGATCGAATATCCATTGGCAAGCCCACCGCCACCCAGCCGATATTCAATACAACCACCCTTGACACTATGGTTGTGCAACCACTATGTAATGCACTTAACAATGACAATATAATATCAATAATAGAAGCAATAACACATAGGAGGAACAACAAAGTAGGTTGTCCTCGAAACAGTTGGAAAAGAAATAATTTCATATAACAATTAAGCAAATTACAAAGGGGCATAATCAAGATTCACATAGAACTATAACAAAAGCTCCAAAACATCTTTAAAACACATTTAAACACACAAGGAGTCATGTCAAGGTCCTAGAAGCGTGAAACAATCAAAATTGTACTTAAACCCCTTTGTAACTCAACCCGTTTTCCTTCCAAACTCATGCCATTATTCTAGATTCATAAGTGGTCTATTCCATGCTTCTAGTTAACATATTAGACACCCTTAGGACCCTCAAAGTCATGCAATTACCCGCATTTAGCCCGAAATCTCCAAATTCCCTCTTTTGACTTTGTACTACAAGTATCTCACCCGAGACTCAAACAAAGGTTAGCAAAGCATAATTAGGGTCTACTTAGCCTAGGAACTCCAAAAGTGAAGGCCAATTTTATCCGGATTCGCGATAACCCCGAAATCCCTTTCTAAAAGTCAGCTATTTCATTCTTTTGCTAGGTTATGAGAAATTAAACCCTACGGGCCTTTACATTACTCTCATTAGCACCTAAAGCATCTATTAGAACCATTAATTCAAGCTATAAGGTCCGATTTTAGAAAACCCTAGTTTTTCCGTCACTATTCATGCCCTACGATCAACAAGCAATTTCAACTGTTTAAACTATGAAACAATATCATAAATTAGGTCTCTACTACCTATATACAACATACATAAGCATATTTGAGCATTGCATAGGCATTTGATAACAAATCTAAGAATTCAAGAAATGAACAATATTTTTAAAATGCACAAACAAGCATGAAATCCCTCACCTAAATTGCGTAGGAGCTTGGCAAAGGTTAGTAGACACCTTAAACTACTTGAACCTAGCTTGGCTTGGCTTGGAATAGAGATTTATAAGTTAAAACTCTCATCCCTGGCTGAATAAACTTGTTCGGATTTGCTACAGTAATTCCAGCTTTTGCAATCTTTTTTTTGTGTTTTTATGAGTTATAAAGTGTTATGTGAGTATATATTAAGTTGATGTTATGTTTAGGTGCACATATTGACTATTAAAAGGAGTTTAGCTAGCTAGAAATAAGTCCTAATTGTGCAATTAATGATAGCTAATTAAAATACCTAGTTTAGTTACGTAACACTATTCATTAGTTTCAACAAATCATTTTCTAAACGGATGCTCCTATCGCTTTTAGCTCAAATGCACATTTTTCTCATTCTTAAAACAATTAATATGATTTAATAAAAATACTAATTCGAAGTAATTAAGTGGTTGAAAAGCGTGATAAATAGTAACCACATATGCAACAAGCAATGCATAGTGAAAATGCGCAAATAGTAGATGCAACAGTAAATAAATGTACGGTGAAGTTCTCGGGCGTCACATCCTCTTCCCCTTAAACAAATTGCGTCCACGTAATTCTTCTTCCAAGAGAACTCCGCATCAACTGAAACCAACTTCAATTACTCTTCATCAGTTGCTGAACAAGAATACCGTATACGAATTCTCGTAAGAACCCATTAAGAAATCCCAGTAGTACTGCCAGTGAATCCCCAAGTAATAAGGCCAAATAAAGGCTCCAATAAAAATGCTACATAGAAATCCAAATAAGAATCCCGCTGGCACGAACACTGTAGAATAATATAATCCCAACTAAAAGTGGCTAGAAAATACCAATAAAAGATTGGAGCATAAATACTATAGATAATACCGTATAATATGGCTGAATAGAATTCTAAATACCAAGTCTTCAAAGAAATGCCAATAAGAAAATACCAGAAGAATGCTAAATAAGAAAATACCAAGAGAATGCCTTAGAGAACAGTCATATAGAAATCCCAAGGGAAGCCATTCATTTCTGACTACTGAGCAGAGAAAAATTTCTTGGAAGAAATCCCAATAACTAAGTTCTGTTCACAACACCAACTCCCAAATAAAAGGGCTAGTCAACCGCTTCACGTTCCTACTAATCCACATAACTTGAAAGGCCATCCACTAATCACCTCCGTTCAGGGGGAGGACGAAGTCTTTCTTACCATTCGACGGGCTAAGTATGAATGTCAAACTATTGCATATATATAAACATTCTTTAAACTATTAACAAAGTCATTCAAGTGTGAATCGTAACATAATCAATTCAATTCACAACAAAACTTAATTCAAAATGCTCAAGTACATATATTACAATCAATAATTCAAGCAAATAACGATTCACGAGGTCAATTCGATGAAACTTCACTTCACTTAGCACACGTTTAACACATAACACATAACTATATCACATAGGTGTACACATTAATTCAAGACACACAATCATACATACAAGCACAAACTTAACAAGAACACATACAAGGGTTACTACCCGATAGGCCGAGGACCCTATCCCGGCTGAGAGCTAACTAAGCTCTGATACCACCTCTGTAACTCCCCGAAATCAACACTCCCACGCCTACAATACTCCCTGGCCTTAACGGTCCAAGCGAGCACGAGGCCATGACGAGTAGGCCCGGAAGCGCACTATGCAGATATTGTCCGCTCTGGGGCCCATACGCCTCACGGTTTTGCTCTTTCCAGCCACTGCCAGGAAAACATGTCTGGACGATACAAGGAGCAAACTCTATATATCAAGTAGCTCAAAGACCTCTGCGTCCGATGTGGGATATTTCATCTTAGCTCTCAGCCGAGATAGGGTCCTCGGCCTGTCGGGTAGTAACCCTTGTTTGTGTTCTTGTTAAGTTTGTGCTTGTATGTGTGATTGTGTGTCTTGAATTAATGTGTACACCTATGTGACATAGTTATGTGTTATGTGTTAAACGTGTGCTAAGTGAAGTGAAGTTGCATCGAATTGACCTCATGAATCGTTATCTGCTTGAATTATTGATTGTAATGTATGTACTTAAGCATTTTGAATTAAGTTTTGTTGTGAATTGAATTGGTTATGTTACGATTCACACTTGAATAACTTTGTTGCTTACATTATTTTATATGTTCTTTTATAATCATGCTTGCATAATAGTTTAAAGAATGTTTATATATATGCAATAGTTTGACATTCATACCTAGCCCGTCGAATGGTAAGAAAGACTTCGTCGTCCCCCTAAACGGAAGTGATTAATGACTAGCCTTTCAAGTTATGTGGATTAGTAAGAACGTGAAGCGGTTGATCAGCCCTTTTATTTGGGAGTTGGTGTTGTGAGCAGAACTCAGTTATTGGGATTTCTTCTAAGGCATTTTTCTCTACTCAGTAGTCAGAAATGAATGACTTCCATTGGAATTTCTATATGACTGTTCTCTAAAGCATTCTATTGGTATTTTCTTATTTAGCATTCTTCTGGTATTTTCTTATTGGCATTTCTTTGAAGACTTGGTATTTGGAATTCTATTCAGCCATATTATACGGTATTATCTACAATATTTATGCTCCAATCTTTTATTGGTATTTTCTAGCTACTTTTAGTTGGGATTATATTATTCTACAGTGTTCGTGCCAGCAGGATTCTTATTTGGATTTCTATGTAGCATTTCTATTGGAGCCTTTATTTGGCCTTATTACTTGGGGATTCGCTGGCAGTACTATTGGGATTTCTTAATGGGTTCTTACAAGAATTCGTATACGGTATTCTTGCTCAGCAACTGATGAAGAGTAATTGAAGTTGGTTTTCAGTTGATGCGGAGTTCTCTTGGAAGAAGAATTACGTGGACGCAATTTGTTTAAGAGAGAGAGGATGTGTAGGAATGGCAGCGGTTCGGTTAACTACGGTTTTTGACAAAACCAAAACCGAAACTGTTTATCAAATCGAAAACCAAAACCGAAACCGAAAACTGCCGGGTTTAAAAATAATTATCCAAAACTGAAACGAAGGGTTTAAAAAAATCGCGGATAATCGAAACCGAAACCGATAACTTAAAAAAAATTAATTTAAATAGAAAAAGAGTCTAAAACATTTTAAACTCAGATCTAAAAGAATCACAAGCCCAAAGTTTGACTACATTAAGGTTTCAACAACAACGAATCGTATGTGCCATAATGAGAACATAAAATACAAACTACATCAATCTCAAATAATAAAAAGATATATATATATATATATATATATATATATATATATATATATATATATATATATATATATATAAGATTCTATAAGTTGATTTACAAAAATAAATAAAAAAAGAAGAAGAATCATAACTAAGATTCAAACTTTTCCCATTCTAACAACACAAAATCACCAACCCTTTTCACTTCATAGTAGAAAAATGTCAAAAAAAAAAATCAATCTAACAAATAAACATATACAACTATAAGGACAAAAACGAAGCATGTAAATGTACATTTATAAACATATGAACATAGAAAAAATCCATAATGTATAAAAAGAAGTGAATTTGAAGGCATTGGGATTACCAAGGGAAGCAACAAGTAATCAGAAAGCCATTGATTAGTATGGGTTTTGAACGATCTGAGAGATTCTAGAGAGAGAGAGAAGTGGTGGCAAGAATCCTTGTAGGGTCTGGTAAATATTTGGATTGTGTCGCTTTTTGAAGAACTGAGCTTTGAAGAAAAATAGTGATCGTTGTTGCTGCCTATGGTTACACCGGTCGATGCGATGGTGACGGTGGTAGTGATGAGAGTTGAATAAGAATAAGAAAAGAAAGTTGGTGGAAGCTTAACGACAATAAAGAGAGAGAGTTTTGCAAGTTGAAGAAAGAGTGAAAATGAAGAAAAAGAAATGAAAAGACTGTGTCAATAGCTTTGGAAGATGGTAGAAGAAAAGATATGAAAGACTATAATAGTCCAAGTAATACATTTTGAACATTTTTGTAAAAGGGTTAAAAGGTAATTTTATGATCAGATATTTATTGTCAGATTCCACTAAAAGGCATTATGGTCCTAGAATAAAACGTACAAAATTATTGGCACATGGTACAAGCAATTTACAGTAATAATGACTTACAAACATATCAGCTTGGACAATTTTGTCCAACGACATTATGGTCATAATATATAAAATGTACACAATGCTTAGCACATAATACAATACCTTTATGCATTGGATGAGCTACAAATATGCTTGTATGGACACTTTTAACCCTGGATATTCTTTTAGTATATAGTAAAGATAAAGATATATTTATTTATTAATTTATAATCGGGTTTCGGGTTTCGGATTTCGGTTTTTTTTAATGTTAAAAATCAAAACCTATCGGTTTATCCGTCGATTATCACTTATAAAATCCAAAACCTCATGGATTCTCCATTGATTTTTGTCATCGATTTTTTATCGGAAGGATACCTGTCAGTTTCGGGTAAAATGGTTACCCATTGCCATCCCTAAGGATGTGATGCTCGAGAACTTCATCGTACATTTATTTACTGTTGTATCTACAATTTGCGCATTTTCACAATGCATTGCTTGTTGCTTATATGGTTACTATTCATCACGCTTTTCAACCACTTAATTACTTCGAATTAGTATTTTTCTTAAATCATATTAATTATTTTAGGAATGAGAAAAATGTGCATTTGAGCTAAAAGCGATAGGAGCATCCATTTAGAAAATAATTTGTTGAAACTAATGAATAGTGTTACATAACTAAACTAGGTGTTTTAATTAGCTAACATTAATTGCACAATTAAGACTTGTTTCTAGCTAGCTAAACTCCTTTTAATAGTCAATATGTGCACCCAAACATAACCCCAACTTAATATATATTCACATAACATTTTATAACTCATAAAAACACAAAAAAAAGATTGCAAAAGCTGGAATCACTATAGCAAATCTGAACAGCTTTGTGCAGCCAAGGAGGAGAGTTTTAACTCATCAAATCTCCATTCCAAGCCAAGCCAAGCTAGGTTCAAGTAGTTTAAGGTGTCTACTAACCTTTGCCGAGCTCCTACGTGCTTTAGGTGAGGGATTTCATCCTTGTTTGTGCATTTTAAAATTGTTGTTCATTTCTTGAATTCTTAGATTTGTTATCAAATGCCTATGCAATGCTCAAATATGCTTATGTATGTTGTATATAGGTAGTAGAGACCTAATTTATGCTATTGTTTCGTAGTTTAAACGGTTGAAATCGCTTGTTGATCGTAAAGCATAAATAGTGACGAGACAACTAGGGTTTTCTGAAATCAGACCTTATAGCTTGAATTAATGGTTCTAATAGATGCTTTAGGTTCTAATGAGAGTAGTGTAAAGGCCCCGTAGGGTTTAATTGCTCATAACCTAGCAAAAGAATGAAATAGCCGACTTTTAAAAATGGGTTTTGGGGTTATTACGAATCCAGGTAAAAGTGGCCTTCACTTTTGGTGTTCCTAGGCTAAGTAGACCCTAATTATGCTTTTCTAGCCTTCGTTTGAGTCTCGGGTGAGATACTTGTCGTACAAAGTCAAAAGAGAGAATTTGGGGCTTTCGGGCTAAATGCGGGTAATTGTGTGACTTTGAGGGTCCTAAGGGTGTCTAATAGGTTAACTAGAAGCATGGAATAGACCACTTATGAATCTAGAATAATGGCATGAGTTTGGAAGGAAAACGGGTTGAGTTACAAAGGGGTTTAAGTACAATTTTGATTGTCTCACGCTTCTAGGACCTTGACATGACTCCTTGTGTGTTTAAATGTATTTTAAAGATGTTTTGGAGCTTTTGTTATAGTTCTATGTGAATCTTGATTATGCCCCTTTGTAATTTACTTAATTGTTATATGAAATTGCTTCTTTTCCAACTGTTTCGAGGACAACCTACTTTGTTGTTCCTCTTATGTGTTATTGCTTCTATTATTGATATTATATTGTCATTGTTAAGTGCATTGCATAGTGGTTGCACAGCCATAGTGTCAAGGGTGGTTGTATTGAATATCGGCTGGGAGGCGGCGGGCTTGCCAGTGTATATTCGATCTTCGTGCCCTAGTCCCTCACTCGCCTGGTCTGGAGATTGCCAGGGGGCGTTGGGTCGTAGGATTGTCAGGGTACATCCGGAGTACACCTACTAGAGTGATTGGGGTTACGCCGGCACACTAATCGTGGTTTGTGGATCGTGGTTCGTGATCAAAGATAAGAGAATTATGGAGTGTTGGGGTTAAGTGTATCGTATCATTTGATATGTGTGGTTATTTACTGTTTCAAATGTATTTTACTTGCCTTCTTGCTTAATTGCTATAATTGTTGCATTGCATGTCCCAAGTAGTCTTTATCCCTCACTGGGCAATTGTGGTTGCTCATACCTCGCTAACATATTTCAGGAGGTGCAATTGGAGGAGGAGTTGCCTTAGTTGCTGTGTGATACTTGCTTGAGGTGGATGTGTTTCCTATTGGTTATATAAAGAATCTATTTGTATTACTTATGTCATATTCCGGAGCCTATGGGTTCATGTATATATTGTTTAGCTGTAAGTTTGAAGGTAATGTATGATATGTATCCGTGTAATGTAATAACTTATGTTTATGCTCTTAGCTACTTTGCATGCTTGGGAGTGAATGATCGGTTGTATGGTTGTTTTCAATTCTTAAAAATGTTTAAAGGCTATCATGGAGTGGCATGATAAGCGGTTTTGTAAAGAAAATATATTGTGAATGCATGCTTGCATGATTCTCACTATTTGAATGTTTTAAGGCACGGATGGCCTTAAAGTTTGAGTCTTTAATTAGAATTGGAGTTCTAGGTTGTTTTGTGGCTTTATTGGTTGCTTACAGGTTTTCAGAATATCAACGGTACAGAGGAGACTCTGTCTGTTTTTTCTAAAAATTTGTGCCTGGGTTTGGGATCGGGTTGAGAATAGCTTGGTTTTTAGACCTCCGGTCTCAGGAGGGATCTGGGGGTTACATGTTGTCCTCCAAACGTGCACCTACTTGTTAAATGCCCTATCTTGCTTGAGAACATTGCTACCCTTGGAGAGTTGGGACATACTCGTTTAATTGTTATCATTAAATCATATGTTATTGAATCGATTGGAAAGTTGATAAGTGACAAAAAATTGAATTGACATGATAATATTATTGGAATATGTTATGCGATTGCTTGTGCATGTCTCGAGGGTTGCAACCTTCCGCTCTGGTAGCGTTATGGTTCCCTGGGCAGTGTTGAGCTTGCCAGGTGCCATGGCTACTATCAGGGCATGTCCCTATCTCGCATGGACGGAGCGTTCCATGGGGATAAGGGGCCGTGTATCCTGGGGTATATCCGGAGTATCCCTGCGGGTGATATAAAGGGTTCATGGCTCGTGATTCGTGTTAGGAGTCATAAGAAGTCAACATCAGTAATTGAAAGTGAATGTATTCTTTATTTACTCTCGCTTGGTCCCTTAAGGTCCTCAGAGAGTAGAACTGCTTGCTCGTTATTGTTTCACACATTATCTTATTATATGGTTTCCTACTTTCGCTTGGTCCTTTGAGGTCTTCGGAGTATAGAACTGCTTGCTCGTTGTTCTACATGTATTTAAATGTTCGTTATTATGTAAAGTACATGACTTGCTTATAACTTGCGTGCATGGAATTCACAGTTTTCAAATGAATTTTTAAAGAGAAAATATATTCGAAAACCCTTCTCAGATTCCCCCATCGCTGAGGTTTGGTACCGGATAAGCTCACCTTCGTTTTTCCCCCTTACAAGTGAACCGAAGATTAAGACACAGAAATAGAGATTGCTTGCTCATCATAATTTTTTTATTAGTTTTGAAAATGTGTAATTAATGTCTTAGTGATGAAGTTTGTATAATATGTGCTATTTGTATTAATGTAATAGTTAGATGTTGTAATTGGGCTACTTTGAATTCTACAAATGCATGTTTGAATTATTTTATAATGCGAGGTTGTGGATTGTATGTTGGGAACTGTTACTGTGTTGTTGGTTGGGAGTTGGGTACTGTAATGAAAGACTATTTAGAGATATGGTTGTGGCTCTTTTGTTTGCAGGTTAAAACTAGAATGTCCAAAATATAGCCATTGTGCTGCTCGATTTTCGAGAAAATTATAAAAAAAAAGTTAGAAATTTGTTAGGTGTTAATTGAACCTGAAGTGTTAAGTGAATCTCAAGCCATAACCAGATTTAGTCCATTGGCTAAGGTAATTGGAATTTTATAATTTGGGATTTAGTAATTGCGAAGTAATTATTTAATAGTCTTGAAATTTTGAATTGCGGTTAATAGTGCTCAGGCTATTGTAATTATGCCATAACGGACTTAGGATGAGTGATCTTCTTAAGTCCGTGGCATCACGATCCCAGGATCGTTAGTGGTTATACTATGGTATCAGAGACTATGTTAGTGATTGAAAAATAGGATCATGACATGCATATTCTATGCTTTATGGGCTTAATCTTACATGGTGGATGTTTGATGTTGGATGAATCATTGACTTGGTTAATGAATGGATGAATGATTGTTAATTCATTTGATGGCTTTGTAATTATAATTCAGACATAAGTCTTATTTTAGTTTTGCAAGTGAATGGACTTTGTAATAAGGCATTTGATGTAAATTCTACAAAGAGATTTGCAAAAGAAGTTGAAGACTTTCAAGGAGTTGATGGCCTTCGGATTGTTGAAGAAAACAAAGAGTCAAGACTTTGAAGACATTGGATATCCTTTCATTGGTTGTAATAGATTAATTTTTGTAGGCTTGATTTGTCAACAAATAAGTTCATGATCCACCATGTTGTATGATTCTTACATGTGTTTATTTATTTGCTTATATGTGTGTTTGCTTATAAATGAACTAATGTGCAAAGTGAGACCTTAAAGACCAAATTCTTCCTATGTGCAATTCAATATTAGATTATAAAGCGGTAAACTGTTTGTTGTTGCCTTCCACTATCCTTGATTTACATGTTCTTGATTGGGATTGTGTCCTTGGCTAACACAAATGCAGGAAGGCATATTCCATGATAAGTATTATGTTCACCTAGCAAGCAAGTGATATTGTGGTGCACACAATATCTTTGGGCCAATATTGCACCAAAGTTGAGGTCCGAGATTCAAATTGTTGTATACACTTTGATGTTGGGTATAATCTAACTAAACATTGGGCAAACAATGCACCAAAGCTGAGGTTACGGTGATTTAGGGGTAAAATGACCATATCCTATATGGAGATATAGATAACAATAGTTGTTAACTCTTTGTATGTATAGTTCAATAATGCACCAAAGTTGATGGGTATTCATATAAAAGAGAACTTGGTCACCTACTATTGAGTCTTTAATTAGATTCACGTTTCTCATTTAAGAAGTGTGAGATTCGATAAAATTAGTAAGAGCTATCATTTAATTAAAGGCCAAATTAAATTATTAAACAAGTTAAAGTCAACTAGCAATCTTATATTTTCTGCATGTTTATGGCTACAAGTGTGAACTTGGTTTTATTTTCTATACTAGACTTAAAATCGCATAACCGGATCAAACTTTATTGATTAATGTTATTGTCTAAGAATAGTTCTTCGAAACTTAATCATGTCTTAGATTTGAATGCTCTTTTGTTTTCTTCATGATAATGTATCAAAAAGGAAAATGTGTGAAACTTATGGTTGATAAGTAAAACAAGTTTAATATGCTTATGAGTTATATTCTTTCCTTGTTTGCATAAAGGTATGCAAAATGTGATAACCCGAACCCGGTATGCATTTGATAGCATTTGATTGCATTTAATTAAATGTTTAATTAGTTAAATCAACCAATTTGCACTATTTTAATATTTCTCTTGGAAGCATTTAGTAGTTGTATATTGAATAATTAAAAGATTATTATCTATTTTTAATAATTATAGTAATTGAATTTATTCTCTTGTGATTAATTAAGTGTCATCTTAAATGTTAGGGTTTAATTATATTTGACTACGTGTTTATATTAACTTTTATTTGTAACTTAATATTAACTTCATAATTCTTTAAAATATTCTAGAAATAGTTAAATTAATTATTTTAAATGCATATTGATTTCCTTGATTGTTTTGATTATTTTAATAATCGGTTTTGGTTGTCTTACATTAAAATCACTCAGTTTTCAAATAAATGAGGAAAGTAGCTCCGAGCCAGAGTAAATTTTAAACTATGATGCTTTCCAAAAATGATATATTTCTTAGATTCTTTGAGATTTAATTGTTACTTCTTTGTTGTCACAACGTGCATTGCATATCGCGAGCGATAGTTAGAGAGCGGTTCCTAGTCCTCAACAAATAGTGAAAACTAGTGTTTGGTGTCTTAAATTTTATATTTTAATTGTTGTTAGCTAGAATTAATATTTCATTAGTTGTTTTAGCTTTAAAATGCATAAAATAAGCTAGTTTGACCAACTTAAGTGAGCATTGACCAAGCCTTGACCATTTTGACCTTGTGCCATCTTTTAATAGCCTAAAATAGCACAAAATAAAAGAAAAATCAGAGCTGAAACAGAACATGAAAGGGCCAAAAAAATGAGGGAAGAAAAAAAAAATTCAAGCCAAATCATCAAATCTTCGCGTGAGCTCGCACGGGGTTGTTTCTGAGGCATCCTACGAGGTTTTCCTAGCGTCTAGGAGCGTCTAAGGTGAGGGTTTCACCATTATTTGCGCATTTGAATATTTTGTGTATTAACTTTGATTTTTAGATTTTATCCGTATATTGTTATTTTGATTGATTTGAGGCTTAAAGTATGTTCCCTAGCAATCGTAGAACATGTATTTATAGCTTTTTAACATTTTATGCGGTTGAATGTTGAGATTGTAATTTAAAATTTCAATTGAATAGTAATATATGAATAGTAAACCCTTGAAACGATAAAATTGCGTTGTTATGCTTTCTATTGATGTGAAAAGGTGCTAGGTATGCTAGAATGCCTAAATGCATGATTTGTTTAGGTTGCGTAATGGAAAAAATGAGAAAATTGCATTGGTGAAAGTCGGGGTCGTTTAGGTCGAGTTTGGCATTTTCTCGTTTTGCGTGTTGGCATTGTATCGGGAGACCATGGAAGCACTTTTGGTACAGTTATGGTGTTGGTTGGGTGTTTGGTTGGTATAGTTGTAGTTCAAACGAGCAAAGGGGAAAATCGGGGCTTTGCGTGAATTCTAGGGTAAAGTAGGGTTTCGGAGTCTTTAGACGTGCCTTTTGGTGACCTAGAAGGATTGGCGAAGTCGGTTTCCAAAACTCGTGGTTCGTTTGGAAATGGTAGTGTTTTGATAGTTGGGCCGATTTGTGATTTTGCTTGTTTTCTTGATATTATGCCTATAGAATGCTTAGGGTTGCTTGATATACTTGTTTGTATTGATTCTGATTGAAATGCTTATCAACTGTTGCTATTGCGTGCGAGAGTAACCTACCTTGTTATTCTCCCACGTATGGATTTATTGCTCGTTTATCGCCTTGTATCGAGTCCTGCATTGCATAGTGTCCAGCACGTGAGTGATGGGCCTCTCTTGGTAGCCTCGGGTTGCCAGTGTTGGTTGCTCTAGCTCCGTGGCTATTCCATTTTCTCGCTTGGGTTGCCTCCCAGGGAGATTTGGGTCGTAGAATTGATGGTTACTCCCGGGGTATTCCAAACTGGTGTTATAAGGTGGTTGCGCGCTTATTGTCATCGTTGTCAACATCAAGCTCGAGATTGATGTATCGCTCATGAAATGGTATATTGCTCGTAAGAGTGAACCATGGCCTTCAGAGTGTGGTATAGCTTTGAATGGTCGTGTTAATGCTTTCTTGAATGTTTAATATATTGTCGTTTGTATTGAATGCTTTCTTATTGACTTTATTGCTTAGCTGTGTGTATTTGCATTGTACGACTTTCTTTCTCTCCAACTCGATATCTGTCTCACCCTCACTGAGTATACGTGTTGTGTATACTCACTCCTCACCACCACATTTCAGGAAATGTCATGTTAGCTGGAAGTTCGTGATTATGCGACAGTTCGTGCCTGAAGAGTTGTTTTACGTGCCTATGTGGCTTGAGTTGTCGAAGTGGCAAAGATGTATGCTTTCATGTATTGTATGTATTTAATATTAAAAGAATGTAATTTAAGTTTTATTAGGTTATTGAAGTAATTTGAAAAGCTAGCTTATGTATTCAGTTAGCATTGTTTATCTTCAATGCATGTTTGTAATGTCCAAAGGAAAAGAGTTAGAATGGCATGATAGTTTATTATATGCGGTAGCCTAGTGTGGTTTAATTGTCAAGTTTGAATGTACTTACCAAAAACGGAAAGAGATAGGTTAGCTTTTAAATTGGAAATGTATGTATACTTGCTGAGTTTAATTGTTGAGAACCGAGGCTCGGATGGCCTTGAGGTGGTTGAACGTTTGGATATGGTATTGGTCCACTTATATGCTGTCGCAGGTTTGCTTTTTGCCTAGAAACAGGGAAGACTCTGTCCGTTTTCCCTGAAAATTATGCCCGGGTTTGGAATTGGGTTGTGAATAGAATGATTGTTAGAACTCCCGGTCTCGAGAGGGATCGGGATGTTACAGGTAGTATCAGAGCTTGTCTAGCTCATAAGCCGGGACAGGCTCCTCGGTCTGGTGTGTAGTGATCCTTGAATGTGTGCTTGTTAAGTGTGTCTTGAAAGTGTATGCTTGTATGTGAGATTGTGTGTCTTGACTTGAATGTATGCACCTATGTGATATAGTTATGTGTTATGTGTTAATTGTGTGCTAAGTAAAGTGAAGTGTCTAGTTGTGCATTGAATCGACCTATTGAATTGGTATCGTGAATCGAATCGACCTCGTGAATTGTTATTTGCTTGAAGTATTGCTTGTAATGTGTGTTTTAAAATGTCTTAAATTAGTTATACTGTGTTTTGAATTGATTATGTTGTGCTTGACTTGATTGTCGTGCTTGAGAGACTTTGTTGAATAAACTATTTTGTAAACTTGCTGGCATAATAGCTTAAGGCATATGTATAACTGTGATATATTGGCATTCATACATATCCTATTGAAATGGTAAGTAAGTCCTCTTTCTCCCCTAAAGAAAGTGGTTCACCGCTGGCTTTTCAAGGTATATGGATTGGCAGGAAATGAATGGCATTTGACTAGCATTTATTTGGGAATTGGTGTTTGCTTTTGGAGCTCAATTATTGGCGAATCTCTATGGTCCTCCTCTGTGCTTAACAGTTGTGAAAGAGTAGTTTTCTCTTGGGGTTTTATTTGGTTATTCTTTGGAGCATTCTTTGGTTTTCTTAACAGGTGATCTTTGGAGACTTCTGTTGGCATTTCTCGGTGGATTTGGCTATTGGGATTTCAATCGGCCTTACTGCACAGTATTATCTAGGGTATATGTGTCTCGGTCTTTATTGGTGTGCTACTGGCATTCCTGATTGGAAATTCTTCAATGGTATTTTCTGGAATTCTCAGTGGCCAATTATTTAGTATTTATTTATTAGGCAAACTTGGCTACTTTCTTATTGGAGCATTGTTTCAGATATCTTCTTCAGTGTTCCTCAGTAGGTTTGGTATTTGGAATTCCTATCGGACTTATTGTATAGTACTACTTATGGTATTTTTTGAAATTCTTATTGGGCGTTCTATTGGTATTTTCTTTATTGGCAAGGTTGTATGAAGTTCTCACTTGGCAAACAATGAAGAGGCCTCAAAGTTTGGTTTCGGTATATTGTTCACCAGTACGGTGTTTATCCTTGAAGTTTTCATCCATCTGGGAAACTATGTTGTTATTCAACTTGGTTGTCTTATTGGGCACATTATGTTTTCTCTGCTATTTCCTTTGACATTCCTCTCAGCATTTGATAGCAATACTCGGAATCTAATTGGTTGTTCCATGGGGTTATTATTTGGAAGGCTTCTTTGGAACTTTAGAAGTATATTTGATTGGGTTTCTTGGTGTTTTCTTCAGCACTCTTAACAGGGAATTCTTCTATGAAATTCATGACCAGCGGGGTACTTCTTTGGACCTCTGGATGGAACCTTTGATTGAGCCTTTATTTGGCTTTTTGCTTGGGGATTCTCGGGCAGTAATAGTTAGACTTCTATTGGAGATTCGTGTGTGGGGTATTCTTCTTGTCGTTATTGTGTGGTATTAATGACATCTACAGTATCTTTGCTTTAGTCTTTATTGGTATTATCTCGACGCTCTTGGTTGGAATTTTATTCTTCTTCGATACTCGTGTCAACAGGATTCTTCAACCGATGAAGATTAGTCAGAATTGGATTTCAGATGATGCTGAGTTCTATTGGAAGAAGAATTGCGAGGACGCAATTGTTTTAAGGGGGGAAGGATATGATAACCCGAACCCGGCATGCATTTGATAGCATTTGATTGCATTTAATTAAATGTTTAATTAGTTAAATCAACCAATTTGCACTATTTTAATATTTCTCTTGGAAGCATTTAGTAGTTGTATATTGAATAATTAAAAGATTATTATCTATTTTTAATAATTATAGTAATTGAATTTATTCACTTGTGATTACTTAACTGTCATCTTAAATGTTAGGGTTTCATTGTATTTGACTACGTGTTTATATTAACTTTCATTTGTAACTTAATATTAACTTCATAATTCTTTAAAATATTCTAGAAATAGTTAAATTAATTATTTTAAATGAATATTGATTTCCTTGATTGTTTTGATTATTTTAATAATCGATTTTGGTTGTCTTGCATTAAAATCACTCGGTTTTCAAATAAATGAGGAAAGTAGCTCCGAGCCGGAGTAAATTTTAAACTATGATGCTTTCCAAAAATGATATATTTCTTAGATTCTTTGAGATTTAATTGTTACTTCTTTGTTGTCGCAACGTGCATTGCATATCGCGAGCGATAGTTAGAGAGCGGTTCCTAGTCCTCAACAAATAGTGAAAACTAGTGTTTGGTGTCTTAAATTTTATATTTTAATTGTTGTTAGCTAGAATTAATATTTCATTAGTTGTTTTAGCTTTAAAATGCATAAAATAAGCTAGTTTGACCAACTTAAGTGAGCATTGACCAAGCCTTGACCATTTTGACCTTGTGCCATCTTTTAATAGCCTAAAATAGCACAAAATAAAAGAAAAATCAGAGCTGAAACAGAACATGAAAGTGCCGAAAAAATGAGGGAAGAAAAAAAAAATTTCAAGCCAAATCATCAAATCTTCGCGTGAGCTCGCACGGGGTTGTTTCTGAGGCATCCTACGAGGTTTTCCTAGCGTCTAGGAGCGTCTAAGGTGAGGGTTTCATCGTTATTTGCACATTTAAATATTTTGTGTATTAACTTTGATTTTTGGATTTTATTCGTATATTGTTGTTTTGATTGATTTGAGGCTTAAAGTATGTTCCCTAGCAATCGTAGAACATGTATTTATAGCTTTTTAACATTTTATGCGGTTGAATGTTGAGATTGTAATTTAAAATTTCAATTGAATAGTAATATGTGAATAGTAAACCCTTGAAACGATGAAATTGCGTTGTTATGCTTTCTGTTGATGTGAAAAGGTGCTAGGTATGCTAGAATGCCTAAATGCATGATTTGTTTAGGTTGCGTAATGGAAAAAATGAGAAAAATGCATTGGTGAAAGTCAGGGTCGTTTAGGTCGAGTTTGGCATTTTTTCGTTTTGCGTGTTGGCATTGTATCGGGAGACCATGGAAGCACTTTTGGTGCGATTATGGTGTTGGTTGGGTGTTTGGTTGATATAGTTGTAGTTCAAACGAGCAAAGGGGGAAATCGGGGCTTTGCGCGAATTCTAGGGTAAAGTAGGGTTTCGGGGTCTTTAGACGTGCCTTATGGTGATCTAGGAGGATTGGCGAAGTCGGTTTCCAGAACTATTGGCTCGTTTGGAAATGGTAGTGTTTTGATAGTTGGGGCCGATTTGTGATTTTGCTTGTTTTCTTGATATTATGCCTATAGAATGCTTAGGGTTGCTTGATATACTTGTTTGTATTGATTCTGATTGAAATGCTTATCAACTGTTGTTATTGCGTGCGAGAGTAACCTACCTTGTTATTCTCCCACGTATGGCTTTATTGCTCGTTTATCGCCTTGTATCGAGTCCTGCATTGCATAGTATCCAGCGCGTGAGTGATGGGCCTCTCTGGGTAGCCTCGGGTTGCCAATGTTGGTTGCTCTAGCTCCGTGGCTATTCCCTTTTCTCACTTGGGTTGCCTCCCAGGGAGATTTGGGTCGTAGAATTGATGGTTACCTGGGGTATTCCAAACTGGTGTTATAAGGTGGTTGCACGCTTATTGTCATTGTTGTCAACATCAAGCTCGAGATTGATGTATCGCTCGTGAAATGGTATATTGCTCGTAAGTGTGAACCATGGCCTTCAGAGTGTGGTATAGCTTTGAATGGTTGTGTTAATGCTTTCTTGAATGTTTAATATATTGTCGTTTGTATTGAATGCTTTCTTATTGACTTTATTGCTTAGCTGTGTATATTTGCATTGCACGACTTTCTTTCTCTCCAACTCGATATCTGTCTCGCCCTCACTGAGTATATGTGTTGTGTATACTCACTCCTCACCACCACATTTCAGGAAATGTCATGTTAGCTGGAAGTTTGTGATTATGCGACAGTTCGTGCCTGAAGAGTTGTTTTGCGTGCCTATGTGGCTTGAGTTGTCGAAGTGGCAAAGATGTATGCTTTCATGTATTGTATGTATTTAATATTAAAAGAATGTAATTTAAGTTTTATTAGGTTATTGAAGTAATTTGAAAAGCTAGCTTATGTATTTAGTTAGCATAGTTTATCTTCAATGCATGTTTGTAATGTCCAAAGGAAAAGAGTTAGAATGGCATGATAGTTTATTATATGCGGTAGCCTAGTGTGGTTTAATTGTCAAGTTTGAATGTACTTGCCAAAAATGGCAAGAGATAGGTTAGCTTTTAAATTGGAAATGTATGTATACTTGCTGAGTTTAATTGTTGAGAACCGAGGCTCGGATGGCCTTGAGGTCGTTGAATGTTTGGATATGGTATTTGTCCACTTATATGCTGTCGCAGGTTTGCTTTTTGCCTAGAAACAGGGGAGACTCTGTCCGTTTTCCCTGAAAATTATGCCCGGGTTTGGAATTGGGTTGTGAATAGAATGATTGTTAGAACTCCCGGTCTCGAGAGGGATCGGGGTGTTACACAAGATGTGAAAAAATGTGATTGTAAACTTGCAAGAGTTGTGTGGTAAGTATATTGTATTGGCATGATATAAGATATTAATGAAAATCATTTAATGTTTGTATTTCATCTTTGATTATCCGTAATGCAAAGAAGAAAGACAAAAAAAGATGATTTCTATTAGCCAATGGGAGCATAAGCTAAAAGATAATTAAGGATTGTATTGGCATATGTAAAGTATTTTCATGACCAATAGATCGGGCAATCAAAAGAGGATTTGTTTAATGTATCTTTATAGCTTGAATGTCAAGGCCATAAAGCTACAATGAATGGTAAATCTTTTTTGTTTATGGTTGTTATTACTTTATGGCTTTGATTCTTGTATAACATAATTGTATGTGCTCTCTTATAGAATCTTAATCAAAGTGCGCTTTGGAAGCATGGTTTCAGTGTTAGCAAATGAAACAATTGTTGTTGCATTGGCTAAGGACAATTTGTTTGTCATTCTGGACATATTTTGTATTTTGAGGATTGTACCTAATGTTGTTAGAAATAGTGTCTATTCCTAAATCTTGTAAAAGGAAATTATGAATTTTCTTTTGTAGACAACATATGTCAAATTCATTATGTAATGAATGTATGTTGTTAAAGGCATTTTGGTATAGTCTTTATTATCTTAATGTGGACGAAAAAATATATAGCATATATATTGTTGACTGTTATAACCTTATATCGAGAATATTTTGAGATGCCTTTAGTAATCCGAAATCAATCGTAGTCTCTATATGACTAGGTTAAATCTAGTAGTAAGATGATAGTTAGGTTGATTTTTTAATCGTCTTATGCATCCTAATTATTGGATAGCTAACCAAGTCGTCCTTTTCTTGTCAAAGGGTTAGAGTTACTAGATTGTTTGGATTTATACATGTTGATGTATGTGGCTTTTGAAAGGATCGGTTCTCGAAAACGTGTGATTCACAACATAAAAGAGTTAAAGCGGAAGCGTTCAGCATTTTAAAATATTCAACATTAACTTTTGTAATCACATGCATTTCCAAAGTAAAGTCCAAGATAATCAACATGCAACATATAATATATCAAATATACTATAAAATAAACGAGAGATAAAACGACATACCTCCCGTTTATAGCCGAGAGAAGGTGGAATCATGACGGAGATGCTACGGCGTGGACAAGCCTCCTTTACTCATGCAAAGGCTCTAGATCAAAACACACAAACATCCAAATGTTATTTCTACAAACTAAGTAAATATGCTAGCTACTTAGTAGTAGATTAGAGCTTGTATATAATTAGAAAGCAAAAAGAATAACACTTATCTTTTTTTATGCTTTGGCCGAGAGCATCAAGGAAGAAGACATAGCTCTCATCCTTTTCTCCGTTCTTGTTAATGGCCAAAATAATGATGAAACGAGATGTCATGGACTAGCCTCCTTCACAAGTGTAAAGGTCATAGATCGAAGCACACGAGCATCCAATGGCAAACACCACCAACCAAGTATATGTGCTAGCTTCTCGGTGATAGATCTGTGCTTGTATAAAGTTAGAAGGCAAGAGAAAAATCCTACCACTCTATTCTTACTATGACCAAAAATACCACGAAAGAAATGAGAGAATTTTGTCATCTTTTATTCTCTTGTGTTGGCTGGAAAAAACCACAATGAAGGACAAATGATGGCATTTATATAGAGTCTTGTGTTGTGTAGGATTGTGACAAATGGCATGACAAGTCTTCTCAAGACTTATTCCTTTTGCCAAGTGTCAACCATGCTTAAGACATCTACCTTTGCCAATTTGTTGTTTGTCTTTTAGTGTTTCGTCTTTTAGTATAACTTGTTGTTTGTCTTCTAGTGTAACTTGTTATTTGTCTTCTGGTAAAAACTAGTATTTGCACTTAGACCCTAACACTTTCAGTATTTGCACTTTGGCTCTAATACTTTTAGTATTTGTATTTTGACTCTAATATTTTCAGTATTTATACTTTAGCCCTAATACTTTCAGTATTTATACTTTAACCTCAATACTTTTAGTATTTGTACTTTGGCCCCAATACTTTCAGTATTTGCACTTTGACCCAATACTTTCAGTATTTGTACTTTTGGCTCGCTTAACAATTAATATCCAAAATAAATAACGTTAACTCTTTAACGTGTTTCTAACTTAATATCAAGCTCGTTAATTGCCTTATTCTTGATGATCTTTTTGTGTGTGACTTTCTAGATTCATAACCGTATAGCGATGAGTGACTATTAAACGCTTTTAATCTATTTCGAGAATGACTCCGTCATTTTATGGAATACCTTTATGTTCAAGAGTTACGTCTATTAATATACGCGTATCATGACAATTTATACGATAATGAAGTCCAACTCTTATGAATCTATTTATAGTCGCGCATTAGCGTGCAATCCGATCCTTCTATTAAATATGTCCCGATCGTTGTAGGGACCATGATACGATTAAGTCCATTAAACGATTTTATGCATAGATCTATTCGGTGGAATGAGAGATGACACCTATGGAACCCTTTCCATCATCTATCCATTATGTGCCCTGGCCGAGGACTTCCTTATTCAACAACCGAAATAAGATCGCATAGGACATTGTCTTACGTCGGAGGTTAATGGATCCTATCTTGACAATTACCTGTCAGTTCATACCACAAAACTAAAATGCGAAAGGTCATAACCCATCTTTTAGAAGACGGGTATTGTCCAGACGTAGTATTTAGCCCCTGATATAACCGGCAGACGTAATTTCTTAAGTCAAAGGATTAATTTGCACAATTCACAATGAATGACAAACTATTAATCCAAAGTCATGTAGTCTTAGTCATTCTTGTCACATTCAGTGATTAGTTCAACTAACAATCACCCATATATAAGTTAGTCGCATCCCTATGCTGTTATGGCACAAGGCTCACTATCCTTTATCATTAACATCTCTATGTTAATCAAAGGTAACTTACATATGATAGCCCGTACTTGATTATTCTAGTCCCGGTCAAATAATCTGAGGGCTATGAATCAGTTTGAATGTTTATCATATCGAAGAAATATGCCAACATATTCTAAACACTTTTAGAATATATTTCTTCTCCGAAAAATATTAAGGACACATTCATATAATATGAATGACGGAGAATATGAAAGTCACAAACAAGTCAATATATAAACAAACATATAGACGTAAATGCCATTAGGTACAAGTTAATGCCAAAATATTTCCAAAATAGGTCATCTAACTATATAGCATTAGGGCATATCTCCAACAGCTTTTTGTGAATTAGTTTGAACAGTTTCTCTCCTTTATATAACGTCACTTATGATTTTCATAGTAAGGTTATATGTTCTTGTTGAAGTACGAGTCTAAATTTTTTTGAAAAGTTCAAGGAGTTTGAGACTAAAGTAGAAAAACTATATAGGAAAGGGTATTAATCCTTATGATGGTGATCATAAAGGTGAAATACTTAAGTACTATTTGGATGAGTATCTCAAATTTTTAGTATTGCATTGTAATTAACAACGCTCGGTGTACTACAATTGAACGGAGTTTCTTGGGGAAGAAACCGTGCTTTGTTTGACTTAGTGCATAAGTTGATTAGTTCATCTAATCATACTATTTATTTGTAGGTTGTACTTTCCTTATTTTAATTTTCTATCATTATTTATTGAACCGTGACTTTGTAAAATTATTTTAGAAACAAACTGGAAAGTTTAAGTAGCATTTTCGCAAGAAAAAGTAGTGTTTTAAAGCGAAATAGTGAAAAATCCCCAACTAAGTCTTGCATTGACTTTTGTTGACTTACCTAATAATATAAATACCCAAAAAATGCTCAAAAATGCTCAAAATCAGCCCAAAAATGCCCAAAATTAGCCAAAACCCTTGCTTGCGGGAATAGTAAATTTTGTACATTTTAAGCGATTTGAAGGGGTTAGAGGTGGAATCAAAAGCCAACCCGGATATTTTTAAACTCGTCTAAACTTCTACTTCGCATCTACTGTTCGTTTTTCAACTTTCGAAACGAAAAATTTGTGAGGGCTCTTTTCAAAATTATTTTAAAACACATTATTCTTGCATTATATTGCTAAATTTACATTTTATACTTGTTATTTAGGTGTTATGGCACTTGTTTACCGTTTTAGAATTTAGTTATAACGTATTTTATTTTCATGATGAATAGTAATTGGGTTTTGTGTTGAAATGCTAAAATTGAAGCCTAAACTTGATTCTTAGCCTAGTTTTGCTGCTCATAAATGTTTTTATGCCATCTTAGCATAGTAGATTAGCTTAGAAATGCGTAAATGTGCAACAATGAATGGGGTGCATTGGCTGAATTTTTGGGAATACAAGGATTTTAAGAGCATTTTGAGTTATTCTTATGGTATTTAAATGCTTGCTAGCTTAGGTTGATGTAGGAGATGATTGGAGTAAAATGAAATTGCGTTATGATGCAAATGTTGTTGATTTAGCTTGCATTTTTGTGCTAAAAGTTAGTTAGAATGTGATTTAGTATGTTCTTTTGTGATAAATGTGTTGATAAGGTCTAATTAGTGTCAATTGCACGTGGTTTAGTTGAAAGGTGAATGTGGGTGTCAAGTGTAGCTTAAGTGATTGAGTGGTCGGTTGAGTGTTTAATAAATGTGTTAATTAAAGTGTATTGTAATTTAACTTATGATAATGCATGAATTCTGTGTTGAGGTAATGTGTTGTAGAATTAAGATTCTATCCTTATGAGTATGGTGTAATATGTGTTGGAGTCCTTATGTTAGAAATGTATGCTTAACTTGAGTTGGAGTCTTAATGTGGCTTAAGTGCTTAGTTATTGATTAGTTAGCTTGTTAGAGTTCTTTGTGTGTTAAGTGATTTTTTGTATTGATAGCATTTATTTCGTGTCTATAGCATGATTGATCGGTTAGATAGATAGTGGATAGAAATTGAAGAGTCTAATTGTAATTGTGTGGAATGTTTATTTATTTGGAAAACTTCGTGAGTTGAGCTACACGTTTGCTTTGTTGAGGATTGAGCAAATATGCTTATGACTTGTTTATATTGATAATTCTTGCCAATGTCCATTGTTGCTAAGTGACATTTAATCATGTGAAATTGCTAGTAGAGCCATTAATGTGAACTTTATTGTATTAGTTATGAATGACATCTATGAGATTACTTGTGAGAAGTAAGTGTTCTATTACATGCTAGGATTTGATCCATTGAGCCAATCCAAGGTGTTTGAGAGTAGATTGACGCTAAAACTTGTATCCTTTGGCTATCTAGAGGTGATGAATTTTCATATTTTTGTGCATTTTAGTTTATTTTCTTGTTAATAAATTGTATGATTTAGTCTAATTGCTTGAGTTATGTACTTGTATTTTCTAATGTTCATATGAGGACAACCTAGTTTGTTTTTCCTCTTTATGTGCTATCGAATTGTTAAATTGTTACTTGTGTGTACTATGCCGTGTTATTGTATCGATGGTTGTGCAACCTTATCGTCAATATGGATGTGGTGGCCACTCACTAAGCGGCAAAGGGCTTTCTAGTAGTTGTTCATCCTCCGTAGCTATTCCCTCTCTCGCTAGGGATCCCGCCGTGGGAGAGTTGGGTCGTAGGATATTTGGTGTACGTCCGGAATATACCCATTAGAGTTATAAGGGATGCCAGCTTATCATTATCGTTATCATTATCTTATCATGTTCGTGGTTCGTAAATCGTGGTTCGTGGCTTGTGCTCTTGGTCTTCATTGTATCCTTTTAAGTAACTCTCGCTTGGGCCCTAAGTCCTTGGAGAGTTACCTTATCTATGATCGCATTATTACTTATGTGTTAGCTAATTTGTGATATTAGTTGATTCTTTTGTGTTGTCGTGGTATCTATGTGATTGTGTTGTTCGTCCTCGATTGTTTGTACATAGTTTGTTACATAGTTATAATTTGCTAAAAGTCTTTAATTGTTTATATGTGTTGTTATTGTTCAAATTTAGTTTTATAAAGGTGTGCTTATCTTTTTCTTGTGAATTGGTGTTTCACTTAGTTATTGATTCTTTGGATTATATGCATTACACGAAAACCTTTTCGAAAACTCCCTAGATGTCTGTTTCTCTCCCTCACTGAGCAACTGTGTTTGCTCACTCCCTCTTTCTAACCATTTCTAGGTTCGGTTCCCTCGGAGTTTGAGCAGGTGAAGGCTCAAGAGTTCCCTTGAGTGGATGCCTTAGCTTTAGTTGGTTGTTCCAATGTAAATTATGTGCAATTTATGTCTTCTTTTGGAGGCCTCAATTGCCTTGCATGTAATGAGGTATAATGGATGTATTAAAGTTAAAGTTGTTAAGTGGTTTGTAATATGTCTTAATAACTAAGTTAGTTAAGTAAAAAATATTAGAGTGGTATGATAATCTGGTTTATGGCCATAGCATGCTTGTAACTAATGAAATGATACATGAATGTCTTATTTTATTAAGGTAGAAGGCTCAGATGACCTTATGAACTTGAGAAAATATATCATATAAATGTTATTTTGTGTTGTGGTTCATTTCTTCTGAGTGCAGGTATGTGGTTAGTCCTAGAAATAGGGAAAACTCTATCCGTTTTTTCTCATTTTTGTGACATCGGGATTTGGATCGGGGCTCCGATCTCGTGAGGGATCGGGGTATTACAAGAATGGCTTCCATGATCTTCTAGGTTAATCCATGAAGAAATTTGAGCTTGTACATGTGAAAGAGCAAAAATAATTTTCTATCTTCTACTTCTCCTTCTTGGCAATATGCTATTGCTTGGAAGAGGAAGAATAGTGTCTTTTATTTTCTCTTGTTTTGTTTTTGTATGTATTGTGTAGTCAAGGCTTAGTCAAGAAGCTTTGACTAGGTATTATCTTCATACCACATATACACATGGAAGAGTCAGTTTTCTTTGAAGATCGAGGAACGTAGTATCGGACAATATAATTTTGCCAGTGCAAAATTACGAGATAATATGTCTTGTGTAATTCTAGTCAATTATACAATACATGGTCATAAATTGATGATGTGGCTTAATGACATCCAAGTAAATAACATCTTTGAATTTGGAAGACTAATCATATATATATATATATATATATATATATATACATAATTAGTTAATCTTTCAATTGTGCAAATACATAATTAAGCTAATCACCATTACTTTAAATTATAAAAATAACTTTTTCATATTTGTACATTAGCCCCACAATTAACAATTAATTACACATTGGTCCCATTAACTTTTAATGGCCAATTACACTATTGTTAACTCCTTAAAAATTTAAAGACAAATAAAATATAGTTGTTAACACTTTAACAATCAAAGAGACACAAGATACAAGCTCAATAGAAAAACCATTCACTATGCTCTATTGTGTGTGACTTTCTAGATTCACCGCCGTATAGCATTGAGTAAACGTTGAACCTTTTAATGTTAATCAAACTTTTCAATTTGTTTAGAGAGTGTCTCCCGTCATTCTCAAAACACCCTCAAAGTTCTTGAGTGACGCCTAGTAACTAACATATCAAGACAGTTTATAAGGCAATGAAGTCCAATTCAAGTGAACCTATTTATAGTTGTCGATTACCGTGCAATTCAATCTTTCCATTAATATGTCCTGATCAAGTAAGAACCGTGGATCAATTCAGTTCATTTACTTGATTCTATGTATAGATCTAAATGGTGTAATGAGAGATGACACATCAAAAAACTCTTTTCCATTATTCATACCTTAGCCAAGGATTTCCTCATTAAATAAACATAATTAGATTGCATAAGACATCGCCTTACAATGGAGGTTAATGGATCCTCTCTGGACAACTATCTGCTAATCGCTATATTGCCAGTATAAATTTCAAGAGGCCATATCTCATCTAGTACTCGAAGACAAGCATTGTCCAAACGCTAGTATTATACCCCAATACATAGGACAACCAAAATGTCGCAAGTCAAATGATCACTTGCACAACAACTATGAATAACAAATCATTAATCCTAAACCATGTGATTGAAGGATCAATTAGGGCTATAAACATCATCAATGCATAAATCAATAGCGGAAGCAAAGGTGGATTTCAAAAATTTTGCAAGATTTAGCATTATGTTCATAAAACCCTAAGCTTGAGTTCATGAACTTGACTTCGTCAATTCATCCATATATGCTCAAGATCAAGAGCATTGGCCACTTAGTAGCATAAA
The DNA here is from genome assembly GCA_037974665.1 of Ehretia macrophylla. Taxonomy (NCBI): domain Eukaryota; kingdom Viridiplantae; phylum Streptophyta; class Magnoliopsida; order Boraginales; family Ehretiaceae; genus Ehretia; species Ehretia macrophylla. The sequence goes on from CM075775.1 coordinate 16,795,826, forward strand.
GTATATTTGATCTCTATCTTAGATAGTACCTATTGAGAGATCATACCTTAGTAGTCCGATTGAATGTGTGACACATACACACACACACACACACATACACACTAGTGAGACAAGTTCGAAAATCCTCCAATGACCAAGGCAGATCACCCTACAAAGGAAATTTTTTCACTATAACCTTATCCTGATAAAGTGCCAACTCCATCATTAGGTTATGAAAAAGATGTAGAAACAAGAATCTATGACTTAGACCTTCTATGTCCGGTCACTGTACACTCAAGTCATTTACTGGAATCAAGGACCTCTATACATGCATATACAGATAAATATAACTGATAAATATAACAGAGAGAATGATGATGAATGCTATTATTAATGCTAATATTGAAATATCATTTTGAGAAACATGCGAATCACAACCTGTTACGGCTGAAGTAGGAAGCAATATACTTTTAAAATTTTAACACCATAATCATTTGTATTCACATATATTCTTGAAGTAAAGTCCATGATAATCAACATGCATGAAAATTTATATATATTATCTATATAAAAATTACAAGGGTATAAAACGGTATACCTCACGAAGATAGCCAATTGAAGATGATGGAGTCGCGATGAAGATGCTACGGTATGGACAAGCCTCCTTCATATGTGTAAAGGTCCTAGATTGAAACACACTAGCATCCAATGGCAATCTCCACCACTAAGTTAATGTGCTAGCTTTTAATAGTAGATTAGAGCTTGTACTTGGTTAGAAAAGCCAAAAGAAAAATTCTATTAATTTTTCTCTACCTAGGCCAAGAGTTCCAAGAGAGAAAAAGATAGAATTTTCTCTCTTGTTTTTGTTACTCTAGCCGTGTATATGTTGGGAGAGAGAAAGAAATTGATATCTTTTGATATCTTGCAAAATCTTCCAAAAATCTAGCATATCTACTTTAGATGTTGGCTTTGACAAGTGGCATTATTATACTAACCAATGAAATGCCACTTGTAAGACATGCAAGAATAAAAGATCTATTTTAGATATTGTCTTGACAAGTGGCATCATTGTACTTTCCAATACAATGCCACTTGGCATTCATGCAAAATTACAAGATCTACTTTAGATATTGTCTTGACAAGTGGCATCATTGTAGTTTCGAATACAATGCCACTTGGCATTCTTGCAAGATTATCATGTAATTAATTCTAATCCTTATTAGAATAATTAAATTATGGAAACACCCCTTTTCATATTTATTCTTTGGCCCCAACACTTTCCATAATTATACTTTTAGCCCTCTTAACGATTAACATCCAAAATAAATAATGTTACTCTTTAACGTATCTCTAACTTAATGTCAAGCTCATTAATTGGTTTATTCTTGATACTCTTTTGTGTGTGACTTTCTAGATTCATAACCGTATAGCGATAAAGGACTATTAAATGCTATTAATTTATTCCAGGAATGTCTCCGTTATTCCCCGGAATACTCTCACATTCAAGAGTGACACCTAGCTACATATGTATCATGACAGTTTATACGGTAATGAAGTCCAACTCTTATGAATCTATTTATTATCACAAATTAGCGTGCAGTTCAATTCTTCCATTAAATATGTCCTGATCGAATGAGGACCATGATACAATTAAGCCCACTAATTCAATTCTATGCATAGATCTGATTGGTGGAATGAGAGATTACACCTATGGAAAAAACCCATTTTTTATCATTCATACCCCGACCGAGGATTTTCTCATTTAAACAACTGAAACTAGATCGCATAGGACATCTCTTCACGTTTAGAGGTTAACAGATCTTATCTTGACAATTACCTGTCGATCTCTATATCACAAGACTAAACTATAAGAGGTCGTCACCCACCTTGAAGAAGGTGGGTTTTGTCCAAACGCTAGATTTAGCTCCTGATATATCTGGTAGTCGTAATTTCTCAAGTCAAAGGATTAATTTGCATAATTCACAACGAATAATAAACTATTAATCCAAAGTCATGTAGTTTATTATTCTGGTCACATTCAATAATCTGTTCCATTAATGATCATTCATATGTAAGTTAATTGTATTCCTATGTTGTTATGGCACAAAGCTCGCCACCTTTTTATCATTAAATTCTCTATGCTAGTCAAAGGTAACCACATATGATAGCCCGCACTTGATTATTCTAGTCTCAGTCAAATAATCTGAGGCCTATGAATTAGTTTGAATGTTTATCATATCGAAGAAATATGCCAACATATTCTAAACCCCTTTTAGAATATATTTTTTCTCCGAAAAATATTAAGGACACATTCATATAATAAAACGGAGAATTAGAATGACTCAAACAAGTCAATATGTAAACAAACATATAAACGTAAATGCCATTATGTACAAGTTAATGCCAAAATATCCCCAAAATATGTCATCCAACTATATAGCATTAGGGCATATCTCCAACAAATATATTACAACCTGTATCTATTTATTTTAAAATGTCACGTGCTAGTGGTCTTTAGGGAATATTAATCCAAACAACAATGTCTATTTGGCTTGCTAGTTGTTAAGAATTATTTTCAAAGATTGTTGTTTTAGCATATATTGCATGCTTTCATATATTCCCTTGTGCATAAATCCTAAAGCATAGGGTGTCTCTCTATGTATGAACCTTTAGTATATGTGTGTTGTTTGTAGTATATGTGTGATTGTGTGTTGAGTATGTGTGTGCCATGTTGGTGTGCACATTACGTGTTTTGTGTTGTGCAACATTGACCAATTTGGCCATATTTATAAACATTAGGACTGATTTGTACTTCTTTTAAACAATAGGGACTAATTTAAAAAGATTGTAACATTGCAAACCAATTTGTATAATTAACTCCTAGGTCATACTATTAATGATCCATTAATATATGTAAGGATAGTTAGGTCATCTTATTAATGATTCGTTAATATTAACTTAATTGTTGATGGCAGAGATCGATTTGACCTAATCTGATAAATAATGAGAATTAATTTATACTTTTTAGAATATGAGGACTGACTTTAAAAATAGTAAACCCGTGGAAACCAACTGTATAATTATCCCCATTTAACTTCAAGAATTACATTATAGGGTTAAAGCCATTATGCCCCTTTAGTTTTCGGTATATCCCTATCTCCTCCATCAAGTTTAACATTACCTAATTTCCCTCATAAAGCTTAACAATGTTAGTTTCCTGTTAAGCTGTAAGGGTATATTTGTTATTTCGTGTTTATAGAAAAAAAAAAAAAAAAAGAAGCAAAAAAGCTATTGCCAAAATAGATCTAATTACCAAGTGAGGTTTGCATAATTGCAGCTGAAGTTTACTTTTTGAAATAAAGAATTCTTTTGTTTGTTGTATTGTTAAATTAATTGTCTGGTAATGTGATTAGTGATTTGTGTGATCTTGTTGAAGATTTGGTTTCTATTCAAGTACTCAGGTTGTATATTGAACATGTATTTTGTTTGTCAACAGTTAAGGATACTGAGCTTGTATTTTTTATGTGTATTTTTGTTGCCAATAATTAAGGAAGTTCTACAAAGATATTGGTCAAAAATTTGCCATTGCGGCGTATTATAAGTTGGTTAATAAATATTGGTTCAGTTGTATACTTCCTTGATAGCTATCAAGAGAGTTGATTCATGTTGTTGAATGGGTGTTATACAACATAGATTTAGTTTGGTTATATCGATAAAATTTCTCAAGTGCTATATGTTGATTTCATTTAGATGTCTAGTTTTAGGCATTCAAATATACATGTCTTTTGTTGGTTGCAGATTGCTGTTGTATTTTTGAATGTGTATTTTGGTTGTCAATAATTAAGGAAATTCTACAAAGATATTGGTCAAATTTTTGTTTGGCATGTGGCATATTATAAGTTGGTTGATAGATATTGGTTCAGTTGTATACTTCCTTGATAGATATCAAGAGAGTTGATTCATTTTGTTGAGTGGGTGCTATACATCATGGATTTAATTTGGTTATGTTGATAAAATTTCTCAAGTGCTATATGTTGATTGCGTTTAGACGTCTAGTTTTAGGCAATCAAATATACACATCTCTTGTTCGTTTAAGATGGCTAAAGTTTACTTGTCAAGTAATGCTTTTGGGATGTGAACAAATTTTGGTTTATGTTTGATTTCTCAGTGAGTATATTTAGAGAAGCAAAGCCGTTGCTAGAAATAGGTCCAAATTTTTTGGTTGCAGTTTAAGGTAGCCGGAACAGTTTTTGTGTCCTACAGACTTCACCTTAAAATTAGAGGTTATTACATAAAGCAAAGCATTGATCTTAAATTCACTGCACAATTTTAAATTGTATTGCTAGCTAACTATTTCTTGTATTGTTGGATTCTAAAATTTAACATTGTTCTTCAAGCTGGTTTTTATAAATGCTCTCCTCGGTCTCAAACTGTATAACACGTCCTACTTGCATATAACATACTTTTGATGTAAGAAAAGATTAAAGGGATCCGATCAGAAACCAAAAAAAAAAAAAAAATGAAGATAGAGAAAGAGAGAAATGATCATGGGCAAAGTAGTAAATTTAAGTGGAGCATGGGTATAAGAGTAACTAAGGAAGTCAACTCTTTGACTGTTAACAAACTTAACAGAGTTAAAAAGATTTATGGGGAAACTTGCGTAATTTTAAAACTTGGTGGGGGAATTGGGATTTTATTTTATTTTTGGGCAAAGGGGAATTGGGATTTACCACAAAACACATGCAGCAAAATGGCCTTAACCCTTACATTATATCATCGCTGTACACTTTCGACCAAAAAAGATTAAAAAATGGTTGTACTCTCCCAATTCTCTGCAAATCGATGAGGTTTTGGCTGCGGAAATCACCTTAATCATACAGGTTCCATGTCTCTCTTTCATTCTCTTCTTCTTTCTATCTTTAATTCGAATTAACGGGCTTTTCTTTTCACTATATTCTTCTTTTCCCTCATGAACTTTAGTAATAGAGGGTGTAAAAAAGAATAAAATAAATATACATGCCTAGAAAAGGCGCAAGATTATTATTTTCTTCTTTTCTCTCTAATAATTTTCCTGTAATTGGGAGAGATTTTATTAAAAGAAGGATTTGTTTGTTTGGGAATTGATAAATTTATATTGTAGCATCAAAATAAGAAGAATAAGTTCTAGCATCCAAAGAAGAATTAGTTTTCTAAATACTTAAATTAACCCTATTGAGCATAATTTTATCTACCCAAGTGGTTACTTTTAATCAAGAGTTTATTTATGTATATATATGGATACAAATTTATTTCGGGTTTAGACATGTGTTTGTGTAATGGTTATGTTAAGATAGGTGGCTGCGTAAGTAGTTTCATTTTTTAGTGGTCTTTTTTTTTTTTTTTCTCGGTCAGCAAGTATAATTTTCATTCCACCGTCAAGAACAAAATGGCAAAGCCATTACAAAATGAGACAAATACAAAAACCACAACTAGAGATCACTCAATAATCTCTCTAACATTGATTCTGCTACTAATTTCTCTATTAAGTTGGTTACTCTTATACTTTTTCCCTGACAAAAATTTACATCTAACATCCGCAATGATTCTATGAGTGACTTGCTCAACATTTGCAAATTCATTTCGGAAGCTCCTAGCATTGCGTTCAGACCACAGATGATACACACTAGCACAGAACAGAAGCTTTAGGACCATAGTCTGGAATGTGTCTGTTTTTCCAATCGCACTACACCCACGTTACTCTATCCCATTGTATCCCCAAGGCCATGGTTCTAGCCATCCTCAAACAGGTTCTCCACACCCTACGGCTAAATGTACACTCAAAGAACAAATGATCCCTTGTTTCGAGGACCATGTGGCAAAGATAAGGAAATAATAGAATCTGGAAACAAATGTGCTGGCAACTTTGGTCTGTCATGCCTTTTGGCTTCTAACGTTGGTCCTCTTATACACTAGGAACAGCCGTTATCAAATAAGGTACTGATGGTAGCAATATCAGCGGGATGTTCATTCGTTATAAAGCATGCCTAGTGGTGATCAAGATTTCGTGGACAAAAGCTAAATATTTCCACAATGGCAAGTTTCCCAAGGAATATGATTCTTTCATTAATTCAGATATTAATGAAACTAAAAGCTATGTGCTGCTGGAATAGGGTTGGGGAAGCGCCAAGTTGGTCGCATTGTTCGCATTCACCATGGTGTTATGTAAGGAATTGGATATAGAAGTGGACAGATTGACATGGCTGGCTCCTAGTAGTTCACTAAGATTAAATAGGTTAATCCTATTATTGTTTCAGAAGGAGAAGATTAATTGCATATTCTTAGTTTAGGAACTTGCTTTATTGCTACCTAATAATATTTTGCTGCATCCTCTTTATGAGTTTTCAGATATCTTACCCTCTAAAGCTAAGCAACAAATTATGATGCTATGTCATGTCAGTGATATGTTAACTTATTTTTTTGTCCCGTGTTTGAAAGCTGGTATTTGCACTGCAGCACTCTGGCCTTGTATGCTTTTTATGTTCTCTCTTTTCTTTCTTCCTCAGAGGTTTATCTCAAAGATGGCTTCTAGAAGACACATACCACCAGCATATGAAGGACGGTCTGTACAATCTTCAGCAATTACGCATAATGGTCCATTGCCTGCTAGTTACCACCCATTGGAACCACTTCCCCACCTTGAGCTTCTAGAGAACAAATTGGCTGTCCAAGAAGCAGAAATAAATAGACTTGCTGGAGACAATCATAAATTGGCAGCAACTCATGTGGCCTTGAGGCAGGACTTTGTCACTGCTCAGCAAGAAATACAGAAAGTCAAAGAACATATAAGAAACGTCCAAACAGAAAGTGATGTCCAGATTAGGGTTTTGCTGGACAAGATTGCGAAGATGGAAGCTGATATCAAAGCTGGTGAAAGGGTCAAGAAGGACCTGCAAGAAGCCCATATCGAGCTGCGAAGCTTGGTAGCTGCTAGACGTGATCTGAGTTCTAAAATACAGCTTGCCTCTCAAGAGTTGGACAACGCTCAAGCTGATATCAAAAAGCTTCCAGAAATGCTTGCTGAAATTGATAGCTTAAGAGAAGAACATCAAAGATTACGGTGAGTGAGACAAATTGTTTGTAGCATTTATGCGCAGTCATTGGTTATAATTTTACCACCTATAAAGAAATTGTGTGACATCCATCTGAAGTGATTTCTTTTATGTTTATGAAAATAGCAAGACTTTTGAGTATGAGAAAGGCTCAAATACAGAGAAAGTTGAACAGATGCGGATAATGGAGGAGGACCTGGTGGGCATGGCTAGAGAAGTGGAAAGATTACGTACCGAGGTGTTAAATGCTGAAAGGAGGACACATGGTATTGGAGATCATGTTTGTGTTTCAAGGTCCTATGCCTTTTCTCTCTGTACGTTGGTTACTAATATTTCTTTGCTTCTTATGTAGCTCCCAATCTCTACAATGGCCCCTACATGAATCCAGACTCTTTGTATCCACCTCCTATGCACTGTAGTGGCGGCTATGTGGATCGCTACAATGGACCTTATGCTCAGTTGGGAGTTGGATCTGCAGTAGAGGGAAGGTTTCAATATGGCAGTAGTATTGGGGTAGCTGCTCCTGGCAGAGTTGGAGGCGCAGGTGGCACTAGTGTCAGTGGCAGTTCTGCTTACAAAGGAGGACATCGCACCACGCATGCTCCAAGGTGAACGTTCATTATCGACAAGTCCGATTCTGCTCTTATCTTGTTGTAGATGTAAATGTGACTTGGTGATCAGTCAATAACTCTTAATTTTGTTTTAGTTTTGGTATCTGTTTGTTTTCAAATGGAAAGGATGAGTACCTCTTGGTTGACACAAGGCTATCTCTGTATTATAGGTTTAGTGCTTTCTTTACCTTCACGGTAATTTATTATGGAGTAGTTGTGTCCTATTCTGGAACGGTTCTGTCATAGAAATAAAATCAAACTTTATAGAAGAACATGAGAAGGCTTTAGTTGATTAAAGGGTAGGGTACACTTGGGAGGAGGCAAAGTTGTAGAATGAACTGCATTCGATTTGTGTAATTAGAAACAATCTGAAGTGTGATAAAGCAGATCTTATGGAAGTTTTGAAAATAATGATCTTTATGCTACTCTTTTTTCTGTGAACAAATTACGAATAACATTAAAATAAGTTAGCAAGCATCTAGAGATTCAAGAGTAGCCTAGTGGTAGATTATTTTGGCAATTGGGAGACCGGGTTTGAATCTTATGGGACTGGGTGGGGGGGTGCGGTTTAAAAAAGAAAATAGTTAGCAAGCCTCAAGATTAACTGTGTTGTAAAACACTTAGTATCTTTTTAGTTGGAACATGAAATAAAGGTTAACCCTCGTTGTACTTTGAGAATCTGAAGACAGTAGCTGCAATAGTGCATTATTGCAATTCTTCCCATGTATCCAGTTCTTTCAATGGATATGAGGGCACATCAAATGCGTAAATTGTCTCAGTCAGTTGGTTATCTTCAATAGGCAACAAAAGAAGATGGAAGCCAAAATAGGATTGTTAACAACATATCCAACTCAAAATGATTACAATCCCAAACGAAATTTCAAAGATGTGCATACCATAAAGGGATCAAGTACGAAGAAAATAAGAATGCTATTTGTCTATATAAAACTGTGGGTCCATCACCAAAGTAGTGCTTTTAGAATCTGATTTCTTTAATTAGATTTGATGAGTCTTTTATTTTCATTGCATCCGTCGTTAGTATGGAATGACTTTTTCGTCGGTAACAGTTTGTGACTTCAATTTATTTACCAAATCTTTACTTGCAATCTTCTTTCTTTCTTTCTTTCTTTTTTTTTTTTTTTTGAGTTAAGCAAGTAATTCATTGAAATTCAAAACAGATCCAACTCAATCTTTTACACAAATACATCTTTCACTTCCCATCTGCATGAGACTGCTATTGCCTTGTCTTTGACTGACTGAGTAAAGTCCTTGTGATCACACACTAAGTCAGACAATCACTAGCTACAATCGAATTCCATCAACAGAGGCCTTTCAAAACATCAAACTCTAGTCCTCAAGAACATATTGAAGTGTCAATAGGGTTTTGATCTAGTGGTATGTAACTCGTTATGTATATGAGAGGTTACGAGTTTGAGTCTTATTAATTATGTTGTACGGTTTTAGACATTTTTTAAATAAAAAATAAATAAATAAAATAATTTTTTAATCCCTGTAAAAGAGACTAAGTTAATAGATTTCTAGTGGTTAATAAATAACAACAAAGTTTAGTTACAAACAAAAAAATAAAAATAAAATTGAGCACTGTAGATATTACAAACTCCAATATTCTCTACCTCAACAAAACAAATGGGAGTGCCTAAAGATGGACTGCACCAGGAAAATGTAAGCTAAGCTGGACCTAACACCAGCGGAGATGCGCCTCAAATAAACACATTATTGGTTAAACTCCTAAATCCAAAGCCACCAAAATAAAATAAAAAATGCATTACATCACAATGTCCTCAAGTCCCAGGTAGTAGACCATACTACTACTATTCTAAGAGAGAATTTTCGAACTTAGAGCCCACGCTCATCTTGACACATCCAAAAGGACACCTTCCTTAATTTGTTTTTTCGACAGAAAGCCCAACATTATGAATTCTCTCGTATTTCCTTTAAAGATTTTTATCACATAGTTTGGTATCTTTCTAAACCATAAATAGGAAAGTCCCAACCTGGGTAATTTGACGATCAAACTCTTTAGGATCTTACAAAATTGTTCCATCGTCATTTGAGAGAGATTTTCAAAATTTCAAAGTGAGAGAGAAAATAGAACTTTTGATATGTTTTCATAGAAGTGATCTTGTCTTGTATTTATAGGGGAATGAGGGAGTTGTGGGGAGTTATTTAACTTCCAACATATAATTACTCCAGTGGGTGGGGTTGGATGAAGTTAATCGTCATTGGGCGCCTAACCCCAATGTTTAACATCTCCCACTCACAAGATGTGCATACCCTTATCTACCACTCTCTCTTTCTACAACCTTATTGAAAACCATTGTCAAATTCATACGGACAAATAAATGGTGTGACTCGCAAGAAATAAATGGAAACTCAAATCACACACCTATTAGGATAACCTGGGAGCTATAGGTCAATAGAAGAAAAAGTCTCGTCATAATCTAGACCAATTTAAGTACACATCAGTCATAATGATGTATTTATATTTTAGACCTATTTCTTTGCATTTTCCCTTCTCGTCCAGCAAACTGAGCTATAACTCCTTTGACTTGCTGATTGAGAAAATGTGCAATCGTATTGAGCATTGGACTACTAGGCTCCTCTCATTTGCAGGTAGACTTACGCTTGTTAAATCTGTTTTGGTGAACATTCAGTCGTATTGGGCCTCTATTTTTGCGTTTCCAAAAAGGGTTATCAAGAAGTTGGAAGGAATAATGGTTGCCTTCTTGTGGAAAGGGAAAAATGAAGGAAATAGGGGTGCACGTGTTAGCTGGGACTCAATTTGTAGACCTTTCAAAGAAGGTGGACTTGGTGTTAGAAGGCTTGTGGACTCAAATACTGCTAGTTTGCTTAAACAGCTTTGGTCCATTGTTTCTGAGCCGAGAGCTATGTGGCCTAGTTGGGCTAGAGATTACTACCTCAAAGGAGATTGTATATAGGATCACAACCTGGGACTAGATGTAATTATATTTTAGACCTATTTCTTTGCATTTTCCCCTCTCGTCCAGCAAACTGAGCTGTAACTCCTTTGACCTGCTGATTGAGAAAATGTGCAATCGTATTGAGCATTGGACTACTAGGCTCCTCTCCTTTGCAGGTAGACTTACGCTTGTTAAATCTGTTTTGGTAAACATTCAGTCGTATTGGGCCTCTATTTTTGCGTTTCCAAAAAGGGTTATCAAGAAGTTGGAAGGAATAATGGCTGCCTTCTTGTGGAAAGGGAAAAATGAAGGAAATAGGGGTGCACGTGTTAGCTGGGACTCAATTTGTAGACCTTTCAAAGAAGGTGGACTTGGTGTTAGAAGGCTTGTGGACTCAAATACTGCTAGTTTGCTTAAACAGCTTTGGTCCATTGTTTCTGAGCCGAGAGCTATGTGGCCTAGTTGGGCTAGAGATTACTACCTCAAAGGAGATTGTATATAGGATCACAACCTGGGACTAGACACCTCTTGGCAGTGGTGTAAGCTTATGAAGCTGAGACCTTTGATCAAAAACTTGTGTAGCGTGGCTATTGGCAACGGAAATGATTCCTTCTTCTGGCTTGATCCCTGGCATCCCTCGGGCTGCTTGCGGACCATGTTGGGGTGGAGAACAGTCACTTTACCATGATTGAGTGTAGTCACGAGTTTGCTATGGTGATTGATGGGGATCGATGGGTTTGGCCTAATTCCCCCTTCTTTGAGGAGATTGGAGAACATATTCACTTCCTCCCTAACATTCACAGGGAGGATACTTTGAGGTGGAAGCTGAACTCTAATGGTGTTTTCACGACTGTCTGGGCGTGGGATGCTATTAGAGTTAAGTACAATGAGGTTAGGTGGCACCATTTGGTGTGGAATAAAGTCAGAATCCCAAAGCATAGCTTATTGACTTGGCTGGCTTTGCTCAATAGATTGCCTACGAAAGATTGATTGTTTGTGTGGGGTGTTGCTAGTGATAGTGTTTGTGCGATTTGTGGTATCGTGGTTGAAGATCACAACCATCTCTTTTTTGGCTGTGGTCTTAGCAGAAGGATTTGGTCCTGTGGGCTCGAATTGGCTATGGTCGGCGATAGAATTTTAGCGTGGGAGGATATGGAGGATTGGAGTATCAATCACTGTGTGGGAAAAGGCCTCCAAAGCACCATCTTGAGACTGTTTGTGTGTGGCGTTGTTTATGCTGTTTGGAAAGAAAGGAACCATAGAATCTTCCGCAACACATTTGCTTCAGAGGAAACAATAGTTGCTAGTATGATCCAATTTGTGAAACCCCACTTTTCTATCATGTCTGGTTTGCGTGAATTGACCTGTCTATGTGCTATATGACTTAGAATGTGATAATTTTGAAATTAATACTCCTAGAACATGCTAAATGTGCATTCATGAAATTTTCATAAAAAACGGAGTCAGAAATTTTATCGTCGACTTTTAGTGAATAGTATTTTTGCCCTAACTCGACCCCTCCTATAATCAGTCAGGATGCAACGGAATTTCGGCAGTATAACGACAGTAAACAGGATACCGAGGCTCTAAACCAACCTCATTAGAATATCATACATCAACTCCATAAACCATACAACAAACAACTTATCAATAAAATAACAACATATAACATAACCATATTATACAATAATCATTCCTCGTTATACACATCCGTTCTAACATAATACATGAACCTTAATATACATTGAAAAATATATTGATACCAACCTAGCAACCTAAATATAGACAAAAGAAAGACTACTAAGATAGCATCAACTAATTCATTATCTTTTCAACATCTTATACATTATAAACTACAAAGCATATAAAAGTTAACTAGATAATATACAAGATAATAAGGTGTTCAACACATCAAACATCAAGGATAGGACTCCGGAACACAAGACTCATCCACGTAAGACACATTTTCCTCTTTAGGAGGCACGTACCCGTAGTCCTACTCTACAACACCTGTAAGCATGCAATAATAGAGAGTGAGCTTATATAAAATAAGCCCAGTGAGGATCCGATAGATCTCGACAGTATTTACTATACTCCTTGGAAATGATCATTTGAGCAAGTAAACACACAATAACATCAATAATACTATCATCACATAAACTATAATGACCATTCAATAAAGGATATACTAGTTGGTGTAGCTCCAAACGTCATCACGATCATAACAGCCTTCTTGTGACTCCCATAAACTCACGCACCCGAGGTACCTCAATAACCTCTACCTCCATGACACCTCCGTCATGCGAGCTGGAGGTAGTCTCTGGTAGTCATGCCGTTATCAACCCGACAGCTTTATACTGCCCGAGAGGTGGCACACAAATACCAAAGACTCAGCAATAATAATAAACATTAATCATTCACAGGAGGACAACATTTTCCGTTGACTATCTTCCGGTTCATCAATCATCAATCAATAATCAATCAATAATCATATTATCATCATAATAACATCAATAATCAATTTAACAACAAATAACTAAGTTAGATGACAAAGTAGGCCATCCAACCGAACATGCATTAAACACACAATCAAACCCTAGTTTACCCATCATCAACTCACAATTCAATCACTCAAACCACACCCAATCAACTAAAGGCATAATTTAACATTTTAAGGAAAGACAACCTAAAGTTCAAATATTCATATCTTACATTCTACTAATCCAAACAACTCCAAACTAGTTTCTATCACTCACCCATTCAATCAATTACATTAGCCCCCTCGGAAACCAACCAAAACACATCCAAATCATGCCCAACAACCCTAAAACCCTAATGCGTCATGGCTGAAATTTCCGAACTTTAGCACCGACCTCGCAATCGAAAATTCGGCATTACAACGGCGCTACCACGTAATTATCAAATTTTTAGAAATCGACGGCAATCGATTTCAACCAATCCAACTCAAGATAATCAAGAAATGGCAAATAACTCAACTTTAAATACCCGAAAATAAATAATTATACTACAACGGTTCAAATCTCGCAAGAATACATATAAATGATCCCTAGCATGCATGGAGCAATAATCTAACATCAAATTAACATTTTAATAGTTCAATAATCAATTCTACGCAAAAACATAGAAGATGACTTTTGAGATCTAAAATTTTTCTCTCACCTTTGATGCGATAAAAGCCTAGATATGCGTGCAATGCGTGCCCAACAACCAGAATCCAACTCGGCACGAAGTTCTACGAACAAAACTAGGTTTTTCTTTGAAAAATTGCTTTGAAAAATGTTGAAGAAAACTTCTTCTTGATCAATGAAGCTCACGGTAATGTGAGTGATTTTGAAGGTGTTTTGTGCTTTGCAAGTGTGTGTAACAACTTATATGCAAATGGTCAACATTTTAAATAAAGTCAAAGTTGAGTAAACTTAATATTTTTGTGTTTTCTTGTCTTTTAAATGCATTTTAGCTATCTCTTTGCTCAAAACAAATATGCAACTCCTATGATAGCTCAAGTAGGTTATTTTTAGGTGACAAGAAGTTTGACAATCAAACAATTTCACCCGAGTCGGCTTAAAACTCGATTTTCGCAAAAGTCGGTGTAAAAATCCTAATAAATTCCTAAGCCGATTTAAAAACCAATTTCATCAAACACAGGTCTATTAAAGTCCGATGACTAGGTCTAGAAGGGTTAAAAAGACCAGTTTCAAAATTTTAGCGGATGTGTTTCAAAAATACTATTCACTATAAGTCGACGATAAAATTTCTGACTCCGTTTTTTATGAAAATTTCATGAATGCACATTTAGCATGTTCTAGGAGTATTAATATCAAAATTATCACATTCTAAGTCATATAGTACATAGATAGGTCAATTCACGCAAAATGAGAATAAATACGCAAAACGAGACATGATAGAAAAGTGGGGTTTCACATTCTCCCCCCTTAACGAAATTTCATCCTCGAAATTCTTACTTGATGTACTGAAAAGATCTGGGTACTTTTGCTGCATTTGATCTCGTCTCTCCCAAGTAGCTTCCTCAATGCCGTGATGCTTCCACAACACCTTAACCATCGGAATCTTCTTCGATCTCAACTCTCGTTCCATCTGATCAAGAATACGAATCGGACGCTCGTCATAAGTCAGATTCTCACGAAGCTGTAACGGCTCTGGCTCAAGAATATGAGAAGGATCCGGATTATATTTCCGCAAATTAGACACGTGAAATACATCGTGGACATTAGAGAAATTATCCGGTAAAGCCAACCGATATGCCAACTTACCAACCCTACCGGTAATCTCAAACGGCCCAACAAATCTCGGACTCAGCTTACCACCTTTACCATAACGAGCAAACCCCTTACGAGGAGACAATCTCAAGAAAACCCGATCTCCGACTGCAAACTCCAAGTCCTGACGACGCTTATCAGCATAACTCTTGAATCTACTCTGCGCCGTAAGCATTCTCTGCTTGATCAACTGAACATTCTCAATCTTCTCAAGAAGCTCTGGCATGATAGTCGGATCAATAGTCTTCATCTCCCCTACCTCGTCCCAATATAAATGTGAACGACACTTACGACCGTAAAGAGTTGCAAAAGGTGCCATCCCAATAGTAGCTTGATAACTATTGTTATAGGCAAACTCGGCAAGTGGTAGATATTTTTCCCAGTTCTTTCCAAAATCCAGAACACAAGCCCTAAGCATATCTTCCAGAATCTGAATAGTCCGCTTAGACTGATTGTCGGTCTGTGGATGATACGCGGTACTGAAGTTCAATTGAGTACCCAAGTCTCCTGAAGTTTCTCCCACAAACGAGAAGTAAATCGAGGATCTCGATTTGAGACAATACTAGATGGAATCCCGTGAAGTCTAACAATCTGATCCAAATAAAGATCCGTCAACTTTGCAACTTTAACTCCTATCCGCATTGAAATAAAATGAGCTGTCTTCGTCAAACGATCCACGACAACCCAAACTGCATCATTACCCCTCGGTGTTTTAGGCAAACCAGTCACGAAATCCATCGTAATATGCTCCCATTTCCACTATGGTATTGCCAATGGCTGAAGTAACCCTGCAGGTCGTTGATGCTCGGCTTTCACCCTCTAACAAGTCAAACATCTAGATACAAACTGAGCAACCTCCCTCTTCATGTTATTCCACCAGTAATGTTGCTTCAAATCCCGATACATCTTGGTTCCACCGGGATAAATAGTATACTTAGAATTATGAGCTTCCTCCAAAATAGCTCGCCTCAAGCCCGGTTCATTGGGAACACAAACCCTATTCCGAAATCGAAGAATACCATCCTCATGCAGTTTAAAGTCAGACTGATCATCCGTGATCTGATCCTTGATATTCTGAAGTTTAACATCAAGTTGCTGAGCTTCTCTGATCTGAGACAATAATAAAGGCTGAATACGGAGATGTGAACACATCACCCCAACCTGAGTCAACTCCGGTCTCCAATAAGTGAATTCTTCAAGAATCTCCTATTTCTTGACAGCCAAACAAGCAGCACTCGCCTTCCGGCTGAGAGCATCTGCTACAACATTTGCCTTGCCAGGCAAATAATTGATAGAACAATTATAATCTCCAAGAAGTTCCATCCACCTCCGCTGGCACATATTCAACTCCTTCTGTGAGAATAAATACTTCAAACTCTTATGATCAGTGAAAATCTCGAACTTACTACCCCACAGATAATGACGCCACTTCTTCAGTGCGAAGACAACTGCTGCCAACTCAAGATCATGAGTCGGATAATTCACCTCATAAGGCTTCAACTTCCTGGAAGCATAGGCAATAACTCGGCCATCCTGCATAAGAACACAACCCAAGCCCTCCTTGGATGTATTGCTGTAAATAACCATATTATTGGTCCCCTCTGGTAGAGCAAGTACTGGAGCAGTAGTCAACCTCTTTTTCAGCTCCTGAAACCCACTCTCACACTTCTCATCCCAAGTAAAGATAGTCCGTTTCTGAGTCAACTTAGAAAGTGGCCCAGCAATCTTCGAGAAGTCCTTTACAAACCTACGATAATAACCCGCCAAGCCAAGAAAGCTACGGACCTCAGAAACATTCTCTGGCCGTTTCCAAGACATTACCACTTCAATTTTAGTGGGATCTACAAATATACCGCTCTGTGTAATAACATGGCCAAGAAAAGATATGCGTTGCAGCCAAAATTCACATTTGCTAAACTTGGCAAACAACTGATGCTCCTGCAGCTTCTGTAAGACAAGCCGTAGATGTTGCTCGTGCTCCGATTCAGATTTAGAATAGACCAAGATATCATCAATAAAGATTACCACGAACTGGTCTAAATACGGCTGAAAAACCGATGCATAAGATCCATGAATGCTGCCGGTGCATTAGTTAATCCAAAAGGCATAACAACAAACTCATAATGCCCGTATCGAGTCCTAAAGGCAGACTTCGGAACATCCTCCGTACGAATCCGAAGCTGATAATACCCCTGCCTCAAATCAAATTTAGAATAGACTTTGGCTCCCTGAAGTTGATCAAACAACTCGTCAATCAATGGCAAAGGATATTTATTCTTGATGGTCACCTGATTCAAACTACGGTAATCAATACACAATCTCAATGTACCATCCTTCTTCTTCACAAATAAAACAGGAGCTCCCCAAGGTGAAGAACTTTGCTGAATGAACCCTTTATCCAATAACTCCTACAACTGAGTTTTCAACTCCTTCAACTTAGCTGGTGCCATCCGGTTCGCTGATTTAGAAATAGGTTGAGTACCGGGAACAAGATTGATCACAAACTCTACATCTCTCTCTGGCGGTAACCCTGGCAACTCCTCAGGAAATACATTGGGATATTCCCGAATAATAGGGACTTCCTCCAGCTGTAGCTTATCAGATGGCTTGTTGATCAAATAAGCTAGATAACACGAACACCCCTTACTCACCAACTTAACAGCTTTAGTTGCTGAGATAACAAAGCTCGTCTTAGCACCCCGGTTCCCTGTTACCTCTACTACTGGCTGATTTGGCAATCGAAACTGTACTACCTTTGTTCTACAGTTTAACTGAGCATCATACTTAGAAAGCCAATCCATACCCAAGATAACATCATACCCTCGGATAGGAAATAAGATAAGGTCCGAAGGAAAACTATGCCCCTTAACATGTATTTTACAATCCTTACATACTAAGCCAGTCACATACTTATCAGTCAAAGAGGTACTAATCTCAACCACATAAGACAATCTTTCAGGTTGCATATTAACACGTTGCACACAAGCAGGAGTAATGAAAGAATGCGTAGCACCAGAATCAATCAACACTTTAACAAGTTGATCAAGTATAAGGAAGTTACCTTCTACCACTGCAGTCTCCTTAGGCATCTCCTCTAAGTCGACTGCGTAGGCCTGAGACTGGACCTGCTGCTGCTGAGGTGCACTGGCCGCAGGTCGGCCCTGATAACCTTGAGTCGCTGTCCGACCCTCAGTCCTCGAATATCTAGGGCAATCCCTCGCCCTGTGCTGATTGCTACCGCATCCTAAACACGTCCCTACCTTCACTCTGCAATCGGCCTCTACATGCCCCGTGCGCTTGCAGTGTGTACACTGCGGTGATAATGCACTAACACTGCCCCTGGAAGAACCAGAAGCTGAAGAAACAGCTGAACCAGCCTGCTGCTGAGGCCTTACCAAACTAGGCCTGTACTGACCCTGAGACTGGGGTGGCCTAAACTGGGACTGAACCTGATATGACCCCTGCTGAAACTGAGGCCGATAATAACTCTGCTGTCCCTATGGCCTAAAAGAACCCTGCTGAGCTGGCGGCCTGTACACAACCTGTTGTACGGGAGGCCTATACATACCTTGCTGAAACTGCGGCTGATACGGCCTCTTACTGGGCTGACTAGACACAAGCTGATCCCCCTTTCTCTTCTCTAGCCTAAAAGCTGCATCAAAGGCCTCAGTGAATATATCATATCGATTCAGGGCCATCGCATCCTGAATCTCGGGCCTCAACCCCAACATAAATCTATGAGTCCTCCGCTCCTCATCAGCCACATACTCCGGTGCATATCGGGACAATCGAGTAAAGGTTGCCTCATACTTAGCCATTGAGGCATCCCCCTGAACCAGAGACAGAAACTCAGCCTCTTGCCGCTCCCTCGCGATCCTCGGGACATACTTTGCCCGGAAAGCCAATAGAAAGGTACCCCAAACATACGGAATACCCTGAGTCGCCCAGCTAGTTCTCACCGTGTGCCACCATTCTTCTGCCTCATCATCCAGCAAGTACACGGCAAAGGAGACCTTCTACTCATCGGTATAATCAAGAGGATCATAAATCTTCTCCACCTTACTAATCCACACTTCAGCCTCCGATCATCGGGTTCCCCTTGAAATCTAGGTGGATGATACCCTAAGAACTCTTTTAGGGTACCACGCTCGTGGTTTCCACCCTGCACATTCAACAACTGAGCCTGCCAAGCCTGAGTCTGGGCAGCCTGCCCTACTATCAACGGGGCCTGTCCGGCCACTAACTCAGCAATCTTCTCCATAGCTGCGCCCAAATGATCATCACCCCTATCACGGCCCGGTGCCGCATTACCAAGAGTCTCATCTACTACCTCGGGCCTACCTCTGGTCCTTGGTCTACCGGCCATTCTACTAATCAAAGAGCTAGCACAGGCTATAGCACGTAAACAGGTTATAAACAACTATTAGCACATAAACAACAAACTCATATAAAACACATAAACAAATTGATCACATAATCACATAAGCACTAAATCATATAATCACTTAATCACTTAATCATTTAATCATATTAATACATAGTTCACCTTTCTTTCTTTTCATACATACTTTCATGCTAAGACCATTACCCACATTCCGAGAATACCCCGGCTGACAACTAAACATGAACTCTGATACCACTTAAATGTCACGCCCCAACTCGACCCCTCCTATAATCAATCAGGATGCAACGGAATTTCGACAATATAACGACAGTAAACAAGATACTGAGGCTCTAAACCAACCTCATTAGAACATCATACATCAACTTCATAAACCATACAACAAACAACTCCTCAATAAAATAACAACATACAACATAACCATATTATACAATAATCATTCCTCGTTATACGCCTCCGTTCCAACATAATACATGAACCTTAATATACATTGAAAAATATATTGATACCAACCTAGCAACCTAAACATAGACAAAAGAAAGACTACTAAGATAGCATCAACTAATTCATTATCTTTTCAACATCTTATACATTATAAACTACAAAGCAAATAAAAGTTAACTAGATAATATACAAGATAATAAGGTGTTCAACACATCAAACATTAAGGATAGGACTCCGGAACATAAGACTCATCCACGTAAGGCACATTTTCCTCTTCAGGAGGCACGTACCCGTAGTCCTGCTCTACAACACCTGTAAGCATGCAATAATAGAGAGTGAGCTTATATAAAATAAGCCCAGTGAGGATCCAATAGATCTCGACACTATTTACTATACTCCTTGGAAATGATCCTTTGAGCAAGTAAACACACAATAACATCAATAATACTATCATCACATAAACTATAATGACCATTCAATAAAGGATACACTAGTTGGTGTAGCTCCAAACGCCATCACGATCATAACAGTCTTCTTGTGACTCCCATAAACTCACGCACCCGAGGTACCTCAATAACCTCTCCCTCCATGACACCTCCGTCATGCGAGCTGGAGGTAGTCTCTGCTAGTCATGCCGTTATCAACCCGACAGCCCGATGCTGCCGGAGAGGTGGCACACATATACCAAAGACTTAGCAATAATAATAAACATCAATCATTCACAGGAGGACAACCTTTTCCGTTGACTATCTCCCAGTTCATGAATCATCAATCAATAATCAATCAATAATCATATTATTATCATAATAACATCAATAATCAATTTAACAACAAATAACTAAGTTAGATGACAAAGTAGGCCATCCAACCGAACATGCATTAAACACACAATCAAACCCTAGTTTACCCATCATCAACTCACAATTCAATCACTCAAACCACACCCAATCAACTAAAGGAATAATTTAACATTTTTAAAAAAGACAACCTAAAGTTCAAATATTCATATCTTACATTCTACTAATCCAAACAACTCCAAACCAGTTTCTATCACTCACCCATTCAATCAACTACATTAGCCCCCTCAGAAACCAACTAAAACACATCCAAATCATGCCCAACAACCCTAAAACCCTAATGCGTCATGGCTGAAATTTTTGGATTTTAGCACCGACCTCGCAATCGAAAATTCGGCATTACAACGGCGCTACCACGTAATTATCAAACTTTTAGAAATCGACGGCAATCGATTTCAACCAATACAACTCAAGAAAATCAAGAAATGGCAAATAACTCAACTTTAAATACCCGAAAAAAAAATAATTATGCTACAACAGTTCAAATCTCGCAAGAATACATATAAATGATCCCTAGCATGCATGGATCAATAATCTAACATCAAATTAACATTTTAACGGTTCAATAATCAATTCTACAAAAAAACATAAAAGATGAGTTTTGAGATCTAGAATTTTTCTCTCAACTTTGATGCGATAAAAGCCTACATATGCGTGCAATGCGTGCCCAACAAGCGGAATCCAACTCGGCACGAAGTTCTACGGACAAAAACTAGGTTTTTCTTTGAAAAATTGCTTTGAAAAATGTTGAAGAAAACTTCTCCTTGGCTCAATGAAGCTCACGGCAATGTGAGTGATTTTGAAGGTGTTTTTGTGCTTTGCAAGTGTGTGTAACAACTTATATGCAAATGGTCAACATTTTAAATAAAGTCAAAGTTGAGTAAACTTAATATTTTTGTGTTTTCTTGTCTTTTAAATGCATTTTAGCTATCTCTTTGCTCAAAACAAATATGCAACTCCTATGATAGCTCAAGTAGGTTATTTTTAGGTGACAAGAAGTTTGACAATCAAACAATTTCACCCGAGTCGGCTTAAAACTTGATTTTCGCAAAAGTTGGTGTAAAAACCCTAATAAATTCCTAAGCTGATTTAAAAAACCGATTTCATTAAACACAGGTCTATTAAAGTCCGAGGACTAGGTCTAGAAGGGTTAAAAAGACCAGTTTCAAAATTTTAGCGGACGTGTTTCAAAAATACTATTCACTAAAAGTCGACGAAAAAATATCTGACTCCGTTTTTTATGAAAGTTTCATGAATGCACATTTAGCATGTTCTAGGAGTATTAATATCAAAATTATAACATTCTATGTCATATAGCACATAGACAGGTCAATTCACGCAAAACAAGAATAAACACGCAAAACGAGACAGGATATAAAAGTGGGGTTTCACACAATCTGTTAGATTGAAAATTTATACGTGTAAAAAATTTAATGACTTTGCTAGGAATAGAATTCTTTGTGAGAATTGGAACCTTGAGGATATTCTTAGCTAGTTTTTTTGGTTCTTGATGTACATGTAACATTTTGTTGAGCTTAATGGATTCTTTTGCTTAATTGGCAAAAAAAAATTATGCACATTTATTGGAAACTTTGATCACTTTTATTACATTTTTGTGCATGTAAGAATTGGATATTGAAAGAACAATTAGGAGAAGAAATTCAGAAGAAAATTGAATAATGCAGATAGGAGTCAAGCTTTATTGAAGAAGATTTCTTGAAAATTTGAAATAGGAATAAAATAAAGAGTCAAAGCATAAAAAAAAGAAGAATAAAAGAAAAAGGTGACCGTTGACCAAGGCTAATATGCCCTGGCCAACTTGGGCCACAAGAATCAAGTCCAAATGGACTTGGCATAAAAAAATAAGTCCATGTTGGACTTGGAATTAAAAAGGACCATTGGTCCACAATTGAAGAATGACCAATTTCGGCCATGTGAACCAAGAGCCCAAACAAGTCAGGGCGGTGGATTTTGGGCGGTTTACTTTGCCTATTTAAGCAGCAACCAAAAGCAAAGAACGAGGACAGGAGCTGCGGCGCGAGAAAAAAGAAAAGAGCTTTTGCGGCAAAACAATTGAAAGGAAACAAAGAGTGCAGCAGCGGAAGCAAGAGGAAAAAAATAATAGCTTTAGTTTTTCTTCTCTGCAATTCTTGTTGATTCCAGTTTTAAATTGAGGATTACTTTGCAATTGGGATTCAGACTAAGTCGGCATTAACGATTTCAACGGATTCAGACCTATTTTATGGGGAAGTTTAATATTTCTTTTTATAATTTAGACTCAATTCCGTTGAACATGAATAACTAATCTATTGTTTAGGGTAGGATTACTATGCAATTGTTTTGGTTTGAATATTTTGATGTTAGTTTTATATATTTAATTTACATGTCTTATTATTTATTTCCTATTAATTCATTATGTTTGTGGCTAGTGTTTTATAGGAATTCATACTGTAGATCATATATATAAATTGGGTTTCATCGCGAAAACTATATAGGTTATACCATAGTTTTTTACACTTAATTAATTAACTCGTTAGCCTATGGTTTTCAGACAAATCTACACTTCGGCTAGATAAAGGACTTGGAGATAGCATTGCACCTCTAAACTAGGTCTAACTCGTTAATTAGTTAACTTTAAGTGATTAATTAATTAATTAGGCTTGTAGTCTAATTCGGCATCAAAATAGGAAAATCCTAAGTTCGAGCTTAAAATTCAAACTTTGCATAGAAATCCAATCCCTCAACATTTTCCAATTGTGATCAAAACTCACTTTTAGCTCTCACATTTAATTTTAGTTTTTGCATCTAATTTCAATTTTATTTTATTTTTGTCAGCTTTTGTGATACCCCGAACCTGGCATGTATTCAATAGCATTTAAAGTTCATTTAAATTGCATTTTATCGACCTTTCACCTTCTTTGACCAAACTAGTTGACTTTTCATCTACATTGACCAACTAGGACAATGTGAAAATTTTTGAAATGTTTAATAAAGGGCAAACTTAGGATTAGAAATAAAAAAATGCAATGTTAAGTTAGTCAAATTTTGGGTCAACTTTGGAATTAAATCTGAACCAATTGGGGAAGAGTTAGGTAGCAAATTATATATGGTTGGAAAGCTCTATGAGTCTAGTTTCTGAGGTTTCAAACCGTTCGTGAATTGGAGTTTTCTAGAAGAAGTTATGGCCGTTTTCGTAAGGTCGCGCATAGCTGTTTTGGTTTAGCGGGTTGACCGAATTTTGACCTTTGACTTCTTGTCATTTTTTTTTTTAATAAGCAGAATGTGCACGAAAAAAAACAGAGAAAAAAAACTTGAAACCATGAGGAAAAGAAGGAGAAAAAAAAAGAAAATCTCAACTTCAAATCTTCGATTCTTCGCGTGGGCTTGTGCGGGGTGGTTTCCGAGGCACTCTACGAGGTTTTCCTAGCGTCTAGGAGCGTCTAAGGTGAGGGTTTCATCGTTATTTGCGCATTTGAAATATTTGTATCTAAACTTTGATTTTTGGATTTTATGCGTAGATTGTTGTTTTAATCATTTTGTTGCTTAAAGAATGTTCCTTGTTGATTGTAGAACATGTATTTATAGCTTTTTAGCATTTTCTGCGGTTGAAAATCGAAATTGCAATTTAAATTGACTAATGAATAGTAATTAGTGAATAGTAAACCCTTGAAACGATAAAGTTGCGTTGTTATGCTGTCCGTTGATGTAGAAATGTGCTAGATATGCTAGAATGCCTAAATGTGTGGTTTAATTGGAATGTGTAATGGAAAAACAGAGAAAAATGGCTTAGTGAAAGTTGGGATCGTTTAGGTCGAGTTTGGCATTTTCTCGTTTTGCGTGTTGGCATTATTTCGGGAGGCCATGGAAGTACTTTTGGTGCGATTATGGCATTGGTTGGGTGTTTGGTTGGTATAGTTGTAGTTCAAACGAGCAAATGGAGAAATCGGGGCTTTGCCCGAATTCTAGGGTAAAGTAGGGTTTCGGGGTCCTTGGACGTGCCTTATGGTGACCTAGGAGGATTGGCGAAGTCGGTTTCCAGAACTCGTGGCTCGTTTGGAAATGGTAGTGTTTTGATAGTTGGGGCCGATTTGTGATTTTGCTTGTTATCTTGATATTATGCCTATAGAATGCTTAGGGTTGCTTGATATACTTGTTTAATTGATGTTATTGTTGCTTATTATTGCTTGTTATGCTTGAAAAGTTAGTTGAATGCTAGTATTGATTGTGATTGCTTGTTATCTCGTTTGTTGTCACTAGTTTGTATTGTTGTGCTATTGCTCGTTTATTGCCTTGTATCGAGTCTTGCATTGCATAGTGTCAGCACGTGAGTGATGGGCCTCTCTGGGTAGCCTCGGGTTGCCAGTGTTGGTTGCTCTAGCTCCGTAGCTATTCCCTCTTCTCGCTTGGGCTGCTTCCTAGGGAGATTTGGGTCGTAGATTGATGGATACTTCCGGGGTATTCCAAACTAGTGTTATAAGGTGGATGCGCGCTTATTGTCATCGTTGTTAACATCAAGCTCGAGATTGATGTATCGCTCGTGAAATGGTACTTTGCTCGTATGAGTGAACCATAGCCTTCAGAGTGTGGTATAGCTTTGAATGGTTGTGTTAATGCTTTCAGTAATTGCTTATTGTATTGATTATTTGTTTTGATTGCTTATTTATCAGTTATATTGCTTAACTGTCTTATTTGCATTGCACGACTTTCTTTCTCTCCAATTCGATATCTGTCTCGCCCTCACTGAGTATACGTGTTGTGTATACTCACTCCTCACCACCACATTTCAGGAAATGCCATGTTAGCTGGAAAGTTCGTGATTTCGTGAAAGTCCGTGCTTGAAGGGTTGTCCTGCGTGCCTATGTGACTTGAGTAGTCAAAGTTGTAAAGTTGTATGCTTTTATGTATTATATGTATTTAATGTTAAAGGGGATGTAATTTAAGTTCATTAGATTATGTATTTAGTTGATATAGCTTAACTTCAATATATATTTGTAATGACAAAAAGGGAAAAAGATAGAAAGTCATGATAGTCTACTTTATGCAATAGGTTGGTGTAGTTTAATTGCTAAGCTTGAATTTATATTTACTTGTGAATTGTTTGTTGTGAACCGAGGCTCGGATGGCCTTGAGGTGGTTGAATGGTTGGACACGGTGTTGGTCCATTTATATGCTATTACAGATTTTGCAATTTGCCTAGAAACAGGGGAGACTCTGTCCGTCTTTCCCTAAAATCTTGCCGGGTTTGGATTTGGGTTGTGAATAGATTGATTGTTAGAACTCCCGATCTCGAGAGGGATCGGGGTGTCACAACTTTCATTCAAAACCACAATTTACTATTTAATTTACTTCACTTACTTAGGAACTTTATGCTTACTTTTCCACAAACTTCCAAATCGTCTCTTTGTGGATTCGACCTCGCACTAGCACACTATACTACAATCACTCATGCACTTGCGAGTTTAAATTTGGCTTAGATTTGATCTTAATTTGTACCCTAAACTAAGCACCTATCACATAACATACCGTATCCCTCTTAGACTATGTTTGACTTTTAAAATCTCATTCATATATTTATAGTTATGTTATAATCACAAAAATAACATAATTTCTCGAGCAATCAATGCATGCAACGCTAGATGTGAGCAATCTCCCTTCTATTGTTTCTCTAAGTCAAGTCAATTCACTTTCCCAGATATGTCTCCTATGATCGAAGCTTATGTGATCTTGAGGCGACAAACCAAAGTAGCTAACCTTGAACTTGTCACATGAGAACACAAGCATAGGTCTTTGAGGGTATCACAAAGAAAGCATTCATTTCTTCAAGGAGTCACATAATGATAAAGTAGGAATTTAGTCATCCACTACCTTAAATGGTCACAAAGCGCACACACAGTATGAAACATGTATTATAGTGTAATTTCCCTTGTAAGGGTATATGTCTTATTCAGATACATAACACCATATAGATCTTGGTATAGTTATCACATCATAACTAACTTAAATTCTCAAATTGGTGCACACAATAATCGAGGTGAACAAAAACAATTAAGAGATTTCACCTTAATAAATATCATGGGCACTAATTGTAGATCCCTCGTGAACCTCTGTTGGCCTTATCCCTAAATGCACGATTTTGGCGATAATAAATCTTTGTTGTTTGGTTGTGTCAAGTGTGATTGGCTTAGTATGTTTACATGCTTAAACTCATACTTATGACTCATGAAATTAAAATGCATATAATATCTTGAGTCAAATATTGTTGGGTAAATAACTTGCATGAAAAATGCAATGGTTTTGATCAAATAAAGATGCAAGAATAAAGAAAGAAGATAGAAAATCTTGTATAATTGGATTTGTCAAGTGTGTTAAACAAAATATGTTATATACTTATACACACACTTATTTGGTTTTTTTTGATTACGTTGCTTCTATTATATTATTATCTAAAATGTTAGAGATATACCCTAATACTATATATTTGAATGACATATTTTGGACATTTTGACATTAACTTGTATATTGTGGCAATACTATCTATATGTTTGTTTACATATTGACATGTTAGTGACATTCATATTCTAGCTCTTTCTGTATATGAATGAGTCTCAAGTATTTTCATTAGAGAAATGTATTCTAAAAGAGTTTAGAATATGTTGACATATTTTTTTAGTGTGATAAATACTTATACTATTCACGGTCCTTAGATTATTTGATCAAGACTTCAATAATATATTATGGACTATCACATGTGTTGTTACCTTTGATTAACATGAAGATGTTAATGATAAAGGATGGTGAGCCATGTTCTGTTATAGTATATGATGCGATTTACAAACATGTAATTGATTATTAGTATAATAGATCATTAAATGTGATGTGAATAACAAATCACATGATTTTGGATTAATGATTCATTATTCGTTGTTGTTGTGCAAGTAATCCTTTGACTTGTGGCATTATGGTTGTCCTATGTATTGGGGTATTGTTAGAGATATGCCCTAATGCTATATAGTTAGATAACCTATATAGGTCATTTTAATGTAAATTTGAATGACATGTTAAATGGATGTTCATATTCTGCGTTCAATTATATGAATGTGTCCTTAATGTTTTTCTGAGAAGAAATATATTCTTAAAGTGTTGAGAATTTGATGGCATATTTCTTCGACATGATAAACATTCAAAAGCATTCATAGTCCTTAGATTATTCTACTGGGACTAGAATAATCAAGTACAAACTATCTTATGTAGTTACCTTTGATTAACATAGAGATGTTAATGACAAATGGTAGCGAGCGTTGAGCTACAACAGCATAGGGATGCGATTAACTCACATATGAGTGATCGTTAGTAGAACGGATCATTGAATGTGACTAGAATGACAAACTACATGACTTTGGATTAATAGTTTGTCATTGTAAATTGTGCAAATTAATCATTTGACTTGAGAAATTACGACTGCCGGATATATCAGGGACTAAATCTTGTGTTTGGACAAAACTTGCCTTTATCTAGGTGGGCAGCGACCTCTTGCAATTTAGTCTTGTGATATAGAGACTGATAGGTAATTGTCAAGATAGGATCTATTAACCTCTGAAAATGAGGCGATGTCCTATGCGATCTAGTGTCGGTTGTCTGAAATGAGAAATCCTCGGCCGGGGTAGTTGAACGATGGAAAGGTATGTAACGCCCCGACCCAACCCCACGCTAAAGGTTAAGTCTGGACCCGATAAACGGACAGAGTCTCCTCTGTACCACGGACATTTGAAAACCTGTAAATGCTCAAAATAGCTACAATATACTAAAACAAGCTTTTATAAATAAAATTTCAAAGGTTCTAGGCCATCCAAGCCTTGAAACATACAATTGCTCCAAATCACACAAGCAAGCAACCAACTTAACTTTTCATAAACCATTTAACATGCCGTTCAATGATAATATTAAAGCAATCTTAGAAGTTGAAATCAAACATGCCTTTAAACATACACCCCCAAGCATGCAAGAACTAAAAGAGGATTAGAAGTTATTACAAGCCATAATATCTCAAAACTAACATTACAACCAACTAACTTTCAACTTACAACTACAAGAATATACATTGCCCTAAGGCCACAAAATAGATCATAACATAGTAGTACATGAACACCATGAAATAGCAAGAAATCATATCCACCTCAGGCAATAAACACACAGTAACTAGGGCAAAGGGTCAACCTGAACTTCTTCTTCTTCCACTACTACCTCAACTAGCTGGGGATCACCCTCAGCACTTCCTGAAACATGATATCGAGGTATGAGCAACACTGTTGCCCAGTGAGGGATAAGGTCCCGGGGCGTGCAATGCAACAGTTAAAACAGTTAAACAACAATAGTAATTTAACAATTTAAGAAGTAACAATAGCTTAAATAACCACACATTAAAAATGATACATTTCACTTAACCCCAACACCAAATCTCCAATCCACGAACACAATCCACGAACCATGATCACGGTCACGATAAGCCGGTATAACCCCAAACACTCCAGTGGATGTACTCCAGATGTACCTCGATAATCCTACGACCCAACATCCCCTGGAAATCTCCGGACCAGGCGAATGAGGGACTAGGGCACGGAGTTTGAATATTCACTAGCAAGCCCTCTGTCGCCCAGCCGATATTCAACACATCCGCCCTTGACACTATGGTTGCGCAACCACTATGCAATGCACTTAACGATGACAAGTCAATATCAACTACATAAGCAATAACACATAAGAGGATCAACAAAGTAGGTTGACCTCAGAACAGATAGGTTAAAAGCAGTTTACATAAGCAAATAAACAACTTTACAAAGGGGCATATATAAGATACATTTAGAATTATACCAAAAGTTTCAAATCAGCTTGATTCCACATTTAAACACTCAAGAAGTCATACCAAGGTCTTAGAAGCGCGAGACAACCGAAATTGCACCTAAACCCCTTTGTTATTCAAGCTAATTCTCTTCCAAACCAAAGTTAATGATTCAATTTCAAAGGGAAACTATCCCAACCTTCTAACTAACCCTCAAGGGACCTTTTCAACCCTCAACCACATTCAAATGCTCGCAATTACCCCGAAAGCCCCAATTTCTCTCTTCTAGCTTTGAACTATACATACTTCATCCGGGCTTCAAACAAGGTTTAGCAAAGCTTCTATAGCACCTAGGTAGCTTAAGAATACTAAAAGTGAAGCCCGAATCCACCCGGATTGGCATTAACCCCGAAACCCCTTTGTTAAAGTCGGCTATTTCACGTTTTATGCGATATTAGAGCAATTCAAGTGCACGGGGCTATTAGACTACCTTCATTAATACCTAAGGCATCTATTAGAAGTATTGAATCAAGTTTAAACGCGCAATTACACAAAACCCTAGAAAAACGTCACTATTCACCTCATAATTCAAAATAACGATTCTAACCGTTTAAAAAGTGAAACAATGGCTCAAATATGTTCTCTAGCAATTATATACTAGGTCTAATAGTATAGATAATCAATACAATAGCATTTGGTCACATTTTCAACAAATTAAGAAAATAGCAACCATTTTAAAATGCAAAAAGAAGCCGTGAAATCCCTCACCAATGCGCGTATCACCTAGGAGGCTTGCACACACCCTAAACTACTTGCTCTAGGCTTGGCTTGGCTTGAAATGAAGAGTTGAAGAGCAAAAATCAATTTTTTCCCTCTCCTTGCTGCTCTCGGCCTTAGCACAGTAAAATCAGCTCCTTTTTTTTTTGTTTGTTTGCAAGTTATAAGCTTAATAGCCTTATGGTGAGTTTTTATGAGAGGTGGGGTCATGTTGGGAGTTTAAGTGACCCACTAAAAATGCGTAGACAGCTTAAAACGAGCCTAAAGTGTAAAGTATAAGCTAACTAATTAAATCTCTAAGTTATGTTACGTAACACTATTCACTGAACCACTAAAAGCATTTTCTAAACGAGTGTTCCTATCGCTTCTAGCCCAATTGAACATTTTTCCCGTTCCTTTAACAATTAATATGATTTAATAAAAATGCTAGTTCACTAATATAATGCAGTTTAAAATTGGAATAAATAGTGACCAAGAGAGACAACAGGTAAAGCACATAATTAAATGCGCAATTAATGGATGCAACAGTAAATGAATGCATGGCAAAAGCTTGGGCGTCACATCCTCTCCCCCTTAAACTAATTGCGCCCACGCAATTCTTACATGAATCGGTGAATAACTCTGGATATTTCTCTCGCATCTGATCCTCTCTCTCCCAAGTAGCATCTTTTAACTCGTGATGATCCCACAGAACTTTAACCATCGGAATGCTTTTAGTTCTTAGCTCCTGAACTTTCTGATCAACAATCCGAAGAGGTTTCTCCGTGTAGGTCAAAGTTTCACTGATCTCTAGTGGCTCGGGCTCAAGAACATGAGAATGATCTGGCTAATACTTCCGAAGCATAGAAACATGGAAGACATCATGAATTCTGCCCAGGCTAGGAGGCAAAGCTAGTCGATAAGCCAATTCACCAATAGTTTCAATTACTTCAAACGGTCCCACGTAACGAGGACTGAGTTTACTTCCCTTGCCATGCCGAATCAAGCCCTTGCGAGGAGAAATTTTCAGAAATATCCGATCCCCAACGGCAAATTTCAGATCACGACGGCGTCTGTTTGCATAACTCTTTTGCCAACTCTGTGTTGTAAGCATTCTTTTTTTGATAAGCTGAACATTATCAATCATTCTGTTCATCTTTAGCAATAAAGTAGGATCAATAGATTACGACTCTCCAACTTCATCCCAATATAAAGGAGATCTGCATTTCCGCCCATACAAAGCCTTATACGGTGCCATACCGATAGTAGCTTGATAACTGTTGTTATAAGCAAATTTTGCGAGAGGTAAGTACTTCTCCCAACTCTTACCGAAGTCCAGAATGCACACTCGAAGCATATCCTCAAGTATTAAGATAGTTCTTTCAGATTGACCGTCTGTCTGAGGATGATAAGCTGTGCTGAAAGTCAATGTCGTGCCCAAAGCTTTCTGAATCTTCTGCCAGAACTGAGATGTGAATCTGGGATCTCTATCTGACACAATACTCTTGGGAATCTCATGAAGTCTAACAATATACTTAACATAAATTTCAGCCAATCTATCAAGAGATTCAGTTTTCTTTGTCGCAATAAAATGAGAGGTTTTGGTCAATCTATCCGCAACAACCCAGACTGAATCATGACCTCTCGAAGACCGCGATAAATCTGACACGAAATCCATGGTAATGTGATCCCATTTCCAAACAGGAATAGCCAAAGGTTGCAAAAACCCTGCTGGTCTCTGATGTTCAGCTTTAACTTTCTGACATGTAAGACATTTAGCAACATAGTCTGCAATCTCTCTCTTCATGTTGTTCCACCAGTAGTTCTGTTTCAGATCTCTGTACATCTTGGTACTGCCTGGATGGATAGTATACTTAGAATTATGAGCCTCTACAAGAATTTCTTTATTTAAAGCTGGCTCAGAAGGAATGCAAATTCTGCCTTTAAACTTAAGAAGTCCATCATCATGTAATTTGAAACCCCCGACTTTCCCCCTTTCGACTTTTCTAAGATTTCCATCAATTGTAGATCAGCTTGCTGAGCCTCTCTAATCCTGGATAATAAAAGAGACTAAATATGCAAACTTGCAAATTGAACACCAGAATCTGAAATGTTGGGCCTCCATAAACATAATTCCTCCATGAACTCCCAATTTTTGATGATTAGACTAGCAACTGTAGCCTTTTGGCTTAAGGCATCAGCAACAATATTAGCCTTACCTGGCAGATAATTGATAGTACAATTATAATCCTCAAGCAACTCCAACCAACGCCTCTGTCTCATATTCAACTCTTTCTGAGAAAAGAGATATTTCAGACTCTTGTGATCGGTAAAGATTTCAAATTTATTACCCCAAAGATAGTGACGCCATTTCTTTAATGCAAAGATGATAGCTGCAAGCTCGAGATCATGAGTCGGGTAATTAAATTCATAAGGTTTCAGTTTTTTGGAAGCAAAAGCTATAACTCTCCCATTCTGCATCAATACACAGCCCAAACCTTCCTTAGAAGGATCACTATAGATTACCAGATTATCAGTACCCTCAGGTAGAGCGAAAATAAGAGCTGTGGTTAATCTCTTCTTTAATTCCTGGAAGCTAGCCTCACATTTCTCATTCCAGTCAAATATAGTCTTCTTCCGAGTGAGTTGAGTCAAAGGTCCAACAATTTTAGAAAAATCCTTGACAAACCTCCTGTAATAACCTGCTAAACCCAGAAAACTGCGAATTTCTGTAACAGTCTCCGGCCGTTTCCATGCCATGACAACCTCAATCTATGCTGGATCTACAGAAATTCCATCCTGAGAAATAATGTGGCCTAGAAAAGTGACTTGTCTTAACCAGAACTCACATTTGCTAAACTTCGCAAATAACCGATGTTCTTGAAGAGTCTGCAACACAATTCTAAGATGTTGTTCATGTTCCGCCTCAGATTTAGAATAGACAAGAATATCATCAATGAAAATAACCACAAACTGATCCAGATAGGGGCGGAATACTCTCTGCATCAAATCCATAAATGCGGCAGGAGTGTTAGTTAACCCAAACGGCAGAACAACAAACTCATAATGACCATACTGAGTTCTGAAAGCAGTTTTGGGAACATCATCAGACTTAATCCTTAACTGGTAATAGCCCTGCCTCAGATCGAATTTAAAAAATACTTTGGCTCCTTGCAGTTGATCAAATAATTCATCAATCAAAGGCAATGGATATTTGTTTTTGATAGCTATCTGATTAAGACCCCGATAATCAATGCATAACCGAAGAGATCCATCTTTCTTTTTAACAAATAAGACCAGTGCACCCCAAGGTGAAGAACTCGGTTGAATGAATCCCTTCTCAAGTAAACCCTGTAACTGAATTTTCAATTCTTGCAACTCAGGTGGAGCCATCCTATACGGAGTCCTAGAGATAGGCGTAGCCCCTGGTAATAAGTCGATCACAAACTCTATCTCACTATCAGGTGGTAAACCAGGTAACTCCTCAGGAAACACCCCCGGAAACTCTCTCACGATAGGTACATCATTCAGTTTCAATTGATCACCATGTTGATTAATCAAATAAGCAAAGTAAGCCTCACAACCCTTACCTAACATTTTTGATGCTTTAATAGAAGATATGATAGGAGTTCCCGTAGATTTTCTACTACTAACTATTTTAAGTACGGGCTAGTCGGGTATTTCTAGTTTCACAATCTTCTTTCTACAATCAAGTTGGGCATAATATTTACCTAACCAGTCCATTCCCAATATAATTTCAAAGTCGCGGAAAGGTAGAATAATTAAATCGGCAGGAAAAACACGACCTTGAATATAAATATTACATGCCTTGTAGATAGATTTTGTGATAAACTTCGGCCCCATAGGAGTGTAAACCACAATATCATGCAATAGTTTATCAGGTTTCAACTTAGCATTTTGTGCACAAATAGGTGTAATAAATGAATGCGAAGCCTCGGAATCAATTAAAACTTTAACTGATTGATCATTAAGAAGAAAAGTACCTTCTATTACAACGGTCGTATCCGGAAGCTCCTCAGCATCTAAAGCAAATACTCGAGCCTGACCCCGCGGTACTGGTGCTGCAACTTAACCCCTAGTCTGATTGCCCTGACCAGATGTCTGACCCCTGGTATTCTTGAATTTCTGGCAGTCTCGAACCCTGTGTTGATCACTGCCGCATCCGGTACAACGGCCCAATCTTTTCCAACAATTCTCCTCAATATGACCCTGGCGTTGACAGAAGCTGCACTGCTAGTGACGTCTTGCAGCAGTGCCTCCCGAAGGAGCTCTGTAAGTAGAGGTAGCTGAATTACCCTGCTGAGAACGAACTATTGCTGGTCGGGTCTACCCCTGACTCTGACTCTGGGCTGGTCGTGACTGAATCTGAGCAGGCCCTGAATAACTCTGTGTCTGCCTCGGCTGTGAACCCTACCCAACTGGAACAGTCTGCCTCTAGTACCCCTGACTCTGAGACTGAAACTGCCGCTTACTCGATTGACTAGTCTCTGCCAACACGTCTGCCTTGCGTTTTTCATACCTCGAGGCGGCTCTGACCACTGCAGCATAGTTAGGGTAATCATTCGCAGACAGATTAAGCATAATATCATTCCTCAATCCCATAATGAACCTCTGCATCTTCATATCCTCAGGTTGTACCAAAGCCGACACATATTGGGAAAGCCTAGTAAAAGCAGCCTCATATTGATCCACTGACATATTTCCTTGTTTCAAAGCTATGAACTCTGCCTGACGCCTCTCACGGGCAACCACGAATATAAATTTATCTCGAAACTCTCGAACAAAGTCAGCCCATGAATGTTGAACCGCCTCAGCTTCCCATTTCTCATTAATAGTACGCCACCACTCCTCGGCGTCGCCCTCCAGCAAAAATGTAGCATAAGTGATCTTTCTCTCATCAGTGCACTCAAGAATTGCAGCCACCCTTTCAAATTTCCTCAACCATAATTCGGCCTTCATATCATCAGGTTCTCCAAAGAAGCTGTAGGCCCCGTGATGTAAGAATCGGTCATACAAATTAGTTCCAGCAGCACCACTACCCTCGGCTCTGGCGGCCTAATTACCCCTAACAGCCCCTGTCTGACCTTGCTGAGTTACAAACTGTGCAATAGTGTTCATAGCAGTAGCCATAGTAGCCAGAATCTGCGTAGTGCTAGGTTCTGGTCCCTGTGGTGGTGCATTCTCTGCTACTCCTTCACCCTCTCCCGGTACACCCTACCTAGGAGCTTCTTCCGGCTCTCTCCCCGGTCTGCCCCTTCTCCTCATCTCAACAACTAGAATACAAAGTATTATGACAGGCATTTACATAAATTACAGGTAAAGCACATAGGAAGAAGTTCAAATAAATTCACATAAGTCACATATTACATTAGAAGAATATTCACATACAAGAGATTCATAGTCACTTAATCATGCTTGACATTATAGACTTTTCACTTTCAAACATTAACTCTTAGAGACCTTTCGCATTCCATTATCATGCTAACATGTTCCTCTCTAATTCAAATTCCACTTAGGCAAATCAAAAGACTACAAATTCATACAATCACAAGGTCACATAACAGATCTCTACCCACATACCGAGAAATTTAACCCGGCTTCAAGCAATCTATAGCTCTGATACTACCTAAAATGTAACACCTCGACCCAACCCCACACTAAAGGTTAAGTCTGGACCCGATAAACGAACAGAGTCTCCTCTGTACCGCGGACATTTGAAAACCTGTAAATGCTCAAAATAGCTACAATATACTAAAACAAGCTTTTATAAATAAAATTTCAAAGGTTCTAGGCCATCCAAGCCTTGAAACATACAATTGCTCCAAATCACACAAGCAAGCAACCAACTTAACTTTTCATAAACCATTTAACATGCCGTTCAATGATAATATTAGAGCAATCTTAGAAGTTGAAATCAAACATGCCTTTAAACATACACCCCCAAGCATGCAAGAACTAAAAGAGGATTAGAAGTTATTACAAGCCATAATATCTCAAAACTAACATTACAACCAACTAACTTTTAACTTACAATTACAAGAATATACATAGCCCTAAGGCCACAAAATAGATCATAACATAGTAGTACATGAACACCATGAAATAGCAAGAAATCATATCCACCTCAGGCAATAAACACACAGCAACTAGGGCAAAGGGTCAGCCTGAACTTCTTCTTCTTCCACTACCACCTCAACTAGCTAGGATCACCCTCAGTACTTCCTGAAACATGATATCGAGGTATGAGCAACACTGTTGCCCAGTGAGGGATAAGGTCCCAGGGAGTGTAATACAACAGTTAAAACAGTTAAACAACAATAGTAATTTAACAATTTAAGAAGTAACAATAGCTTAAATAACCACACATTAAAAAAGATACATTTCACTTAACCCCAACACCAAATCTCCAATCCACGAACACAATCCACGAACCACGATCTCGGTCACGGTAAGCCGGGATAACCCTAAATACTCTAGTGGATGTACTCCAGATGTACCTCGATAATCCTACGACCCAACATCCCCTGGCAATCTCCGGACCAGGCGAATGAGGGACTAGGGCACGGAGTTTGAATATCCACCGGCAAGCCTTGTGACGCCCAAGATTTTTGCCGTACATTCATTTACTGTTGCATCCACTAATTGTGCATTTCTTCTGTGCTTTGCTTGTTGTCTTCTTTAGTTACTATTCATTCTATTTTTCAACTACATAATTACCATGAATTAGAATTTTTCTTAAATCATATTAATTGTTTTAAGAATGGGAAAAATATGCATTTGAGCTAGGAGCGATAGGAACCTTCGTTTAGAAAATAGTTTAGTGAACTAGTGAATAGTGTTACGTATGAAACATAATGTTTTAGCTAGCTAACTTAATTTATGTGCAATGGACTTGTTTTAAAGCTAATTAAGCTCATTTTAATAGACCATTTAAGCACCCAACATGCCCCACCCAAACATATATTCACACAACACACAACATAAGTCATAACTTAGCAAAAAAAAAAAAAAGGGAAGATGCAGATTTTACTGTAGCAAATCCGAGAATAGTATAGGATGAGAATGAGATAATTTTGCTCATCAAATCTTCAAGCCAAGCCAAGCCAAGCTAGGAGC
The DNA here is from genome assembly GCA_037974665.1 of Ehretia macrophylla. Taxonomy (NCBI): domain Eukaryota; kingdom Viridiplantae; phylum Streptophyta; class Magnoliopsida; order Boraginales; family Ehretiaceae; genus Ehretia; species Ehretia macrophylla. The sequence continues at coordinate 16,833,176 of CM075775.1, forward strand.
AAGTAGTTTAGGGTGTTTGCTAGCCTCCCGAGAGTTCCTACGCGCAATTGGTGAGGGTTTTCTTGACTTTTTATGCATATCTAAAATGTTACATTTTTCTTGATTTGTTGAAAATGTTATCAAATGCTATTGCAAAGCTTATCTATGCTATTATACCTTGTATATAAGTGCTAGAGAACACATTTGAGCCATTAGTTCGCATTTTAAACAGTTGGAATCATCATTTGAATTTATGAGGTGAATAGTGACGTTTTTCTAAGATTTTGTGTAATTGCACATATTAGCTTGATTCAACACTCCTAATAGATGCTTTAGGTGCTAATGAAGGTAGTCTAATAGCCCCGTACACTTGAATTGCTCTAAAATCGTATAAAACGTGAAATAGTCGACTTTAACAAAGGGGTTTCAGGGTTAATGCGAATCCGGGTGGATTCGGGCTTCACTTTTAGTATTCTTAGCCTACCTAGGTGCTATAGAAGCTTTGCTAACCCTTGTTTGAAGCCCGGATGAGGTAGGTGTAGTGTAAAGCTATAAGAGGGAATTTGGGGCTTTCGGGGTTATTGCGGGCGTTTGAATGTGTTAGAGGGTTGAAAGGGTTCCTTGAGGGTTAGTTAGAAGGTTGGTAGAGTTTTCGTTTGAATTTGAATCATTAACTTTGGTTTGGAAGAGAAATAGCTTGAATAACAAAGGGGTTTAGGTGTAATTTCGATTGTCTCGCGCTTCTAAGACGTTGGCATGACTTCTTGAATGTTTAAATGTGGTTTCAAGTTGGTTTGGAACTTTTGATGTAATTCTAATTATATCTTGTATATGCTCCTTTGTAAAACTGCTTATTGCTTGTATAAACTGCTTCTATTCTAACTGCATTGAGGTCAACCTACTTTGTTGATCCTCCTACATGTTATTGCTTATCTTATTGATATTAACTTGCTATTGTAAAGTGCATTGCATAGTGGTTGCACAACCATAGTGTCAGGGGCGGATGTGTTGAATATCGGCTGGGCGGCAGAGGGCTTACCAGTGGATATTCAAACTACGTGCTCTATTCCCTCACTCGCCTGGTCCAGAGATTGCCAGGGAGTGTTGGGTCGTAGGATTATCGGGGTACATCCGGAGTACACCCACTGGAGTGTTTGGGATTATGCCGGCTTATCGTTATCGTTATCGTGATCGTGATCGTGGTTAGTGGATCGTGTTCGTGGATTGAAGATATGGAGTATGGGGTTAAGTGAGATGTATCCTTTTATTGTGTGGTTACTAGAATTTGTTATTTCTGAATGATTAACTGCTTTATTTGTCCAATTTCTTTACTTGTTGCATTGCACGCCCCGGGAGACTATATCCCTCACTGGGCAACAGTGGTTGCTCATACCTCGATATATGTTTCAGGATGTGCTGAGGGTGATCCCCAGCTCGTTGAGGTGCTAGTGGAAGAGGAAGAAGTTCAGGCTGAGCCTTTGCCCTAGTTGTTGTGTGTTTGTTATCTAAGGTGGATTTGCCTTCTTGTTGTTACATGGTGTACTTGTATTGCTATAGCATGATCTATTTTGTGGCCTTAAGGCTATGTATATTCTTGTAGTTGCAAGTTGAAAGTTGTTGGTTGTAATGTTAGCTTTGAGATATTATGGCTTGTAATAACTTTTAATTCTCCTTTTAGTTCTTGCATGCTTGGGGGTGTATGTTTAGAGGTGTTGATTTCAACTTCTAAAATTGCTCTAATGTTATCATAGAATGGCATGTTAAAAAGGTTTAATGAAAAGTTAAGTTGGGTGCATGCATGTGTGATTTTGAGCTGTTGTTTGTCTCCTGGCTTGGATGGCCTTGAACCTTTGAATTTTAATTATAAAAGCTTGTTTTAGTATATTGTGGCTATTTTGAGCATTTACAGGTTTGAAAAATGTCCGCGGTACAAAGGAAACTCTGTCAGTTTTTCCCTAAAATTTTGAGACTTGGTTGGAATTGGGTTGAGAATAGCTTGGTTATTAGAGCCTCCGGTCTCGTGAGGGATTGGGGCGTTACAAGCCCTCTGCCGCCCAGTCGATATTCAACACATCCGCCCCTGACACTATGGTTGCGCAACCACTATGCAATGCACTTAACGATGACAAGTCAATATCAACTATATAAGCAATAACACATAAGAGGATCAACAAAGTAGGTTGACCTCAGAACATATAGGTTAGAAGCAATTTATATAAGAAAATAAACAACTTTACAAAGGGGCATATATAAGATACATTTAGAATTATACCAAAAGTTCCAAATTAGCTTGATTCCACATTTAAACACTCAAGAAGTCATGCCAAGGTCTTAGAAGTGCGAGACAACCGAAATTGCACCTAAACCCCTTTGTTATTCAAGCTATTTCTCTTCCAAACCAAAGTTAATGATTCAATTTCAAAGGGAAACTATCCCAACCTTCTAACTAACCCTCAAGGGACCTTTTCAACCCTCAACCACATTCAAATGCCCTCAATTACCCCGAAAGCCCCAATTTCCCTCTTCTAGCTTTGAACTACACATACTTCATCCGGGCTTCAAACAAGGTTTAGCAAACTTCTATAGTACCTAGGTAGCCTAAGAATACTAAAAGTGAAGCCTGAATCCACCCGGATTCGCATTAACTCCGAAACCCCTTTGTTAAAGTCGGCTATTTCACGTTTTATGTGATATTAGAGCAATTCAAGTGCACGGGACTATTAGACTACCTTCATTAATACCTAAGGCATCTATTAGAAGCATTAAATCAAGTTTAAACGTGCAATTACACAAAACTCTAGAAAAATGTCACTATTCACCTCATAATTCAAAATAACGATTCTAACCGTTTAAAAAGCGAAACAATGGCTCAAATATGTTCTCTAGCACTTATATACTAGGTATAATAGTATAGATAATCAATACAATAGCATTTGGTCACATTTTCAACAAATTAAGAAAATAGTAACTATTTTAAAATGCAAAAAGAAGCCGTGAAATCCCTCACCAATGCGCGTAGGAGCACCTAGGAGGCTTGCACACACCTTAAACTACTTGCTCTAGGCTTGGCTTGGCTTGAAATGAAGAGTTGAAGAGCAAAAATCAATTTTTTCCCTCTCTTTGCTGCTCTCGGCCCTAGCACAGTAAAATCAGCTCCTATTTTTTTTTTTTTTTGTTTGCAAGTTATAAGCTTAATAGCCTTATGGTGAGTTTTTATGAGAGGTGGGGTCATGTTGGGAGTTTAAGTGGCCCACTAAAAGTGCGTAGATAGCTTAAAACGAGCCTAAAGTGTAAAGTATAAGCTAACTAATTAAATCTCTAAGTTATGTTACGTAACACTATTCACTGAACCACTAAAAGCATTTTCTAAACGAGTGTTCCTATCGCTTCTAGCCTAATTGTACATTTTTTCCGTTCTTTTAACAATTAATATGATTTAATAAAAATGCTAGTTCACTAATATAATGCAGTTTAAAATTGGAATGAATAGTGACCAAGAGAGACAACAGGTAAAGCACATAATTAAATGCGCAATTAATGGACGCAACAGTAAATTAATGCATGGCAAAAGCTTGGGCGTCACAAGGTGTTTTTCCATAGATGTCATTTCTTATTCTACCGAATTAGATCTATGCATAGAATCATTTAGTTGATTTAATCATTTCATGGTCCCCATAACGATCGGGATATTTCAACAGAAGGATCAGACTGCACGCTAATTTGCAACTGTAAATAGGTTCGTTGGAATTGGACTTCATTACTGTATATATTGTCATAATACGTTCGTTGCTAATGCGCCACTCATGAACATGAGGGCATTCTAGGAAATGATGGAGACATTTCCAGAATGGATTAAAAGTGTTTAATGATCCTTCATCGTTATACAGTCATGAACTTAGAAAGTCACACACTTAGGGCATCATGAATAAAACATTTTTTAGCTTTGTATTGAGTTTATAAACACGTTAAAGTGTTAACAGAGTTATTATGGCCGTTAATGGTTAAGTGGGCCAAAAGTATAATTATGGAAAGTTTTGGGGTCAAAGTATAAATATGAAAATTTCATATTTGCAACTAATTATTCTTGAGGGGTCAAGGAATAATTAATTAATAGTTATGCATATTTGACACATGGCACAATCTTGGAATTGCAAAAGAATTGACACTTGGCAAAAAAGAGACAAATTTTTTTTCTTTCTTGCCACTTGTCATACATGCATAGTAAAGCAAAGTTGTCTTGCTTTTTGATAGCCACTTGGCCGCCCTATGCAAAGGAAAAAGGGGACACTTGGCACCTCACATGCAAGACATAAAACACTTGGCATTATCTTATATTTGATAGCTTTTGATGATTGCCACTTGGCGCAATCTAAACAATGTCTTGCATCTATAAAAGGGGCCAAAGCTTATTCTTCTTTCTCTCTTAATGCCACACGACACACACACTCAAAAGAAGACAAAAAATTCTCTCCTTCTTCCTTAGTGGTTTCGGGCAAAGCAAGAAAGGATAGAAAACTTTTGCATCTTGTCTTACAACTCTACACACAAGCTCTAGTATACTAACTATTGTTAGCACTTTAATTAGTTAGTAGTACTTGTTGCTTTTGGATACTCGTGGACTAACTAGGGCATTTGCACGTGCGGAGAGCTTTTGTTCGAGCCCAGATCTTCTCTTGGTGCATATCCAAGTTCTCCATGCGAGGTATTCTTATATTTCGTTTTTAAATACATATGTATATACTTTTATGTATCTTCTTTTATGTACAAGTTACGGATTTACTCTTGAGATTTTGTGAATGTAACTTTTAATTGTTAGAGTTTCCACTGCGCTTGCATGTTTTTGTTGTTTACATATCTCAAGACGATCCCGTTGCGCTCCCACTTTTGAAGTTGACGCCTTTTGCGCCTTCAAGTGGTATCAGAGCCACGGTTTTGAAAATCCGTAATATGTACATTTAAGTTTGGATCTAATCTTTTAATGTTATTTGACACAATTATACGAAAGATATGAGTTGATTCCATCTCGCATTGAAAGATCGACTTTGATTGGAACAAGCCAAAAGTTTTTTATGATCGGGCCTAATGATCCCTTTATATGGATCTCGGTTTATGTGTCATATTGAGACTATATATGGATCTTGTTTTATGTGTCATATTGAGACTATACGGCTTGTGAAGTCAGTTGGTCTTGGAATGCTCGGTTGATATATGAGTCAATTCTCTTTTGTGCATTTTGTCAAAACATTGATTAAAGATTAGACGCATTTATTATATCTTTTGTATGTGATGCGTTAAGATATTTGTTGGTTGTTTTCATTTAGGTTAGATTATCTATGTGATTTGTTTAATCTAGCTATATGTTGCATAAATGATGAATTTGATCTTGGACTTAGTAGATGCTCGGTTTGTAATTGAGACATAAGTCTCATTTTATTTTCTTGCTTCTGAGAGAACTTTGTAGTGAGGACTATATGTAAATTCTCTAGAAGACATGCAAGGAGGCAACCGGATGAATCCAAAGAAGTTGGAGATCTTGAAGACATTTTGATGTGTTTTAAGATATATTTTCCTTTATATTTTATTTTAGGTCCATGATCTACAATCTATGTTGCATGCATTGCATTTTATATGCTTGATAATGTATGCATGATGAGATCTAGAAACAAAACTCCCAATGTGCAAACGTATATTAGATTTGTTGTCATCCGCTATCCTAGGACTTAATAAACCCAAAGCGATCATATCCGGTCTTACCTAAAGGTAGAGGGACATGATTCGTAATAAGTTTAATTAAGTTGCTAGTAGAACATAGTAATGAGGTTATCTTCCAAAATCTAACGGCCAATTATAGCCACAAAGGCTTGAGGTTATTGATTCAATTTGTCGGATAACTATGAGATGGTGGGTCAGATCTAACTAAATCACTTTGTCAATTATAGCCACAAAGGTTTGAGACCAAGTGATTTGGGGATTGGATATGACCATAATCTATTTTGTAAAATAGACAACAAAGTGTTGTTGACTCGTAATATTTATATTCCAATTATAACCACAAAGGTTTGAGGGATACAAATTGTTAAGAGAACTTGTTCACCCACTACCGGATTCTAACAAATTCCCGTTTCTCATTCTGGGAGTATGAGATTCAATAAAAATAGTGGGAGATACTATTTTTGTAAAGACCATACTTAAATAGTTATGCATTTTTACATCAACTAGCAGTCTTACTTTCTGTGTTACGTATTTCTACAGTATATTTATAATGGCTTCTATTTCAAATCCCATTGCCCATATTCTTGATAAAAATGCTTTAACCGGACCAAACTTTTTCGATTGGTTTCGCAAATCTTAAAATTTTCTTGGGATTGGAAAAGATTGAATATATTTTGGATAAGGCCCCTCCTGCTTCTCTTCCTGCAACTGCAGCTAATGAAGAGCGAGAAACATATGAGCTTTGGATAGAACATGACTTGAGAGCAAAAGCTTATATCCTTGCTTCAATGTCAAATGAATTGCAAAAGCAACATGAGAAGATGTCTCATGCTGCTAGCATGATTCTGAACTTGAAAGAGCTGTATGGTGAGCAAAGTGATGTTGCTAGATATAAACTGTCCAAGGAGTTGTTTAGAGCAAGATTTGAAAAAGGTGGTGATGTCAGCAAGCATGTTCTCAGGATGATTAACCTAATTACTCAACTTGAGATGCTTGAGTTTGACATGAACTGTAAGTTGCACACAGATCTTAATTTGTAGTCCTTCCCACCTTCTCTAAAACAGTTCATTGTGAACTTTCAAATGAAAAAACTCTCTACTTCTTTGCCTGAGCTGGCCAATATGTTGACCACAACGCAGTCAAAGTTCAAGGGAAATGGTAAGGAGACTGTCCTCGTTGCTGCCTCTTCTTCTGGGTTTAAACCCAAGAATAGAAGGAGGAAGAACAACAAGAAAAAGAACACTGCTCCTAATGTAACGCCTTGATCCCTCCCAAGATTGGAGGCTCTAAAAACCAAGCTATTCTCAACCCGATCCCAAACCCGGGCACAGATTTTTAGAAAAAACGGACAAAGTCTCCCCTGTACCGTGGACATTCTGAAAACCTGTAAGCAACCAATAAAGCCACAAAAAAACCTAGAACTCCAATTCTAATTAAAGACTCAAACTTTAAGGCCATCCGAGCCTTAAAACATTCAAACAGTGAGAATCATGCAAGCTTGCATTCACAATATATTTTCTTTACAAAACCGCTTATCATGCCACTCCATGATAGCGTTTAAACATTCTTAGGAATTGAAAACAACTATACAACCGATCATTCACTCCCAAGCATGCAAAGTAGCTAAGGGCAGAAACATAAGTTATTACATGCCACGAATACATATCATACATTACCTTCAAACTTACAGCTAAACAATATATACATGAACCCATAGACTCCAGAATAGGACATAAGTAATACAAACAGATTCTTTATATAACCAACAGGAAACACATCCACCTCAAGCAAGTATCACACAACAACTAAGGAAACTCCTCCTCCAATTGCACCTCCAAAAATATGTTAGCGAGGTATGAGCAACCACAATTGCCCAGTGAGGGATAAAGACTACTCGGGACGTGCAATGCAACAATTATAGCAGTTAAGCAAGAAGGCAAGGAAAGTACATTTAAAACAGTAAATAACCACACATATCAAAGGATACGATACACTTAACCCCAACATTCCAGAATTCTCTTATCTTTGATTACGAACCACGATCCACGAACTACGAAACACGATCAATGTGCCGGCATAACCCCAATCACTCCAGTGGGTGTACTCCTGATGTACCCCGATAATCCTACGACCCAACACCCCCTGGTAATCTCCGGACCAAGCGAGTGAGGGACTAGGGCACGGAGATCGAATATCTACTGGCAAGCCCGCTGCCGCCTAGCCGATATTTAATACAACCGCCCCTGACACTATGGTTGCGCAACTACTATGCAATGCACTTAAATCCAATGACAATATAACAAGAATATAGGACAATAACACATAGGAGGGACAACAAAGTAGGTTGCCCTCGAAAACAATTAAGATATAAAAAGAATATAACTCAAGCAATTATCTTAATTCATACAATTTATTAAAGAGAAAATGAACCAAAATGCACAAAATGATGAAAATCCCTCACCTTTACCAAGCTCCAAGATGCAAGAATTGGCTTCACTCTCAAACATTTTGGATAGTCAACTGAAGCATTCTTGTGGCTATAAAACATTTCATAACCTCCTAGATGACATTAACTATATTAATATTTTACAAAGTAACCTTTAAAACAAGCTCAATCAAATACCCTTTTTTGTAACAACCATTAATAATCAAATAATTCACATATAAATAGCAATTTACTTGTAGGCAATTAAACACACAATTTCAATCCATTAATTTCATGAATTAAGCAAGTGGAAATATTACATAGCATGATCCTGAAATAAGTAATCTAAGTTAGAAGCTTCTCGCTAGCAAACTTAGGGTTAAAAGTAAAAATATGACTTAACAACTCAAGAAGGGAGTATTTCAACTAGAATATTAAAGTTAGGTGCATTTAAGTTAAAACATAGTTAACCCAAGTTAACATAATACCATACATTGTTTATGATTTTCTCCATTCTAGATTGGATAATAACTTACATGTGAAACTAGTTCAACTCCACCTAATAATGGACTAGCAATTAACTCAATTTAAGGAATCATCTTAAGAGTTTATAGCTAAAATAAGACAAGTTCCATTAATTGTTCAATAATACATTCATTAACATCGACTTCCAAACATTTACTTCTTAAAAGACTTCTAAATCATACATTCTCTTACTTTCCAATGATTATTAGTTAGTGCATAGTATTTAACTCAACCAACATTCCAGCTCTTAGTTAGCTAACTATTCAAGAAATAAGTGTTTCACTTAAAACTTTATAACTGATAACAAACCATCCTAATCATATCATTAGCTAGCTCAACAAACTTTAATATAACTTATAACTCATTATTTCACAGGTAAGACATAGAATAGGGAGCCTATCTATCAATAACTACAACATTAACTTAACAGCAATTTAAAATAAGAACAATTTCATCTCACTTTCTTTGCAAACTCAAGTGAAAGATAACATTTAACAAGCCAATAAATAACTATTTCAGAATTAACTTACATTCTAACTAAACCCCTACACAATTAAACTAACTCTTCAATTTAAAATTAAAGCATAAGCTTAAAGAATATATGCTACACCAAAACACTTGTCTTCATTTCCAATCAAATTAGCATTCAAGATAAACAATAGATTTAAATCACATTCATTTATAACTAAACAATTATTTTCATGTAGATAGTATGACATTCAAGCTATAGTTAACCTCTACATGACTTAATAAATGAGTTCACATTTTAGCAAGATGGGTAAAAATGCAAGGGGAAAGGCAGCTGCATTTCATACTAACTCATGATTTCTATTTACTCATTCAATCTCAATTATATCACAATTTACATAATTATAAGAGCTTCATTACGCTACTAATCATCCAAGAACACTACACAATAAAGTCTTGATCGAATATATCCAATTAGTGATCCAATTAGTGTTGAAATATATCATCACTTCCAGCAAAATAACAATGAAATTCAGATTCTCGCGCAATAGGATAGTTCTGATAGATCTCATCAAAATGATCATAACTTATTCTAGAAAACTCCAATTAATGCATAGTAAAAAGAATTAGAAACTAGACTCGTAAGACTTTCTAATGGTATATAATTCAACCCCTAATCCTTCTCCAATTAATACAGCTTTAAGCTTGAAATTGCATTAGTTTTGCCGAAAAAATCTGGACAACCACGGTTGAACACACACACATGTGCACGCGTGAATTTTGCTTGGTTCCCTTATATTCCTAGCTAGTTTTAAACATTATTCAAGCATATATAACTGTTGCACACTTCATTAAGCATTTTTATCAAACATCTAGCCTACACATGTCCAAAGATAGCAAATTAACAACAACAACAAATATAACAATAACAATAGAAGCAATAACACATGGGAGGAACAACAAAGTAGGTTGTCCTCGAAACAGTTTGAAAAGAAGCAATTTCATATATGCAATTAAGAGATTTACAAAGGAACATATTCAAGATATACATTAAACTATATCAAAAGCTCCAAAACAACTTTAAACCATATTTAAACACAAGGATTCATGCTAAGGTCTTAGAAGTGTGAGACAAACGAATTTGTACTTAAACCTCTTTGTAACCCAACCCGTTTTCCTTCCAAACTCAAGCTATGCTTCTAGATTAGCAAGCGGCCTATACCATGCTTCTAGTTAACCCTCTTAGGCACCTTTACAACCCTCAAACACATTGAAATACTCGCAATTACCACAAAAGCCTCAATTTCCCTCTTATGGCTTTGAACTACACATACCTTAACCGGGCTTCAAACAAGGGTTAACAAAGCTTATATAGCACCTAGGTAGCCTAAGAATACCAAATGTGAAGCTCAAATCCACCTGGATTAGCATTAACTCCGAAACCCCTTTTAAAAAGTTGGTTATTTCACGTTTTATATAAGTTTAGAGCAATTCGAGGGCACGGGACTATTGGACTACCTTAATTAGCACCTAAGGCATCTATTAGAAGCAATAAATCAAGCCAATACACACAATTACACAAAACCCTAAAAATCTGTCACTATTCACCTCATAAAATCAAAGTAATGATTCCAACTGTTTAAAATGCGAACTAATGGCTTAAATGTGTTCTCTAACACTTATATACAATGTACCATAGCATAGATAAGCATTTCAATAGCATTTGATAGCATTTCTAACAAATCAAGAAATGTATAACATTTTTAATATGCAAAAAGAGCCATGAAATCCCTCACCTAAAGCGCGTAGGAGCACCTAGAAGGCTTACACACACCCTAAACTACTTGCTCTAGGCTTGGAGAGGCTTGGATTGGAGATTTGATGAGTAAAAGATCTCCCTCTTGGCTGCTAAGGGCTGTTCGGATTTTGAACAGTAATTTATGCATCTTTTTTTTATGTTTTTATGTACTAAAATGGTTAAGTTGAGTATATATTAGGTTGAAGTTATGTTGGGTACATAAGTTGACTACTAAAATAAGCCTAGTTGGCTTGAAAATGAGTCTAAAAGTGTAATTCAATGTCAACTAATTAAAACACTTAGTTTAATTACGTAATACTATTCACTAGATTGGTAAAACATTTTTTAAACGGGCGCTCTTATCGCTTTTAGCTCAAATGCACATTTTTCTTACTCCTAAAACAATTAATGTGATTTAAAAAAATTGCTAATTCAAGGTAGTTAAGTAGTTGAAAAATGGAATGAATAGTAGCCACTTAAAGTAACTGGGCTACTTTGAATTCTACAAATGCATGTTTGAATTATTTTATAATACGAGGTTGTGGATTGTATGTTGGGAACTGTTACTGTGTTGTTGGTTAGGAGTTGAGGTACTATAGTGAAAGACTATTTGGAGATGTGGTTGTGGGTCTTCTGTTTGCAGGTTAAAACTGGAATGTCCAAAATACAATCGTTGTGCTGCTCAATTTTTGAGAAAATTATGAAAAAGTTAGAAATTTTTTAGGTATTAGTTGAACCTGAAGTGTTAAATGAATCTCAAGCTATGACCAGATTTAGTCTCTCGACTAATGTAATTAGAATTTTGTAATTTGGGATTTAGTAATTGGGAAGTAATTATTTAATAGTCTTAAAATTTTGAATTGCAGTTAATAGTGCTCGAGCTATTGTAATTGTGCCTAAGCGGACTTAGGAAGAATGATCTTCTTAAGCTCGTTATATCACGATCCCAGGAACATTAATGGTTATACTATGGTATTAGAAACTATGTTAGCGATTGAAAAATGGGGTCGTGACAAGGTGGTATCAAAGCTTAGCTCGTTAGCTAGGCGTAAGCCAGGTCTGGAACCCCTGGTATTTGGGTAGAAGTCTTAAGGTGAAATATGCCTAAGTGATTATATGCTTTGCATGGATTACATGTAATTAATGTCCTTAAGTGCTAAGTGACTATTTGTTTGCTTAAAAGTTATGTGTTATATAATAAGTGCATAGTATATGCTTATGCACATTAGATAATGCATGAGTACATTTCATACATTGCATACACCCTATAATTGGTAAATAGCCTCCTTTTTTATGTTCAATATGGCACCGAGACCCAGAGGTAGACCATGCAGAGATACAGAGCCACAGGGGGAAAGAGTAAGTAATCAAGCATCTGATCGTCTAGCTACAGCAATAGACCGTATGGCACAAATATGGGAGCAACAGGTTCAACGATGGATGAATACTGATAATGGTGGAGAATATACACTAAAGAGGTTCCTGGAATATGACCCATCGAAATTCTATGGCGAACTTGATGTTGACAAAGCTGAAGCATGGCTGAAACGAATTGAGAAAATATACAAAGCCCTTGGTTATAATGATGAGAAAAAAGTCTTGTTCACGGTATTCCTATTGGACGAAGATGTTAAGGATTAGTGGAAAACGGTAGAATTATAGTGGGAGGAACAATAGACACCCTACTTATGGAGCAATTTTGTTGAGGTCTTTAAAGAGAAATACATACCTCAGATTGTTAGACATATGCAGATAGAGGAATTCATGGCTTTAGAACAAGGGGATATGACAGTGGCACAATATGAGGCTCATTTTCCCAAGTTATCCAACTATGCACCCTACATGGTTGGTATGCCGGAGACAAAGATCTAGAAATTCACTAAGGGGTTGAAATTTGAGATCCAAGAAAGCCTGGCTCCACTCACCTATAACTCATACACCGAGGTTTTGAATGCTGCTACTCGGGTAGAGAAGAGGAAGAATGATACTAGAACAGAACTGAGTTTACCAAGTAAATGACTTCACCAGACTCAGAATCCGCCATAATAAAGTAGGAACTTGAGTTTATTTCAACTCCAAGGTCAACCGAGCTAATTACAGTCAGAGTCATTGTGGGCCAAGTGTTCTGAGACCTCAACCAAGTAGGGTAATAGCTTTTGCAGCTTGGGATTTGACAAGGGATAGTATTGTTACCAAGAATTCAACATGCGCTTACTGCCAGCGTAAAGGTCATACCAAAGTCGAGTGTTGGTGAAAAGCAAGAAAATGTACGGGTTGTGGCAGTGAGAAACATAGAGCAAAGAACTGTCCTCGGTATCAGAATGCTCGAAAATGTGCGGTCAGCAAAGGGACCTGAGGTAGACTCTCCGGTGGTACCCCCGCACAACAAGGATAGACTCAAGCTTAAGTCAATCAGTTGCTGGAAATGAGTAAGTAAGAATTGTGAAGACGTAATTCTCTTAAGGGGAGAAGGATGTAAAACTCAGTATTCATCCATATATATAATTACATGCATTTAGTTCATTTACTTACTTTGCTTAACATTTGAAGTAACGTGCACTCGTAGGATACCTAGAAACCATAATTTTGGTGACATTCTACTTAACTATGTATGTCCTCGTAAGTGTTTAGCATGCATTATCCTATTTAACTCACATATATGTTAATTAATATGCATAAGTATTGCTTTACATGTACACCGATTTACGTGCATTACCATAATTAAATGTGCACTTATATGAACCTTAGTGTTTTGTATACTTTAATTATTTACTAAGTGAAATAGAGCTTAAGTTAGAATTAAGATTTAAACCATAGGATTAAGATTGAATAACTTTTGAGGTTACTTAGCGAACATTAGAAACTTTTGGGGTGAAAGTATAATTACTTAAACTACTACTTGGGCACTAATTAATCGTTTAAAACTTAGAATTAACTTCTATAAATTACACTTAGAACCCCAATGCTCAAGAAGAAAAAAAGAGAAGATTTTGCAAAAGTTAAAAAACATTTGAGGTCAAATTATAAACTTTGCAAACTTTAGGGGTCAAATTATAAATATTAAAAATTGGACTTGGGCACCAAGAATACACCTATAACTAGAGTTAGAATTTCTAAAATTGTACTAAGACCCATCAGATTAGAATAGGAAAAAGAAGAGCTAGCTTTGCAGAATAGGAATTAGCTTGGGGTCAAAGCATAATTAGGCAAAAGTACAAACTTGGCCACCAAGTATATGCATTAAATAAAAGACCAAGACTTCCCTTGGAAGCCTTAGATGGTCGGCCATGTATGCTAAACTAGGAGAGGTTTTTGAGCAAGAAAATCATAGAAAATTGTGAAGAGCAAGGAAACTAAGAAGCTAGGCAAGGATTCTACTAGGAAAATTCAAGTGATTCTTGCATATTCATGGTGTTTTTAGCCATTATCTTTCAAAGCCAAGGTGAGGGATTCTTTCAAAATGATTTTTATATGATCAAGGAGTGTGTATATGAATTATGGATGAGTTATTGTCAATATATTGCTAAGACATAAGCTTCGATTATGTTCTGGAAGGACTAATTTGTGCAGTGATTGTTTATGAGCTATTTGAATAGTTACATATTGTTAGAAAAATATGGAAAAAACATATGTTGTTCTAGCTCATAGAGGAAAAAATCTTGTGTTAAAAGGTTTATGAGGAAAAATTGTTATCTTGCAAAAGTTACTGAAAACCGTGAGTTATTTAGCTTAGTTGAAACTGGACAGCTCACTGCCACTATTTTCTAAAATGTTTTTAATATAGTAAATGACCTCAAAAATTGATGAAATTTCTTTAGTAGATAGATTAAGAAGTCTAGAACAAACTTCATGTTTTTCTCAAAAGCTATTTCTTACGTTTAAGACCTCTGAAATTGCTATTTCTGAAATGACACAGGAGAAGTAGACAAGTGAAGTACACTTGAGTTTTGGAGGTTTTTTGACCTAGTAAACAAGCATGAAAAATTATGAAATTTTTATGGTGTTTATATTGGTCAGTGTGTGACAAACTTTATTTTGAGTACATGAGCTAAATCCATCATTTAAGGCCTCTGAAAAATTGGAAACCACAAAGTAGCTGAAACTTGCTAGTCACTGGACAGATTTGCATAGTGGTATTGTTTTGCTTATAACTTGATGAGTTTGGATTGAAATTGGGTTCTACTTGATTGTAGAATTAATTACACTCAAAGAGCTTCAAATATATATAAAAATCAAAAAAATTGGAGCTCGGGAAAGTAGGTAACCGAACTATCAAAATTAGGCTACTACATAGTGATTAAAGTTGTTTTAGGCTAGCTTATTAATTGCTATTTCTTGAAGTGTTGTTTATTTGGTTAAACTGCAAGTTCCTACTATCGTGCATTGATGCTAAATAGTCTCTAAATGTGTAAGGATGCTTGAAGAATCATAAATATGAGACATGTTGCACAGTTATTTGCTCATCAATCGATATGCTAATAATGTACAAGTATGCGAAAAATGTGAACTTGATGCCAAAGATACTATGCTCGTTTACATGATACATCATATACGATGTGGTAAATGCAAATGTGATAAAAGGATTGAAATGCTTGTACATGTTTAATCGATGAAGGCGACCTTCTTTGTTGTGTAATGCCCCGCAACCAACACTCCCACTCCTACAATACTCCCTGGCCTTAACGGTCCAAGCGAGCACGAGGCCATGGCGAGTGGGCCCGGAAGCGCACTATGCAGATATTGTACGCTCTGGGGCCCATACCCCTCACGGTTTTGTTCTCCCTAGCCACTTCCAGGAAAACACGTCTGCAAGATACAAGGAGCGAACTCTATATATCAAGCAGCCCAAAGACCTCCGTGTTCGATGTGGGATATTTCACCCGCCCCCTCTTTGGGGACCCAGCGTCCTCGTTGGCCATGCGAACGCGTCGGCTTTGATACCACCTGTAACGCCCCGATCCCTCCTGAGACCGGAGGCTCTAAAAACCAAACTATTCTCAACCCAATCCCAAACCGGGGCAAATTTTTTTAGGAAAAACGGACAGAGTCTCCCCAGTACTGTGGACATTCTGAAAACCTGTAAGCAACCAATAAAGCCACAAAACAACCTAGAACTCCAATTCTAATTAAAGACTCAAACTTTAAGGCCATCTGAGCCTTAAAACATTCAAATAGTGAGAATCATGCAAGCATGCAATCACAATATATTTTCTTTACAAAACTGTTTTTTATGCCACTCCATGATAGCCTTTAAACATTCTTAAGAATTGAAAACAACCATACAACCGATCATTCACTCCCAAGCATGCAAAGTAGCTAAGAGCAGAAACATAAGTTATTACATTACACGGATACAAATCATACATTACCTTCAAACTTACAGCTAAACAATATATACATGAACCCATAGGCTCCGTAAAAGGACATAAGTAATACAAACAGATTCTTTATATAACCAACATGAAACACATCCACCTCAAGCAAGTATCACACAACAACTAAGGAAACTCATCCTCCAATTGCACCTCCGGAAATATGTTAGCGAGGTATGAGCAACCACAATTGCTCAGTGAGGGATAAAGACTACTCGGGATGTGCAATGCAACAATTATAGCAGTTAAGCAATAAGGCAAGTAAAGTACATTTGAAACAGTAAATAACCACACATATCAAAGGATACGATACACTTAACCGCAACACTCCAGAATTCTCTTATCTTTGATCACAAACCACGATACACAAACCACGATCCACAAACCACGAACCACGAACCACTATCAATGTGCCGGCATAACCCCAATCACTCCAGTGGGTGTACTCCGGATGTACCCCGATAATCTACGACTCAACACCACCTGCCAATCTCCAGACCAGGCGAGTGAGGGACTAGGGCACGGAGATCGAATATCCACTGGCAAGCTTGCTCCGCCCAGCCGATATTCAATAAAACCGCCCCTGACACTATAGTTGCGCAACCACTATGCAATGCACTTAAATCCAATGACAGCATAACAAGAATATAAGGCAATAACACATAAGAGGGACAACAAAGTAGGTTGCCCTCGAAAACAATTAAGATATAAAAAGAATATAACTCAAGCAATTATCTTAAGTCATACAATTTATTAAAGAGAAAATGAACCAAAATGCACAAAATGATGAAAATCCTTCACCTTTACCAAGCTCCAAGATGTAAGAATTGGCTTCACTCTCAAACATTTTGGATAGTCAACTGAAGCATTCTTGTGGCTATAAAACATTTCATAACCTCCTAGGTGGCATTAACTATATTAATATTTTACAAAGTAACCTTTATAACAAGCTCAGTCAAATACCTTTTTTTGTAACAGCCATTAATAATCCAATAATTCACATATAAATAGCAATTTACTTGTAGGTAATTAAACTCATAATTTCAATCCATTAATTTCATGAATTAAGCAAGTGGAAATATTACATAGCATGATCCTGAAATAAGTAATCTAAGTTAGAAGCTTCTCACTAGCAAACTTAGGGTTAAAAGTAAAAGGATGACTTAACAACTCAAGAAGGGAGTGTTTCAACTAGGATATTAAAGTTAGGTGTATTTAAGTTAAAACATAGTTAACCCAAGTTAACATAATACCATACATTGTTTATGATTTTATTCATTCTAGATTGGATAATAACTTACATGTGAAACTAGTTCAACTCCACCTAATAATGGACTAGCAATTAACTCAATTTAAGGAATCCTCTTAAGAGTTTATAGCTAAAATAAGTCAAGTTCCATTAATTGTTCAATAATACATTCATTAACATCGACTTCCAAACATTTACTTCTTAAAAGACATCTAAATCATACATTCTCTTACTTTTCAATGATTATTAGTTAGTGCATAGTATTTAACTCAACCAACATTCCAGCTCTTAGTTAGCTAACTATTTAAGAAATAGGTGTTTCACTTAAGACTTTATAACTGATAACAAACCATCCTAATCATATCATTAGCTGGCTTAACAAACTTTAATATAACTTATAACTCATTATTTCATAGGTAAGACACGGAATATGGAGACTATCTATCAATAACTACGACATTAACTTAACAGCAATTTAAAATAAGAACAATTTCATCACACTTTCATAGCAAACTCAAGTTAAAGATAACATTTAACAAGCCAATAAATAACTATTTCACAATTAACTTACATTCTAACTAAACCCCTACACAATTAAACTAACTCTCAATTTAAAATTAAACCATAAGTTTAATGAATAGATGCTACACTAAAACACTTGTCTTCATTTCCAATCAAATTAGCATTCAAGATAAACAATAGATCTAAATCACATTCATTTATAACTAAACAATTATTTTCATGTAGGTAGTATGACATTCAAGCTATAGTTAACCTCTACATGACTTAATAAATGAGTTCACATTTTAGCAAGACAGGTAAAAGGGCAAGGGGAAAGGCAGCTGAATTCCATACTAACTCATATTTTCTATTTACTCATTCAATCTCAATTATATCACAATTTATATAACTATAAGAGCTCTATTACGCTACTAATCATCCAAGAACACTACACAATAAAGTCTTGATCGAATATATCCAATTAGTGTTGAAATATATCATCACTTCTAGCAAAATAACAATGAAATTCAGATTCTCACGCAATAGAACAATTCTGACACATCTCACCAAAATGATCATAACTTATTCTAGAAAACTCCGATTAATGCACCGTAAAAAGCATTAGAAACTAGACTCGTAAGGCTTTCTAACGGTATATAATTCAACCCTTAATCCTTCTCATATTAATATAGTTTTAAGCTCGAAATTGCCTTATTTTTGCTGAAAAAATCTGGACAGCCACGATTGAACACACACACATGTGCACGCATGAATTTTGCTTGGTTCCCTTACATTCCTAGCTAGTTTTAAACATTATTCAAGCATATATAACTGTTGCACACTTCATTAAGAATTTTTATCAAACATCTAGCCTACACATGTCCAAAGATAGCAAATTAACAACAACAACAAATATAACAATAACAATAGAAGCAATAACACATGGGAGGAACAACAAAGTAGGTTGTCCTCGAAACAGTTAGAAAAGAAGTAATTTCATATAAGCAATTAAGAGATTTACAAAGGAGCATATTCAAGATACACATTAAACTATACCAAAAGCTCCAAAACAACTTGAAACCATATTTAAACACACAAGGAGTCATGCCAAGGTCTTAGAAGCATGAGACAAGCGAATTTGTACTTAAACCCCTTTGTAACCCAACCCGTTTTCCTTTCAAACTCAAGTTATGGTTCTAGATTAGTAAGCGGCCTATACCATGCTTCTAGTTAACCCCTTAGGCACCTTTACAACCCTTAAACACATTCAAATACTCGCAATTACCACAAAAGTCCCAATTTCCCTCTTATGGCTTTGAACTACGCATACTTTAACCGGGCTTCAAACAAGGGTTAGCAAAGCTTCTATAGCACCTAGGTAGCCTAAGAATGCCAAATGTGAAGCTCAAATCCACCTGGATTAGCATTAACCCCGAAACCCTTTTTAAAAAGTCAGCTATTTCACGTTTTATATAAGTTTAGAGCAATTTGAGGGCACGGGACTATTGGACTACCTTCATTAGCACCTAAGGCATCTATTAGAAGCAATGAATCAAGCCAATACGCACAATTATACAAAACCCTAAAAATCCATCACTATTCATCTCATAAAATCAAAGTAATGATTCCAACCGTTTAAAATGCGAACTAATGGCTTAAATGTGTTCTCTAACACTTATATACAATGTACCATAGCATAGATAAGCATTTCAATAGCATTTGATAGCATTTCTAACAAATCAAGAAAAGTGTAACATTTTTAATATGCAAAAAGAGCTATGAAATCCCTCACCTAAAGCGCGTAGGAGCACCTAGAAGGCTTGCACACACCCTAAACTACTTGCTCTAGGCTTGGAGAGGCTTGGATTGGAGATTTGATGAGCAAAAGATCTCCCTCTTGGCTGCTAAGGGCTGTTCGGATTTTGAACAGTAATTTATGCATCTTTTTTGTGTTTTTATGAGCTAAAATGGTTAAGTTGAGTCTATATTCGGTTGGAGTTATGTTGGGTGCATAAGTTGACTACTAAAATGAGCCTAGTTGGCTTTAAAATGAGTCTAAAAGTGTAATTCAATGCTAACTAATTAAAACACTTAGTTTAGTTACGTAACACTATTTACTAGATTGGTAAAATATTTTCTAAACGGGCGCTCCTATCGCTTTTAGCTCAAATGCACATTTTTTTTCATTCCTAAAACAATTAATGTGATTTAAAAAAATTGCTAATTCAAGGTAGTTAAGTAGTTGAAAAATGGAATGAATAGTAGCTACTTAAAGTAACAAGTAAAGCACAAAAGAAATGCACAAATAGTAGATGCAACAGTAAATAAATGTATGGTGAAGGTCTCTGTGAAACCCCACTTTTCTGCTTATCTCGTTTTACGTGCTATACCTCGTTTTACGTGCATATGACCTGTTTATGTGCTATAGGAACTAGAAATTTATAATTTTGATGTCAATACTCCTAATACGTGCTAAATGTGCATTCATGAAATTTTCATAAAAAACGGGATCATAAATTTTATCGTCGTCTTTTAGTGAATAGTATTTTCGAAACACGTCCGCTAAAATTTTGAAACTGGTCTTTTTAACCCTTCTAGACCTAGTCCACGGACTCTAATAGACCTGTGTTTGATGAAAACGGTTTTAAAGTCGGCTTAAGAATTTATTAGGATTTGTACACCGACTTTTGCAAAAATCGAGTTTTAAGCCGACTCGGGTAGAATTGTTTGATTTTAAAACTTCTTGTCACCTAAAAATAATCTACTTGAGCTATCTTAGGAGTTGTATTGAGTTGTGATGATCGAAATCGATTGCCGTCGATTTCTAAATACTTGATAATTACGTGTTAGCGCTGTTGTAATGCCGAATTTTCGATTACATTGCTCGTGGGAAAATCCGGAAAATCCAGCCAAGACACCTTAGGGTTTTAGGCTTATCGGGCATGATTTGGAGGTGTTATGGTGGATTTTCGAGAGGGCTAATGTAATAGGTTGAATGGGTGAGTGATAGAAACTGATTTGGCAATGTTTGGGTTAGTAGAATGTAAGTTATGAATTTTTGAAGTTTAGGTTGTCATTCTTTAATTTCTTGAACGATGCCTTTAGATGATTGGGTGGTGTTTGAGTGTTGAATGGTGAGTTGTTGATGAGTAATTTAGGGTTTAATTGTGTTTATAATGCATGTCCGGTTAGATGGCCTACTTCGTCATCTAACTAAGTTATTATTGTTTAAATGATAATTGATGCTATCAATGATGATTAATTGATGATTGATTGATGATTGATTGATGATTGATGATGATTATGGAGTCTTGGTATGTGTGTGCCACCTCTCGGGTAGCGTTGGGCTGTCGGGTTGATAACGGCATGACTGCCATAGGCTACCCCCAGCTCGCATGACGGAGGTGTCATGGAGGGAGGGGCTAGTGAGGTACCTCAGGTGCGTGAGTAATGGGGAGTTATAAGAAGAATGGTTGAGATCGTGATGGAGTTTGGAGCTACACCAAATAGAGTATCCTTTAATGAATGGTTATATAGTTATGTGATGATAGTATTATTTATGTTATTGTGTGTTTACTTGCTCAAATGACTAAATCCAAGGAGCATAGTGAATACTGTCGAGATCTATCGGATCCTCACTGGGCTTATTTATATAAGCTCACTCTCTATTATTGCATGCTTATAGGTGTTGCAGAGCCGGATTACGGGTACATACCTCCTGAGGAGGAAAATGTGCCTTACGTGGACGAGTCATATGTTTCTGAGCCTTATCCATGATTCTATGTTGTTTAATGTCATGTACATTCGCTTAATAGACTTTTATATACTTTATGGTCCTTATTGTAATAGATGTTTAAAAGATGATGATCCAAATGATGTTAACTTAGTGGCTTTCTTTTGTCTATGGTTAAGTTGTTAGATGGGTCTCAACTTATTTTTGAAATGTATGATAAGGTTGAGGTATTGTATGTTATGTTGGAACGGAGGCAGATAACGAAGACTGATTATTGTATATTACGGTTATGTTGTGTGTTGTTATGCTGTTGAGTAGTTGTTGTTTGTATGGTTATGGAATTGGATGTTTAATGTTATTAATGAGGTTGGTTTAAAGCCTTGGTAATCTATTTACTGTCGTTATACTGCCGAAATTCCGTTGCGTCCTGACTGATTGTAGGTGGGGTCGAGTTGGGGCGTGACAGTCTCGGGCGTCACATCCTCTCCCCCTTAAACAAATTGCATCCACGCAATTTTTCTTCCAAGAGAACTCCGCATCAACTGAAAACCAACTTCAATTATTCTTCATCAGTTGCTGAGCAAGAATACCATATACGAATTATGGTAAGAACCCATTAAGAAATCCAAGTAGTACTGCCAGTGAATCCCCAAGTAATAAGGCCAAATAAAGGCTCCAATAGAAATGCTACATAGAAATCCAAATAAGAATCTCGCTGGCACGAACACTGTAGAATAATATAATCCCAACTAAAAGTGGCTAGAAAATACCAATAAAAGATTGGAGCATAAATACTTTAGATAATACCGTATAATATGGCTGAATAGAATTCCAAATACCAAGTCTTCAGAGAAATGCCAATAAGAAAATGCTAGAAGAATGCTAAATAAGAAAATACCAATAGAATGCCTTAGAGAATAGTTATATAGAAATCCAAAGGGAAGCCATTCATTTCTGACTACTGAGCATAGAAAAATGCCTTGGAAGAAATCCCAATAACTGAGTTCTGCCCACAACACCAACTCCCAAATAAAAGGGCTGATCAACCGCTTCACGTTCCTATTAATCCACATAACTTGAAAGGCTAGCCACTAATCACCTCCGTTCAGGGGGAGGACGAAGTCTTTCTTACCAATTCAATGGGACATGTATGAATGCCAAGATATCACATTTACACATATATGTTTTAAACTATTATGCAAACATGTTTATATAAGAGTTTATGAAACAGTGTAATCATCAAAGTCATTCAAGCACGATAATCAAGTCAATCATAACACAACTCGATCCAAGACATTCAAATACACACATTACAAGCAACAGTTCAAGCAATTAACAATTCACAAGGTCAATTCGATTTATGGGGTCAATTTGATGCACAACTACTCACTTCACTTTACTTAGCATACATTTAGCACATAACACATAACTATATCACATATGTGTACACATTCCATTCAAGACACACAACCTCATATATAGGCACACACCTTCAAAACACACTTAACAAGCACACACGTAAGGTTTACTGTGAAACCCCACTTTTCTGCTTATCTCGTTTTACGTGCTATACCTCGTTTTGCGTGCATATGACTTGTTTATGTGCTATAGGAACTAGGAAGTTATAATTTTGATGTCAATACTCCTAATACGTGCTAAATGTGCATTCATGAAATTTTCATCAAAAACGGGATCTGAAATTTTATCGTCGATTTTTAGTGAATAGTGTTTTCGAAACACGTCTGCTAAAATTTTGAAACTGGTCTTTTTAACCCTTCTAGACCTAGTCCACGGACTCTAATAGACCTGTGTTTGATGAAAATGGTTTTAAAATTGGCTTAAGAATTTATTAGGATTTTTACACCAACTTTTGCAAAAATCAAGTTTTAAGCCGACTCGGGTGGAATTCTTTGAATGTAAAACTTCTTGTCACCTAAAAATAATCCACTTGAGATATCTTGGGGTTTGCATAAATATTTTTAACATTGGTGAGTAATAAAATGCTTTTAAAGTCATTAAAACATAAAAATTAATTAGTTTTTATAACTTAAACTATATTAACTATTAACTATTTATGCTCAAAGTAGTTACACACACTCACATAACACAAAAACACACCCAATTGCACACACAAGGCCGAGAGAAAGAAGGAGAAAAAGAAAAGAGAATTTTCAAGGTTTTTCAATCAATTTTTCTTAGAAAAACTTGGTTTTTGTCCGTAAAACTTCGCACCGATTTGGATTCTGCTTGTTGGGCACGCACTTCACGCATCCCTAGGCTTTTATCGCATCAAAGGTGAGAGAAAAATTCTAGATCTCAAAATGTCATTTTTATGTTTTTGCGTATAAATGAAATTTGAACCGTTAGACTTGTAATATGATGTTAGATTATTGCTCCTTGCATGCTAGGGATCGTTTAGTAGTAATACTACGAATTTCTGTCGGATGTAGCATAATTTTTATTTTTTGGGTATTAAATTTTGATTAAATTGTTCAATGTTGAACTAATTGAGTTGTGATGATCGAAATCGATTGCCGTCGATTTCTAAATACTTGATAATTACGTGGTAGCGCTGTTGTAATGCCGAATTTTTGATTACATTGTTCGTGTGAAAATCCAAAAAATTCAGCCTTGATACCTTAGGGTTTTAGGGTTATCGGGCATGATTTGGAGGTGTTATGGTGGATTTTCGAGAGGGCTAATGCAGTAGGTTGAATGGGTGAGTGATAGAAACTGATTTGGCAATGTTTGGGTTAGTAGATTGTAAGTTATGAATTTTTGAAGTTTAGGTTGTCATTCTTTAATTTCTTGAACGATGCCTTTAGATGATTGGGTGGTGTTTGAGTGTTGAATGGTGAGTTGTTGATGAGTAATTTAGAGTTTAATTGTGTATATAATGAATGTCCGGTTAGATGGCCTACTTTGTCATCTAACTAAGTTATTATTGTTTAAATGATAATTGATGCTATCAATGATGAATAAATGATGATTGATTGATGATTGATGATGCTTATGGAGTCTTGGTATATGTGTGCCACCTCTCGGGTAGCGTTGGGTTGTCGGGTTGATAACGGCATGACTGCCAGAGGCTATCCCCAGCTCGCATGACGGAGGTGTCATGGAGGGAGGGGCTAGTGAGGTACCTCGGGTGCGTGAGTAATGGGGAGTTATAAGAAGAATGGTTGAGATCGTGATGGCGTTTGGAGCTACACTAAATAGAGTATCCTTTATTGAATGGTTATATAGTTATGTGATGATAGTATTATTTATGTTATTGTGTGTTTACTGACTTAAAGGATTATTCCAAGGAGTTTAGTAGACCTTGCTCGAGATCTATCAGATCCTCACTGGGCTTATTTATATAAGCTCACTCTCTATTATTGTATGCTTACAGGTGTTGCAGAGCCGGATTACGGGTACGTATTTCCTGAGGAGGAAAATGTGCCTTACGTGGACGAGTCATATGTCCTAGAGTCTTATCCATGATTCTGTGCTGTTATTTATCATGTATATTAGTTTAGTAGCCTTTTCTATGCTTTATAGTTCTTGTTGTATAGGATGCTGAAAAGAATATGAATTAGTTGTTACTATTCTAGCAGGTTCTTTTGTCTATGGTTAAGTTGTTAGATGGGTCTCAACTTATTTTTGAAATGTATGATAAGGTTGAGGTATTGTATGTTATATTGGAACGGAGGCAGATAACGAGGACTGATTATTGTATATTACAGTTATGTTGTGTATTGTTATGCTATTGAGGAGTTGTTGTTTGTATGGTTATGGAATTGGATGTTTAATGTTATTAATGAGGTTGGTTTAGAACCTCGATATTCTATTTACTGTCGTTATACTGCCGAAATCCCGTTGCGTCCTGACTGATTGTAGGTGGGGTCGAGTTGGGGCGTGACATTTAAGTGGTATCAGAGCGCATGTTAGTTGTTAGCCGGGGTATTCTCGGAATGTGGGTAATGGTCTTAGCATGAAATATGTATGAAAAGAAAGAAAAGTGAATTATGTATTGATATGACTAAATGATTAAGTGATTATGTGATCAATTTGCTTATGTGATTGAAACTTATGTGATCTATGTGCTTTATATGAGTTTGTTGTTTATGTGTTAAAAGTTGTATATAACCTGTTTACGTGCTATAACCTGTGCTAACTCTTTGATTAGTACGATGGCCGGTAGACCGAGGACTCGTGGTAGGCCCGAGATAGTAGATGAGGTTCCTGGTAATGTGGCACAAGGCCGTGATAGGGGTGATGACAGGTTAGGGGCAGCAATGGATCGGATTGCAGATTTGATGGCTGGACAGGCCCAGTTGTTAGCGGGTCAGGCTGCTCAGACTCAGGCATTGCAGGCTCAGATACAGAATGTACAGGGTGGTAATCACGGTCGAGGTACTATGAAGGAGTTTCTGGGGTACTATCCTCCTAGATTTCAGGGAGAGCCTGATGATAGGAAGGCCGAGTCATGGATTAGTAAGTTAGAGAAAATTTTTGATCCTCTCAGGTACACTGATGAGAGGAAGGTGACTTGTGTTGTCTATTTGCTTGATGATGAGGCAGAGGAGTGGTGGCGCACTCTGAGAGCCAGTTGGGAGACCCGGGGTGTTCCGTATGTTTGGGATGCCTTTCTGACTGCTTTTAGGGATAAGTATGTCCCGAGGGTTGCACGGGAGAGGAGAGAGGCTGAGTTCCTGTCTTTGGTACAGGGGGATTCTTCTGTGGCTCAGTATGAGGCTACATTCACTAGGTTGTCCCGGTATGCACCGGAGTTTGTAGCTGTGGAGGAGAGGAAGACCCGTAGATTTATGTTGGGATTGAGGCCCGAGATTCAGGATGCAATGGCTCTGAATCGCTATGATATCTTCACTGAGGCTTTTGATGCAGCTTCTAGGTTAGAGAAGAGGAAAGGGGATCAGATTGTCTCCAGTCAGCCTAGTAAGAGGCCGTATCAGCCACAGGGCCAGCAGGTTATATATAGGCCTCCAGTACAGCAGGTTGTCTACAGGCCACTAGCCCAGCAGGGTTCTTATAGGCCACAGGGTCAGCAGAGTTACTATCGGCCTCAGTTTCAGCAGGGGCCATATCAGGTTCAGACTTAGTATAGGCCAGCCCAGTCTCAAGGTCAGTACAGGCCTAGTGTGGTGAGACCTCAGCAGCAGGCTGTATCAGCTGCTTCATCAGCTTCTGGTTCTTCTAGGGGCAGTGTTAGTGCCACATCATCGCAGTGTAATTACTGCAAGCGCCCAGGGCATGTGGAGTCCGACTGCAGGGTAAAGGCAGGGACATGTTTGGGTTGTGGTAGCAGCGAGCATAGGGCGAAGGATTGCCCTAGATATGCGAGGACTGAGGGTCGGGCAGCGACTCAGGGTTACCAGGGTAGGCCTACGGGCAGTGTACCACAATAGCAGCGGGTTCAGGCTCGGGCTTATGCAGTTGATATGGAAGAGATGCCTGAGGAGACTACAGTGGTGGAAGGTAACTTCCTTATACTTGATCAACTTGTTAAAGTGTTGATTGATTCTGGTGCTACGCATTCTTTCATTACTCCTGCTTGTGTGCAACGTGTTAATTTGCAACCTGAAAGATTGCCTTATGTGGTTGAGATTAGTACATCTTTGACTGATAAGTATGTTACTGGCTTGGTATGTAAGGATTGTATAATACATGTTAAGGGGTATAATTTTCCTTCAGACCTTATCTTATTTCCTATCTGGGGGTATGATGTTATTCTGGGTATGGATTGGCTTTCTAAGTATGATGCCCAGTTAAACTATAGAACCAAGGTAGTACAGTTTCGATTGCCGGATCAGCCAGTAGTAGAGGTAGCGGGTAACCAGGGTGCTAAGACGAGTTTTGTTATCTCAGCAACTAAAGCCGTTAAGTTGGTGAGTAAGGGGTGTTCGGGTTATCTAGCTTATTTGATCAACAAGCCATCTGATAAGCTGCAGCTAGAGGAAGTCCCTATTATCCGAGAATATCCTAATGTATTTCTCGAGGAGTTGCCAGGGTTGCCGCCTGAGAGGGATATAGAGTTTGTGATTAATCTTGTTCCTGGTACTCAACCTATTTCTAAATAAGCGTACCGGATGGCACCAGCTGAGTTGAAGGAATTGAAGACTCAGTTGCAGGAGTTATTGAAGAAGGGATTTATCCAGCAGAGTTCTTCACCTTGGGGAGCTCCAGTCTTATTTGTGAAGAAGAATGATGGTACTTTGAGATTGTGTATTGATTACCGTGGTTTGAATCAGGTGACTATCAAGAATAAATATCCTTTGCCACTGATTGATGAGTTGTTTGATCAACTTCAGGGGGCTAAAGTCTATTCTAAATTTGATTTGAGGCAGAGGTATTATAAGCTTCGGATTCGTACGGAGGATGTTCCGAAGTCTGCCTTCAGGACTCGGTACGGGCATTATGAGTTTGTTGTTATGCCCTTTGGTTTGACTAATGCACCGGCAGCATTCATGGATTTGATGTATTGAGTCTTTCAGCCATACTTGGACCAATTCGTGGTGATTTTTATTGATGATATCTTGGTCTATTCTAAATCTGAATTGGAGCACGAGCAACATCTACGGCTTGTATTAGAGAGCTGCAGGAACATCAGTTGTTTGCCAAGTTCAGCAAATGTGAATTTTGGCTGCAACGGATTTCTTTTCTTGGCCATGTTATTACATAGAGCGGTATTTCTATAGATCCCACTAAGATTGAATCGGTGACGTCTTGGAAATGGCCAGAGAGTGTTTCTGATGTCCGTAGCTTTCTTGGCTTGGCGGGTTATTACCGTAGGTTTGTCAAGGACTTCTCGAAGATTGCAGGGCCACTATCTAAGTTGACTCAGAAACGGACTATCTTTAATTGGGATGAGAAGTGTGAGAGTGGGTTTCAGGAGTTGAAAAAGAGGTTGACTACTGCTCCAGTACTTGCTCTACCAGAGGGGACCGATAATATGGTCATTTACAGTGATGCATCCAAGGAGGGCTTGGGATGTGTTCTTATGCAGGATGGCCGAGTTATTGCCTATGCTTCCCGGAAGTTGAAGCCTTATGAAGAAAACTATCCGACTCATGATCTTGAGTTAGCAGCAGTTGTCTTTGCACTCAAGAAGTGGTGTCATTATCTGTGGGGTAGTAAGTTTGAGATTTTCACTGATCATTAGAGTCTTAAGTACTTATTCTCACAGAAGGAGTTAAATATGCGCCAGAGGAGATGGATGGAGCTTATTGGAGATTATAATTGTTCTATCAATTATCTGCCTAGAAAGGCAAATGTTGTAGCAGATGCTCTCAGCCGGAAGGCTAGTATTTCTTGTTTGGCTGTCAAGAAGTGGAAGGTTCTTGAGGAGTTTAGTTATTGGAGACCAAAGTTAACTCAGGTTGGGGTGATGTGTTCACATCTCCGTATTCAGCCTTTATTATTGTCTCAGATCAGGGAAGCTCAATAACTTGATGTTAAACTTCAGAAGATCAAGGATCAGATCACGGATGATCAGTATGACTTTAAACTGCATGAGGATGGTATTCTTCGGTTTCGGAACAGGGTTTGTGTTCCCGATGAACCGAGCTTGAGGCGAGGTATTCTGGAGGAAGCTCATAATTCTAAATATACTATTCATCCCGGTGGAACCAAGATGTATCGGGATTTGAAGCAACATTATTGGTGGAACAACATGAAGAGGGAGGTTGTTCAGTTTGTATCTAGATGTTTGACTTGTCAGAGGGTGAAAGCCGAGCATCAACGACCAGCAGGTTTGCTTCAGCCGTTGGCTATACCACAGTGGAAATGGGAGCATATTACGATGGACTTCGTCACTGGTTTGCCTAGAACACCGAGGGGGTAATGATGCAGTTTGGGTTGTCGTGGATCGTTTGACGAAGACAGCTCATTTTATTGCAATGAGGATGGGAGATGAGGTTACAAAGCTGACGGATCTTTATTTGGATCAGATTGTTAGACTTCACGGGATTCCGTCTAGTATTGTCTCTGATCGAGATCCTCGATTTACTTCTCGTTTGTGGGAGAAACTTCAGGAGACTTTGGGTACTCAGTTGAACTTCAGTACCGCGTATCATCCACAGACTGACGGTCAGTCTGAGCGGACTATTCAGATTTTGGAAGATATGCTTAGGGCTTGTGTTTTGGACTTCGGAAAGAACTGGGAGAAATATCTACCGCTTGCTGAGTTTGCCTATAACAATAGTTATCAAGCTACTATTGGAATGGCACCTTTTGCAGCTCTTTACGGTCGTAAGTGCCGTTCACCTTTATATTAGGACGAGGTAGGAGAGATGAAGACTGTTGATCCGACTATTATGCTAGAACTTCTTGAGAAGATTGAAAATGTTAAGTTGATCAGGCAAAGAATGCTTACGGCGCAGAGTAGGTTCAAGAGTTATGCTGATAAGCGTCGTCGAGACTTAGAGTTTGCAGTCGGAGATCGGGTTTTCTTGAGATTGTCTCCTCGAAAGGGGTTTGCTCGTTACAGTAAAGGTGGTAAGCTGAGTCCGAGATTTGTTAGGCCGTTTGAGATTACTGGCAGGGTTGGTAAGTTGGCATATCGGTTGGCTTTACCGGAGAACTTCTCTAATGTCCACGATGTATTTCACGTGTCTAATTTGCGGAAATATAATCCGGATCCTTCTCATATTCTTGAGTCAGAGCCGTTACAACTTCGAGAGAATCTGACTTATGATGAGCGTTCGATTCGTATTCTAGATCAGATGGACCGAGAGTTGAGGTCGAAGAGGATTCCGATGGTTAAGGTGTTGTGGAAGCATCACGGCATTGAGGAAGCTACGTGGGAGAGACAAGATCAGATGCGGTAGCAATACCCAGATCTATTCTGTACATCAAGTAAGAATTTCGATGACGAAATTTCTATAAGGGGGGAGAATGTGAAACCCCACTTTTCTACTTATCTCGTTTTACGTGCTATACCTCGTTTTGCATGCATATGACCTGTTTATGTGCTATAGGACCTAGGAAGTTATAATTTTGATGTCAATACTCCTAATACGTGCTAAATGTGCATTCATGAAATTTTCATCAAAAACTGGATCTGAAATTTTATCGTCGATTTTTAGTAAATAGTGTTTTCGAAACACGTCCGCTAAAATTTTGAAACTGGTCTTTTCAACCCTTCTAGACCTAGTCCACGGACTCTAATAGACCTGTGTTTGATGAAAACGGTTTTAAAATCGGCTTAAGAATTTATTAGGATTTTTACACCGACTTTTGTAAAAACTGAGTTTTAAGACGACTCGGGTGGAATTCTTTGAATGTAAAACTTCTTGTCACCTAAAAATAATCCACTTGAGATATCTTGGGGTTTGCATAAATATTTTTAACATTGGTGAGTAATAAAATGCTTTTAAAGTCATTAAAACACAAAAATTAATTAGTTTTTATAACTTAAACTATATTAACTATTAACTATTTATGCTCAAAGTAGTTACACACACTCACATAACACAAAAACATACCCAATTGCACACACAAGGCCGAGAGAAAGAAGGAGAAAAAGAAAATAGAATTTTCAAGGTTTTTCAATCAATTTTTCTTAGAAAAACTTGGTTTTTGTAAGTAAAACTTTGCACCGATTTGGATTCTGCTTGTTGGGCACGTACTTCACACATCCCTAGGATTTTATCGCATCAAAGATGAGAGAAAAATTCTAGATCTCAAAATGTCATTTTTATGTTTTTGCGTATAAATGAAATTTGAACCGTTAGAATTGTAATATGATGTTAGATTATTGCTCCTTGCATGCTAGGGATCGTTTAGTGGTAATACTACGAATTTCTGTTGGATGTAGCATAATTTTTATTTTTCGGGTATTAAATTTTGATTAAATTGTTCAATGTTGAATTAATTGAGTTGTGATGATCGAAATCGATTGCCGTCGATTTCTAAATACTTGATAATTACGTGGTAGCGCTGTTGTAATGCCGAATTTTTGATTACATTGTTCGTGTGAAAATCTGGAAAATTCAGCCTTGACACCTTAGAGTTTTAGGGTTATCGGGCATGATTTGGAGGTGTTATGGTGGATTTTCGAGAGGGCTAATGCAGTAGGTTGAATGGGTGAGTGATAGAAACTGATTTGGCAATGTTTGGGTTAGTAGATTGTAAGTTATGAATTTTTGAAGTTTAGGTTGTCATTCTTTAATTTCTTGAACGATGCCTTTAGATGATTGGGTGGTGTTTGAGTGTTGAATGGTGAGTTGTTGATGAGTAATTTAGAGTTTAATTGTGTATATAATGCATGTCCGGTTAGATGGCCTACTTTGTCATCTAACTAAGTTATTGTTGTTTAAATGATAATTGATGCTATCAATGATGAATAAATGATGATTGATTGATGATTGATGATGATTATGGAGTCTTGGTATGTGTGTGCTACCTCTCGGGCAGCGTTAGGCTGTCGGGTTGATAACGGCATGACTGCCAGAGGCTACCCCCAGCTCGCATGACGGAGGTGTCATGGAGGGAGGGGCTAGTGAGGTACCTCGGGTGCGTGAGTAATGGGGAGTTATAAGAAGAATGGTTGAGATCGTGATGGCGTTTGGAGCTACACTAAATAGAGTATCCTTTATTGAATGGTTATATAGTTATGTGATGATAGTATTATTTATGTTATTGTGTGTTTACTGACTCAAAGGATTATTCCAAGGAGTTTAGTAGACCTTGCTCGAGATCTATCGGATCCTCATTGGGCTTATTTATATAAGCTCACTCTCTATTATTACATGCTTACAGGTGTTGCAGAGCCGGATTACGGGTACGTGCTTCCTGAGGAGGAAAATGTGCCTTACGTGGATGAGTCATATGTCCCAGAGTCTTATCCGTGATTCTGTGCTGTTATTTATCATGTATATTAGTTTAGTAGCCTTTTCTATGCTTTATAGTTCTTGTTGTATAGGATGCTGAAAAGAATATGAATTAGTTGTTACTATTCTAGCAGCTTCTTTTGTCTATGGTTAAGTTGTTAGAAGGGTCTCAACTTATTTTTGAAATGTATGATAAGGTTGAGGTATTGTATGTTATGTTGGAACAGAGGCAGATAACGAGGACTGATTATTGTATATTACAGCTATGTTGTGTGTTGTTATGCTGTTGAGGAGTTGTTGTTTGTATGGTTATGGAATTGGATGTTTAATGTTATTAATGAGGTTGGTTTAGAACCTCGGTATTCTATTTACTGTCGTTATACTGCCGAAATACCGTTGCGTCCTGACTGATTGTATCCTTATTGTGTGTTTACTGTTGTTATTATATATGTATTGTTATCAATGTTAATTGCATGTTATAGCTCGTGGGTAACTTCCAAGATGGTAAGGTATATGTGTTCAAAAGATCTATCGAATTCCTCACTGGGCTTGTTTTATATAAGCTCACTCTCATTCGTTATCTGCATTCAGGTGTTACTAAACAGGATTACGGGTACGTGCCTCAAGAAGCTGAGAATGTACGTTATGTGGACGAGTCTTATGTGCCGGAGTCGTGTCCATGAGTTTGTTTTAGGCTTTGTAGTAAGATGTATTGTATAACTTACTTAAGATAAAGACTTATATAATGCTAGTTTAGTAGTCTTTCTTTTGAACATGACTAGATTGCTAGAATGGTTTATAACCTATTTTGGAAATGTATGATATAGCCTATGGATTGATGTTGGAACGGAGGTGTATAACTTATGAATGAACTATTGTATGGTTGTTGATTATATATATGGAAATGGTTGTGCTGTATGTTGTTGCAAAAGTTGTGGAGTTATTGTTGATCTTTGGATTTGGATGTATGAAGTTAAAAAGGGTTGGTTTAGAGCCCTGGTATCCGTGTTACTGTCGTTATACTGCCGAAATTTCGTTGCATCCTGACTGGTCGTAGGTGGGGTTGAGTTGGGGCGTGACATTTAGTGGTATCAGAGCGCATGGTAATTGTCAGCCGGGTTATTCTCGGAATGGGGGTAGTGGTCTTATCATGAAAGTATGTATGATGTGAAAGAAAGTGAAATATGTGTTAGAATGATTAAGTGATTATATGATTAAGAGACTATGTGATTATGTGATCAATTTGTTTATGTGACTAATACTTAAGTGATTTATGTGCCTTCCGTGAGTTTGTTGCTTACGTGCTTTTAATTGTCTATAGCCTGTCTATGTGTTATAACCTATGCTAACTCTTTGGTAATAGAATGGCGGGTCAACCGAGAATTCGTGGTAGGCCACAGGATGGTAACGAGGCACCGAGTAATATGGCACCAGGCCGAGAGTAGGGATACGATCGTATCGCCACAGCTATGGACAAAATGTTTGAGGTCATGGTAGGGCAGGCACATATCTTGGTAGGGCAAGTTGCCCAGGCACAAATTATACAGACTCGGTTATAGAATGTTCAGGGTGGTTACTAGGGGCATAGCACGTTGAATGAGTTTATGAGGTATTTTCCACCGAGGTTTCAGGGTGAGCCAGATGATCAAAAGGCCGAAGCATGGATTAATAAACTTGAGAAAATATTTGATCCTTTTGATTATACTGATAAGATGAAGGTTACTTTTACGGTGTACCTACTTGATGATAAGGCTGGGGAATGGTGGCGTACCGTGAGATCAGATTGGGAGACTCGGGATATTCCTTATGTCTGGGATACTTTTCTTTGGGCGTTTCGGGCCAAGTATATTCCTAGGATTGTGTGTGAGCGCAGGGATGCAGAGTTCACATCCTTGGTTCAGGGTGATTCTACAGTGGCCCAGTATGAGGCCAATTTTACCAGGATGTCTTGGTATGCACCAGAGTTTGTATCAGATCAGGAATGTAAGACTCGGAGGTTTGTTTTGGGTCTAAGGTCTGAGATTCAGGATATTATGGCCTTGAATCAGTATGATGTGTTTTCAAAGGCCTTTGATGCGGCTTCTAGGTTAGAGAAAAGGAAAGGGGAACAACTTACTTCTAGTCAAGCCAGTAAGAGGCCATTTTAGCCGCAGGGTCAACAGGTTGGGTATAGACCTTCAGTACAGTAGGGTGGTTATAGGCCTTCGGTGTAGTAGGGTTCTTTTAGACCACAGGGGCAGCATAGTTTCTTTAGGTCCCAGATTCAGCAGGGATCTTACTCGGCACAGTCACAGTATAAGCCGGCCCAGTCTCAGGGTTAGTATAGGACCAGTGTTGCGAGACCTCAGCAGCAGGCTGGTACAACTGCTTATTCAGTTTCTGGGTCTTCAAGAGGCAGTGTCAGTGCTCTGATACCGCATTGTACTTATTGTGACCGTAAGGGCCATACAGAGGCCAACTGTCGGAATAAAGCATGAACATGTTTGGGTTGCGGCAACAACCAACACAGAGCGAGGGATTGCCCTAGATATCAGGGTTCTGGGAGTCGGCCAGTGGCACAGGGTTACCAGGGTAGACCTGCGAGCAATGCATCTCAGCAGCAGCGAGTTTAGGCTCAGGCCTACGCAATGGATTTGGAGGAGATGCCTGAGGCAACAGCTGTTGTGGAAGGTAACTTTCTTACTCAATCAACTTGTTAAAGTGTTGATTAATTCTGGTGCTACGCATTCTTTCATTACCCCTACTTATGTGCAACGTGTTAACATGCAACCTGAAAGATTGTCTTATGTGGTTGAAATTAGTACTTCTTTGACTGATAAATATGTGACTGGCTTAGTATGTAAAGATTGTAAAATACATGTTAAGGGTTAGGATTTTCCTTCGGACCTTATCTTATTTCCTATCCGAGGGTATGATGTTATCTTGGGTATGGACTGGCTTTCTAAATATGATGCTCAATTAAACTATAGAACAAAGGTAGTACGGTTTCGGTTGCCAGAACAGCCAGTGGTTGAGGTAGCAGATAACTGGGATACTAAGACTAATTTTATTATCTCATCAACTAAAGCTATTAAGCTGGTGAGTAAAGGGTGTTCAGGGTATCTAGCTTATTTGATCAACAAGCCATTTGATAAGCTGAAGCTGGAGAAAGTTCCTATAATTCGGGAATATCCCAATGTGTTTCCTGAAGAGTTGCCAGGATTGCCGCCGGAGAGAGATATTGAGTTTATGATTAATCTTATTCCTGGTACTCAACTTATTTCTAAATCAACATACTGGATGGAACCAGCTGAACTTAAGGAGCTGAAAACTTAGTTGCAGGAGTTATTAGAGAAGGGATTCATTCAGCAGAGTTCTTCACCATGGGGAGCACCTGTCTTATTTGTGAAGAAGAAGGTTGGTACCTTGAGATTATGCATCGATTATCGTGGTTTGAATCAGGTGACCATCAAGAATAAGTATCATTTGCCATTGATTGACGAGTTGTTTGATCAACTTCAGGGAGCCAGAGTTTACTATAAATTTGATTTGAGGCATAGGTATTATCAGCTTCGGATTCGTACAGAGGATGTTCCGAAATTTGCTTTCAGGACTCAATATGGGCATTATGAATTTGTAGTTATGCCTTTTGGATTGACTAACGCACCGGCAGTATTCACGGATCTTATGCATCGAATCTTTCAGAAGTACTTGGATCAATTCATGGTAATCTTTATTGATGATAGCTTGGTTTATTCTAAGAC
The DNA here is from genome assembly GCA_037974665.1 of Ehretia macrophylla. Taxonomy (NCBI): domain Eukaryota; kingdom Viridiplantae; phylum Streptophyta; class Magnoliopsida; order Boraginales; family Ehretiaceae; genus Ehretia; species Ehretia macrophylla. The sequence continues at coordinate 16,869,516 of CM075775.1, forward strand.
TGAATTGGAGCACGAGCAACATCTATGACTTGTCTTACAAAAGCTACAAGAGCATCAGTTGTTTGCGAAGTTCAGCAAATGTGAATTTTGGCTACAACAGATATCTTTTCTTGGCCATATGATTACACAGAATGGTATATCGGTAGATCCGACTAAGATTGAAATGGTGATGTCTTGGAAACGGCCAAAGAATGTTTCAGAGGTTTGCAGTTTCCTTGGTTTGGCGAGTTATTACCGTAGGTTTGTGAAGGACTTTTCTAAAATTACAGGGCCACTATCTAAGTTAACTCAGAAATGAACCAGCTTTACTTGGGATAAGAAATGTGAGAGTGGGTTTCAGGAGTTCAAGAAGAGATTGACTACCGCTCCAATACTTGCTCTACCAGAGGGAACCAATAACATGGTTATCTATAGCGATGCATCCAATGAGGGCTTGGGTTGCGTACTTATGCAGAATGGTCGGGTTATTGCTTATGTTTCTAGAAAGTTGAAACCGTATGAGGTAAACTATCTGACTCATGATCTTGAGTTAACCACTATTGTATTCGCACTGAAAAAGTGGCGTCATTATCTGTGGGCAGTAAATTCAAGATTTTCACTGATCACAAAAGTCTGAAGTATTTGTTCTCACAGAAGGAGTTGAATATGCGTCAACGGAGGTGGATGGAACTTCTCAAAGATTATAATTGTTCTATCAATTATCTGCCTAGGAAGGCAAATGTTGTAGTAGATGCACTTAGCCGTAAGATGAATATTGCTTGCTTGGCTGTTAAAAAGTGGGAGGTTCTTGAAGAAGTTAATTATTGGAGACCGAAGTTGACTCAGGTTGGGGTGATGTGTTCATATCTCCGTATTCAACCTTTATTATTGTCTCAGATTAGGGAAGCTCAGCAACTTGATGTGAAACTTCAAAAGATCAAGGATCAGATCACGGATGATCGATTTGACTTCAAATTGCATGAGGATGGTATTCTTCGGTTTCGGAATAGGGTGTGTATTCCTGATGAACCAGGTTTGAGGAAAGGTATTTTGGAGGAAGCTCATAATTTTAAGTACACCATTCATCCTAGTGGAAACAAAATGTATCGGGACTTGAAACAACATTTATAGTGGAACAACATGAAAAATGGAGGTTGCTCAGTTTGTATCCAGATGTTTGACTTGTCAGCGGGTGAAAGCAGAACATCAACGACCCACAAGGATACTTCAGCAGTTGGCAATACCAGAATGGAAGTGGGAATATATTACGATGAACTTCGTTACTAGTTTGCCTAGAACACCAAGAGGTAATGACCCGGTTTGGGTTATTGTGGACCGTTTGACAAAGACAGCTCATTTTATTCCGATGAGGATGGGAGATGAAGTTGCAAAGTTGATAGATCTTTATTTGGATCAGATTGTTAAACTTCACAGAATTCTATCTAGTATTGTCTATGATCGAGATCCTCAATTTACTTCTCGATTATGGGAGAAACTTCAGGAAACTTTTGGGTACTCAGTTGAACTTCAGTACAACATATCATCCACAGACCGACGGTCAGTCTGAGAGGACTATTCAGATTCTGGAGGATATGCTCAAGGCTTGTGTTCTGGACTTCGGGAAGAATTGGGAGAAACATCTACCACTTGCCGAGTTTGCCTATAACAATAATTATTAAGCTACTATTGGGATGGCACCTTATGCAGCTCTCTACGGCCGTAAGTGCCGATCACCTTTGTATTGGGATGAAGTAGGGGAGATGAAGGCTATTGATCTGACTATTATGCAAGAGCTTCTAGAGAAGATTGAAAATATTCAGCTGATCAGGCAGAGAATGCTGACAGCACAAAGTAGATACAAGAGTTATGCTGATAAGCGTCGTCGGGACTTGGAGTTTGCAGTCGGGGATCGAGTTTTCTTGAAATTGTCTCCTAGAAAGGGGTTTGCTTGTTATGGTAAAGGTGGTAAGCTGAGTCCGAGGTTTGCAGGGCCGTTTGAGATTATTGGTAGGGTTGGCAAGTTGGTGTATCGGTTAGCTTTATCGGAGAATTTCTCTAATGTACATGATATTTTTCATGTATCTACTTTGAGGAAGTATTTTTCGGATCCTTCACATATTCATGAACCAGAGCCGTTACAGCTTCGTGAGAATCTGACTTATGATGAGCAGCTGATTCGTATTCTAGATCAAATGGAAAGGGAGTTGAGATCGAAGAAGATTCCGATGGTCAAAGTGTTGTGAAAGCATCATGGGATTGTGGAAGCTACTTGGGAGAGGAGAGATTAGATGCAGTAGCAGTATCCAGATCTTTTCCGTCCAGCAAGTAAGAATTTCAAGGATAAAATTTCTTTAAAGGGGGAAGAATGTGAAACCCCATATTTCACCTTTGCATAGAATTGCGTGTTTTGACTTGTTTACTTGTTATATGAGTTAGAATGTGCTAATTCTATGATTTATATTCCTATTACATGCTATGTGTGCATTCATGAAATTTTCATCAAAATCGGCATCAAAAATTTTGCCGTCGATTTTTGTGAATAGTATTTTGAACGCACGTCTGCTAAAAGTTTTACACGGGTGTTTTAAAAATCTTAAAACCTAGTCCTCGGATATTAATAGACCCGTGTCTGATTAAAACAGATTTCAAATCGGATTAGGAATTTTAAAGGTTCTACACCTTCTTTCGCAAAAACTGAGTTTTTAACTGAGTCGAGTGTAAGTCTATGCATGTGAAACTTGTTTTCAACTAAAAATACACTACATAAAATAGTCTAAGTGCTAAATGCATATTTGTAAGCAAAATAGTCTAAAAACAATTAAAAGACTAAAAATACTAAAAAAACTAACAAGTGTTTCATCTTTGACTTTTTAATTTTTGTTGACTTGAACTATATATGCATCAACACACACTAAAAACAACACAAAACACACTCACACAACATACACATGGCCGATAGTTCATAGAGAGAAAAAGAGAGAAAAGTTCAAGGTTTTTCAAAATAATTTTGTCTTAGAAAACTCATTTTTGTCCAAAGCTTTTCAAACTGAGTTGGATTCCGCTTGTTGGGCACCTATTGCATGCGTTCCTAGCTTTGTTTTGGATCAAAGGTGAGAGAAAAATTCTAGATCTCAAAATGCTATTTTGTGTCAATTTCATATAATTGCATTTTTATCTGATGAAATGTTAAATTGTCTTTAGATTATTGCTCAGTAGTTTCCAAGGATCATTTATATGAGTTTATAGCTGTTTTGATTGGTTGTAGCATGTATTTCTATTTTTCGGGTATTAAAATTGAGTTATAGATTCAATGTTGAATAATTGTTGTTGTGGTGGTTGGAATTGATTGCTTATAGCTTCTAAAAGTTTGTTAATTGTGGGATAGTAGTGTTGTAATGCCTAATTTTTGATTGGAATGTTGTAGCAAAATCCCGAAAAATTCAGCCAAGTGCATTGCCAAAATTAGGGTTGTTGGGCTTGTTTTGGATGGCTTTTGGTTGGTTTCCGATGGTGTAAATGTAGATGTATATGTGGGAGAGTAATAGGAAGTGGTTTGGAGGTCATCGGGTTAGTAGATTGTGAGTTATAAAGTTTAGAAGTTTGCGTAGTCTTTCTTTGAAATGTTGTCTTTGAATGTTGGGTAGTGTTTGGGTAGTTGATTCTTGGATTGTTGTTGATTGAGATTGGGGTTGAATGATGGTTAAATGCATGTTGAGTTAAACAACCTACTTTGTCATCTAACTTAATTGTTTCATAATTGTACAGTTGTTGATTGTTATATGTTGTTTATGTGGGTGTTGAAATATGGTTTAATTGAATATTGATTAATGATTGTTGAATACGAGACTCGGGCAACCCTCGTTGTTGACTTCTCGAATTGGAATTGTTATTGTTGTTATAAGTCGGAAGTCAAGTAACCCTCGTTGTTGACTTCTCGAATTGAGTCACATTGTTGTGAGCTTTGATGATGTTGTGTCACCTCGGTAGGCATCCTGGGCTGCAGGCACAGTTATCATGGCTACTCCCTATCTTGTATGCGTGAAGAGGCCATGGGGTGTAGGTCTAGGTCAAGGTACCACAGAATTGTGTCATTGGATTTGAAGGAGTTGGTGAGTATTGAAAATGATGTATGGAGCTTCATCAACAAGTGTATCATATCCTTATTGTATGTTTACTGTTGTTATTATATATGTATTGTTATCAGTGTTAATTGCGTGTTGTAGCTCGTAGGTAACTTCCAAGGTGGTAAGGTATATGTGTTCAAAAGATCTATTGAATTCCTCACTGGGCTTGTTTTATATAAGCTCACTCTCATTCGTTATCTGCATTCAGGTGTTACTGAACAGGATTACGGGTACGTGCCTCAGGAAGCTGAGAATGTGCCTTATGTGGACGAGTCTTATGTGCCGGACTCGTGTCTATGAGCTTGTCTTAGTCTTTGTAGTAAGATGTATTGTATTACTTACTTAAGATAAAGACTTATATAATGCTAGTTTAGTAGTCTTTCTTTTGAACATGACTAGATTGCTAGAATGGTTTATAACCTATTTTGGAAATGTATGATATAGCCTATGGATTGATGTTGGAACAGATGTGTATAACTTATGAATGAACTGTTGTATGGTTGTTGAATATATATATGGAAATGGTTGTGTTGTATGTTGTTGCAAAAGTTGTGGAGTTGTTGTTGATCTTTGGATTTGGATGTATGAAGTTAAAAATGGTTGGTTTAGAGCCTTGGTATCCGTATTACTGTCGTTATACTGTCGAAATTCTGTTGCGTCCTGACTGATCATAGGTGGGGTCGATTTGGGGCGTGACTGATAGCCTCTAGAGGTAGAAGTGGAAGGTCAAGTGACTCTTGGTTTCTTGTAGCTTTGGTTGGAAAATTTATAGGAGCTTATGTAAAGTGATTTGGATAATTTGGCTTGTATTTTATTTGTTGATTTTAATTGTAATTGTTATGTAGATAAATGTAATTAAAGTTTAATTTAAAATATTAGAGTGGTATGATAAGCTAGTATTGATTAATAGATTAGTATTGTTTAAGTCCATAGGCTTGTATGTACCCATCTAAGGAAAGAAAGCTAGAATAATCTTAGGGATTGGATATGGAACTTTATATATATATGTGTGTTTTGTGTTGATTTTTTGCGTGCAAGTTTGTGGTTAGGCCTAGAAACAGGAGAAACTCTGTCCATTTTCTCTCATTTTTCGTGACCTCGGGATTTGGATCGGGGCTCTGGTCTCGTGAGGGATCGAGGTATTACAGATAGTATCAAAACTTAGTTAGCTTTCAACCATGACAGAATCCTATTAATTGGAATTCTTATCGGGATTCTCGCACATTTTATCCATGGTGAACATATACAGATTTCTTATTGGTCCTCGACACTTCTGATTGAAAATTCACGTGGTATTCAACTTCAGCGGGATTTCTATCTGGACTTCTATAAGATATTTCATTAGAGCCTTTATTGGGCCTCCTTTCTAGAGGTTCCCCTGGGGCATTCTTGGTATTCTTTCGGGGCCTTCTTCTTGTCATTCTTGTATAGAGTTCTTGCTTAGTAGGCAGTAGTGAGTAATCACAGTTGAGACTCTAAGTCGGTTTGGGTAGATTGAGTTGGAATTCTTGCCGTTGATATGAAACTTTCTTTTGAGAATAAAGAATTGCGAGGATGTAATTTTCTTAAAGGGAGAGAGTGTGACGACCTGGATCTAGCATGTAGCATATTATACACATTTGCATATAATTTGGTGCTACTTATATGATTATTTGTATATGTGTGTTTATTTTAGCTTTAGAAATTATTTAGTAACTTTGTTTTTATATTTCTTTCTAAAAATGCAACTAACATTTACTAAATCCAAATAAAATAATTAACCTATTATGTTTATATTTTTACTAGAAGGGTTGGTTCCTTGCATCTAGTAAGTGAATTTTCATGATTTTAAAACAAGCCCTGAGCCCGGGGTAAAAATTAAAGTATTTTATTTTACAAATTTAGCATTTTTTCCTTATTATATAAGTGATTTTGGGCATACGTTTATAATTTTTATTTGCATAACACATCGGGAAGGCGGGTAGAAAAATTATTTTGTGTACTGTATGAATAGTAACAACATAGTTACATTTTTGGGCTAGCTAGTTCTAATTAGTTTTGGGCTAAATTTAACTAATCTATACAACATTTTCCTAAATAAAACTAAGACCCAACTATTATATATATATATACATATATATCTTATACATACATACATATACTTAAACATAGCAAAAAAAAAGGATGACAAAAGCCTAGCATTTTCGTCTAAGCAAGAAAGAAATGGAAAACAAGAAAAATTCTTCTAGGGCTTCAATCTTGATCTTCTCCAAGCCATTTCTAAGAAAAATAAACCTTCCATCTTGTCCTTCTAAGCTTCTAGAGGTGAGGGAATTCATCCTATTTGCATTAAAAGCTTAAACTAGTTTATGCCAAGTTTTAGATTTGTTATATATTTCTTTGTTTATGGTTATAAATGCTTGAAATTCTCTTTATTATGTATGTAGAACAATCTTTTGTAGTTAGATAACAATTATAATGGTTGAAAAAGGTTAATGATGCATTTAGGAAGATGATTGAATAGTAATGAATATTAACTTCTTCAAAAATTGGGGTTTTTGATTCTTTGCGTGTTTTATTGGTTTGGTTAGGTGCCATAACCATCTAGGATGCTAAATGTAAAGTTTAAATGGTTAGAACATAGCTAGAATTGGAAAATATTAATGAGAGCAACAGGGGTCAATTGTGTGAAGTGTTGATCGGGTGTATTTGGGTGTGTTGTATGGTCTTAGTTATGCTAGATACTGGTGGTGATTCATTTATAGTGCTAATTTAGTGATCAGATTAGGGTGCTATAGTTCAAATGGGCAAAGGGACATTTTGGGGTTAAGTGGTATTTGTTAGTTAAAGTGAGTTCCTCGAGCATTAGAATGCGTCATAAAGTGTCAATAAGAGATTAGTGCAGTTGGATTGGGGTTTTGTAGACGGAGTGGAGTAGGTAGCTTGGAAAAGTTAGCCAATGGAATAGTATTTTGATGAGTTTTTCTTGGGTTGAATTGCAAATTAAAGTAAATATGACTAAAATGGATTGGAGTTCATTAGTGGGATGTTTGTAGGGTATGATCTTGAGTTTAGAGCATGGTAATGATTCTTAAGGTATGTTTTAGATAATTGAGCTTTGTTAGAATCTATGTGTAATTGTCTTATTGTTTGTTAACTTGAAGTTCTTTTAGGGTTGTTGAAATTAAACTTGTTATAAAGTTAATGTGTTAACAGTGTTTGTTGATAGTTTGTAGTTCATGAAGTAATGTTTGGTTTTATGTTCAAGGTGTTTGAAAGTGAATTGAAGCCATTCTTGCATCTTGAAGCTTGGTAGAGGTGAGGGATTTTTATCTTTTTGTGCATTTTGGTTCATTTTCTTGTTAATAAATTGTATGATTTAGTATAATTGTTTGAGTTATGTACTTGTTATTTTTCTAATATTCGTGTGAGGACAACCTACTTTGTTGTTCCTCTTTATGTGTTATCGAATTGTTAAATTGTTATTTGTGAGTACTATGTCGTGTTATTGTATCGATGGTTGCGCAACCTTGTCGTCAGTACGGATGTGGTGGCCAGTCATTGGGCGGCAACGGGCTTTCCAGTGGTTGTTCATCCTTCGTAGCTATTCCCTCTCTCGCTAGGGATGCCGCCTTGGGAGAGTAAGGTCGTAGGATTTGGGGTACATCCGGAGTACGCCTACTGGAGTTATAAGGGATGCCGACTTATCGTTATCGTTATCTTTATCTTATCTTGTTCGTGGTTTGTGGCTCGTTGTTCATGGCTCGTGCTCGTGACCGTTATTGTATCCCTTTGAGTAACTCTCCCTTGGGCCCTAAGTTCTTGGAGAATTACCAATGATTGCATTATTTGTTTAAGTATTAATTAATTTGTGTTATTAGTTGATTCTCTTGTGTTGACATGGTTCCTATGTGATTGTAATCTTCGTTTTTTTTTTAATCATTTTTAAATAATTTGTTACCTAGCTATAGTCCATTACAAGTCTTTAATTGTTTATTTGTTGTAATTGATTAATTTTGGTTCTTTTAAATGTGTTGATTATTTGTTCATCTTGAGTGAGAGTTTATTATGTTAATAGCTTCGTTGGCTTATTTGCATTGCATGAAATCATTTTCAAAACTTCCCAGATATCTGTTTCCTTCCCTCACTGAGCAACATTGTTTGCTCACTCCCTCTTTCTAACCCTTTTAGGCATGGTTCCTTCAAAGATTGAGAAAGAGAAGGTTCGGAAGTCTCCTTGAGTAGATGTTTAGTTTTAGTTGGTTGTTATGTGTGAACTTATGTAAAGTAATTGAATAGTTTGGCTTGTAATCTATTTTGAGATCATAGAGGTCTTGTATGTAATTGTATTTGGTTAGGAGGATTGTATTAATGTCTTGTATGACTTGATAGATAGTAATGGGCTTGTAATAACTTAAAGCTTTACTTTATTGCCTAGTTTAGCTTGCATGCTTGTGCGGGTTTAAATGGAGGATGGTTGAATGGCTTAACATCTACAAAAGTTAACTAGAAAATATTAGAGTGGTATGATAATCGAAATTATAGCCATAGTACTTCAATAGTTGGTGGTTATGCACGCTTATGTGTTTTATTTTATCATAATAGAAGACTCGGATAGCCTTAGAGACTTGTATAGTTATGTTTAATGAAAGTTGTATTTGTTTAGGAATGTTTGTATATAGTTGTTATGGCTATTTCGTTTGCGTGCAGGTTTGTGGTTAGGCCTAGAAATAGGAGAAACTCTGTCAGTTTTCTCTCGTTTTTCATGATTTCAGGATTTGGATCGGAGGTCCAGTCTCGCGAGGGATCGGGGTGTTACACTATTATCCACAATTTAGAACATCAAGTCTATTAAGTCAAAGCGTAATAGAAAACGGACAGAATCTTCCCTAAAATTTGGGCATTACAATTCTTCAACCTGCATAGAAAGGATCAAAAATCCAATCCAATCAACACAACTACTATCCTCCAAAAACCACTAACCAACCATTCAAACCAACCACACAAATCCCAACACTCCATTCCATGACTAATTTCACAAGCTATACGTCCAAGTTATCCATCTAAGCCTAAAAATATTACTTAATAAAATACATATTGTAACTTAAGTCCATGAATATCAAAGTAACAATTTACATTTGTATAAATTATACAAACTTCATCACTAGCTGATATTTACAAAACTTTAGTATTTTAGAACGTTTAACATCAATATCCAAGTATTTGCCAAGCAGTAAACAACGACAGCAACATACCAACGGAAATTAGTATTATCACATAAAGGCACATTTTCATCAACCTGTTGAGCATAATCTGGTTCATTTTTACCTGAAAGGGGGGCATAAAAACGGGGTGAGTTTACAACAACTTAAGCTCAGCGAGTGGGCAATATGGGAAAAGTTTTCGAAATCATTTTCTCTTTTAAAAACCAGTGAAATGCCATGCACATATTAGAAACAGTTATTAAACACATCGCATCAGTATATAGTAACACATTGCATCGCTTTATAATAAGCATTTAACATATATTAGGGTAAGAATACGCTTACGTTGTTATAACGCATCGCATCACATCGCATGTAGTAGCCAGCCAAATAATTCAACAAATCCCTTATGTCTCCCAACATGGGGTATTTCGGATATACCCAAATCCTACAACTCACTCTCCCAGGGTAGTAAAGTTTCCTAGTGAGAGGGGAATTGGTAACCATTGTAGTTGACCTAGACTGGCAAACTTGATGCCGCCCGGAGTTTATCGACACTACCATGCCAGAAAAAGGTTGCAACCTTTCCAATAACACATTAGTTTATGCAGTGCATGTTATTCAAGTAATATATCATGTAACACGTTGATAATCACATCGCATCACGCTTCACATAACACTTTTAGTCTCAACACATAGCTTTACATAATTCTTGACATATATAACACATAAACAATAACTCATAGTTCATATTTTAGCCACAAAAATCAATATTAGCACAAATAAACAAGTTCAACATTTTATACCACATAGGTAACCAAATCGCATAGTACATCGCATCACTTTTAGTTTTAACACATAACTTCACATAGTTCATGACATATATCACCCATCAACAATGTCTCATAGTGCATAATTTAGCCACAAGAATCAATAAGAGCACATAATATTCAAGTTCAACAGTATTAGAATTTCAGCAGTAGCTAAACTTTGGCAGCTTAATTACCTAGGTAGATGACCTCCCATTAAACTGATTTTTTACATGTACGTAAATCTCTTCGAGTGTAGATAACTCTAAAATCAAACAGAACTCAATTCCGAGCTAAATTCATTAAGTTATGACTAAAATAGTACAACTGCGCAAACTTGTTCAGATTAGTGATGTTTTCTATCAACCTTTGGTTTTTAATTTTTTAGAGGCACTAAGTGGTGGAACTAGCCTTTCCACCTAAAATAAAACTTGTTAAAAACTGGCCAACCTATGTCTTTAAAAATTTCAGAAATTTTCAAGTAGTTATACTAGGTCAAAAGCACCACAAAATTCGAACAAGCAAAACTATCCAGTTCCAGCTCAACTACAATACCTCTCGGATTTTAGCAATTTTAGGCAAGTAGACGATTTTTTCTCAGAAACCATCCAACATAAGAATTGTTCCTCTAAGAGTCTAGATTAACATATATTTTATTTAGAATTTTACTACAAAGGTTACTTACTCAAACAGTTTACCCAATATGCCCTAACAAATTCCTACAAGCATATTCACATCTAAACTAGTATAATACATCCAAATCTTACCCAATAACACATATTTATGCATTATAAACTTCTAAAATTCAGTTTAAAAAGTCCCCTCACCTCAGCTCCTTGAGAAAAGATGATAGCCCTTGCAAAATCACCGAAAATTGTACCTTCTATCTAGTTGGTTGAGTTGTTTTTCCTATCTTCTTCCATTTTCTTCTTCTAGCTTTCTTCAGAATTTTTTGTTCTCTTCTTCTTGCCTAAGTCAGCCATGGGGTTGGGAGGGCTTGGTAGGTAGGATTTTTTTTTTTAATTATTAAACTTGGAAGAAAAGTCATTAGTTTTATAAATTCTAGTTTTGCCCCTAATTTTCTTTCTTAGTTGCAATTGTGCCTAGCTTATTTTTCTTCCTTGGTCGTTGGGGTCTAAGTACAATTAGGTAAATTCTAACTCTAATTCAAGGCTTAGCTTAATGTCCCACCTAATATTTTGAGTAATTATAATTTAGCCCCTAAAGTTTTTAATAACTACTAAGTCACCCGAAAGTTAATCTTCATAATTTTTGAATCCTATCTTATTCTGACCTAGTTTCTAGCTTATTTCTAAGGCATATAACATATAATTAAGACATATATAACACTATAATATATGTAATTACACATAATTTAATATTAATGCGCGTGAGTTCAGGACCGGGTCTCACAATATGAATGAACTGTGTTAGAGTTTCGGAGTTGTGTTGTTGAGAAGAATGTTTGGGAGAAGTAGATTGTGACTTTTCTATGTGTAGGTTGAAGAAAAAGAAAACTATTTTGTCCAAATTACAGACGTTATTCTGCCCAATTTTTTAGGAAACTATTAATAAGATAAAATTTTGACTAAGTATGAATTGGTAATTGAATTAATTGTTGCTCTCGAACTTAGTCCTACACAGGGTTGGGTTCGGGGTGTGACAACTTAAGTGGTATAAGAGCTTAGCTAGTTGGTTAGGCGTAGTTAGGTTTAGAACCCCAAGCAAGTGGGTAAAAAGTCTTGATGTGAATACGTAAAAATTGAATTATTACATGTGTATATGTGACTTATGTGCTATGTGTGGATCTTATGTGAATAACGTGCCTTGGATTGTTATATAGTTATGTAAGTTAGTTATATATTAGATATATTACCTATCTTATCTAACACTTGCATAACATATAATGGTGAGTGGGTTTATGTGCCTATAGATGGCAGGTAGTCCCACAACTCAAGGTAATAATAGGGACAATGAAGATGATAATGTTGGTAGGGGAAGCTGGCAAACAGTAGGGGACCAGGTACTACAGTAGATGGCTGAAACGATGGCTCAAATGGTCCAAGTTATGGGCCGACAGCTAGTTGGAGGTTCGGGTACTAACAGTGGAGGTGGAAATGGATATAGCCATAAAGGTTTGAGACCAAAGTGATTTAGTGACTAAAGTTAACCATAGCCTATTTAGAGAAATAGACAACAAAGGTGTTGTTGACCTTTGGTACTTATATTTCAACATAGCCACAAAGGTTTGAGGAATATATCTTATCAAAGAAAATTGGTCATCGCACTTAGAATCTTTTTAATAGATTCACCCTTCTTATTTAGGGAGTATGAGATTCAAAGGAAATAGTGGGAGTAGCTATTTTATTTTATAATTTAATAGCTTTGTAAATTCTTGTTAGCCTACTATCTTACTTTATGTTACATTTACCTTTTCTGTAGTTTGTATGCTTTGGCTTCTTTTATAAATCCTATTGTCTCCATCCTTAACCACGACTACTTAACTGGACCGAACTTCGAAAAATGGTATAAAAGCTTAAGAGTCGTTCTCCGGTTTGAGAGGATTGAATATGTTATGGACTTTGAACCCTTGGCTCCTATTGATGAGATTGAACCTGAGGCTAACAAGATCACCGACCATAAATAGGTCTAGGATGACATATACTCTAGAGGGTATATCCTTTCATTCTTGAATCATCTATATCGATACTATGAGGGCATCTCTCATTCCGTGGATATCTTTCAATCTTTGAAGGAATCTTTCGGTGAGCATAGTTGTGGCATGAGATTTAAGATGACCCGAGAACTATTTAGCATGAGACTAAAGGAGGGAGGTCACGTTAACCAATATTGCCTTAGGATGATTTACTTGGTAACTTAGCTAGAGGCATACATTTTTGTCATGGATCCTCAGCTTCAGATAAATCTGATCTTGTAGTCCTTGCCACCGTCTTACTCTCCCTTAATACTAGATTTCCATGTGCATAGAATTGAGTGTACATTATCTGAGCTGCCTGATATTATGACTAGTTAGTAGAAAGTTGGTTTGGATGTGGTGCATATTCCTCATGTTGACTCTTCTCCCTCTATGGCTGGACCTAGTCACAACAGAAGAAGGAGAAGGAGAAGACACATGATGAACTGGGTTGCTCGATTCTTACCAGGAGATCTATCTTTAGAAAGGGATTTCTGATTGTGTGTAGAACCAGAGTTATGAACTTCTTTCACCTACAATGATTTAGTTGTTTTAAGGATCGACTTGGTATGCAATCCTGTTTTGAAAAATGATTATGTAAATGTCTGGTTTAATTTGAAGTTTCTTTTTCTCTTCTTTTTAGATGATGGAAATAGTAGTGACTATTTGCTTCAATCTTATCTTACTAAGGAAATTTAGAATTCGTCCTATGTAAGAAAATATTTGCATTTTTGTATAAAGTTTCATTATAGTAATGGAATCTTTGGAATTCATATAAAAAATGAGAATGTCTCCAAATGTAAAACTGCATAAACATTCATATTTCATAACATAGCATTTATGAAATGGCCAATGACCAAATAATGACTAAATCTTGATAAATGAAGTCGGTCATATGAGTCTTAAACTTTGAGGTGCTCAAGAGTTAAAGACTTGAACAAATAAAGAGCCAAAGTCATTCTTTTTCTATCTAAAAGAGTTTGATAGATTTACTATTCTTTTGGTAAAAGAGTTTGTCCAATAGAGATAATGAGATGAATGAAATTTATCCACAACATAGTTATCATATTAAAGTTCCTTGAATCATCATCAAAAGAAATGTATTGACTTTGGATGAATGATTTGTCTATTTAGAGGAATAATAGGTGATAGCAAAGTTAAGCAAAACAAAAGAAGTACTAATGGAGTCCATTTGTTCCAAAGATATTATTGGAAATGATGCGACAGTTGAAAAATATGTTTGGTTATAAAAGACGATTGGGGAATGCCTATTTTATCACCAAAGTACTTCAAACCATTTTGAGCTTGTCTTTGTTATGTGTACTATGATTGTAATTCAATGGCGGGATAGGATTTAAACTCAGATTTATACATAGATACTTTAGTGAAAGCAACTATGATGAATGGTCAATGAGTTTTTTTTATCCAAGAAACAATCAAAGTATAAATATTCACATTCTTAAGCATGAAATGATGGAGATCGATTTCATAGAAAGTGAAAATAATTCCCATATTTATAAGAAGGTTAGTGGGAACCTCTGCCCTTAACAAATCTTATAAATTGGTGATATCTTCGGTTAATGGAAGACCAATAATTATCAAAGTTCACTAAGTTCTAGTTAAATAATATAACAATACCACAAGCATAGGGTGAACCAGTTATATTTTGTAGGATCATTTCTGTGAAATACAATGATATGAATATTTTACCTCACAGCTTGTACGCTAAGTCAAAATCTTAAATTCTTAAGATGGAGGATTCTAAGAAATGAATGGTCTCCAGCCTTTGAGGTGGGGTATCTGTCTTTTCTTTTAGACTGCCTTCTGACTTTGGTAAGGAAGGGTAGCGAGAGGATTGCGTACCTTACCCTTTAGCCATTTGCAATCTCCAACAATACAATGGCGAGTACACATAACAATATGGTGTAAAGGGTTGCATCGGAAAGGATCTAAGTATTGGTACTGATGATCTTATTATGGTTGTAGTAATCTCCAGTTTAACAAAAACTTGGAATCTTCAAAATCTATGGAGATAGTGAAGTTCTTAGAGAAGAATTATCATATTGATGGAAATATTATTAGATTTACAGTTGATTTATGAAAAGACCGTAAAAGGATTAGAAATAGTTTTGAATAGTAAATAACCATTATCTTGTTACTTAAGCCTAAATGCATACCTGACATTATGAATGGTGTTTGGATACAATATTTTTATCAGAAAAATAAAGGTGGTTCTTTTTATTGATGGTTATCGATACCTTTTTGGTAACTACAATGAAAGCTTCGTGTACAGGCTTGTAGGACCCGATCTCATCAAGAATCCAAACATATAGAAAAGAATTTTCTCATGATTTTCGAGAATTCCTTTATTCAAAGGAAAAAGGTTTAACATAAATGTTTCTATATATATATATTATAGTTGACCCACTGATCTGTAAAGATAGTTACTGTTGATCACCATCTTAGAGAAGATGAGTATATGGATACGAATGTACCATGTGCTAATCCTATAGTAGATAACATTAGTGCAAGTGGGGAATTGTTAGGGATATACCATAATGTTATAGATTAGATGACCTAATTAGGGTTTAATAAGAATATATGTGTTTTTCTACACAATGATGTTTTTGGATATTCATATTCTCCACCTTTATATAAATGTATCCCTAATGTTTATCGGAGAAGAAAAAAAAAAACATTCTAAAAGAGTTTAGAATACTTCGCTGCGTTTTCTTCGATGTGATCAATATTAAGAATTGATTCATAACCCTTCAGATTATTTGATCGGGACTAGAATAATCGAGTACGGGTTATCATATGTTATTACATTTGATTAACATATTGATGTTAATGATAAAGAATGGTATGCAAAGTGCCAGAACAACATGAGGATGTGGACTAATATACATATGAGTGATTGTCAGTGGTACAGATCATTGAATGTGATGATAAATGGTAAACTACATGATATCAGGTTAATAGTTTACTATTTAGTTGAGAATTGTGCAAATTAATCATTAGACTTAAGAAATTATGGCTGTCGGATATATCAGGGGCTAAATATAGCGTCTAGACTATACCTGCCTTCTATAAGATGAGTTATGGCCTTTCGCATTTTAGTATTGTGATATAGAGGCTTGTGATATCTAAAATTGGTCGATAAATGAGGAAGTCCTTTGCCAAAGCAAGAATGAAATTGATGGAAATGAGATTTTCCATAGTAGTCATCCCTCATTTCGTCGTTTTAGATCTATTCATAGAATCGGAAGTGGACTTAACCATTTCATGGTCCTTTCGCGATTGGAACATTTTAATAGAAGGATCAGATAGCACGATAATTCTTGACAGTAAATAGATTCATAAAAGACAGAGTCTTCATTATCACATACATTTTCATGACAGATTTGTTGCTAATGCATCACTCATGAAGATGAGGGTATTTTGGGTAATGACAGAGACATTCCTGAAATAGATTAAGAGGTTTAATGGTCCTTCATCGGTATACAGTTATGAATCTAAAAGTCACACACTCAAAAGTATCAGGAATAAGTTCACCGATACCTTGTTTAATATGGTTAATGACTTTAAAGTGTTAAGAGTCATCTAGATTGGTCTTTGGGCCGAAAGTGTCATTTTGCAAAGTTTTAGGGTCAAAACATAAATAATAAAAGTTTTAAGACTAAACTGCAAATATTGAAAAGTAGTTTCAATGTAATTATTCTAATAGGTATTAGAATAAGCAAACGTATATATATATATATATATATATATATATATATATATATATATATATAATAAAAGAGATTTGATTTGATAAAGTGTCATGTCATCAATCTTAGTCATCAAATGACAAAATAAATTATTGGATAATAGAGCACATGTGGCGTTTGAGCAGGCACATGTAGGATGATTGGATTGTCCATGTTATCTATCCTAGGATTAATCTTATCCACTAATTTGAATTAAAGGTGGAGATTTAATCTTGATTAAATCAAGGTGTTCACATGTCATTAGATGATAATGATTACTTTTGCAAGTTGTAGGAGAAAGAAAAAGGTAACCATTGGATTGTAATGATTACAATCTAAAGCCATGCAAAAGCTTATCCAATCTTACAGTCAACTAAACCCTTTTTGATTGGATAATTAGCATGCATATAATATATATTATAATAGAGATCATAATATAATAATGGAAGACAACTTCTCTCTCCTCTATGCGATACACCATATGGCCATACTTAGTAAAAGAAGATGAAAATCTACTTCATCTTCTCTACATGGTTCGGCCATGGTAGGATAGAAAAGAAAGCTTTTTCTTTTGCAAAAACCACACACACATTATAGCTAGATATCTTGAAAACAACATTAGCACTTTTAGTTTTCAAGCTTGGTGGATATTTCTAGAGCCTTCAAGTTAGAAGGATTCAATCTAGTCTTTAAAGCTTCATCTTTACTAGTTGCTACAAGAGGTATACTTCTATTCTGGTATGTACTTGTTGTATGCAACTTGTTTATCTAACGATCCTCTATATGATAAGTTGGACTTTCATTAAGTACATGCCTTAACATAACTACCAACCAACTTCATAGACTAGCATCTATCTTGATCAATTAGGACTTTATCTAACTCTAATTAACATTACTTGAAACTTTAACATTTTTTTAAGCTTTAACTATCTTTAGTTACATTTACTAGACTAACTAGTTATATTGACAACTTAGCTTTAACAACACTCTAAGATCCAAACTAAGGCCTAGCATCACACCTTATCAACTTAGCAAATTCTCTTAACACGCAGGGGACACGGGGAAAGGGTATGGCAGTTGTGACGCCTGAGACCTTCATCATGTTTATAATTAACTGTTGCGTACCTTTTTGTGCATTTTCCTACATTTGTGAATAGTTACTATTCATCATATATTTTTACTGTTTATTTTCTCTGAATTAGTATTTTTCCTAGGTTACATGATCTATATGAGGAATAAAAAAATGAGATTTTGAGCATTGTGTGTTGGAATAGCTTGTTTATAAAATGTTTATCGGTTTGAGTGAATAGTAAAAATATTGAATAACTTTGTAATTGGGCTAGTTACTTTTTCAATTGGACTTGGGCCTTAGTTTTGTTTGTCTTGCAAATACATAGAGCCCAACTTAATTCATATACCCCATATATATTATATATTACATACATATACATACAAGCACAACAAAATAGCTCACAAAACAAACAAAATAATTTATTTTTTGCCCTAGCCAAGGCCGACGGCCAACACAAGCAAAAAGAGAGAGATTTTCATCTTCAAGCTACCATTTTGTGTGCATGTGAGTTAGAATCAAGAGCATTCAAGTGATCCCAAGGCTTCTTCTAGTATCTACAAAGGGTTTGGTAAGGAATTTTGACATTTATAAGCATTTTTCATATATGTGTCTTGACTTTAATTTCTATACTTGTGAGTTATGGCTTGTGTAATGGTTAATTCCTGTGAAATATGACTTGTACATGCTACCTAGACTTGTGTAATATAGTTGTATAGCTTGTTTGTTAAATTTATACATTTGATCAAATGTTGAAGACAATGAATAGTGCCAAACTTAGGGTTTTGTAAAAATTTACTTATGGGATTGATTTTGTGCTATCTATTGGTTCTTTTAGTGTTAACAAATGTAGATTAGTTGTTGTATGTGATTAAATTGCTCGGAACTTAGGTAAAAATGTGTAATTAGCTCGTTTTACAAAAAGGTTTCGGGTAAAATGTGAATCTCGGTAGAATTGATTATTATACTTGGTGTTTATAGGGTGAGGTAGTTCTAAAAGTGTAGTTATGTCATCAAATTGAATATTGGTTAGGGTACTTGTAGTTTAAATGCATAAGGAGGCTTTCGGGACTTTTACGGTAATTGCGGGTTAGAGGGTGATTTCAAGGGTCTAGAAGGTATCATAAAGTGCTATTAGAAGGTTCGAATAGCTTAGTTAAGAATGCGGGACCTAGTGCTTCGGTCTAGAGTCAAATAACCTTAGTTGAAAAAGGGGCCGTTTGACCAAGTGTTGACTGTGCTCGTTTTGAGTTGGGGGTTTGTCTTGTATGTGCATGGAAGCACTTTTAGCGCAATTGTGGTATTGATTGGGTGTTCGGTTAGTATAGTTGTAGTTCAAACGTGCTAGGTGGACTTTCGGGATTCTATTGGGAAAGTGAGGTTTCGTAGTGTGGAATCGTGTCATAATGTACCTAAGAGAGGGTAGTAAAGTCGGTTTCCCAATCTCGCAGCTTGTTTGGTTGTAGTAGCCTTCAGAAGTTAGAGTATAAATAATGTTTTTGATAATTTTCTTGCATTGAGTTAGTATTGCCTACTTAGCTATTGTTATTGTTGTTATTATTGGCTATGAATGACATCTATGAGATTTCTTGTGATAAGTATGTGTTCTATTATATGCTAGGTTTGAACCATTTAGTCAATTCTTGCACTTTGGAGCTTGGTAGAGGTGAGAAAATTTTCATCCTTTTGTGCATCTTAGGTACTTGATTGTTCTTAATTGTATGATTTAGTATAATTGCTTAAACTTATGTGTGCTTATTGATTGCTATATTGTATGCGAGGGCAACCTACTTTGTTGTCCCTCGATTATGTGTTTATTGGTTTATCTTATTTGTTATCATTTTGAGTGCATTACATCGTGATTGTGCAACCATTTGGGCATAGTAGTGTCGAGGAAGCCAGGCGGTATCGGGCTTGCCGATATACCTCGGCTACCATGGTTACCCAGTCTCTCTCTCGCTTGGGATGCTGCTCAGGGATAGTTAGGTCATAGGATCAGGGTACATCTGGAGTACACCCATTTTGGAGTTATAAGGGATGCCAACTTATCGTTGTCATTGTCATTTTTATATTAAGATTTATGTTTATGGTTCGTGATACGAGTTTAAAGCCTATTGGTATTCCTTATTGTGTAACTCTCGCTTAGGCTCTAAGTCCTTGGGGAGTTACCTTATATCTTTTTTATATGTACCTCTCACTTGGGCCCTATGTCCTTGGAGAGTTACATTTGATTGTTACCTTTGTTATGTTCTTTACTATGTTAAATAGTTGTGCAACTGTATTGTATGTTATATTGTTATTGTTTCTTTTAGATTGTTTATTACAATTGTTTTACGGTGGTTGACTATCTTCTTGATATGAATTGTTTAGTTTATTTAATATATAGTGGTTCCATATTGATTATTGGTTTATTGTTAACTATTGCATTGCACGAAACTATTTTTCAAACTCCCCAATTACTTGTTCCCTCCCTCACTGAGTATACATGTATTATATGCTCACCCCTTTTTCTAATCATCTCAGGTTCGGGTCCTCTAGAGATTAAGAAGAATAAGTTTAGTTTGGTCAATTGCCTTGACTTGTTTCTTACCGAGGTTGGACGGCTTGTAGGAAGATTGTGATGTTGTCGTGTATATGTTCGATTTTGAGACATTGTGGTCTTGTATGTATTTGTAGTTGACTTGGAGAATTGTATTAAAGACTTGTAAGATTTAGTAGTTAATAACTGGCCTATAATAACTGTAGTGCTTTTCTTTAATTACTTAGATGCTTGTATGGGATTAAATGGAAGTGGGATGATTGACTTAAAATATAAGAATGTTAAGTAGATAAGATTAGAGTGGTAAGATAAACGGATTTATGACATAGAATTTCAAGAATTAATGAAATGCATGCTTGAATGTTATATTATGCTATAATAGTAAGGCTCAGATGGCCTTACAGACTTGGGAAGTTATGAGATGTATGTTGTGTATGGTCTTTGTGGCTATTTCCTTTGTGTGCAGGTTGTGGATAGGCCTAGAAACAGGGGAAACTCTGTCCGTTTTCCCTTATTTTTTCGTGACCTTGGGATATGGTTCGGGGCTCCGGTCTCATGAGGGATTGGGGCGTTACAAATGGTATCAGAGCATAGTTAGCTCACAGCCGGGACATGGTCTTCGATCTGTTGAGTAGTGAACCCTGAATGCGTGTATGTGGAAAATGTTTTGAATAGTGTGTGCTTGCATGTGATTTTGTGTTTGCTTGAATGTAAATGTGTTCTTATGTGCTATACTCATGTGAAATATGAAGAAGGTGTAGTGTGTGTAATTGTGTGGTCATATGTGTACATATGTGACTTATTTGTGCAATAGGTGAAAAGTAATTGCGATGTACCAATATGTGACTACATGTACTTCTATCTGGTATATTTGTTAAGCGTGTGTAATTTATAAGCCTCTATTGCATACATATATATATATATTTCCCTTTGAAAATGTTAAGTAAACTCTCCCCTATAAAGAGATGATATGTAACGGTTTATTTGAAGGCGTGGACCAACAGAAAGAGAGAATGTTGATCAATTGATTATCGACAATCAGATAAAGGAATTCAGTCTCGGAAGGTTACAATCGGTGGACAGCCCTTGGAGTTCATTCTCAATATTTTTTCCGTATTCTTATTAGAACTTTAGTTGACATTATTGCTTGGCATTTGTATATGTATGGCCTTCTCCGGGATTTCCATATGGGGATTCTCAAGTGGGGTATTCTTCAACATTCTTCGTGGCGTCTTCTGTGGTATTCACATTTGGATTACTTCTCTGGAACTCTTATACAACAATTATATTGAGAATTCTTAAGTAGTGTTCATATTCAGAGGGACTCTTATTCGATTTTCTGGATTGGTATTCTTATTCGGGGCCTTTATTTGGCACCCTTATTATGGGATTCTTATCTGGTATTATCTTTATTAGTCAACTGAGGATTTCATTGGTATTCTTACAACACATAACTTGGGTTTTTATTCAAGAGCATTCGGAATGTACAAGTGGAATTCTTTTGAAAGAAGAATTGCGCTGATGCAATTGTTTGAAGGAAGGGAGAGTGTGACGCCTGAGACCTTCATCATGTTTATAATTAACTGTTGCGTACCTTTTTGAGCATTTTAATGTGCATTTTCCTACTTTTGTGAATAGTTACTATTCATCATAAATTTTTACTGTTTATTTTCTTTGAATTAGCATTTTTCCTAGGTTACATGATCTATATGAGGAATAAGAAGAATGAGATATTGAGCATTGCATGTTGGGAGAGCTTGTTTGGAAAATGTTTCTCAGTTTGAGTGAATAGTAAAACATTGAATAACTTTGTAATTGGCCTAGTTAGTTTTTCAATTGGACTTTGTGTCTTAGTTTTGTTTGTCTTGCAAATACATAGAGCCCAACTTAATTCATATACCCCATATATATTATATATTACATACATATACATCAACATAACAGCTCATAAAACAAACAAAATAATGGTCAATTGCCTTGACTTGTTGCTTACCGAGGTTAGGTGGCTTGTGTGAAGATTGTGATGTTGTCGTGTATATGTTCTATTTTGAGACGTTGTGGTCTTGTATGTATTTGTAGTTGACTTGGAGAATTGTATTAAAGACTTGTAAGATTTAGTAGTTAATTGCTAGCCTGTAATAACTGTAGCGCTTTTCTTTAATTACTTAGATGGCTAGCATACTTGTATGGGACCAAATGGAAGTGGGATGATTGACTTAAAATATAAGAATGTTAAGTAGATAAGATTAGAGTGGTAAGATAAGCGGATTTATGACAGAATTTCAACAATTAATGAAATGTATGCTTGTATGTTATATTATGCTATAATAGTAAGGCTCAGATGGCCTTATAGACTTGGGAAGTTATGTGATGTATGTTGTGTATGGTCTTTGTGGCTATTTCCTCTGCGTGCAGGTTGTGGATAGGCCTAGAAATAGGGAAAACTCTGTCTGTTTTTTCTCATTTTTCTGTGACATCGGGTTGTGGTTTTGGGGCTTCGGTCTCGTGAGAGATCGGGGTGTTATAGTAGCTGTAGCCACCATCATGGGTGGCTGCAAGCTGCTGGAAAATGACTGCCAAAGCCACACATACACACACACTTATATGTTTGCAATTCTTTGATAGTTTAGCTAGGATCTTAGTTTAAACACTTAGTAATTTATGTAGAGCAAAAGGAGAGGTTCACTTAGGCATTTGATCAAGCATATTATCTACAGCATAAACTACAAGGACTCAAGATACACCAACAAGCTAGTACATGTTCCTTCTTTAACCTAGACCATGTAAACATGCAAAAAGGAAGCTCAAGAACACTTTAAACTCTAGATTCTTACTTAAATGAAGTTCATAAGCTAGCAATGTAATGACTTGAGACCTAACCCTTCTCAAGACTAGGTCAGGAGTCTACGCTCACTGTCATTATGATCTCATGTATATATAAATTTTTTTTTTTTTGCAACATTAAGAGGAATAAAATATAGAGAACTACACAATAACTAGCTATTATGCAATAGTTCAAGTACAAAAGGGTATTATACTATTACCCAAGAGTAATACAAGTAAACTTTAGCCTTTACAACTTGAATCATATATCAAAACGTGACAGACAAAGAACTTCGAACACGTAATCAATCAACTTCAGCACATAATGACAACTTCCATTTCAAGCTAAACTTCACCTACAAGGGGGGAGAAAAAGGGTAAGCTCTTTGGAATCTTAGTGAGGATGGAATAGGGAGAGTTTTGAAAACATTTTGGGACTTTTGAAAACCATGATACGATGCATTACTAGCGCGATAACATTAATTCACTGTCTATATACAATAAATGATAAGGTACAATCATATATCACATTGCAAAGGATACATTTCGATATCACTTCCGTTGAGGTGGCCTGTAATGCCCCGACCCAACCCCACGCTAAAGGTTAAGTCTGAACCCGTCTAACGGACAGAGTCTCCTCTGTACCGTGGACATTCTGGAAACCTGTATATGCTCAAAATAACCACAAATTACTAAGACAAGCTTTTATAACTAAAGTTCAAAAGTTCAAGGCCATCCAAGCCTTAAAGCACACAATAGTTCAGATTCACACAAGCATGCACCCAACTTAGCTTTTCAATTAACCTTTTAACATGCCATTCTATGATAACATTTGTACAATCTTAGAAGTTGAAGCCAAGCATACATCTAAACATACACCCCTAAGCATGCAAGAACTAAAAGAAGAAATTAAAAGTTATTACAAACCACAGAATTACTACACTTACTACAACCAATTATCTTAAACTTGCAACTACAAAGCATATACATAGCCCTTAGGCCACAAAATAGATCACGGTATAATAATACAAGTGCGCCATAAAGCAACAAGAAAGCACATCCACCTCAGACAACAAACATACAACTACTAGGGCAAAGGCTCAGCGGGTACTTCTTCCTCTTCCACTACCACCTCAACTAGCTGGGGATCACCCTCAGTACTTCCTGAAACATAATATCGAGGTATGAGCAACCACTGTTGCCCAGTGAGGGATAAGGTCTCCCGGGGCGTGCAATGCAACAAGTAATACAATTAAGCATTAATAGCAATGGAAACCATTTAAGAAGGACAAAAGATTGAATACTACACATTAAAAAGGATACATTCCACTAAACCCCAACACTCCAAATCTTCTATCCACGATCACGATCACGATAAACCGGCACAACCCCAAATACTCCAGTGGGTGCACTCCGGATGTACCCCGATAATCCTACGACCCACCATCCCCTAGCAATCTCCGGACCAGGAGAATAAGGGACTAGGGCATGGAGTTTGAATATCCCCTGGCAAGCCCTCTGCCACCCAGCTGATATTCAACACATCCGCCCCTGACACTATGGTTGCGCAATCACTATGCAATGCACTTAACAATGGCAAGACAATGTCAACAATATAAGTAATAACACATAGGAGGATCAACAAAGTAGGTTGACCTCGAAGCAGTTAGAATAGAAACAATTTATACAAGCAATTAAGCAATTTTTCAAAGGAGCGTATTCAAGATATCCATAGAATTATGTCAAAAGCTCCGAAACAACTTGAAACCACATTTAAACACATAAGGAGTCATGCCAAGGTTTTAGATGCGAGAAACAATCAAATTTACACTTAAACCCCTTTGTTATTCTATCCGTTTTCCTTCCAATCTCATATTAATGATTCAAATTCAAGGGGAAGCAATACCAATCTTCTAACTAACATTTAAAGTACCCCTACAACCCTCAAACTCATACAATTACCCGCAATTACCCCAAAAGCCCCAATTTTCCTCTTATAGCTTTGAACTACTCATACATTAACCGGGTTTCAAACAAGGGTTAACAAAGCTTCTATAGCACCTAGGTAGCCTAATATTACCAATTATGAAGCTCAATTCCACCCAGATTGGCATTAACCCCAAAACCCCTTTGCTAAAGTCGGCTATTTCACGTTCTATGCAAGTTTAGAGCAATTTGAGTGCACGGGGCTATTAGACTACCTTCATTAGCACCTAAGGCATCTATTAGAAGCATTGAATCAAGCTAATACGCATAATTACACAAAACGCTAGAAATTTGTCACTATTCATCTCATAAATCAAAATAACGATTGCGACCGTTTAAAATGTGTTCTAATGGATCAAATGTGTTCTCTAGCATCTATATGTAACATATAATAGCATAGATAAGCATTATAATAACATTTGGTCACATTTCTAACAAATCAAGAAATGAACAACAATTTTAGATATGCAAAAAGAGTCATGAATCCCTTACCAATGCGCGTAGAAATACCTAGGAGGCTTGCACACACCCTAAACTACTTGCTCTAGGCTTGGAGGGGCTTGGATTGAAGAGTTGGAGAGCAAAACTTCCTTCTTTCTTCCTGTTTGCTGCTGTCCGTTTTTCTGGTTCTGTTTTCAGCTTTTATTTTTTTTTCTTTTTGTGTATTATGAGCTTAAGTGGTATTGTGTGAGTTATATATTAATGTGGGTCAAGTTGGGTGCTTATGTGGGTTATTAAAATGAGTCTAACAAGCTCTAAAACGAGTCTAAAGTGCAAAACGAATGCTAGCTAATTAAAACACTAAGTTAAGTTACGTAACACTATTCCTAGTTTGCTAAAACATTTTCTAAACGAGTGCTCCTATCGCTCCTAGATCAATTGCACATTTTTCCTATTCCTATGACAATTAATATGATTTAATAAAAATGCTAATTTATTAATATAATGCAGTTGAAAAATGGAATGAATAGTAACTAAGAAAGACAACAAGTAAAGCACAAAATTAAATGCGCAATTAATGGATGCAACAGTAAGTGAATGCATGGCAAAGAGCTCGGGCGTCACATCCTCTCCCCTTAAACTAATTGCGCCTACGCAATTCTTACATGATTCGGCGAATAACTCTGGATAGCGATTCCGCATCCGATATTCTCTCTCCCATGTAGCATCCTCTAACCCGTGATGATCCCACAGAACTTTAACCATTGGAATGCTTTTAGTCCTCCGCTCCTGAACTTTCCAATTAACAATTCGAAGAGGTTTCTCTGTGTAGGTCAAAGTTTCACTGATCTCTAGTGGCTCGGGCTCAAGAACATGAGAAGGATCTGGCTGATACTTCTGAAGCATAGAAACATGGAAGACATCATGAATTCTGTCCAAGCTAGGAGGCAAAGCTAGACGATAAGCCAATTCACCAATGGTTTCAGTTATCTCAAATGGTCCCACATAACGAGGACTGAGTTTACCTCCTTTACGATGCTGAATCAAACCCTTGTGAGGAGAAATTTTAAAAAATACTCGATCCCCTACGGCAAATTTTAGATCACGACGACGTCTATCTGCATAACTCTTTTGCCGACTTTGCACTGTAAGCATTCTTTTTCTGATAAGCTGAACATTATCAATCATTCTGTTCATTTCTGGCAATAGAGTAGGATCAATAGATTTCAACTCTCCAACTTCATCCTAATATAAAGGGGATCTGCATTTATGCCCATACAAAGCTTCATACGGTGCCATACCGATAGTAGCTTGATAACTGTTGTTATAAGCAAATTCTGCAAGAGGTAAGTATTTCTCCCAACTCTTACCGAAGTCCAGAATACACGCTCGGAGCATATCCTCAAGTATTAAGATAGTTCTTTCAGATTGTCTGTCAGTTTGAGGATGATGAGAGGTACTGAAGTTCAATGTCGTGCCGAAAGCTTTCTGAATCTTTTGCCAGAACTAAGATGTGAATTTGGGATCTCTGTCTGACACAATACTCTTGGGAATCCCATGAAGTCTAACAATATTCTCCACATAAATTTCAGCTAACTTGTCAAGAGATTCGGTTTTCTTTGTAGTAATAAAATGAGAGGTTTTGGTCAATCTATCCATGACAACCCAGACTGAATCATGACTTCTCGATGACTGCAGTAAATCTGACACAAAATCCATGGTAATGTGGTCCCATTTCCAAATAGGAATGGCCAACGGCTGCAACAACCCTGCCAGTCTCTGATGTTCGGCTTTAACTTTCTGACATGTAAGACGTTTAGCAACATAGTCAGCAATCTCTCTCTTCATGTTGTTCCACCAGTAGTTCTGTTTCAAATCTTTGCACATCTTAGTACTGCCTGGATGGATAGTATACTTAGAATTATGAGCATCTGCAAGAATTTCTTTCTTTAAAGCTGGCTCAGAAGGAATACAAATTATGCCTTTGAACTTAAGAAGACCATCATCATGCAATTTGAAATCCGACTCTCCCCCTTTTGACTTTTCTAAGATTTCTATCAATTGCAGATCAGCCTGCTGAGCCTCTCTAATCTTGGATAATAAAAGAGATTGAATATACAAACTTACAAATTGAATACCAGAATCTGAAGTGTGGGGCCTCCATAAACATAATTCCTCCATGAACTCCCAATTTTTATGATTAAATTGGCAATTGTAGCCTTTCGGCTTAAAGCATCAGCAACAATATTGGCCTTACCTGGCAGATAATTGATAGTACAATTATAATCCTCAAGCAACTCCAACAACGCCTCTGCCTCATATTCAACTCTTTCTGAGAAAAGAGATATTTCAGACTCTTGTGATCAGTAAAGATTTCAAATTTATTACCCCAAAGATAGTGACGCCATTTCTTTAATGCAAAGATGATAGTTGCAAGCTCAAGATCATGCGTCGGGTAATTAAGTTCATAAGGTTTCAATTTTCTGGAAGCATAGGCAATAACTTTTCCATTCTGCATCAATACACAACCCAAATCTTCCTTAGAAGCATCACTATAGATTACCAGATTGTCAGTACCCTCAGGTAGAGCAAGAACAGGAGCTGTGGTTAATCTCTTCTTTAATTCCTGGAAGCTAGCCTCACACTTCTCATTCCAGTCAAATACAGTCTTCTTTCGAGTGAGCCGAGTCAAAGGTCCAACAATTTTAGAGAAATCCTTGACAAACCTTCGGTAATAACCCACTAAACCCAGGAAATTACAAATTTCTGTAATAGTCTCCGGCCGTTTCCATGCCATGACAACCTCAATCTTTACTGGATCAATAGAAATTCTATCCTGAGAAATAATATGGCCTAGAAAAGTAACTTGCCTTAACCAGAACTCACACTTACTGAATTTCGCAAATAGTTTATGCTCTTGAAGAATCCGCAGTACAATCTTGAGATGTTGTTCATGTTCAGCCTCAGATTTAGAATATA
The DNA here is from genome assembly GCA_037974665.1 of Ehretia macrophylla. NCBI lineage: Eukaryota > Viridiplantae > Streptophyta > Magnoliopsida > Boraginales > Ehretiaceae > Ehretia > Ehretia macrophylla. Next base: position 16,897,892 of record CM075775.1, read on the forward strand.
CAAGGATATCATTAATAAAAATAACCACAAACTGATCTAGATATAGGCATAATACTCTCTGCATCAAGTCCATAAATGCGACAGGAGCATTAGTTAACCCAAATGGCAGAACAACAAACTCATAATGACCATACTGAGTTTTGAAAGCAGTTTTGGGAACATCATCAGACTTAATCCTTAACTGATAATAGCCCTGCCTCAGATCGAATTTAGAAAATACCCTGGCACCTTGCAGCTGATCAAATAATTCCTCAATAAAAGGCAATGGATATTTGTTTTTGATAGTTATCTGATTAAGACCCCGATAATCAATGCATAACTGAAGAGATCCGTCTTTCTTTTTAACAAACAAGACCGGTGCACCCCAAGGTGAAGAACTCGGTTGAATGAATCCCTTCTCAAGTAAACCCTGCAACTGAATTTTCAATTCTTGCAACTCAGGTGGAGCCATTCTGTACGGAGTCCTAGAGATAGGTGTAGCCCCTGGTAATAAGTCGATCACAAACTCTATCTCTCTATCAGGTGGTAAACCAGGTAACTCCTTAGGAAACACTCCCGGAAACTCTCTCACAATAGGTACATCATTCAGTTTCAATTGATCACCAGGTTGATTAATCAAATAAGCAAAGTAAGCCTCACAACCCTTTACCTAACATTTTTGATGCTTTAATAGAAGATGTGATAGGAGTTCCTGTAGATTTTCTACTACCAACTATTTCAAGTACGGGCTGGTCGGGCATTTCTAGTTTCACAATCTTCCTTCTACAATCAAGTTGAGCATAGTATCTACCTAACCAGTCCATTTCCAATATAATTTCAAAGTCGAGGAAAGGTAGAATAATTAAATTGGCAGGAAATACACGACCTTGAATAAAAATATTACACGCCTTGTAAATAGATTGGGTGACAAACTTCGGCCCCATAGGTGTATAAACCACAATATCATGCAACAGTTTATCATGTTTCAACTTAGCATTTAGTGCACATATAGGTGTAATAAATGAATGCGAAGCCGCGAAATCAATTAAAACTTTAACTGATTGATCATTAAGAAGAAAAGTACCTTCTACCACAGCAGTCATATCTGGAAGCTCCTCTGCATCTAAGGCAAATACTCGGGCCTGACCCCGTAGTACTGCAGCTAAACCCCTGGTCTGATTGCCTTGACCAGATGTTTGACCTCTAGTATTCTTGAATTTCTGGCAGTCTCTGTGAAACCCCACTTTTCTATCTTATCTCGTTTTGCGTGCTTTACCTCGTTTTGCATGAATTAACATGTCTAAGTGCTATGTGACTTAGAATGTGGTAATTTTGGTATCAATACTCTTAGAACATGCTAAATGTGCATTCATGAAATTTTTATCAAAAACGGGGTCAAATATTTTATCTTCGATTTTTAGTGAATAGTATTTTCGAAACACGTCCGCTAAAATTTTGAAAATGGTCCTTTTAACCCTTCTAGACCTAGTCCACGGACTTTAATAGACCTGTGTTTGATGAAAACGGTTTTAAAATCGGCTTAGGAATTTATTAGGGTTTTTACACTAACTTTTGCGAAAATCGAGTTTTAGGCCGACTCGGGTGAAATTGTTTGATTGTAAAACTTCTTGTCTCCTAAAAATAATCTATTTGAGCTAGCTTGGATGTTGAATAATTGTTTTGAACCTTGGTGATCAATAAAATGCATTTAAAGACAAGAAAACACTAAAAATACTAAGTTTTTAACTTTGACTTTCATTTAAATGTTGACCACCTTGCTCATAAGTAGTTACACACATTAAAACAAGCCAAAAACACCACAAACACACACAAAACCGTGAGTTCAAGGGGGAGGAAGAATAAGAGCATTTTCAAGGTTTTTTAAAGTAATTTTCACATAAAAACTTCATTTCAAGGCCAAATCACTTCATTCAAAGCTTGATTTTGCTTGTTGGGCATCCATTCTACCTATTTCTAGCCTTAGTTTGCATCAAAGGTGAGAGAAAAATTCTAGATCTCAAAAGTTGTCTTTTGCATTTTTGCGTATAAATGAATATTGAACCGTTAGAATTCTAATCTGATATTAGATTATTGCTCCTTGCATGCTAGGGATCATTTAGCTATAATACTACGAGTTTTTATCGGTTGTAGCATAATTTTTATTTTTTAGGTATTTAAATTTGATTAATTTTTTCAATGTTGATTAAATTGAGTTGTGTTGATTGAAATCGATTGCCGTCAATTTCTAAAAACTTGATAATTACGTGGTAGCGCTGTTGTAATGCCGAATTTTTGATTGCGTTGTCCGTGTGAAAGTCCGAAAAATTCAGCCTTGACACCTTAGGGTTTTAGGGTTATCGGGAATGCTTTGGAGGTGTTATGGCGGTTTTCCGAGGGGGCTAATGTAGTTGGTGGAATGGGTGAGTGATAGAAACTGATTTGGCGGTGTTTGGATTAGTAGAATGTAGGTTATGAATTTTTGAAGTTTAGGTTGTCTTTGTTTAAACTCTTGAACTATGCCTTAGATGATTGGGGTGGTGTTGGAGTGATCGAATGGTGAGTTGTTGATAGGTAAACTAGGGTTTAATTGTGTATATAATGCATGTCTGGTTGGATGGCCTACTTTGTCATCTAACTTAGTTGTTGTTGTCTAATTAAATATTGATGTTATATTGATGTTATTTTGATAATTATGGATTATGGGAATCGGGCACTTTTGTTGCTGATCTCCCAGATTATTGATTGATTATGGATTACGGGATTACGGGAATCAGACACTTTTGTTGCTAATCTCCCAGATTATTGATTGATTATGGATTACGGGAATCGGGCACCCTCGTTGCTGATCTCTCGGTTTATTTATGTTGAGTCTCATTGTTGTGAGCTTTGGTAATGTTGTGTCACCTCGGGAGGCATCCTGGGCTGTGGGCACAGTTATCATGGCTAATCCCTATCTCACATGGGCGGAGAGGCCATGGGGTGTGGGTCTAGGTCAAGGTACCTCAGGAATTGTGTCATTGAGTTTGGAGGGGTTGTTGAGCATGGAATTGGTGTATAGAGCTTCTTCAGTAAACGTATTGTATCCTTATTGTATGTTTACAGTTATTACTATTGTTGCATTTATAATGATTATTGATGTTATTGTGTGTTTACTGACTCAAAGGATTATTTCCAAGGAGTTTAGTAAACCTTGTTCGAGATCTATTGGATCTTCGCTGGGTTTATTTTATATAAGCTCACTCTCTATTATTGCATGCATACAGGTGTACTATTGCAGGATTACGGGTACGTGCCTCCTGAAGAGGAAAATGTGCCTTACGTGGATGAGTCCTATGTTCCAGAGTCTTATTCTTGATGTAGTATCGTTTTACTATCTTGTGTATTAACTTAGTAGACTTTTATATGCTTTGTAGCTCATAATGTAAAAGATGTTGAAAAGATAATAAATTAGTTGATGCAATCTTAGTAGCCTTCCTTTTGTTTATGATTAGGTTACTAGATTGGCTCAACAAGTTTTTGTAATGTATATTAAGGTTTATGTATTATGTTGGAACGGAGGCGTATAACGAGAGATGATTATTCTATAATATGGTTATGATGTATGTTGTTACTTTATTAAAGAGTTGTTGGATGTATGACGTTCTGTTGAGGTTGGTTTAGAGCCTCGGAGTCTTATTTACTGTCGTTATACTGCCGAAATTCCGTTGCGTCCTGACTGATTATAGAAGGGGTCGAGTTGGGGCGTGACATTTAAGTGGTATTAGAGCTTGATTAGCTGTCAGCCGGGGTATCCTCGGAATGTGGGTAGTGGTCTAAGCATGCAAGTATGTATGAAGTGAAAGAAAAGTGAAATATGTGTTAATATGATTAAATGATTAAGTGCTTATGTGATTTAGTGCCTATGTGATTATGTGATCAATTTGTTATGTGTTTATATGAGTTTGTTGTTTAGGTGTTAATAATTGTTTATAACCTGTTTACGTGCTATAACTGTGCTAACTCTTTGATTAGTAGAATGGCCGGTCGACCGAGAACCAGAGGTAAGCCTGAGATGACTGATGAGATTCCGAATAACGCGGCACCGGGCCGTGATAGGGGTGATGACCGATTGGGGGCAGCTATGGAGAGGATTGCTGAGTTAGTGGCTAGTCAGGCACAGTTACTGGCAGGGCAGGCTGCCCAGACTCAGGCATTGCAGGCTCAGATACAGAATGTGCAGGTTGGTAACCACGGGCGGGGTACTCTGAAGGAGTTTTTAGGGTACTATCCTCCTAGATTTCAGGGAGAGCCTGATGATAGGAAGGCTGAGGCGTGGATAAGCAAGTTGGAGAAGATTTATGATCCACTTGATTATAGTGATGAGCAGAAGGTCTCTTTTGCCATGTACTTGTTAGATGATGAGGCAGAGGAGTGGTGGCGCACAGTGAGAACTAGCTGGGTGGCACAAGGTATTCCGTATGTTTGGGGTACCTTCTTGAGAGCTTTCCGGGAGAAGTATGTCCCGAGGATCAAGAGGGAGCGAAGAGAGGCGGAGTTTCTAGCCTTGGTACAGGGAGATGCTACAGTGGCTCAATATGAGGCCACCTTTACTCGATTGTCCCGGTATGCACCAGAGTATGTGGCAGACGAGGAGCGGAGGACTCGTAGATTCATGTTGGGGTTGAGGCCCGAGGTTCAGGATGTGATGGCACTGAATCGGTATGATATTTTCACTGAGGCCTTTGAGGCAGCTTCTAGACTAGAGAAGAGAAAGGGGGAACAGATTGTATCAAAACAGCCTAGCAAGAGGCCATTTCAGCCTCAGGGTCAGCAGAGAGTGTATAGGCCTCCCGTACAGCAGGTTGTGTACAGGCCGCCAGTGCTGCAGGGTTCTTTCGGACCGCAGGGTCAGCAGGGTTACTATCGGCCTCAGTTTCAGCAGGGGTTTTATCAGGCTCAGCCGCAATACAGGCCGGCCCAGTCTCAGGGTCAATACAGGCCTAGTGTTGTTATACCTCAGCAGCAGGCTGGTTCAGCTGCTTATTCAGCTTCTGGCTCTTTAGGAGGCAGTGTCAGTGCTCCGATGATGCAGTGTGTTTATTGTAAACGTAAGGGCCATATGGAGGCCGACTGTCGAAGAAAAGCAGGGACGTGTTTAGGTTGCGGCAGCAACCAACACCAGGCGAGGGATTGCCCCAGGTATCAGGGTTTTACGGGTCAGCCAGCAGTCCAGGGTTATTAGGGTGGACCTACAAGCAGTACATCTCAGCAGCAGTAGGCTCAGGCTCAGGCCTACGTAGTAGACTTGGAGGAATTGCCAGAGGCGACAGCAGTGGTGAAAGGTAACTTACTTATTCTCAACAAATTAAATATTATACCTCCTTGAGTGCAACGTGCTAAAATGTAAGTAGAAAGTTTGCCTTATGCGATTAAAGTTAGCATATGCATCATATTAGTTGGCGACTGAGTAGTATGTGACGCTGAGGTATATGGAATTCCGATTAGGGGTCAAGCTACTTTATGACTATACATTGATTATTGGGATTCTTATTTGGTGATTTTATACGGCATTCGTCCTCAAGATTTCTATATGGAGATTCTTATTCAGCATACTTCTTTGGACTTTTCCTATGGTATTTTCTATGCGGTATTTTTATGTGGATTTCTGATACGGTATTATCCGGAGTTCTTATATTGGGATTATTATTTGGTACTCTAGCTCGGTGATTCTGTTGAAGTTCTTACTTGGTATTCTTGGTTAGTACTCTATTACGGGATCTATGTTTGGCATTTTCTTCAGCAATTATTTGAGATTCACATCCGGAAGTCTTAGTCGGTGTTCTTATTCAAGCTTCTTGTTTGGTATTCCTAGTTGGCATACTTAATTGGTATTCAGGATTTGATTTCGGTCATTCATTCCGTATGTTTGAGCCAGCAGTACTTTAGTGAAGAATTGTGAGGACGCAATTGTTTTAAGGATGGGAGAATGTGAAACCCCACTTTTCTATCTTATCTCGTTTTGCGCGCTTTACCTCGTTTTGTGTGAATTAACCTGTCTAAGTGCTATGTGACTTAGAATGTGGTAATTTTGGTATCAATACTCTTAGAACATGCTAAATGTGCATTCATGAAATTTTCATCAAAAACGGGGTCAGAAATTTTATCGTCGATTTTTAGTGAATAGTATTTTCGAAACACGTCCGCTAAAATTTTGAAAATGGTCCTTTTAACCCTTCTAGACCTAGTCCACGGACTTTAATAGACCTGTGTTTGATGAAAACGGTTTTAAAATCGGCTTAGGAATTTATTAGGGTTTTTACACCAACTTTTGCGAAAATCGAGTTTTCGGCCGACTCGGGTGAAATTGTTTGATTGTAAAACTTCTTGTTACCTAAAAATAATCTATTTGAGCTAGCTTGGATGTTGAATAATTGTTTTGAACCTTGGTGATCAATAAAATGCATTTAAAGACAAGAAAACACTAAAAATACTAAGTTTTTAACTTTGACTTTTATTTAAATGTTGACCACCTTGCTCATAAGTAGTTACACACATTAAAACAAGCCAAAAACACCACAAACACACACAAAACCATGAGTTCAAGGGGGAGGAAGAATAAGAGCATTTTCAAGGTTTTTCAAAGTAATTTTCACATAAAAACTTCATTTCAAGGCCAAATCACTTCATTCAAAGCTTGATTTTGCTTGTTGGGCATCCATTCTACCTATTTCTAGCCTTAGTTTGCATCAAAGGTGAGAGAAAAATTCTAGATCTCAAAAGTTATCTTTTGCATTTTTGCGTATAAATGAATATTGAACCGTTAGAATTCTAATCTGATGTTAGATTATTGCTCCTTGCATGCTAGGGATCATTTAGCTATAATACTGCGAGTTTTTATCGGTTGTAGCATAATTTTTATTTTTCGGGTATTTAAATTTGATTAATTTTTTCAATGTTGATTAAATTGAGTTGTGTTGATCGAAATCGATTGCCGTCGATTTCTAAAGAGTTGATAATTACGTGGTAGCGCTGTTGTAATGCCGAATTTTTGATTGCGTTGTCCGTGTGAAAGTCCGAAAAATTCAGCCTTGACACCTTAGGGTTTTAGGGTTATCGGGCATTCTTTGGAGGTGTTATGGTGGTTTTCTGAGGGGGCTAATGTAGTTGGTGGAATAGGTGAGTGATAGAAACTGATTTGGCGGTGTTTGGATTAATAGAATGTAGGTTATGGATTTTTGAAGTTTAGGCTGTCTTTGTTTAAACTCTTGAACTATGCCTTAGATGATTGGGGTGGTGTTGGAGTGATCGAATGGTGAGTTGTTGATGGGTAAACTAGGGTTTAATTGTGTATATAATGCATGTCTGGTTGGATGGCCTACTTTTTCATCTAACTTAGTTGTTGTTGTCTAATTATATATTGATGTTATTTTGATAATTATGGATTACGGGAATTGGGCATTTTTGTTGCTGATCTCCCATATTATTGATTGATTATGGATTACGGGAATCGAGCACTTTTGTTGCTGATCTCCCAGATTATTGATTGATTATGGATTACGGGAATCGGGCACCCTCGTTGCTGATCTCTCAGTTTATTTATGTTGAGTCTCATTGTTGTGAGCTTTGATAATGTTGTGTCACCACGGGAGGCATCCTGGGCTGCGGGCACAGTTATCATGGCTAATCCCTATTCACATGGGCGGAGAGGCCATGGGGTGTGGGTCTAGGTGAAGGTACCTCAGGAATTGTGTCATTTAGTTTGGAGGGGTTGTTGAGCATGGAATTGGTGTATGGAGCTTCTTCAGTAAACATATTGTATCCTTATTGTATGTTTACAGTTATTACTATTGTTGCATTTATAATGATTATTGATGTTATTGTGTGTTTACTGACTCAATGGATTATTTCCAAGGAGTTTAGTAAACCTTGTTCGAGATCTATCGAATCCTCGCTGGGCTTATTTTATATAAGCTCACTCTCTATTATTGCCTGCATACAGGTGTACTATCGCAGGATTATGGGTACGTGCCTCCTGAAGAGGAAAATGTGCCTTACGTGGATGAGTCCTATGTTCCAGAGTCTTATCCTTGATGTAGTATCGTTTTACTATCTTGTGTATTAACTTAGTAGACTTTTATATGCTTTGTAGCTCATAATGTAAAAGATGTTGAAAAGATAATAAATTAGTTGATGCAGTCTTAGTAGCCTTCCTTTTGTTTATGATTAGGTTACTAGATTGGCTCAACAAGTTTTTGTAATGTATATTAAGGTTTATGTATTATGTTGGAACGGAGGCGTATAACGAGAGATGATTATTGTATAATATGGTTATGATGTATGTTGTTATTTTATTGAAGAGTTGTTGGATGTATGACGTTCTGTTGAGGTTGGTTTAGAGCCTCAGAGTCCTATTTACTGTCGTTATACTGTTGAAATTCCGTTGCGTCCTGACTGATTATAGGAGGGGTCGAGTTGGGGCGTGACAGTCTCTAACCCTGTGTTGATCACTGCCACATCCGGTACATCGACCCAACCTCTTCCAACAATTCTCCTCAGTATGACCTTGACGTTGACAGAAGCTGCACTGCTAGTGACGTCTTGCAGTAGTGCCTCCCGTAGGAGCTCTGTAAGAAGAAGTAGCTGAACTACCTTGTTGAGAACGAACCACTACTGATCGAGTCTACCCCTAACTCTGACTCTGAGCTGGTCGCGACTAAGTCTAAACAGGACCTGTATAACTCTGCGTTTGCCTCGGCTGTGGACTCTGCCCAACTGGAATAGTCTGCCTTTGGTACCCCTTACTCTGAGATTGGAACTGTCGCTCACTCGATTGACTAGTCTCTGCCAACACGTCTGCCTTGCATTTTTCATACCTCGAGGCA